>JAZKJV010011449.1:0-630768 GCA_037367405.1 Ottelia alismoides
TTCTTAGAAAAATCCTTAATAAATCTCCGATAAAATCCAACATGCCCGAGGAAAGACCGCAACTGTCTCACGTTGGTTAGTGGCTGGAGTCGTCTGATCACGTCCACCTTGGCAGGGTCAACCTCCATTCCTCTCTTGGAGATGACATGCCCCAACACTATTCCCTCCGTCACCATGAAGTGACTTTTCTCCCAGGAGAGCACCAGATTAACCTCACAACATCTTTTGAGGACTCGGTCCAGATTCCTAAGACAGGAATCGAAAGAATCGCCGTGGACCGAGAAGTCATCCATGAAGACTTCCAGGAATTCGCCGACCATTTCGGCGAATACAGCAATCATGCACCTTTGAAAAGTACCTGGAGCATTGCATAGCCCAAAAGGCATGCGCCTGAAAGCATAGGTACCAAAGGGGCATGTGAACGTGGTTTTTTCCTGGTCCTCTGGAGCTATGGCTACTTGATTGTAGCCCAGGAACCCATCTAAGAAGCAGAAGAACTCTTTTCCCGCCAATCTCTCTAGGATCTGATCAATGAATGGTAGGGGGAAATGATCCTTCTTCGTCGCAGCATTCAGGCGTCTGTAATCCACACAGACATGCCACGACGTGGGTACTCTAGTCACGATCTCCTCTCCATCCTCGTTGGTGGTCGTCTGAATTCCCGACTTCTTCGGACAACATGGATTGGGGCCACCCACTTAGAATCGGAGATTGGATAAATGAAACCCGCGTTGCACCATTTTTCTATCTCCTTCTTCACGACTTCTCGTAAATTTGGATTCAACCGACGTTGGAATTCACGAGAGGGTTTGGCTTCATTCTCCAAGTAAATATGGTGCGAACACAGAGCGGGATTTATCCCGTGGAGATCGGAAATGCTCCAGCCTACTGCCTTGCGGTTTTTCTCTAGGATCTCTAGCAAGCGAGATTCCTTCTCCTCGGTCAATTGCGAACTGATGATGACCGGAAATTTCTTATCTTGGCCCTCAAGGAAGGCATACTTTAAGGTTGTGGGTAAGGGTTTGAGCTCAGGAATGGTGTGATCGTCTATGAAATCTGGCTCAATCTGTCCTGGTTCAGTGTTGGAAGTGGTTGGATCGTTCTCTGTGATTGCTACCACCAAGTTCGGCTCTGGAGTCGGATCGTCAAAGGTCTCCATACAATCGGCAAACGCCTCGTCCGACTCGTCATCCTCATCTTCCGATTGTCCTAGAGATGTAAGGACTAACAGGCCCAACTGGGCCTCTACGTCATCGAAGATGTAGGGCGATGCAGGCTCAGAGCTGTACTCGTCCCTGAAGATCTCGCAGACTGACTCATGCACTGGATCATCTTCGGAGGAGATGGACACATCGGTGCTGGCTGGGTTCTGTCTCCATGGCCCAACTAAGTCTACATGCTCGCAGTCCGTTCCGGTAGAAGAGTACTCGGTGCTGGATTCTGAATCCGGTCTCTGCCATCTTGTCTGCTTCATTTCAAGTTCCTCATCTCCTCCTGGAGTTTGGAACTGAATCTTCCCGATCTTATAATCAAATAAGGCCCCTGCTGTTCTAAGGAAGGGCCTACCTAGAATGATATGGGAATCTCTCCAATTACGAGGGGTTTCCATATCCAGGACAGTGAAGTCCACCATGTATTCTTGCCCCTCGACTTTGATCACAATGTTCCTCAACTCTCCTTGGGTCCTCTTAGTTGATTTGTCAGCGAACTGTAGAAGAGCTCTAGATTTCCTAAGAGGTCCGAGATTAAGCCGCTCATAGAGGGCTGTGGGCATCAAATTGATTGAGGAACCATTGTCCAAGAGAGTGCGTGCAAACGCGATGTCATCAACATGACTCACCACATAATGTGCACCCATGTCTCTTCGTTTCCGAGGAAACGAGTTCTTTATTGCACAAGTCGTGGCTACTGATAAAACGTGTTTCTCAACACGGCTTTTGGTCTTCCTGCTAACCCTAGTAGGTGTGCATCTCACCTTAAGGTTTTTTTGGAATGCAGGAGTCATCTCCACAAACTTGTCAAAAGGGATTGTGACCTTGATGTGTTTATTGCAGAATTCAGCCATCTCAGGGTCATCTTTTTGGATTTTTTTGGTTTTCTTCTTTCCACCCGTAAGAGCTCGGGGGAAAGGGATTATTGACTCTAACTCAGGTTCGGAAACTGAAATTTTCTCATTGACTTCGGGAACTGAGTTCTTAACAGGACTCTGACTCTGATACAAACTAGGACGCTGACTCTGACTGAAAGGAAAATGCTGAGGCGAAACCGGTGATGCTTCTTCCGCGACTGCTGGACGATCCTCCTCAGATGGAGGTGCGGGCTCTTCATCGGTTTCTTCTGACTCTATGCAAATGCGAAACTGCTGCTTCGAGGACTCAGATATCCTCTTCTTCTGCCGGCAATGATGGTGGTGATGCTCCTCCTCTTCTTCCTCCGAGTTCTCCTCAGGTAGAGTGTCGGAGGCTCCTTCCTTCTGCTCCCGTGCCCGATCAGGTATGGTCACGGTCCTTCCGCTCCTGAGGGACATGTGATTTACATTATCGTACGAAAGGATCTCATGTTCAGATAAGTAATTATCTGAATAGTATACCTGATCTCGAGGTCGGTTCTGGCCATGGAGTATGTTGTTCGGGTTGGCCTGAACCTGTGCGGGAATTGGGGTCTTTGGCGCCATCTGTTGGTCCTGGGTACGAGAGACCTGATTGATGTCGGTTCTCATGTCCAGGTAATCATTCTGCATCTGTTGGACCCTATCAGACAGGGTCTGGATCGCCATGGTGAGAGACTCCAATTCGGCGGGCTGGGCTGACTGCTATGCAGACGAGGTTCTGTATTGGCCCTGTTGGCCATGCCGATATTGCTGCTCCTGATGGGATGGTGCTGGTCCCTGCAGATAAGTGCGTTGCTGCTGCTGGTATTGCTGCGGCTGGTACCCTTGTTCTGGCCTGGACTGAAAGCGCGGTGTTGGAACGGTCCTGGTTTCTTGGTAGACTGGGGATGAACGGTGAGGCTGATCCTTCCCCATTACGGCTTGCCTGACAATCGGGTCACGGCTATACCAAAGTCCGTGGATCTCATACACTTGCGGAGGCTCCTCGTATCCCGTCTCCACTTGTGGGGGTGCATGCTGGTCCTGCCGAGTGTAAGTCTGATCCCAGCTACTCTGAGGCCCCGGTGCCTGTTCCTGTACAAGATGGACTCGATGTACAGGTACAGGTGGTGCAGAAGGGGTAGGTAGCTTGATCTTAGCTACCTTCTCAGAAAGTTCCTCCACTTGCTTCGGTAGACGCGAGAGAGACTCAAGTTCCGCGACTCTCTTGTGGATCTGCTCTACCATGGTAAGCTTGTCGGCAATCATCCCCATGCTGGGGATGAGGTCCTCAGTCAGATCCGCTACAGTCCTTCGGGTTCTCATTGGATAGGATGGAAGGAGACAACTGATAGGCCCTGGTGGCCTGCGACCTGCCGGTTTCCGCCATCTGCTCTAGGATCTTCCATACGGCGTGCTCGTTTTTGTTCAGATAGCTTCCTCCACAGGCGGCACTGACTAACCCCTGCATCTCTGGGGTTAGACCATAGATCAAGGTCTGGACTAAGATCGCATTTTAAATGCCGTGGCAGGGGCATTTCTGTACTAAATCATTGAACCTATCCCAAGCATCATGGAAAGGTTCACTAGGTCCTTGGGCGAAGCTGGCGATCTTCGTTCTCATCTGGTTTGTCCTACTGAGAGGGTAGAACTTTTTCAAGAATAGGTCTTTGAACTGCATCCAGGTATTGCATACCACCCCTAAGTTTTTCAACCAATGAGCAGCCTTATCACTTAAGGCAAAAGGGGTGGCCTTCAGCCGAATATAATCTTGGCCAACATTGGGATGGCTAAGATTGTTGCACACCAACTCGAAGTCACGGAGGAAAGTGTATGGTTCTTCATTAAGGTTTCCGTTGAACTTCGGAAGAAGACTAAGGAAGTGGGGCTTCAGTTCAAATGCATGGGCGGGAACTGCAGGTGCCAACCAGTTCTGAATCTCATTCTCCGCCGGGTTATAGGTATCGACCATTGGTCGGTCGATTCCTTTTGCTACTATGATCTGTCCCATCCGCGTCGTGAGATCTACATTCTTCTGTTCGGCTTCAGCGAGGCGAGCAAGAATCTGTTTTATTTGTTCCTCATCCGGTGGTACTTTTGGTGGCATCTCGTCCTCTAGTCCTGGGGGGAAAGTAAGGTCGATGTCAGAGGATAAATCAAGGAAAGGATTACCGAGGCGATGATCTTCCTCGATAATCTCGGAGGAGATGAAAGGGTTGGTTTGAGAGTTACCACCCTAAGGGAACCAAGACTCAAGAGGGTCATGAGTCCTGGGTGGTCCAAGGTGCGCCTGGACCGATGAAGACGAGTCGCTTGGGGGACTCATAGAGAGATCAGTGAATAATGCGTCAAGATCTCCCCAGTTACTCATCTTGATGTGGAGAGAAGAAGATAGGATTTTACTCCTATCTGAAGCAAGCAAAATCAATCCAAAACCCTGAGTTCACACTCAACACAGTGAAGGACTCAAAATCGAGTCCGATTAATCTTGTAATGTTTAAGTGTGATTTTTCAAACAAGATAGCAAGGATTACGCAGCCTATAGGGAAGTCGGCTTAGAGCTGGATGCGTCTTCCCTGTTTATCCTGTCGCCTAAGATACCACCGATCCTCCCTTTCTGTGCTCCTATCCGGAGTGGGGACTCAATGACGTGCCCCTATCTACCTGCAAGCAGGCGGAGGCTGACAAAGCTAGGCCTTGTCGCAGAGTACCGCTGGTTCGCCCCTATCTACCCGCGAAGGCGGAGGCTACTTGGTACTTGTCAATGAGCTTAAAAGTATCCCACTCGTGATATTTGCTAAGATCAGTTGGCTCGTGATATGGAAGGCGGGGATTTGGGCTCTGCCTTAAGGTGTTCACACACACTCAAGTACCCTCACTCAGCCTGAAAACAGGGTCGGGGATTAATCTCCCGCAAACAATTTTCAAATTTTATTCTCTTTTTTGGTCAATACTGTTTAGCAGTCCCGATTTTAAGTTAAGTTATCACTGATTAAGTCCACCACACAGCACGCCTATCGGACAGTCCCAATTTCTGTTTAATTAAATGTGAAAATCAGAGGGAGAAATCGAGAAAAAGCCGATGCACGATAAAACAATGATGTTATGCTGAGTTCAGGAGACTTACAGTGATCCCTTCGCTTTTATGCAGGATGCAGAACAGAATTAAAATTTTATCTAAATGCAAATGCAGGCGATGAAAGCCGCTCCTAGACAGGCAGTTCTATTAGCGTGAAGAATAGTTTAATTTGGCTAAGTACTGCGGTCTAAGTGCGTCTTTTAAGTGATTTGTGTGGTCCTAATGATTACGAGCACAAGCAATTCCTAGATTGGCTCGAGGAGCCGCTAGTGCAAGCTAAGTTACAATTCAACCACATAGCACATGGGGACACGATTCCACTATTTTTACACACGCGAGAACCCGAACGGGAACCGCTGGAAAAGATGCGAAAAATGTGGAAATAAATGAATTACAGGTTCTCTCAAATCACTCAAACCAATTCGAATGCGGGTTCCTCGAAGCGTCTTCGACTCCGGTGTCCTCGCACAAAAACAAGTTGAGGTCAGATAAAGAACGACACAAAAATGCAAAACTTTTTAAAGACAGAGAAATATTCACAAGAAAAACCGGGGGTCAGACTACCCGGGGAAAGAAAATCAAGCACTCAAAATTTCACCAAAACTTAACCTAAGCCGTGCCTCCCCGACAGCGGCGCCATTTTGATAAGCGTCCTGCACCCTTAGTTAATTTGGTCAAATTAATATCCAAATTAATGTTAATCGTTCGTTGCAGTCGGATACGAGAGGCTAGTCAAAAACCACTTCTCAATTAATGTTAAGTTAATTTCAAGCGGCAAATTTTTTTACTTGGTGAAGTCCAAGGTCGAACTCAGGGAGGCAACTGTCTCCTTAGGTAAATTTTAGCAAGCATCCAAGTGTCGGATTTTCTAGGAGGTATTTTTTGGTCTTTTTAATTTTTAAGCAGACTTATGCAGAAAATGCAGGCCAACTTAACGTTTCAATTTAATTAATATATCAAATGAAGTCCAAAAAGTATGAAAATTGGCCAGATGATTATTGATGGTGAAAATGATCTACACTAATTTTTTTGGATTTTTCAGTCACTAAATGGATTTACTGTGAATTAAATAAACAGACAGGGTGATTTTCAATATTTAATTTTTTATAAATAGCAAACCACAATTTTTTCAAGAACTAAAATTATCCTAGATAGCTCTAATGATAAGGAATCCAGGAAAATTTACAGATCTTAATTTCAAGGTGAAATGAATTTATTAAAATTAAATTAAGGAAATCACTCAACAATTTATTAAGAACTCGATATGCGTGCAAATGACATGAGATTTTTATGGTATGTTAAGAATATCGTCCTTAATCCACTGTGAATTTTTGATGATTTTTGGAAGCACAGAGAATTAACTACAAATTAAAAGGTGTCACTGGGCAAAATATGTCAAAAAATCACCAATTAATTCATTAATAATTCAACTGAAACTACAAAAATATGACACGTGGACCAATAGACAGAGGACAAAGTTCTCAACAAAATGCAATTTTTAGATTTGCAAAATGATGTAAAATGCAACCTAGGGATGCGTGCAAACACAGGGGTGTAAATGCAATACAGAAAAATAAAAATACAATAAGCAAATATGCAGACAGGGACTAAAATGCAATTACCTATAATGTTGTGGACTTGAATGCAAATTCTCCACAGGGCACGTGCTCCTCACGTGGGCTCAGCTTCACAAGGACCTCTTTGCAAATATGGAAAGCTCCAGGGGTCTCTGTGTAAATTACCCAGGCCACACGTGCTCCTCACGTGGGCGGCCTAGGCTCGGATGGCTGTGGAGGCTCGGAGCTAGGCTCGGGCGCTCTAGAGGTCTGGAGTGAGGTTCGTGCAACCCGAACCTAGGCTCGGAGAGGAGGTTCGAGCCGGGGCTACGTGGCGTAATGAAGGCCCTTGGATCAAGATGGATCCGAGGGGTGTCGGTGCCGACGCGTGGCGTGACCTCGGGCCTTTGGATCGATGATGATCCAACGGCCTCTGGGGCTCGATGAAGACGGCGACGTGGCTCGCTGAGGGCCGCTGGATCAGAGGAGCGATCGACGGTTGGGAGCTGATGCGGTGAGGGGACGCATGGCGATGTGAGGGCCGTTCGATCGACGTGATCGAACGGCAGCTGTTCATCTGCTCCGGCGATCCTCCGCCGCCTGCGGAGGAGAAGGCGGGGCTCCGGCGAAGGTGTTGCAGCTCCGCCCGTTCTTCCTCGTGTCGCTGACGCTCTCCGACTGGTCGGAGATATCCCAGAAGACGCGTGGCGAGGAGGCGGAGATGCTGGTGATCTCAGGAGCGTCGGAGAGCGGCCTGACGTTGATGGCGATGAAGCTCGAGGGGTGTCTCCGGCGAGCTTCCGTTCAATGAGAAGCTGGCTACCTGCAAGTGCGAAAGATAGAGTCGGAGCTCGTGCGTGTGTTTGTGAAGAAGTGAAGATGGTTGGCGAGGGCCTAAGGCGAAGGGAGGCGGTCGGGCGACGGTGCTCCGGCCAGGTGGCGGAGCTGGAGCTGATGAAGGTTGACGTGCATCGTCGGAAGGTGCGGAGGGGTCAGCGAGGATGGGAGCTTCGACGCGAAGCTCGGCGAGATGGAATGGAAGCGAGGAGGTGATCGTGGATGCGTAATAAAATCGGAGAAGATAAAAGAAAAATAAGAAGAAGATCGGAGGAGGAATGGAGGGGGTTCACCTGGGGATTGGACCTCCTGCTTGGGGTCCAAGTCTTCGCTCGAGGGACCGGTGGTGTCCCGAGCTCCAGCAGCTGCTCGGAGGAGTGGTTGCGACACGGCGGAGCTGCCGTGGATCTCGCCGGAGCTGAAGCCCGTCTTCGCTCGATGAATCGCCGAATTGTTGTCACCAACTGGAAGATCAGAGCTCAGGGAAGCTCTCTGGAGTGGCGGATGCGGCTGAAGGTTGCCGGTGTTGGAGTATTTAAAGGATGGAGTTGGTGGGTTGGCTGGTGACGAGGTGAGGTTTGTGGTCGACGTGGGGCTTCTATGGTGGAGGTCGTGGGAAGCGAGGGAGCTGGCGAGGGTGAGGGAGGAGTGGTCTCCATCGTGGGGGTGTTAGCGGTCGGAGAGGGTGGCTGACGTGCAGCCGGAAATAGAAAGGGGGTGCCCCTCCCGCAAGGCAAGGAACGTGGGAGAGAGGGGCGCCAGAGGTAGGAGACGAGGTCTCCACCGTTGGATCTTGTGATCCAACGGTGGTGATCGAAGCGGAAGGGGACGTGTGTGATTAGATCAAGGCACGTAGATGATGGGCCGTGATCGTGCCACGTGGCGAGAGCTAGGCGAGGCGCGGGCGAGCGGCTTGGATGAGGAGATGGAAATGATCGAGCGGATGAGGGGCGCCAACGGAAGGACGACTGCGATGGAGAGATCAAGGGCCTGATCAAGCGGTGTAGATGCCGCGACGTGGAGGGCTCTGGTGAGGGCGCTAATGTGCGGCGTGGATTAAGGCCGGAGATGATCTGATGGTCCAGGATTTAGGCACGCGTGGGCAGAGCTGGGCCGTTGGATCTGGAAGAGGATCCAATGGTTGGAGGTGAAGGCGGATGAGGCAAGGGGAAGCGGGCCGCGTGGCGCAACCAGAGGGCGCCACGTGGCCTGCTGTGAGTGGCTGGAACAAGATATACGTGTAGAGAGAAGAGGGGGCCGAATTTGGAAAAACTCAAAACATGAAAGTTGTAGATCTCGATGAGATCTACAAGTTTCATGTTGACCAAAGACGGAGATGAGGTCATATATGATACATAAATACAAAGATACAATTATACACCTATGTAGTATACAAAGTGGCCCAAAAACCCAACTTTCTCATACGAGCTCCAAATTCAATGAAATTAGTCTCATTTTAAAGGTCTTTTAATGTGTAGTATTCTAAGAGTAAGTAGACCTAATTCGGAGTTTGTATGAGGGCTTTATGTGCATTTTAGTGTACAGGGGTTCTAGGGCTTTATTGACTATTTTACAAGGGGGATTTTTGGCATTCTTCCCTATATTATTAACTAAGGAGTACATATTATAGAGAAGAGGTTATTTTAGTGAATGGGTATTTTACAAGGGATTTTTGGCTTCTTATTTAAATGTAAATGGACTGCTAAAATGTATGAATTATGGATGTATGCATGAATGTTATTTATGCAATATAAAGGAAAATATGCCTCTATTTGCTCGGGAACAAGGCTCTATTTTTGACTTTTGAAGTGATGAATCACAGATTCATCACTCGCCAAGGGGTCGTCCTTCTTCATTACGTATGCTGCAGACTTTAATGCAACTAACAACCCAACATTAGTAAAATCACCTTTGCTCATGTGATATGATACAACAAAGTTGTTGAAAGACTTAGGGAGCGATAGCAGAATGAAATCAACCTGCATTTCAGAATCAATGTAGGCTCCCAGGGTTTCCGATTCAGAGAGGTACCCAAACACTTTGAGTACATGTTCTCTGACAGAGGTCTCTTCCTGCATCTTGCAGCGAATAATCTCTTTCATCACATTATAATGTTGTGTGCGGTTTATGTCACCGAACATTTCTTTCAGATTCAGCATGATTTCTTGGCAATGGTTCATTTCCACATGCTGCTTCTGAAGCACAATGGATAACGAATGAAGAATATAACATCTCACCAAGTTATGATCTTCATCATATTATTCATTAAAATATTTATCTTCCGGAGTGTGAGGGTCTGTTATCTTGTCCTTGGATAACACATACGAGATGCACTCCACAAAAAGGACAAGATCCAAATTTTGGATCCAATCCGAATAATTTGGTACAGTCAACTGATTGACCTCCAGGAGCATGCTCAGTGTGTTCATGGACTTCATTTTCTAAAATTAAGAATGCACTATATTAGAACATATAAATGATTATATATTCATTTTAAAGCATTTGATGAAGGCATTTTAAATCAAATTAGTCTTGCTCTGTCAACTTTGAAAGTTTATTCCCTTATTATCTTTCAAAGCAAGAGAAATACTTACCGCTATATCAAACAAGAACTGGGATCTCCTTTCTATCTTTGTCACATCCAAATAATATGAGAAACTGTGACTCAAATAAAGAGAAGCTGGAACACATTCCGCCTTGCAAGTTCAACTTGCATTTCCTAATTCGATCTTTAATACCCAGGCCCACCACCCCTAAGATGATGTTGACCCGTCGTTAATTAAACCAATCGTCAACATGCTTAATACTCGTTATACGCAATCCAATATCTCCCCAATAATATGAGGACCCGATATTGGAGTTACTACATATACGACCTTACTCTTTCGAGAAGCAAAGAACCCGATCCAAATAAATTTTATATAGGAGTTGTCACTTCAGACAGGCGTCTCCTATACACAATATCTGGCGACGAAATCCTTTGCCTTGACAGGAGACCATGGATGCACTTATGTGATCTTCCACCTCATATTCAAATTATAATTAATTTATCATCGTGAATCATATTCACACAATTAATTCTTCCAAGAGAAATACACATCTATTCATAATAGAGTGTTTCAATTGGACATAATCAATTTAATCATATTAAATTGATTATCAATCCAATTTATAATCAACAAACTTGATTATTTCTTGAATAGAAGGTATAATCTCAAAGTATGTATTGAAGGATATGGTTAGATCCTCAAGCGCATCACGGAAGCGTGATCGTCGTATCGAATACGACGAAGAACGACTAGTCGCACTAGTTGTTCTATGCAGCAGAAATTAAAATAATTTTCATGTGACGAAACCACATGATCCAAGAACACTTCTCGGATCGTTTCTTCTAAACCACAACCAAGTATTAGGTTTACCTCTTGAAGCGTGGTTGCGATCAAGTCTCTAAACGAAGAGACCTCCTGTCTCAAGTCCGATCCATCGGAGGAGACGCTTGCGAGCGCGGGGATGAACCGCGTGCTTCTCGCAATCCATGTTGATGATCCAAGCGGTGGATCTCCTGATCTCGACACACGAGATCCGACATCTTCTTCACGAGCAAGGCATGCCAAAGTAGACGGAGTTCCACGAGCAAAACATCGGGCAGCATAACGACGGTGCCGCGGCGATGGAGAGCCTCTCTAGGGCATCCATGGTGGACGGCCATGAGAGGGAGAGAAAGAGAAAGAAAGAGAGAGAGAGACTTGTTGTCTCACTTATGTGCCTTGAAGAGCAATGGGGTGCCTCTCCTTTTATAGGGTTTTGGGATCCATGGATCTCAATCCATGTGTCAACACAAATCCAATGGTCCACATTAATTTGTGTTTCTTTCAATGGTCATGATTTGTTGCTAAAACACAACAACAATTAATTTAATAAAAATCAAATATATGTTAAATATAATTTGATTTATATCAAATCAATCTCCATTGGAGAGATAGGAAAGGAGGCAAGCCTCCTTCCATAAGGAGGGTGGACGGCCACCACATTCCTTATGGAATTGTGGCCGTCCCCTCTCCTCATTAGGAAGGGAGCTTCCTTTTTCCTATTACATGAGATTACATTATCTCATGATTCTCTCCAATATTTGCAACAACATTTGTTGCAAATTATTTCACAAAAATAAATCCAATTTATTTTGTGAACATTGCAATCATGCCATTGGAAATTTGTGAATCATATTCACAACCCAAAACAAAAATGTAAATTACATTTTCAATTCAATGTCCAATGTGAATCCAATTCACATTAACATTTAATTAACAAATGTAAATCACAAATAGCTCTCTCTTATATATTATAAATCACATTTATAATATATATGACTAATATGGATATTGCTATCCACATTATTCATATCCATGATAATTAAATCACATTTAATCATCTTGGATCTTTATTCTCTTGTTCTCAAATAATATGAATCACATTCACATTATTCACATCTTTGATAATCAAATCACATTTAATTATCTCAGATAACTCTCTTTATAATATGAATCAAATTCATATTACTCATGATAATTAAATCACATTTAATTATCCATTTTCTCAATGCTCGGATACATAAATCAATAATAGAATTATCTACGAACTCCTTCAAGGATAATGCGCTTTCTCCGCAGATACTTGGAGATAAGGACAGGGCGATTGTATTGTTCCACGTATAGTGACATGGATATTGAGATCATATCTCAAATCCAGATCGCGGGCCTCCCATAGATGCTTGATTAAATCAAGACCGTAAATCTAATCTTCTCATTGTATCTGAATCACATTCAGATCAATGTCCAACACTTGGACCAAGATCAGATCACTTCTCTACTGAGAGGAGTCACTAAAATCCAGACCCGTTTCATCACTCCCTAGGAATGGAAGCGTCATGGTTATACAATCGTTTATGATCACATCACCCTCAGGTATTCCCAATACCTGTACATCCTGCATACTGGAAGACTCAGACTAAACCCGAAGTATTCGATCAACTTTATACTGTCTACTTCATGGTTTTATCAGTAAGTTTCTCATTCGATCATTGGGAGTCGGTATCGATCATATACTTTCCAAAAGCATATATCATACCTAGGTTTTGATCATATACTTTCCAAAAGTATATATCAAACCTACAAATTCAGTCAAGCTTCCAAAGCGAGACGACCGTACGCACGGAATTTGATTCTTCCCAATATCTCATGAGTGAGCTCATGTCTTCCGGTTCAATAACTGAACCTGTATGATCCCTTTGAGAGATCGTATTACTCATATGCCCTTATATGCACACCAGTGCGCCGGTGTATAGACCTTGATTAGGTCATCAACCTATTGGTCTGCCAAATGTACATACTTAGACATATAGCAACACATCTGTCTCCGGTCAGAGGATGTGTGCCTATATCATGACAGCATATGATATAGGACTTTGGTTATCTCGATCTCGTTAAGTTAACTCTTTGACCTAACTAATCTGACACCTCCGAATCTCTATTCCTATGCAGAGGACCTGCATCAAGAGGTCGGTCAGATATCAGCCTTCAGAGATAAGGATTGCCATCTCCTACTCAGGCTGGAGATCATCTCTTAACAATCATCTGACGGTGCTTGATGAGTTCTCAATCTAACTCTTTAGATATTCATCTAAGCACCAGCCTCTATGATTCAATAATTGAATCAACAGCTGTATGATCGTTAAGATGGCCATGGTATATAACCCTAATTGTACTAAGGGACCTATTATGCAAATTTTGTATTCTTCATTTCAGATTAAGGAGTGAATTGCAATAACATTTATTGCATAATGGCTCGCCGTGGGCTCGCATTTCCAACAATCTCCCACTAGCCCAAAGAGCCATTAATGGGCTAATCATTTAAACCCGCACTCATGTGACAATCATAGGCTATTTAGAAAATAGCTAGGTAAGCTGATCAGTCACTCTGTTCCCACGAGACTACGCCAAGTCCTTTTACAGCACTTGCATATCCCCAGTAACAGTGCTCGCATCCAATGCGAATGTTGCATCTCATGCAACCAATACTCAATCTAGTTAAAGCTATTGTAGTGTTTTTGACACTATAGCTTAATAATTGTTATAACTAGTATTTCCATAATCCTTATCAGAATACCCTTATTCATGAAGATCTCTATCTCCAAAGGTATCTACAATTAAGACCTTTTAGATCTCTATCTATAAAGTCTTAAGTTTTTGAAGATAAGACTTCGAGATCACTATCTCAAAAATCTTGTCATCTATGAAGATTTTGCATTTACTGCAACCAAGTGTTTTATTTCCATAGTAGGATTAGTAACAGTTTACTACTCCCACTGCATGGCAGCCATCTGGCTTTTGTACACATTTAGCACACACCCAGCTTCTCAGAACTGATGCCCAAGGGCAAGTAATTCTAGCATTCACTTCCTCAACTCTTTGAGGTGCTATCTCTTAAGATAGGTCAGTACCATATCTTAAGGGTTAGAAGCCTTTCTTGGAATTTCTATGAATAGAATATGTCCAAGGTATACTACAAATGTGACAGTCCAATTATCCTCTTCTCTTGGCTTCTGAACAACTTCAGAACTAAGATCTAAGAGGTATCTTTGAAATCATATTTCAAGATATGGAATAACCAGAGAATAAAACACTTATTATTATCCTTATATCATTTTAAATGATTAGGATATCATCTACATTCAGCAAGATGAACACAAAGGCACTCCCACTAAGCTTCACATGGCTCATCAAGATTCTATCTGAAATCATAACAATTCCATCAAATCTTATGGTCCAACTTCAAGAAGCTTATTTGAGTCCATAGATGGATTCCTTGGTTTGCACACCTTGCTTTCCTCAACCATGAAGCCCTAGGGCTACTTCATGTGAATATCCTCAAAGTGGTATTCGTAGAGGAATGCAATATTGACTTACATCTTGAAGATGCAATAGTCAAGTTGTGTAGCTAAGATTAGCAACATTCTGATGATTTTAAGCATGGTCACCGAAGAGCAAGTCTCATTGCAAGCAATGTCTTCTCTTCCAGTGTGTGGCTCATGGCTACGAACCGTGCTTTGAGGGTCTCTACCTTCTCATCAGGTTCCCTTTCTCTTGAAGATCCATTTACACCTTTACAGGTCTTACCTATATAGGTGGATCCTATAGGGTCCATATACAACACTTGTATATGAAGTCTACTTTAGACTTTTATTGCTAACATCCATCTATCCATGCTATGATCTTCAGAAGCTTCATCACATGAAGTTCGATCATTGTCAGATTTCTCTGACACATGGAATCCTTCCTCAAACTCTTTTGAAGAGGTTTTAGTGTTTCATCTTCAATTATCCTTTTAGTTTCCAATTTCAGGAGCCTCATTATCTTTTCAAGATTAAATGAGTTCCTACACTTCATTTTCATCTTGATTCTCAAGAGTCTCAACCTCCAAGAATCACATTCTCAGAGATGAGATATTTCAAGAATCTCAAGGTCATAAAGTAGGTATCCAATACCATCCTTTATTTTCCTAATGAAGCAGCACTCTCAAGTGCTAGATTCCATCTTGCATGGAACCTTATTAAGGATATATATTGTAGTCTCTACTACACATATATACCTGGAAACTAAGGGATAATTATGCTAAAAATCATCATTGATAAGATCATGTCACACATGATCCAATTGTATCTCCCTATAACTCTATTGAGTTAAGGTGAGTTAGGAGGATTGAGATAGAAATGATATTCATATCTCCATAAGGTATCCTTTGAATTCATCTAACAGGTACATGCTACCTTGATTAGATCAAATTCATTTTATCTTCCTTCAAACTTTGGTTGTAGACCAAAATTATGAAATCTTTGAACATTTCAAAGGTTTCTTCAGGTGAAGAGAAGAAATTTCATATCATACATAATCATTAATAGATATCATATATCCATAATGTTTACTATGATATAGATGATCCGCATACATCAATATGTATGAGATCCCGAATACCTTATCATCTTACACCATTCCCAAAGAAGGGTGTATTGGACATTTTATTATGAATACAATATTCATAAGCATGTAAGCTTTGAAATTTTAGACATTCTAAAGTTTCATCTCTTACTAGCCTATTGATCAAATCAATAGACAAATGTCCAAGGCTTGATGCTAGATCATTGTCAAATGATCTTCATCCTCCTATTGATCTTAAGGTTTAATTTCAGTATTTAGAAATGTTAATGAACCATTCATTAATTTTCTAATTTAGTGAAGTCCACTAGATTATTAGATTACTATCTGAAATATATACATCATAACTCTTTATGATAGTTCTATCTCAAATTCATGTTTATTTCTAACATTTAGAAACAAACAATGTGTGTATTCTTGTATCTAGGTCATAGAGACATTCTCTAAGACTAAGGACTCTCCCACTGAAATTAACAAGTCTATCAATCCAACAGAGATTGTTGCAACAATTGCATCAATATCCATGTGGATAACTATAAACCTTTAAGATCAAATTTTCCAGTCTTCTAAAACATATGCAACCTATTGCAAATGTCATCAGAAGATTGAGATACAATTATTTGACTTTATCTTATCAATGATTTATGTAGATTAATCTGATGCTCCATCCGAGTCCTTCTCTAAGGATTCTAGATAGACTTGATAGTCATACTATCAACACATCAACTTATTGCAGTATTGGCATTCATCCAACTCTTCGGATGACATATGGAAGTTATAGATGTATAGTCAACTCTTTGATTATACTTCTTACTCGGGTCCAACCCATGCTTCCACTGCGCTCCCTTTATCTATAAGCAACCATTGCTTAAGACTAAGGATCTCTTATGTAAGAGCATTTCAACATTTATACATGCTTCATTAAATTCATACAATATGAATATTATGAAGCTTCATGAATGACCAGAGTATAGATAGTAGAATGATGACACTCATCATCTACATCCATCTAAACTCTTAAAACATAGGTTCAGGTAGGTACTCAAACAATTTGAATACATCATCTCTTATAGAGCCACCATTCTGCATGATGCAGTGAACCATCTCATTCATGTTAAATGTCAAGAGCACATGTGTATGCCAGAATATCTTCATTAATTTTATAAGGATTATTTGACAATTGCGATCATCATCGACATGTCACTTCCAAAGTACATCCGATGAGAGATAAAGACTATAGAGACATACAAACCCTAGGGTTGTAGTCCTATTATCTATTTAATTGTCATTCCTCAATATTATGAGGAAACTTGCACATTGCAACCACATACATTATGTGTCCAATTGCAAGTACAATATCTGGATCATGAGTCCAATCCATGATATTTTACTGGTTATTATTGAGTATATCATTGAGTGGTTTTTAATGAAGGATTATCTGAAATAAGAAATTTACATAAATATATAAATATATATATATATATATATATTACTTTGATTTAGGATTTTTATATCAAAGTTGTCTTGTCTTGTCAACACTGAAAGTTCATTCCCTTAATCACTTTCAATGTAAGAGATATACTTACCATTATATCTCAACAAGATCTGGGATCTCCTTCCTTATCTTTGTTGCATCCCAATAATATGAGAACCTACAACTCGGATAAAAAGAAGCGGGAACACATTCCGCCTTGCAAGTCCAACTTGCATCTCCCAATTCGGTCTTTAACACCCGGGCCCACCACCCCTAAGGCAATGTTGACCCGTCATTAATTGAACCAACCGTCAACAGGAATACAACTCGCTATGCGCAATCCAATATCGCCCCAATAATATGAGGACCCGATATTGGGGTCACTACGCATACGTCCTTACTCTTTCGAGAAGCGAAGAGCCCGATCCAAATGGATCGTATGCAGGAGCTGTCACTTCGGACAGGCGTCTCCTACATACAATATCTGGCGACGGAACCCTTCGCCTTGACGGGAGACCATGGATGTCACTTATGTGATCCTCCATATCATATTCAAATTCTAATTAATCATTATGAATCATATTCATTATGATTAATTCTTCTAAGGGAAATAACATCTCTATTCATAATAGATTGTTTTAATTTTAATTGGATTCCAATTAATCTAATCATATTAAATTAATGATCCAATTAATATCCAACAAACATTTTAATAGTTACTTGAATAATGGTATTATCTCAAATACGTATTATTTCGAATTTTAATAATTAGAAATACATCATGATTTCTTAAGCATTATACTAACCCTACCCGCTGTCATGGCCAGTACCGACGAGAGTGGGACGGACCACATACGTTGCAACCCGCAACCCCAATGCTCTCCGACTAGACACCATATCCACCTAGGGAAAGGATAATGCAAAATAGATCATTTTGTACTTGAGATGATCATCGGTTCTTCAACCGAAATTATACCATATAGTAATAATCAAAACAATTTTGATTAACATTATAATGAGATTTGCTAAACAAATCCCAAGTCCTATTCAAGCAACATGTTTGTTGGAATGTTGATCATGTAGATCATGTAACCAATCTTGATCTAGATCACATCTAATCATTTGTTGGTTAGGGCAAAGTCATTTAAGGACATAATTATCATTAAATATTTCACAAATATTTATGCATAATTATTCCAGGAAATTAAACAATTTAATTTCACTAATTAATTAAATGACAATCACTAGGTTCTTGATTAGGAAAGTATTTTCAGAAGTGACCCTCACTTACTAAAAATACCATATCTCAATCAATTTAAATCCAAATTAAGCAAAGTAAATTTCTAAAGTTTGCTAACTTGATTTACAACAGAACTCAAGTGATTTGCACGCATTTCAAGGCGTTTCAAATCCGCAATTAACATCTTAATTACGTCATGATCCGCAGTCCCCGAAACAGTGGATACATGTTCACTAAAATGAGCATATCTAGAGCAAACGGAATCGAAATCACGCAAACTCAGATCCTACGGTTTCCTTATTTAATGGGGAATAAAATCCCAATATTAGTTTAGTGTTTAAAAAATTTAAACAGTGTCGAAAATAATATCAAAACAGAGATGCGAAAATGAAATGCAAGAAAACTTTCGCAAACCCTAATGAACCCAAGTCATCCTCGGTTTATGGATCGTATCCAAAACCACCGACCTAAGGCTCTGATACCACTTGAAGGATATGGTTAGATCCTCAAGCGCATCACGGAAGCGTGATCGTCGTATCGAATACGACGAAGAACGACTAGTCGCACTAGTTGTTCTATGCAGCAGAAATTAAAAAAAATTTCATGTGACGAAACCACATGATCCAAGAACACTTCTCGGATCGTTTCTTCTAAACCACAACCAAGTATTAGGTTTACCTCTTGAAGCGTGGTTGCGATCAAGTCTCTAAATGAAGAGACCTCCTGTCTCAAGTCCGATCCGTCGGAGGAGACGCTTGCGAGCGCGGGGATGAACCGCGTGCTTCTCGCAATCCATGTTGATGATCCAAGCGGTGGATCTCCTGATCTCGACACACGAGATCCGACGTCTTCTTCACGAGAAAGGCATGCCGAAGTAGACGGAGTTCCACGAGCAAAACATCGGGCAGCATAACGACGGTGCCGCGGCGATGGAGAGCCTCTCTAGGGCATCCATGGTGGACGGCCATGAGAGGGAGAGAAAGAGAAAGAAAGAGAGAGACTTGTTGTCTCACTTATGTGCCTTGAAGAGCAATGGGGTGCCTCTCCTTTTATAGGGTTTTGGGATCCATGGATCTCAATTCATGAGTCAACACAAATCCAATGGTCCACATTAATTTGTGTTTCTTTCAATGGTCATGATTTGTTGCTAAAACACAACAACAATTAATTTAATAAAAATCAAATATATATTAAATATAATTTGATTTATATCAAATCAATCTCCATTGGAGAGATAAGAAAGGAGGCAAGCCTCCTTCCATAAGGAGGGTGGACGGCCACCACATTCCTTATGGAATTGTGGCCGTCCCCTCTCCTCATTAGGAAGGGAGCTTCCTTTTTCCTATTACATGAGATTACATTATCTCATGATTCTCTCCAATATTTGCAACAACATTTGTTGCAAATTATTTCACAAAAATAAATCCAATTTATTTTGTGAACATTGCAATCATGCCATTGGAAATTTGTGAATCATATTCACAACCCAAAACAAAAATGTAAATTACATTTTCAATTCAATGTCCAATGTGAATCCAATTCACATTAACATTTAATTAACAAATGTAAATCACAAATAGCTCTCTCTTATATATTATAAATCACATTTATAATATATATGACTAATATGGATATTGCTATCCACATTATTCATATCCATGATAATTAAATCACATTTAATCATCTTGGATCTTTATTCTCTTGTTCTCAAATAATATGAATCACATTCACATTATTCACATCTTTGATAATCAAATCACATTTAATTATCTCAGATAACTCTCTTTGTAATATGAATCAAATTCATATTACTCATGATAATTAAATCACATTTAATTATCCATTTTCTCAATGCTCGGATACATAAATCAATAATAGAATTATCTATGAACTCCTTCAAGGATAATGCGCTTTCTCCGCAGATACTTGGAGATAAGGACAGGGCGATTGTATTGTTCCACGTATAGTGACATGGATATTGAGATCATATCTCAAATCCAGATCGCGGGCCTCCCATAGATGCTTGATTAAATCAAGACCGTAAATCTAATCTTCTCATTGTATCTGAATCACATTCAGATCAATGTCCAACACTTGGACCAAGATCAGATCACTTCTCTACTGAGAGGAGTCACTAAAATCCAGACCCGTTTCATCACTCCCTAGGAATGGAAGCGTCATGGTTATACAATCGTTTATGATCACATCACCCTCAGGTATTCCCAATACCTGTACATCCTGCATACTGGAAGACTCAGACTAAACCCGAAGTATTCGATCAACTTTATACTGTCTACTTCATGGTTTTATCAGTAAGTTTCTCATTCGATCATTGGGAGTCGGTATCGATCATATACTTTCCAAAAGCATATATCATACCTAGGTTTTGATCATATACTTTCCAAAAGTATATATCAAACCTACAAATTCAGTCAAGCTTCCAAAGCGAGACGACCGTGCGCACGGAATTTGATTCTTCCCAATATCTCATGAGTGAGCTCATGTCTTCCGGTTCAGTAACTGAACCTGTATGATCCCTTTGAGAGATCGTATTACTCATATGCCCTTATATGCACACCAGCGCGCCGGTGTATAGACCTTGATTAGGTCATCAACCTATTGGTCTGCCAAATGTACATACTTAGACATATAGCAACACATCTGTCTCCGGTCAGAGGATGTGTGCCTATATCATGACAGCATATGATATAGGACTTTGGTTATCTCGATCTCGTTAAGTTAACTCTTTGACCTAACTAATCTGACACCTCCGAATCTCTATTCCTATGCAGAGGACCTGCATCAAGAGGTCAGTCAGATATCAGCCTTCAGAGATAAGGATTGCCATCTCCTACTCAGGCTGGAGATCATCTCTTAACAATCATCTGACGGTGCTTGATGAGTCCTCAATCTAACTCTTTAGATATTCATCTAAGCACCAGCCTCTATGATTCAATAATTGAATCAACAGCTGTATGATCGTTAAGATGGCCATGGTATATAACCCTAATTGTACTAAGGGACCTATTATGCAAATTATGTATTCTTCATTTCAGATTAAGGAGTGAATTGCAATAACATTTATTGCATAATGGCTCGCCGTGGGCTCGCATTTCCAACACGTATTATTCAAATTTTAATAATTAGAAAAATACACCTTGATTTCTCCTGCATTATCGAGTCCCTACCCGCTATCATGGCCAGTACCGACGGGAGTGGGACAGACCACAACCGGTGCGACCTGCTACCCCAACACTCCCCGACTAGACACCATATCCACCTCAGGAAAGGATAATGCCAAATAGATCATTGTGTACTTTGAGATGCTCATCGGATTTTCAACCGAAATTATACCATACACTAGTAATCAAAACCATTTTGATTATAAGGAAATTTGCTAAAAAAATTCCCGATCATATTCAAGCAAGTTTGTTTGTTGATTGTGTAACCAATTGGGATCTAGATCTCATCTAATCAAATTATTGGTTGAGGCCATGTCAATTAAGGAAATAATTATCATTAAATATTTCTCAAAAAATTTTTAATAAGTATTCTAGGAAATTAACAATTAATTTTACTAATTGTCAATCACATGGTTCTTGATTAGGAATGTAATTTTAGCATTGACCTCTACTTACTAAAATTGGCATATCTAAATCAAATTAAATCCAAATTACGTAAAATCAATTTCCTAAGATTGCTAATTTGATTTGTGACAGAACCTAAGTGATATTTCACGCATTTCAAGGTGAATCAAAATAGTATTTACTCATTAATCATGTTAAGATTCGCAGTTCACGCAACAGTGAATACATGTTTATTCAAAAGGTCATATCTCGAGCAAACGGAATCCAAATTACGTAAACTCAGATCCTATGATTTCCTTACTTAATGGTAAACAAAATCTAATGATTAATTTGTGTTTAAACATTTTAAACAGAGCCGAATTTATTTACTAAACAGAGGTGCGAAAATGAAATGCGATAAAAAACTTTCGCGATCTTAACGAATCCAAGTCATCCTAGGTTTACGGATCGTATCCAAAAACCTTCAACCTATGCTCTGATACCACTGTAAGGATATGGGATAATCCTCACACGCATCACAGAAGCGTGAGCATTGTATTGAATATGACGAAGAACGACTAGTCGGACTAGTTGTTCAATGCAGCGAAATTTAAAAATTTTCGCATGATGAAACCACATGATACAAGAACGATTATCGAATCATTTCATCTAAAAACACATCAAGTATATAGATTTACCTCTTATAGAATGATTGATCGAGTCTCTACAAAAAGAAACCTCCTGTCTCAAGTCCAATCTTCGGAGAAGACGCTTGTTAGCGCAGGGATGAGTTGTGTGATCCTCGTGATCCAAGAAATTCATCCAAGCACGGGGAACTTCTGATCTCGTCGCACGAGATCAAACACCTTCTTCGATAGCGAAGCACTCCAAAGAAGATGGATAACCGAGAAACGTCGAGGCGGTGGCGCGATGGTGAAGCGACGACGGCGTTCCTCCTCTAGGGTTTGGTGGACGGTCACCAATAGTGGGGAGAGAGGAGATGGCATGTGGAATGAGAAAAGATGAGAGGCTTATTGTCTCTTGATCTTGTTGTAACCCTAGAGAGCATGGAGTGCCTCTCTTTATATAAGGTTTTGGGATCCATGGATCACAATCCATGGGACTTAAAAATCAATAAATAAGATTGATTTTTGTTTAATCCAATTGTCAAGATTGTTGTTGGTAAAAACCAACAATTAATAATTTAATTTAGATCAAGTATATTTGATAAATCAAATACAATTCAATCCAAAATCAAATCAAACAAATAAGGAGATAATTAGGCTAACTCAACTACTTTACTTAGGCTATTTGTAGCCTAAGTATAGGTGGGACCTGCCTATTCATCCATCCCTCTAATTGTCTTCTTGTAGACCATCCTCCTCAGTTCCGTTATATCACACTATATTTGACCAAGCCATGGATTCATATCACTTATGCTATGAGGACATAAGAAAATTTACGTATAGGGGGGTCTACCGTATATTACTGTATATTTACTTTAGCCATATCTCGTATTTTCAAACGTTTTTGAAAATTCTTTTTCAGCTTGATCTTAGTAAACTTGTGAACTGAGTTTTATAAAAACCTTGTAAAATTGTTTTCTTAAAAATTGAGGGATTAATTTGTGTAAATAACCCCTTTTCAAAAAAAATGAAAATTTGAAAACCTTTCTTTGGATTAGACTCTGACTACTAGGATTAGTAAAAACTTTCAGTGAGGGAATTTCGGTCTCCCTTAGCAGAATGGGTGGTTTAGAGGAAAATGTATATGGCTCCATCCTTAAGGAACACGAGCCCATCTAACGGCTCGTACTTACACCCGTACCGGCTGAGAGTAAATACTTTTATTCATTTGAGTCTGGTCCAGTCATTGTCTCTTCAAAGAATAATAAAAAATTTTGAAAAATTAAAATCCATAAAAATCTGCAAAAAATCACCAACTATGGAGTTGATGTATTCCTGACACAATCACATGCACTCAAGGCTTAAGTATTTTGAGGACACTGGATTTTTGTGATCTTGAGAGTCAGGGTTAACATGCCTTAGTCATTAGAGTTTCGAGCTTAATTATCTACACTTCCCTGGTTTGAAAGATTTGAGCACTATATTGCACTCTTCATCTCTACCTTCAAAACAATATGATCAGCACTTCACTTTCACAACTGCATGATTGATGAGATGAGTTGGGATATCACTTAAGGAACTAAGACTAGAGATTTGAGTTTAGACCCGATCTAATGATATTCGAGGATGGGATAAAGTTAATGAAGGCTTCAAAAAACCTGAGTGTCAGCAAAACCTTAGCTAGTATGTGAACAAGATTCATATGCTATCTCTTTGATATCTACCTATGTGCCATGGTGTGTTGAAACTTAATGATAATTGTTGATCAGTGTGCACAACTTTTGGTAAAAGCAGTGGAGCTATCCAACAAAGAAAAGAAAAAGAAATGTCAAAGAAAACCTCTATCATCCAATCAAATTACAAAAAGAGCTTCCACCAATGGCGAGCGCTCCCAAACATTTTTCAAAGTGTTCACTTAGACCAAGCTCTAATTAGGGCCAAGGAGTCGGGCTGACACCAAAAAAGTGCTCTGCATCATAAATGCTACAAGTCTGGGTGTCGAAGGTATATTAGATACTCAAAAGAGACACACCTCGGTGTACTCCCAGAAAAACAAGTTCATACGACTTGAACTCTCTTGATGGATGCATTGATCAACAATCTAAAAAATTACATGTGTTGAGTAAAAAGGCACTCGAGAGATCCCTTGTTCTAATGAAAGGGAGAGAAAAATAGACACAATCTTATATCCTCCATCATCTGTACGTCCATCTACATTTCAAGTCTGACAAACTAATGAGATGGCTGACTAAAGAAAGAATAGACTTATTCCCTAGTATTGAGGATGAGGTCTAGAGGAGAGTCTTTGGGATTGGAACTTCGAGTGATGCCTCGACTCGACTCTCATGAAATGCAGTACACTAAATTTCCTATCCTTATATTATATGTATAAAAAGAGAGTTTGATAATTAGAGAAGTTGGATTCCTTCTTACTAAAGTGTGGATAAGCCCAGAATTTTAGGATCACTTAAATTGAGGGTCTTCGAAAGATTGAGCCTTGAAATCCTGACTTGCACTATTAGGAATTAATCTGACTCCTTCATTCTTTAGATGCTCGAGGAGGAGCATGGTTTAAGTATAGGGGTATGATGAATCTCGCATTCATCATGCTAAAAGACAATAATTAAACCCCTGGCTTAAATAAACCACTAAAATTCACCATTAATTCATTCATTTTATCTTGTATTATATTGTACATATTTAACCTATATTTAATTACTATTATTTTCTTTGTAATTATTTTCTCATCAAAAACCCCTAAAAATTAGGTAGATCAATTGTCTATATCACTAACCTTTAAAAAATACTAAAAATACAAAAACAACTCAAAAGATAAAAATCAGTGTTTTTACCCCCTAAAAAATACCCCAAAAATACTTTTGTATAAATGACCTCTTTTGGTTTTTTTCATCCAACATAAAACTTGTAGATCTCATCGAGACAAACAACTTTTATGTTTTGACTTTTTCCTAATTTTGCCTCTAACTAATTCTTTCTGATTTTTCTTTGATTTTCTATTTTTGAATTATCTGATTGAGCCACGTGGCGCTCTCTGGATCCGCCATGCGCCCGTTCCTCCTTCTGCCCCCCGACCCCCTCCTGGGCCGTCTAATCTTCTCCTTCCTGCACCCATCTCAACCATTTATCACCGGTCCATCGTCCACCATCTGATCCTTTCCCCGATCAGATCGCGACCACTCGCATCCGCCTAAATCACAGCCCTCTGATCCCCTTAACATCCTTCGGCTAGCCTCTCTACACGTCACCACTTTACCCCCCCCCCCCCCCCCGCCGTTGGATTAAATCCTAATTCCATCTAAACCACTCAACCCTGCCTCCAACCGAGTCGTTAGATCGCAAGATCCAACGGCTCCACATCATCGTCCTCCTCCCTCCAACCGTTTCACCTTGCAAACCGCTCTGCCCCCTTCCTTTTTGGAAGCAATCTTCGATCACATATCCCCTACGTAACGCCACCCTCGTGACACTCCCAGATCCGTCATCTTCATGTAACCTCCAACCTCCCTACTCCGTTACCGCCCCGACTTCACTTCTCATTCAAACAACCCTCCCCCACCACATAACCGCCAGGCTTCCTCCACCTATAAAAGCCTTCGCTCCACCTCCTGAACCCTTATCCACCACTTCGTGAGAGTGCCTCCTAGCTTCCTCCGCCCTCCGGTGATAGCGGAGGGAGGCATTGTCGAGGCGAAGATGGTCGCCACTCTCAGGTGTGATCCATGGCCTTCCCGGCCATGTCGCAGCACCTTCGGTGTCCGCTAAGCTCCGTGCACGGTCGGGCACATTGGGCGACGACCCCTGAGCTCGATCACAGGCCAATTCCTTCGCCAATCGCCTGGCTTCAGCCAGGTACCTGCCACTGTGTTTCTTCCCTTTTTCTCCGAATTATAGCATCAATTCCATTCACTCCTACCCTCTATTGATCATCCCCCATCTTTGCAAGTTCACTCTCATTCTCGTGCACCCATTTCCTTCCTCCAGAACCCCCTCGTAATCCTAGCAATCTCCTCCATCGTCTTGAGCCACCACCTTCTTCACTTCCGCCTGGCTCCCATCTCACTCCGCCTCACTCGCACCCACTCACGCACATTGAGCTTCGACTAAGATAACACTTGCAGGTGCTACCCATCTTCATGAAGGATATTGAGAATCCTTAAGCGCATCACGGAAGCGTGTCGATCGCATCATATGCAATCGGAGCAACTAGTCGCACTAGATGCTAGATGCAGCGGAAATTAAAATTTTTAAATCTAAAGATGAAACCACATGATCACGAGAACACTTCTCGGATCGTTTCATCAAACCAAAAAGTACAAGGAATACCTCTTGAAGCGTGGTTGTGATCGCGAGATCCCAAAGTAGAGATCCTCCTATCTTAAGTCCGACCCACGGAGAATGCGCTTGCGGGCACGATGATGAGTCGCGTCCTTCCCGCAATCCTTTGACGAAGATCCAAGCGTCGAGGCATAGCAAAATGATCTCCTTCCTAATACACAAAGTGGACGGCCACTTGAATATTAGGGAGACCCCACGAGAATGAGAGAGAGAGAGAGAGAGAGTAGAGTTCTTCAACTCAAGAATGTTGTAACTTGGAAAGGCTACCCTAGCCCTCCTTTTATACTAGTTTAGGATCCAATGGATCTCAATCCATGGGACACATGGATCCAAGGGCTATGCTTGGTCCATGCTAAATCAATGGCTATGATTGTTGTTGGTTAAAACCAACAACATTAATTTAAATTAAAAAATGTTGCAACATTATCAACATAATTTAATTTAACAATAACTAATTAAGAGATAATGTGATAAATTAAATGGAGTCAACCAACCTCCCTAAAATTGGGGTTTATTTTGTCTCCTTTTATTTTATCTTATTATTTCTTAATAAATTGCAATAACTATTATTGCAATAATATCCACCAAATTAATTCCAAATTAATTTGTGAATATTTCAATCATGCCATTGATCATTATGTGAATCATATTCACAACCCAAACTAATTAGTAAATTGCATTTCCAATTAATTAATAAATGTGAATCCAATCCACGTTTTTAATTAACAAATGTTATTTACATAAATTCTCTCTCTTATATATGTATATTATAAATCATATTTATAACACACATATATCATGGATAGTGTTATCCACATTCTCTTAATCCTCGATAATTAAATCCTATTTAATTATCTTAGATAATCATTTTCACAACATGAATCATATTCATATTTAAGCTTGATAATTAAATCTCATTTAATCATCAAGTCCTTGCTTGGATATTTCATCAAAAGAATTATTCTTGAACCCTTTCATGAATAATGTGCTTTCTCCGCAGATACTTGGAGATAAGGACAGGGCGATTGTATTATTCCACGTATAGTGACTTGGATGTTGAGATCTTATCTCAAATCCAGATCTTACGAACCTCCCACAGATGCTTGATTAAATCAAGACCGCAAATCCAATCTTCTCATTGAATCTGAATCTCATTCAGATCAATGTCCAACACTTGGACTAAGATCGGATTGCTTATCTACTGAAAGGAGTCACTAAAATCCAGACCTGTTTCATCACTCCCTCGGAATGGAAGCGTCATGGATATACAATCGTTTATGATCACATCACCCTTCAGGTATTCCAAATACCTGTACATCCTGCATACTGGAAGACCCATGGTCAACCCGAAGATCAAGATCTATTTTACACTGTCTTCTTCAGGGTTTGATCACTAAGTTTCTCATTTGATCATTGGGATTTGGTATCGATCATATACTTTCCAAAAGCATATATCATACCTAGGTCTTGATCACATACTTTCCAAAAGTATATATCAAACCTACAAATTCAGTCAAGCTTCCAAAGAGAGACGACCGTGCACGGAATTTGATTCTTCCCAATATCTCATGAGTGAGCTCATGTCTTCCGGTTCAGTAGTGAACCTGTATGATCCCTTTGAGAGATCGTATTACTCATATGCCCTGACATGCACACCAGCGCGCCGGTGTATAGACCTTGGTTAGGTCATCAACCTATTGGTCTGCCAAATGTACACACTCAAACATATAGTAACACATCTGTCTCCGGTCAGAGGATGCGTGCCTATGCTGTGACAGCATTCAACATAGGACTTAGGTTATCTCGATCTCGTTAAGTCAACTCTTTGACCTAACTAATCTGACACCTCCGAATCTCTATTCCTATGCAGAGGACCTGCATCAAGAGGTCGGTCAGATATCAGCCTATGTGAGAAAGGATTGCCATCTCCTACTCAGGCTGGAGATCACATCTTAACAATCATTTGACGGTGCTTGATGAGTCCTCAACCTAACTCTTTAGATATTCATCCAAGCACCAGCCTCTATGATTCAATAATTGAATCAACAGCTGTATGATCATTAAGATAGCCATGGTACATAACCCTAATTGTACAGAGGGACCTATTATGCAAATTTATTATTCTTCATTTCAGATCAAGGAATGATATTTGCAATAACATTTATTGCATAATGGCTCGCCGTGGGCTCACATGTCCAACAATCTCCCACTAGCCCAAAGAGCCATTAATGGGCTAATCATTTAAACCCACACTCATGTGACAATCATAGGCTATTTAGAAATAGCTAGGTAAGCTGATCAGTCACTCTGTTCCCAAAAGACTATGCCAAGTCCTTTTACGGCACTTGCATATCCCTAGGTAACAGTGCTCGCATCCAATGCGAATGTTGCATCTAATGCAACCAATACTCAATCTAGTCAAAGCAGTTATAGTGTCCTTGACACTAATGCTCAATTATTATAACCAGTATTTCCATAATCCTTATCAGAATACCTTTATTCCTGGAGATCACTATCTCTCAAGGTATCCACAGTTAAGACCTTTTAGATCTCTATCTAAAAGTCTTATTTTCTAAAATATAAGACTCACAGATCACCATCTCTAAAGCCTTGTCATCTTTGAAGATATCGTTATTTCTGCAATCAAGTGTTCTTTCTCCATAGTAGGATTAGTAACAGTTTACTACTCCCACTGCATGGCAAATATCTGGCTTTTGTACACATCTAGCATACACTAAGCTTCTCGTAACTGATGCACAAGTGCAAGCAGTTCTAGCATTCACTTCCTCAACTCTTTGAGGTGCTATTCCTTTAGATAGGTCAGTACCAAATCTCAAGGAAGGAAGACTTTCTTGGAATTTCCAGGAATGGAATATGTCCAAGGTGTACTACAAATGTGACAGTCCCAATACCCTCTTTTCTTTGCTTCTGAACACCTTCAGAATTAAGATCTAAAAGGTATTCTTGAGATCGTATCTCAAGGTGTGGAATAGCCAGTCTATAAAACACTTATTATCATCCTTATATCATTCCAAATGATTAGGATATTATCAACATTTAGCACGATGAACACAATGGCACTCCCACTAAGCTTCTCATGGTACATCAAGATTTTATTTGAAATCATAACATTTATAATTTCATCAAATCTTATATTCCAACTACAAGAAGCTTATTTGAGTCCATAGATGGAGTTTCTTTAGCTTTCACACCTTACTTTCCCCAAACATGAAGCCTTGGGGCTACTTCATGTGAATATCCTCAGAGAGGTATTCTTTATAGGAATGCAATCTTGACTTGCATCCTGAAGATGCAATAGTCAAGTTGTGTAGCTAAGGTTAGCAATATTCGGATGATTTTAAGCATGGTCACCGAAGAGCAAGTCTCATTGCAAGCAATGTCTTCTCTTCCGGTGTGTAGCTAATGGCTACAAACCGTGCTTTGAAGGTCTCTACCTTCTCATCAGGTTCCCTCTTTTCTTGAAGATCCATTTACACCTTTATGGGTCTTACCCATATAGGTGGATCCTCGAGGGTCCATATACGACACTTGTATATGAAGTCTACTTTAGACTTTATTGCTAATATCCATCTTTCCATGTCACGATCCTTAGGAGCTTCATCACATGAAGTCCGATCATTTTCAGACTTAATCGGCACATGGAATACATCCTCAAACTCATTTGAAGAGGTATTAATGTTTCATCTTTAATTGTCCCTTTTAGTTTCCGATTTCAGGAGCCTCATCATCTTCTCAAGATTAAATGAGTTCCTTCACTTCATTTTCATCTTGATTCTCAAGAGAGTCATCCTCTAAGAATCACATTCTCAGAGATGAGATCTTTTAAGAATCTCAAGGTCATAAAGTAGGTATCCAATACCATACTTTATTTTCCTAATGAAGTTGCACTCTCTAGTGCTTAATTCCAGCTTACTTGCATGGAATCTTATTAAGGATATATATTGTAGTCTCTACTACACATATATACCTGGAAATTAAGGGATAATTATGCTAAAAATTCATCATTGACCAAATCATGTCACACATGATCCAATTGTATCTCCCTACAACTCCATTGAGTTTAGGTGTGTTAGGAGGATTGAGATAGAAATGATATTCATATCTCCATAAGGCATTCCTTGAATTCATCTAATAGGTTCTTGCTACCTTGGTTAGATCGAATTCATTTTAATCTTCCTTCAAACTTTGGTTCTTAACCAAAATTATGAAATCTTTGAACATTTCAAAGGTTTCTCAGGTGAAGAGAAAAAATCTCATATCATACGTAATCATCAATAGATATCACATATCCATAATGTTTACTATGATATAGATGATCTACATACATCAATATGTATGAGATCTTGAATACCTCGACATCTAACACCATTCCCAGAGAAGGGTGTATTGGACATTTTACTTCGAATACAATATTCATAAGTATGTAAGATTTGAAATTTTAGACATTCTAAAGTTTCATCTCTTACTTGTCTATTGATCAAATCAATAGACAAATGTCCAAGGCTTGATGCCAGATCATTGTCAAATGATCTTCATCCTCCTATTGATCTTATAAGGTTTGATTTTCAGTATCAGAAATCTTAATGAACCATTCATTAATTTTCTAATTTGGTGGAGTCCACTAGATGTTAGATTACTATCTGAAATATTTCCATCATAACTCTTTATGATAGTTCTATCTCAGAATTCATGTTTATTTCCAACATTTAGAAACAAACAATGAGGGTATTCTAATATCTAGGTCATAAAGACATTCTCTAAGACTAAGGGCTCTCCAACTGAGAATATGAAGTCCATCTATCCAATAGAGATTGCTGCAACAATTACAGTAATATCCATGTAGATGACTACTAAACTTTAAGATCAAATTTCTAATCTTCTAATATATATGCAACCAATTGCAAATGTCATTAGAAGATTGGGATACAATTGTCAGACTTTATCTTATGAAATAATAAAGTCAGAGTCAATGATTATGTGTAGATTATTCTGATGCTCTATCTGAGTCCTTCACTAAGGATTTTAGACAGACTTGATAGTCATACTAACAACACATCAACATATTGCAGTATTGGCATTCATCCAATTCTTTGGATGTCATTTGGAAGTCACAGAAGTAGGTCAACTCTTTGACTTTCCTTCTTACTCGGGTCCGACCCATGCTTCCACTGCGCTCTCTTCATCTATAAACAACCATTGTTCAAGACAAAGAATCTCTTATGTTGAATTCAAAGTATTTCAATACAAGAGCATTTCAACATTTATACATGCTTCATTAAATACATTCAAAATGATTATTCTGAAGCTTCATGAATGACTTGAGTATAGATAATAGAATGATGACACTCATCATATCTACATCTATCTTAACTCTTTGAGACTTAGGTTCAGGTAGGTATTCAAACATTTTGAACACATCATATCTTCCGAGCCACCATTCTGCATAATGCAGAGAACCATGTCATTCATAATTAAATGTCTAGAGCACATATGTATGCCAAAATATCTTCTTTTATTTTATAAGGATTATTTGACAATTACGATCACCATCGACATGTGACTTCTAAAGTACACTCGATGAAAGATCAAGAACATAGAGACATGCAAACCCTAAGGTGATGTCCTATTGTCTTATTTAATTGTCAGTCCTCATTAGGTTGAGGAAACTTGCACATTGCAACCACATACATTATGTGTCCAATTGCAAGTACAATATCTGGATCATGAGTCCAATCCAAGATATTTTACTGGTTATTATTGAGTATAACATTGAGTGGGTTTAATGAAGGATTATCTGAAATAAGAAATTTGCATAAGTGTATATATATTATATATACATGTTTTACTTTGATTTAGGAATTTTTATATCAAAGTTGTCTTGCCTTGTCAACACTGAAAGTTCATTCCCTTAATTACTTTCAATGTAAGAGATATTCTTACCATTATATCTCTAGCAAGATCTGGGATCTCCTTTCCTATCTTTGTCGCATCCCAATAATATGAGAACTTACGACTCCAATAAAAAGAAGCGGGAACTCATTCCGCCTTGCAAGTCCAACTTGCATTCCCAATTCGGTCTTTAACACCCGGGCCCACCACCCCTAAGATGATGTTGACCTGTTGCTAATTGAACCAACCGTCAACAGGATTAGAACTCGCTATGCGCAATCCAATATCGCCCCAATAATATGAGGACTCGATATTGGGGTCACTACGCATACGGCCTTACTCTTTCGAGAAGCAAAGAGCCCGATCCAGATGCGCTTGCATATAGGATCTGTCACTTCGGACAGGCGTCTCCTACATACAATCCCTGGCGACGGAACCCTTCGCCTTGACGGGAGACCATGGATGTCACTTATGTGATCCTCCACCTCATATTCAAATTGTAATTAATTATCGTGAATCATATTCACATAATTAATTCTTCCAAGGGAAATACACATCTATTCATAATAGAGTGTTTATTGGACATAATTAATTTAATCACATTAAATTAATCATCAATCCAAACATCAATCAACAAACATGTCTTTTACTTGAATAGTAGGTATATACTCAAAGTACGTATTATTCGAATTTTAATAATTAGAAAAATACACATTGTCTGTCTCCGGCATTATACAGTCCCTACCCGCTGTCATGGTCAGTACCGACGAGAGTGGGACGGACCACATACGTTGCAACCCGCTATCCCAATGCTCTCCGACTAGGCACCACATCCGCCTCGGGAAAGGATAATACCAGATAGACCATCATGTACTTTGAGATGTTCATCTGTTTTTCAACCGAAATTATACCATATAATATAAATCAAAACATTTTTGATTATAAGGAGATTTGCTAGACAAATCCCCAATCCTATTCAAGCAAAAAGGGTTTTTCATGTAAAAGTTATGTTTGTTGATGAACCAATGATCAAGATCTAATATCTCATCATTGTGGTTTAGGCAAGTGTCATTCAATGAAATAATTATCTCTTTAAATATTTCACAAATATTTATCACTAATTATTCCAGAAAAATTAACAATTAATTTTCATCATGATAATTGAATGACATATCACAAGGTTCAAGATCAAGAAATTGTTAACTTCCAGCAGTGACCCCCAATCACCAAAATTAACTTATCTTGATCAATTTAAATCCAAAAAATGCAAACTCAGTTTCCAAAGATTGCCTATTTGATTTATTAAAGAACCCAAGTGATAATTCACGCATTTCAAGGTGGATTAAAACCGTAATCATCTCATTAATTACGTTCAAATCCGCAGTTCCCGCAACAGTGACTATAGTCATATTCAAAAGCCATATCTTGAGCAAATAAAGTCCAAATTTAGTAAACTCATGTCCTATGGTTTCCTTGTTTAATGGGGAACAAAATCCAATTGAAAATTTTGTGTTTAAACATTTTAAACAGTGTCGAAAAAATCAATTAGACAGAGGTGCGAAAATTGAAATGCAGTAAAATTTTCGCAACCCTTTCAAGAACCAAATCTTCTAAGGTCTATGGATCATATCCAAACCTTATTCAACCTGGCTCTGATACCACTTGAAGGATATTGAGAATCCTTAAGCGCATCACGGAAGCGTGTCGATCGCATCATATGCAATCGGAGCAACTAGTCGCACTAGATGCTAGATGCAGCGGAAATTTAAATTTTTAAATCTAAAGATGAAACCACATGATCACGAGAACACTTCTCGGATCGTTTCATCAAACCAAAAAGTACAAGGAATACCTCTTGAAGCGTGGTTGTGATCGCGAGATCCCAAAGTAGAGATCCTCCTATCTTAAGTCCGACCCACGGAGAATGCGCTTGCGGGCACGATGATGAGTCGCGTCCTTCCCGCAATCCTTTGACGAAGATCCAAGCGTCGAGGCGTAGCAAAATGATCTCCTTCCTAATACACAAAGTGGACGGCCACTTGAATATTAGGGAGACCCCACGAGAATGAGAGAGAGAGAGAGAGAGAGTAGAGTTCTTCAACTCAAGAATGTTGTAACTTGGAAAGGCTACCCTAGCCCTCCTTTTATACTAGTTTAGGATCCAATGGATCTCAATCCATGGGACACATGGATCCAAGGGCTATGCTTGGTCCATGCTAAATCAATGGCTATGATTGTTGTTGGTTAAAACCAACAACATTAATTTAAATTAAAAAATGTTGCAACATTATCAACATAATTTAATTTAACAATAACTAATTAAGAGATAATGTGATAAATTAAATGAAGTCAACCAACCTCCCTAAAATTGGGGTTTATTTTGTCTCCTTTTATTTTATCTTATTATTTCTTAATAAATTGCAATAACTATTATTGCAATAATATCCACCAAATTAATTCCAAATTAATTTGTGAATATTTCAATAATGCCATTGATCATTATGTGAATCATATTCACAACCCAAACTAATTAGTAAATTGCATTTCCAATTAATTAATAAATGTGAATCCAATCCACATTATTAATTAACAAATGCTATTTACATAAATTCTCTCTCTTATATATGTATATTATAAATCATATTTATAACACACATATATCATGGATAGTGTTATCCACATTCTCTTAATCCTCGATAATTAAATCCTATTTAATTATCTTAGATAATCATTTTCACAACATGAATCATATTCATATTTAAGCTTGATAATTAAATCTCATTTAATCATCAAGTCCTTGCTTGGATATTTCATCAAAAGAATTATTCTTGAACCCTTTCATGAATAATGTGCTTTCTCCGCAGATACTTGGAGATAAGGACAGGGCGATTGTATTATTCCACGTATAGTGACTTGGATGTTGAGATCTTATCTCAAATCCAGATCTTACGAACCTCCCACAGATGCTTGATTAAATCAAGACCGCAAATCCAATCTTCTCATTGAATCTGAATCTCATTCAGATCAATGTCCAACACTTGGACTAAGATCGGATTGCTTATCTACTGAAAGGAGTCACTAAAATCCAGACCTGTTTCATCACTCCCTCGGAATGGAAGCGTCATGGATATACAATCGTTTATGATCACATCACCCTTCAGGTATTCCCAATACCTGTACATCCTGCATACTGGAAGACCCATGGTCAACCCGAAGATCAAGATCTATTTTACACTGTCTTCTTCAGGGTTTGATCACTAAGTTTCTCATTTGATCATTGGGATTTGGTATCGATCATATACTTTCCAAAAGCATATATCATACCTAGGTCTTGATCACATACTTTCCAAAAGTATATATCAAACCTACAAATTCAGTCAAGCTTCCAAAGCGAGACGACCGTGCACGGAATTTGATTCTTCCCAATATCTCATGAGTGAGCTCATGTCTTCCGGTTCAGTATTGAACCTGTATGATCCCTTTGAGAGATCGTATTACTCATATGCCCTTACATGTACACCAGCGCGCCGGTGTATAGACCTTGGTTAGGTCATCAACCTATTGGTCTGCCAAATGTACACACTCAGATATATAGTAACACATCTGTCACCGGTCAGAGGATGTGTGCCTATGCTGTGACAGCATTCAACATAGGACTTAGGTTATCTCGATCTCGTTAAGTCAACTCTTTGACCTAACTAATCTGACACCTCCGAATCTCTATTCCTATGCAGAGGACCTGCATCAAGAGGTCGGTCAGATATCAGCCTATGTGAGAAAGGATTGCCATCTCCTACTCAGGCTGGAGATCACATCTTAACAATCATTTGACGGTGCTTGATGAGTCCTCAACCTAACTCTTTAGATATTCATCCAAGCACCAGCCTCTATGATTCAATAATTGAATCAACAGCTGTATGATCATTAAGATAGCCATGGTACATAACCCTAATTGTACAGAGGGACCTATTATGCAAATTATTTATTCTTCATTTCAGATCAAGGAATGATATTTGCAATAATATTTATTGCATAATGGCTCGCCGTGGGCTCACATGTCCAACAATTCATTGGCCGGAGTTCGCATCGGAGCTCTTTTGGACATTTCTCCTCCAGCGAAGCTTCATCAACCTTCACCTCCGACCAGCCTGGGAGCTTCGTCGCACCTCCAGGCTTCTCTCCAGGACCTTAGCTCTCTTCCTCGACCTTCAGGCACGGCCTCGGAGACAGGAGGAGCCATAGGAGGTTCGTCGGATCCCCGCCTCCTCTGGCAGCCAGCGAAGGAGCCCGAATATATAGATACTGTCCGATCGTTTCAATCGGACGGCCATGATGAAGGCACGTGAAGCCCTGAGCCTCTTCTCCGAACATATAGGCTCGGATTCTCCGAACCTCGACCCGAGCCACCAGGTGCTGCTACGTGGGCTCAAACCAGTGACGCCTCCTGAGCCTAGGCCCCTCACGTGCACCCCACGTGAGGGCCTGGGTAAATTGCATTGAAGATCCTGAAGTTTTGGTATTCACATTTTGGTCCCCATATGTGTGCCAAGCACGTGTGCGCTTGGGCATTTACAAGGAAGCCCTTGCGAGTTTGCAGAATTACAAAAGTAATCCCCCGTACATATGGAAAAATTACAGCGGGGCCCATGTAGTTTTTGGAAATTACATCTAGGTCCCTTTAGAGACCTATTTGTAATACTTATCCTTTTTATTCCTTGCATTTTATTTATAATTATGCCCTTGCATTATTTTTTCATAACTTGAGCATCGTAGGTCCAAAATGTATGATTTTAGTGTCCTTTTGTTCCGTGTTTAATCCTCTATATTATGACATATTTAATTTTCTCATCTGACATCATTTTACATGAAGCGAATTTTTATGCTAGATGATGATTCTTGCTCCAATGCCTTATCATAAAATAGATGTTTTCTCATATTGTAATGCTCAAAATGACCATGATTTCAATCTACTTTTTGTTTCTCAATTTAAGTGATCTTTTCGGGCATTTTTGTAATCTTTTATTATGCATGTAATTAATCTTTGCATTTCTCTCATGCATCATTTTATAACTGCCTAAAAATCAACTAAAAAAAGCATGCATCATTTTATTGCATTGTAATATGCATAATGCATCTTGTGCATCTGCATGAAGGCCTTTAATTGAGAAATGATTCGCACATGCTCTAAACTGATCGAAATTCGATAATTAGATAGAGTAGCTCGTGTCCCTGTGTTTGACCTTGGTAGACTTGCCAAGGATAAATACTCCAAAACATTCAAAGGATTGTGGTTTTTGATCGACCGAAATTCACCTCATATACTACAATTCCTAATTATTAAAGAGGCAGATTTTGCGTTCATCACTACCCTTGAACATGGGGCATGGTCAACTTGTTGTCCTTCGCAGAATTGCTTATAGTGACAAGTAGGGTCTCCCAACTGTCTATTAATGTACCCAACAAGAGAAGTTCCTGTAACTTGTCATCGAGCACCAGACCCATGGAACTCAACTGGTTGATCAAGCTTTCGAAATCATTCAAAAGCTCCACCACTTTGATTTCATTCATGTATTTCAAGTTCACCAGCTTTCTAATCAAGAAAGCCTTGTTGGTTACAGTCTTCTGGTCATAGAGTCAGATAGTTTGTCCCACAGCTCCTTCACATTCGTCTCTTCAGCCACATGCACTGACATGTCAAGTCATTGTTGAATAGTCCTAATGGCCTTTCGATTCAACTTTGTCCATTCACCTGCAAACATGTTCTCCAGCTTGGTTCAATCTCTCTCCACTGGATCGTGGAGGTCCTTGTAATATAAAATGTCTTTCATCTTGACTTTACAAATCGACCAATTGCTATTTGTGAGCTTAATGATCGTGCCCTCATCATATTTGCCCATATTGCTCAACATGTGCTCTGATACTACTTGTTGGGGATATAGAATGAGAAGTATCCCGGAATTTTTCCTGCAGCAAAGATGACACAACACAAATATGGGTTCCCCACTCGGGAAGCAAATGAAAACGATGATAGGAAATCACATAAGCAACCACAACAATCAACCACATAGATAAAAGATTTTTACGTGGAAACCCTTGCTCAGTGTGAGCAAGGGAAAAACCACGAGACAAGACCTGCAACGATTCCATTAGGTCAAATGAAGCCAAATTTCTTCTTAGTTTTGTTGCCCAAAAAATCGAGATAAAAATGACAAGCACAATCTGATAGTTCTTATACAAGTAACTAACTATCACTAGGTATCCAAAATACCAAGGATGTGCTCAAAATCAAGAAGATAAAAAGGCTTCTCTGTGGGCTCTTAGATGGAGACCCAAAATGAAGGCTTTAACTCCCTCGAGGTCAACCAACGCATGACCTCCACGCTCCTCCCATACCAACCCAATCAGCTGCTCTCACAAGCCCATGCTGTTGCTCCTCTTGAGTCCGAGCTGCTGCTCCTCTCGATGCTCAAGTTGTTGCACCGTCTCTTCTGCTCGACCTCACTCTTGCTCTCGCTCTCGTGTGGAGGAAGACAGAGAGGGTTCCAAACTCTCGCTGCAGATTTTGCTCTCTCTTTCTCACTGGAATGGAGGAGAGCTCCCAACGAGATCTCAATTTATGGAAATATTGCAAGTATGTCCCTATAAAAGGGACAAAGTGATGCAGCCTCCTGAGTTGGGACCAGAAAGGGTAAATTCCCAACACTCGGGACCGGAGAAGCCCTCGGAGCGGAGGAAGGAAAGCTTGGGCCGGAGGGTCTTGTCCATTTTGATGGTACAAAGGTTCTGTTGCTTCGACAAGATGGTTTCGCAGAGGTGGCCGGGACACCATGGCTACGGAGGGTGCTGAGGACGAGGGAGGAGTTAACGTCCGTGGAGGATGAAAGGAAGAGGATGTGGGTTATGGGGGAGGGGATGAGGTGGGAAGAGGAAGAGAAGGGGATCGAAGGTCTGTGTGGGTTATGGGGTAGTGTGGTTGTTTGATCTTTCGGCGGAGGTGGTGAAGCATTATGGGATCGAAGGACTGTGTGGGTTTTCTTGGGGATGGAGAACAAAAGTCACATGGGAAGCACGACAGGGGGAATTTTATAGGGTAAATCCCCGACTATTCACGATATATCAAACTCTCAATGTTAATTTTAAATGGTGTTGGTTACATGTTATATTGCACAATCGCTTGAAAATAAAACTCACAGTAGGAAAACAAAGAACTAGTTCAAAGTCTATGTGGTTCAAGAATGTTGGCGTTAAAAGCAAAGCCCACAAAGTGGTCATTGAAATATGGGATATTTACACCCATAACCCTGATTAATATAGTAATTACCCCAGAAACCCTGTGTAATAGCGAATTACGTCATAACCCCCGAGTAATGGTTAACCTTTTCATGGCATAACCCTGTGTCAATTTCCGTCTTATTTCTCCGTTAACTCTAACAGAAATAGTCGATTTTGCCCTTCCAAACCCATCATATTTACAACATGATGCCATTCATCAAACAAAGTAAACCTTCCTCCCTGAGCCTCCGCCCTCAGCTCCAGCACCGCCCTCCCCCCACCGAGCTCCAGCACCTCATACCCCCGCCGACCCCCCAGGTCGCGAGCAGGCAATCCCTCCCCCATCGCCGCCTCTGTAAGACCCACCCGCAACCCCTGCCAGGCCCTCCCCTAGGTGGCGAGCTCCAGGCATCGCGGGCTCTGCACCTCCCTCCCACCGTCACCGCCTCTGCAGGATGGCCTCCTCCTCTCCTTCGTCCCGACAAGATGGCTTGCTCCGCCCCCAACTCCAGCACCCCCCTCCCCCCGCCGAGCTCCAGCACCCATCCCCTCGCTGACCCCCCAGGTCGCAAGCTCCATGCAGCCCCCCCTCTCCCGTCGCGGGCTCTGCAAGCCCCCCATGTGGCGAGCTCTAGACATCGCGGGCTCTGCACCCTCCCCCGGCGTGGGCTCTGTACCCCCTCCCCCTATCATCGCCTATGCACGATGGCCTCCTCCTCTCCTTCGTCCAGGCAAGATGGTCTGCTCTACACCGAGCCTCCGCCCCCAGCTCCAGCATCCCCCTTCCCCCACCGAGCTCCAGCACCCTATCTCCCCGCCGACCCCCTAGGTCGCGAGCTCCAGACAATACGCCCCCCCCCCCCCCCTCCGGCCTCTGCAATACCCACCTGCACCCCCCAACCACCTCTGCAATACCCACTCGCAACCCCCCTCCCCCCTCGCTGGCGAGCTCCATCCACAGCCCCAGCTTGCGAGCTCGCCCAGCACCCGTCCCCTCGTCGGCCCCCCAGCTCGCGAGCTCTCCCAGCACCCCTCCCCTCGCCGACCCCCCAGCTCGCGATCTTTTTTTTTCCGATGGCGAGCTCCAGGCAATCCCCCCTCTCCCTTGTCGTCCTTCTTTTATCCTTCCTTTTTTCCGATTAATCTCAATCGTTCACCATTGATTGAGTTAGATTAACTCAGCCATCTGGTTGAGTTACCGAACTAAAGTAACGGAAGGTTATGAGTGTAAAACGGAGTGGTTATTCAGGGTTCTAGGTATAATTCGTGATTACGCAGGGTTTCTGGGTAATTACCATATTACCCAGGGTTATGGGTGTAAATATCCCAAAATAATTTCCTTATTTGTACATGTGTATATTGTACTATATGTATATAATACTTGTATACAACTAATTTCCTTACATAAAAATCACCAAAAATTTATATCTAACATTAATTAATTAAATTAATATAATTACGAAATTTGGATTTAATTATTTAATTAATTTATTTATTTGATTTGAAAACATACCATGTATAAAAGATTTGATTTTATGCCTTAAGTAACCACCATTAAGGTGGTTAATAAGTTTTTTATAAATTAATTAGTTTAATTATTTTATTTAATTCTGAATTTTGTTTTAAATTTAATTATTTATTATTTGTTTAATCAATAAAAACATTCCTTACTTGTACATTTTTTCCTCTTTGATTTTCCTTCTCTTTTTATTGGGCTCATCCTCCCTCATTTCCTCTTTGGTGGAGAGGAGCCCGATCTCCGAGAACAGTCTTGTCGAAGAAGGATGCCTAGCCTTCGACCCATCCGGTGACAGTGAATCGACTCTCGTCAAGGCCATCACGACGTATCCGATCCTGAGGTGAGTTCCAACTTTATTTCTTGTCATTTTTTAGAGAAATATTAGACTTATTTTTACGTCGATGTCGTGATTAAAATTTAGATATTAGATTCCCAAAAATATCCATCTCACATTTGTCATACAAATCCCATTTTTCATCTCCTATCCTGATCTCTACACGTTTTCATTCTATCTTCACAACCTATCACCTCCAACCACGCGCGGTGGTCGGAGTTTTAGATCTATCTTTCGCTTCGTCAAGATCCGCAACTGTTCACGCACCATATTGTTTATAAATAAAATAAATAAATAAAATAAAAAAATATGTAGTTATAGTTTTCTGTCTAAAACTTTTGCTGCAGGAATAAATAAAAAATTCTTTTCCTACCATTTGTTTGCAGGAAAATTCAAAAAAATACATACATATATATAATTTTCTTATGTTCATGTTTACAGTTTTTGTTTAAAAAATAAAAATAAAAATCATTTCTATACACAATTTACAAAAGAAAAATATAAAAAAACAAAAAAACAAAAAATATCAGATCTGTCGCCCCGCGGGTCTCTTTCATCTCCATCACATGCCGAACATCAGCCAACCATCAGATCGCCCAGCCCCCGTCTTCCGCCTCCAGAGGCTACGTCACCCGCGTGACCGCTGCCTCTGTGCGCCACTCTCCCACCTCTGTCTGAAAGCCCCGCAGCCACCTGCGGCCAGCAGCGTCGCCACCCCCAAACTGCCAACGGTCGCGCTGCACCGCCTGGCCACCCACGCGTTCCCCGCTGACTCCGCCAGCGCACGCCGTTGCGCGGCCCTGCTCCTTCCGCTCCTCCGCGTAAGCCCGTACGCAAGTCTACATCGATGAACCCGCGCGTGCAGCTCTGACGCCAGTACCCAGCCCGATCGACCTCCGCGGCGCCAGACCCGGCGACGCCTCCTCCCGCCAGGAGGCCCAGCATCGCGCCTTCCCTCGCAGCAGCCCGCCGACGCCTACCCGCGTGCGTCTCCTCCGTCTAATGCCTATGCTCATCGCCCGTACGCGTGGGAGGGAACCTCCAGAGGCGGCGACAGTCCTCTCTCTCCCATTGCTTCTGGAAGAGAACGAACAAGAATCCGAGGGAATGGTGACAAGATTTGGGAAAATATCAAAAAGATCCTTGGGAGTTTTGGAAATTTCTAAACAGCCCCTGTCAACTGTGCATTAATTGAGAAAATTACATTCAAAACCCATGGAAGTTCTAATAATTGCAAAGAGACCCTACCCTCTAGAAGTCACGTGTATTGCACGCATACCGTGGGTAATTTGCACATTTCTTCAATATTTATTTCTGTTACATTTCCCATTCCAGAATAATAAATATTTGCATTTCCATCATGTATGTCCAGACATTTAATTTGCTTACTCTTTTCTTTGAAATAAATCTTTTCATTGCTCAATAAATTTTGCAAAAATATATGAATATTCCTGTTGTGTTTCTCTTCAATGTATATAAATTTCAATGCATTTTGTTGCTATTCGATTTTTAAATAAAATAAAAAATAGTGTCTTTTTGCCTGCCTGAACTTTGAAAAATCATAAAAATTCAAATATTGCTTGAAAAATTCCAAAAAATAGACTATGTGTATTTTACTATCTTTTATTTTCTATTCAATTTTTACGCATTAACTATTTATAAAACCTAAAAATTGTAAAAGACTGAAAATATTAGAAATATTGTAGAACATTCTAGAAAAATAAAAAATAATGACTTTAGTCTCCTGTGTAGATAATTGTGTATATTTTAGTATAAAAATCATTGCCAGGAGTTTTGGGCACTTAAAGTATTTTTAATGTGCAAAATACTCTTGGTTGTGCAATGTTTACCTTTGTTTCCACTGTTTAATTTTTATAAAATCATGAAAACATCAGAAAAATTTGGAAAAATTATCAAAAATAATTTTAAAACCTATAAAACCCAAAAATATATTTTCTACATTTTTATTAGCATTTTTGAATATTTTGAAAAATACAAAAAGAGTGTGGTTTGTGTATTTTTATTCCCTTGTGCATATTGTTCCTCATCTGAAAATTAAAAAAATTGAAAAATAAAAAAACCACTAAAAAATTTATATTCGATATTTACTGCTAAGTATTTCAATCATGCTCCTTATGTTCGACCCTGGTCACTATATCAGGTAAATTAAATAGCGAAGACCACTTACTTTTCATTGATTCATATTTCATTAAGTGCTTATAAACATTTTTCTTGTTGACCGAACTGATTGGTTGGAAATAACGACCATTGCATTATCTTTTCATCTTAACCGATCGGATTTTAGTGTCATCAGAATGGGTTCATTGCCAGGGAGTACGACTTAGTAGTCATTTTTCAGCCTTTCTTTTCTCTCTATATAATAATTGTTTTATGGCCATCAGATGCTTTGATTTTTGTGTGAGGAACCGCTTGGAGGACGACTCGGATTCTTTTTGGAGGACATGCACAGGAGGAAGAGCATGGAAGGACAGAAGACATTTATTGTAGTGTAGAGAACAATTATTTGTATTGAAATAACTTAGACACTTGGACTCTGAAGGATATGGAATTTATCTTCAAGCGCATCACGGAAGCGTGATCGTCGTATCGGATACGACGAAGAACGACTAGTCGTACTAGTTGTTCGGTGCAGCGGAATTTAAAAATTTTAATCCGATGAAACCACATGATCAGAGAACCATTCTCAAATCGTTTCATCTATAACCACAGCAAGTATAATGCAATACCTCTTGAAGCATGGTTGATCAAGTCTCTACGAAAAGAGACCTCTTGTCTCAAGTCCGATCGTCGGAGTAACGGCTTGCGAGCGCGGGGATGAGTCGCGGTGTCCCCACAATCCAAGTTGATCCAAGTACGGTTGCTCCTAATCTCATCGTACGAGATCAAACGTCTCCTTCGTGAGTGAAGCACTCCAAGAAGACGAAGAACTGCAGAGAGTCGAAACGGCAGCACGATGGCGCGGGTGTCGACGATTCTCTCAACCAAGGTGGACGGCCACCAAGAAGAGAGGGAGAGATAGGGCTGTCGAGTATGAGAAAGAGAGAGAGAGAGAGAGAGAGAGAGTTTGCTACAATAGCATGTGTAAAGAGAGAGCATGGTATGCCTCTCTATTTATAGGGTTTTGGGATCCATGGATCTCAATCCATGGGACATATAAAATCAATGGATGAGATTGATTTATGTCAATCCAATGGTCAAGATTGTTGTTGGTAAAAACCAACAATTTATGATTTAATTTTGATTAAATATATTTGATAAATCAAATATATATTAATACCAAATTAAACCAACCAAATAAGGAGTGAAGAAACAAATGAGATCCACCTTCCCCATTAGGAGAAGTGGACGGCCACCAATTCCATAAAGGAATTGGTGCCGCCCCCCTCTTCCCATATGGGGAGGGCAATCCCATGGATTCCCATGGGATTGCACATCTCCTTGTTTTTCTCTCAAATTATTTTCCAACAATTATTCACCAAAAATAATTCTCAATTAATTTTGGAAATATTGCAATCTTGACATTGGAATATTGTGAATCACATTCACAACCCAAAACAAAATGTAATTTACATTTTCAATTAATTAGACAATGTGCATCCAATACACATTAATAATTAATCTACTAATATAAATTATATTTAACTCTCTCTAATATATTATAAATCACAGTTATAACATATTATGAATAATTAGATATTACTATCCACATTATTCTTATCCATAATAATTAAATCACATTTAATCATATTGAATAATTTCTCATACATCATGATAATTAAATCACATTTAATTATCAACTTCTCCTTGCTTAGATCTTATGGAATTGTTCTTAAACCATTTAAGACAATGCTATTTCTCCTCAGATACTTGGAGATAAGGACAGGGCGATTGTATTGTTCCACTTATAGTGACATGGATATTGAGATCATATCTCAAATCCAGATCGCGGGCCTCCCATAGATGCTTGATTAAATCAAGACCGTAAATCTAATCTTCTCATTGTATCTGAATCACATTCAGATCAATGTCCAACACTTGGACCAAGATCAGATCACTTCTCTACTGAAAGGAGTCACTAAAATCCAGACCCGTTTCATCACTCCCTAGGAATGGAAGCGTCATGGTTATACAATCGTTTATGATCAAATCACCCTCAGGTATTTCCAATACCTGTACATCCTGCATACTGGAAGACTCAGACTAAACCAGAAGTATCGGATCAACTTTATACTGTCTACTTCATGGTTTTATCAGTAAGTTTCTCATTCGATCATTGGGAGTTGGTATGGATCATACACTTTCCAAAAGTGTATATCATACCTAGGTCTTGATCATATACTAAAAGTATATATCAAACCTACAAATTAAGTCAAGCTTCCAAAGCGAGACGACCATGCGCATGGAATTTGATTCTTCCCAATATCTCATGAGTGAGCTCATGTCTTCCGGTTCAGTAGCTGAACCTGTATGATCCCTTTGAGAGATCGTATTACTCATATGCCCTTACATGCACACCAGCGCGCCGGTGTATAGACCTTGATTAGGTCATCAACCTATTGGTCTGCTAAATGTACATACTTAGACATATATAACACATCTGTCTCCGGTCAGAGGATGCGTGCCTATATCATGACAGCATATGATATAGGACTTTGATTATCTCGATCTCGTTAAGTCAACTCTTTGACCTAACTAATCTGACACCTCCAAATCTCTATTCCTATGCAGAGGACCTACATCAAGAGGTCGGTCAGATATCAGCCTAAAGAGATAAGGATTGCCATCTCCTACTCAGGTTGGAGATCATCTCTTAACAATCATTTGACGGTGCTTGATGAGTCCTCAATCTAACCCTTTAGATATTCATCCAAGCACTAGCCTCTATGATTCAATAGTTGAATCAACAGCTGTATGATTATTAAGATGGCCATGGTACATAACCCTAATTGTACTAAGGGACCTATTACATAAATTATTCATTCTTCATTTCAGATCAGGGAATGATATTTGCAATAACAATGATTGCATAATGGCTCGCCGTGGGCTCGCATTTCCAACAATCTCCCACTAGCCCAAAGAGCCATTAATGGGCTAATCATTTAAACCCGCACTCATGTGACAATCATAGACTATTTGGAAAATAGCTAGGTAAGCTGATCAGTCACTCTGTTCCCGCGAGACTATGCCAAGTCCTTTTACGGTACTTGCATATCCCCAGTAACAGTGCTCGCATTGAATGTTGCATCTTATGCAACCAATACTCAATCTAGTTAGCTACGGTGTCTTTGACACTACAGCTTAACAATTATCATAACCAGCATTTCCATAATCCTTATCAGAATACCTTTATTCCTGAAGATCACTATCTCTTAAGGTATCCACAGTTAAGACCTTTTAGATCTCTATCTATAAAGTCTTAAGTTTTTGAAGATAAGACTTTGAGATCACTATCTCAAAAATCTTGTCATCTATGAAGATTTTTGCATTTACTGCAACAAAGTGTTTTATTTTCATAGTAGGACTAGTAACAGTTTACTACTCCCACTGCATGGCAGCCATCTGTCTTTTGTACACATCTAGCATACACCCGGCTTCTCAGAACTGATGCCCAAAGGCAAGTAGTTCTAGCATTCATTTCCTCAACTCTTTGAGGTGCTATCCCTTTAGATAGGTCAGTACCATATCTTAAGGGATGGAAGCCTTTCTTGGAATTTCTATGAATAGAATATGTCCAAGGTGTACTACAAATGTGACAGTCCCATTATCCTCTTCTCTTGGCTTCTGAACAACTTCAGAACTAAGATCTAAGAGGTATCTTTGAAATCATATTTTAAGATATGGAATAGCCAGTCCATAAAACACTTATTATCATCCTTATATCATTCTAAATGATTAGGATATTATCTACATTTAGCACAATGAACACAAAGGCACTCCCACTAAGCTTCACATGGCTTATCCAGATTCTATCTAAAATCATAACATTTATAATTTCATCAAATCTTATGATCCAACTTAAAGAAGCTTATTTGAGTCCATAGATGGATTCTTCAGCTTTCACATCTTGCTTTCCTCAATCATGAAGCCCTGGAGTTACTTCATGTGAATATCCTCAAATAGGTATTTGTAGAGGAATGCAATATTGACTTACATCTTGAGGATGCAATAGTCAAGTTGTGTAGCTAAGGTTAGCAACATTCTGATGGTTTTAAGTATGGTCACCGAAGAGCAAGTCTCATTGCAAGTAATGTCTTCTCTTCCAGTGTGTAGCTCATGGCTACAAATCGTGCTTTGAAGGTATCTACCTTCTCATCGGGTTCCCTTTCTCTTGAAGATCCATTTACACCTCTACAGGTATTACCCATATAGGTGGATCCTCGAGGGTCCATATACAACACTTGTATATGAAGTCTACATTAGACTTTTATTGCTATCCATCTATCCATGCTATGATCTTCAGAAGCTTCATGACATGAAGTTCGATCATTGTCAGATTTCTCTAACACATGGAATCCATCCTCAAGCTCATTTGAAGAGGTATTAGTGTTTCATCTTTAATTGTCCTTTCAGTTTCCAATTTCAGGAGTCTCATTATCTTCTCAAGATTAAATGAGTTCCTACACTTCATTTCCATCTTGATTCTCAAGAGTCTCAACCTCTAAGAATCACATTCTCAGAGACGAGATACTTACGAATCTCAAGGTCATAAAGTAGGTATCCAATACCATCCTTTATTTTCCTAATGAAGCAGCACTCTCAAGTGCTAGATTCCAACATACATGGAACCTTCTTAAGGATATACATTGTAGTCTCTACTACACATATATAACTGGAAACTAAGGGATAATTATGCTAAAATTCATCATTGATAAGATCATGTCACACATGATCCAATTGTATCTATCTATAACTCTATTGAGTTAAGGTGTGTTAGGAGGATTGAGATAGAAGTGATATTCATATCTCCATAAGGTATCCTTTGAATTCATCTAACAGGTACATGCTACCTAGATTAGATCAGATTCATTTTATCTTCCTTCAAACTTTGGTTCTAAACCAAAAATAATGAAATCTTTGAACATTTCAAAGGTTTCTTAGGTGAAGAGAAGAAATCTCATATCATACATAATCATCAATAGATATCACATATCCACAATGTTTACTATGATATAGATGATCTGCATACATCAATATGTATGAGATCCTAAATACCTTGACATCTTACACCATTCCAAAAGAAGGGTGTATTGGACATTTTTCCTTTTGAATACAATATTCATAAGTATGTAAGTTTTGAAATTTTAGACATTCTAAAGTTTCATCTCTTACTAGTCTATCGATCAAATCAATAGACAAATGTCCAAGGCTTGATGTTCGATCATTGTCAAATGATCTTTATCCTCCTATTGATCTTGACGTTTAATTTCAATATTTAGAAATGTTAATGAACCATTCATTAATTTTCTAATTTAGTGGAGTCCACTAGATTTTAGATTACTTTCTGAAATATCTTCATCATAACTCTTTATGATAGGTCCATTCCAGAATTCATGTTTATTTCCAACATTTAGAAACAAACAGTGAGTGTATTCTTATATCTAGGTCATAGAGACATTCTCTAAGACTAAGGGCTCTCCCACTAAAATTAACAAGTCTATCAATCCAACAGAGATTGTTGCAACAATTACATTAATGTCCATGTGGATAACTATAAACCTTAAGATCAAATTTTCTGGTCTTCTAAAACATATGCAACCTATTGCAAATGTCATCAGAAGATTGAGATACAATTATTAGATTCTATCTTATCAAATAAGAAAGTCAATTTCAATGATTTATGTAGATTATTTTGATGCTCTATCCGAGTCCTTCTCTAAGGATTCTAGACAGACTTGACAGTCATACTATCAACACATCAACTTATTGCAGTATTAGCATTCATCCAACTCTTTGGATGTCATATGGAAGTCATAGAAGTCCAGTCAACTCTTTGACTTTCCTTCTTTCTTGGGTCCAGCCCATGCTTCCACTGCGCTCCCTTTATCTATGAGCAACCATTGCTCAGGACAGAGGATCTCTTATTTTAAATTCAAAAGAATTCAAAGTAAGAGTTTTTCAACATTTATACATGCTTCATTAAATTCGTACAATATGAATATTATGAAGCTTCATGAATAACTAGAGTATAAACAGTAGAATGATGACACTCATCATCTACATCCATTTAAACTCTTAAAACATTGGTTCAGGTAGGTATTCAAACATTTTGAATACATCATTTCTTATAGAGCTACCATTCTGCATGATGCAGAGAACCATGTCACTCGTGATTAAATGTCAAGAGCACATATGCATGCCAGAATATCTTCATTGATTTTATAAGGATTATTTGACAATTGCGATCATCATCGACATGTTACTTACAAAGTACATTCGATGAGATCAAGACTATAGAGACATACAAACCCTAGGGTTGTAGTCCTATCATCTATTTAATTGTCATTCGTCATTATTATGAGGAAACTTGTACATTGCAACCACATACATTATGTGTTCAATTGCAAGTACAATATCTGGATCATTGAGTCCAATCCAAGATATTTCACTGGTTATTGTTGAGTATATCATTGAGTGGGTTTTAATGAAGGATTATCTGAAATAAGAAATTTGCATAAATATAAATATATATATATATATATTACTTTGATTTAGGATTTTATATCAAAGTTGTCTTACCTTGTCAACATTGAAAGTTCATTCCCTTAATCACTTTCAATGTAAGAGATATACTTACCATTATATCTCAACAAGATCTGGGATCTCCTTCCTTATCTTTGTTACATCCCAATAATATGAGAATCTGCAACTCGGATAAAAAGAAGTGGGAACACATTCCGTCTTTGCAAGTCCAACTTGCATTTCCCAATTCGGTCTTTAACACCCGGGCCCACCACCCCTAAGGTGATGTTGACCCATCGTTAATTGAACCAACCGTCAACAGGAATAGTACTCGCTATACGCAATCCAATATCGCACCAATAATATGAGGATCCGATATTGGGGTCACTACGTATACGGCCTTACTCTTTCGAGAAGCAAAGAGCCCGATCCAGATGCGCTTGCATACAGGAGCTGTCACTTCGGACAGGAGTCTCCCACATACAATCCCTGGCGACGGAACCCTCCGCCTTGACGGGAGACCATGGATGTCACTTATGTGATCCTCCATATCATATTCAAATTTTAATTAATTATCGTGAATCACATTCACATAATTAATTCTTCCAAGGGAATTATTAGCTCTAATCATATTAGAGTATTTCAATTGGACATAATCAATTTAATCATATTAAATTAATTATCAATCCAATTCAATCAATCAAACTTGATTATTTTACTTGAATATATATATGGTAATATCTCAAAATACGTATTAATTCGAATTTTAATAATTAGAAAAATACATCTTAATCCCTCGGACATTATCCCGGCCCTACCCGCTGTCATGGCCAGTATCGATGAGAGTGGGACGGACCACATACGTTGCAACCCGCAACCCCAATGCTCTCCGACTAGGCACCATATCCGCATCGGGAAAGGATAATGCCAAATTGATTAATTTGTACTTGAGATGATCATCGGTTCTTCAACCGAAATTGTACCATATAGTAATAATCAAAACATTTTTGATTATAAGGAAATTTGCTAGACAAATTCCCAAATCCTATTCAAGCATCAAGTTTGAAAGATTGTGGTTTCCAATTATGATTTAGATCACATCTTAATCAATTAATTGGTTGGGGTCAAGTCAATTAGTCAAATAATCATGTTTCAATATTTCATAAATATTTTTCAAGATTATTTCACGAAATTAACAATTAATTTCACTAATTGACAATCACTTGGTTCTAGATTAGGAATGTAATTTCAGTAAGGACCCCTACTCACTAAAATTAACATATCTCAATCAATTTAAATCCAAATTAAGCAAACTCAATTTTTATAGATTGCTAACTTGATTTAGGAAAGAACCTAAGTGGAGTTGCATGCATTTCGAGGCAGATGATAACAGTAATTAACTCTTTAATCATGTTAAAATCTACTGTTCCCGCAACAGTGCATACATGTTCATTAAAACAACCATAACTAGAGCTTACGAAATCCGATTTACGCAAACTCAGTTCCTATGGTTTCCTTATTTAATGGGAAACAAAACCCAAGTATTAAATTCGTGTTTAAACAATTTAAACAGTGCCGAATTTATTTACTAAACATATCTGCGAAATCAAATACGATGAAAACTTTCGCGACCTTAACGAACCCAAGTCGTCCTCGGTTTTTCGAATCATATTCGAAACCATCAACCTGGCTCTGATACCACTTGAAGGATATGGAATTTATCCTCAAGCGCATCACGGAAGCGTGATCGTCGTATCGGATACGACGAAGAACGACTAGTCGTACTAGTTGTTCGGTGCAGCGGAATTTAAAAATTTTAATCCGATGAAACCACATGATCAGAGAACCATTCTCAAATCGTTTCATCTATAACCATAGCAAGTATAATGCAATACCTCTTGAAGCGTGGTTGATCAAGTCTCTACGAAAAGAGACCTCCTGTCTCAAGTCCGATCGTCGGAGTAACGGGTTGCGAGCGCAGGGATGAGTCGCGGTGTCTTCGCAATCCAAGTTGATCCAAGTACGGTTGCTCCTGATCTCGTCGTACGAGATCAAATGTCTCCTTCGTGAGTGTAAGCACTCCAAGAAGATGAAGAACCGCAGAGAGTCGAAGCGGCAGCATGATGGCGCGGGCGTCGACGATTCTCTCAACCAAGGTGGACGGTCACCAAGAAGAGAGGGAGAGATGTCGAGTATGAGAAAGAGAGAGAGAGTTTGCTACAATAGCATGTGTAAAGAGATAGCATGGTATGCCTCACTATTTATAGTGTTTTGGGATCCATGGATCTCAATCCATGGGACATATAAAATCAATGGATGAGATTGATTTATGTCAATCCAATGGTCAAGATTGTTGTTGGTAAAAACCAACAATTTATGATTTAATTTTGATTAAATATATTTGATAAATCAAATATATATTAATACCAAATTAAACCAACCAAATAAGGAGTGAAGAAACAAATGAGATCCACCTTCCCCATTAGGAGAAGTGGACGGCCACCAATTCCATAAAGGAATTGGTGCCGCCCCCCTCTTCCCATATGGGGAGGGCAATCCCATGGATTCCCATGGGATTGCACATCTCCTTGTTTTTCTCTCAACTTATTTTCCAACAATTATTCACCAAAAATAATTCTCAATAAATTTTGGGAATATTGCAATCTTGACATTGGAATATTGTGAATCACATTCACAACCCAAAAGAAAATGTAATTTACATTTTCAATTAATTAGACAATGTGCATCCAATACACATTAATAATTAATCTACTAATATAAATTATATTTAACTCTCTCTAATATATTATAAATCACATTTATAACATATTATGAATAATTGGATATTACTATCCACATTATTCTTATCCATAATAATTAAATCACATTTAATCATATTGGATAATTTCTCATACATCATGATAATTAAATCGCATTTAATTATCAACTTCTCCTTGCTTAGATCTTATGGAATTGTTCTTAAACCATTTAAGAACAATGCTATTTCTCCTCAGATACTTGGAGATAAGGACAGGACGATTGTATTGTTCCACGTATAGTGACATGGATATTGAGATCATATCTCAAATCCAGATCGCGGGCCTCCCATAGATGCTTGATTAAATCAAGATCGTAAATCTAATCTTCTCATTGTATCTGAATCACATTCAGATCAATGTCCAACACTTGGACCAAGATCATTTCACTTCTCTACTGAGAGGAGTCACTAAAATCCAGACCCGTTTCATCACTCCCTAGGAATGGAAGCGTCATGGTTATACAATCGTTTATGATCAAATCACCCTCAGGTATTCCCAATACCTGTACATCCTGCATACTGGAAGACTCAGACTAAACCAGAAGTATCGGATCAACTTTATATTGTCTACTTCATAGTTTTATCAGTAAGTTTCTCATTCGATCATTGGGAGTTGGTATGGATCATACACTTTCCAAAAGTGTATATCATACCTAGGTCTTGATCATATACTAAAAGTATATATCAAACCTACAAATTGAGTCAAGCTTCCAAAGCGAGACGACCATGCGCATGGAATTTGATTCTTCCCAATATCTCATGAGTGAGCTCATGTCTTCCGGTTCAGTAGCTGAACCTGTATGATCCCTTTGAGTGATCGTATTACTCATATGCCCTTACATGCACACCAGCGCGCCGGTGTATAGACCTTGATTAGGTCATCAACCTATTGGTCTGCCAAATGTACATACTTAGACATATAGTAACACATCTGTCTCCGGTCAGAGGATGCGTGCCTATATCAAGACAGCATACGATATAGGACTTTGATTATCTCGATCTCGTTAAGTCAACTCTTTGACCTAACTAATCTGACACCTCCAAATCTCTATTCCTATGCAGAGGACCTGCATCAAGAGGTCGGTCAGATATCCGCCTAAAGAGATAAGGATTGACATCTCCTACTCAGGCTGGAGATCATCTCTTAACAATCATTTGACGGTGCTTGATGAGTCCTCAATCTAACCCTTTAGATATTCATCCAAGCACCAGCCTCTATGATTCAATAGTTGAATCAACAGCTGTATGATTATTAAGATGGCCATGGTACATAACCCTAATTGTACTAAGGGACCTATTATATAAATTATTCATTCTTCATTTCAGATCAGGGAATGATATTTGCAATAACAATGATTGCATAATGGCTCGCCGTGGGCTCGCATTTCCAACAGACTCTTGTTGGACTTGGACATTTCGGGGTCTGTTTCGTCAAGTGTCTGTGCACTTGGGAAACCTCATTGCTATTTTCGTGTTTTCTTGATTTCACCACCTTACTTTCTATTTGATTCTCGCGGATTTGGCCCCTAGACGTAGGATTTTTATTGATTGTGACGTAATCAGGTAAGGCCCAACACCTAATTGCTTATCTGTACATATAGATTGTAATTATAGATATCTAAAAATAAATTGAAAAAGTTAGCCTAATTGGATTTGAGACCACGCGATGTGAGGAGTCAGATACAATGCTAGCAAGACTTGTTGTAGCGGGCACCGAATGACTCCCAAGACCGGACTCTGAACTCGATTCGATAGGTAGCTATTGTTCTTCACGATCAATAAAAGTTGCTCGTATAAGGCTGATTTCTTCGTGCATCATATAGTTAGTTTACTTTCAGTATTTAATTTCGTGCACGAATCATATTGCATGTAGAGTGTTGGAGCAAGGTACACATTTTCTATCTCTACATGCATCATCGTATTTCATCGCACATTGGCCTTTCCAATTTCCTCCCTTGATTTCACTCACATAATTCAAACATGAAATTGGAAAACTCGTTAGACGTGTTATTGAAAAAAATCCAAAAAAGGATAAAATCAAAATTTTAAAAATGGGACTACTAATTGAACTTGACTCTTAAAAATAAACGTAATTGATTCATCATTATTTTAAGAGAGCAATCCCCTCATTATTTGCGTTTTTAATTGCTCGCATACACAATAAGGAGTAGTGCCCAAATCCCATTAAGCCTCCTAAGTGTTTGTACAACTTTTATCTTATCACTAAACTCTAAATTGAAAAGATAAAGACCGAAATCTCACGGTCAGATTTGTGTTGAGTTGGTGAACTGAGGGTTCGCTTTGTGTTTGGATGTCTTTGGTGTGAGTTGATTATGTTAATCTTCCCTAGATCATTAGCAGTCACCTGCTATCTCCTTCACTCTATTTCCATCCCTCCCTCCCTCCCTTCATCATCTTTCTGTCCTCTTGTCATGATGGGCCACACTCCATTTCAGCCGGATTTTACAGCTTTTTCATTTCATTCCCATCATTCTCGCCCACTATCTTGGGAGGTTGGAACTTCGACCAACATCCCATCTTATCCCTCTCCATTCCCACCTTCTTATTCGAGACATGTTGTGCTTGACGTCCTTGGAGATCAGATTGACCAGATACGATACCCGGACGATTTCATTGCTGAGAAGAGAGTGCATTTCATAGGCGATCACATGGAGCAGTTGCAAGATTTAGATGACTTCTATCCTGGGATGATGGATGAGCAGCCAGATCAGGAAGCGCACTCCCCTTCTATATTAAGTCCCTTCATTCTGGATTTAGAATTCATTAATCTATTGCTGAAGTATTTAGGAGGAGTGCATGAGGAACCTTATATTCATATATCTGAGTTTGAGGCTTACTTAGACACCACTTCTGAGGACCTGATGCTGATGACCTTCCCTTTCTCACTTCAGACTAGAGCTTTGAGATGACATAGAGAGTTGGGGAGGAATATTTCTACATGGGACGACCTTCGGATGTTGTTTTTGAAGATATTTTACCCCAATACTAAGCATGAGTTATGTCTTTCTTCATCACTTTATGATCACTATGAGGACATAGTTTGAGCTAAGTATAGGGGGTGTCATATATACTTTAGGCATAACTCGTACTTTCATATTTTTAATATGGCTATAATATTGTATAAATACTTGTAAAATACAGTAAAACCAACTAATAAAAAAGATGCAGATATTTCCTCAAAATTCTTTTTGTATATACTGATTAATAAGTCAGGTTAAAATATTTTGAAAATATTTTGAAAGTAGTTTGAAAATCTATTTGAAAATATTTTTTGAAAACTATTTGAAAAATATTTTCGACCTTTATAAAAATATTTTGGCTTGTAAAAAATTTTCTTTGTGTGAAATAAAATTATTTTGTAAAACTATTTGTAAATGTTTTGAAAATGGTTGAAAAATTATTTTGAAATCCATACATACTATTTGAAAAATGTTTACAAAGTACTTTAATGTTTGTAAATGTTTATAAAATTATTTCAAAAATTATTTTGGACTATAGTTTTCAAAATTATTTGTAAAATTATTTTAAAATAAGTTTGAGGAATATATATACATTACAAAAAATAGAAATATTCCAACTATATGTATATACATGTATAAATTACTCAAGTTGTAAATCCTTTCACCTGATTCTTGTAAATAATTAACTCACTCCTTTGTAAATATGTGTATCTCATCCTTATCCCTTTAAAAACCAAACAAAACAAACAAAAAAATTGTATATACTTGTATATATTATTAACCTTTTTCGTAAAAAAATCCTAAAAAACTACAAAACCCAAAAGTTTATAAAATTTGCATAATTAAAATTTCAAAAAAAAACTCTTTTTATATGTGCATCATTTTCAAAAATCCATAACTTTCAAAATTAGAAAATTATTTCACAAAAAGTTTTTACTTTCTTTTCTTTGCATTATACATATTTCTTACATTGGCATGTGCAGTTTTCTTGATAATATTGATATATAACTTAAGTCCGAATAAAATTGAAGAATGGAGCTTAGTTGGACCTTAATGCACTTGATTTCAGAGGAACCTTATAAGAACTGGAGTTAAGACTTTTCAGGTCCTGGTGATTTAATTCTTTGAGTCCATAAGACTATGTTGACATGTCATCTTGATTAGTCTAAGTAGAATATTTAACAACACATACATGACTCTTTAAACCATGGCTTACCTTGGAAAGCACTCTATACGTAGCTCTTCATGGAGGAGGTAGTGAGGGGGCAGAATTTTTTGGCTTGATGTAGGATACGAGGGTAGTACATTTAGGCAGAACCTCTCGTCCTCCTCTAGGGAGGGAAGTGCATCTCAACCTGGTCTGGCGATGTTGAGGTCTAAAGACAGTATGTTGTGGGGTTGCAATAATGCTTCAAAAGAGATATAGTCTACTGCCCAAGAGGAAAAACTCCTTATGTACATGCTGCACTTTGTATATATTTTAAAAAAAATGCAAAATCTCCAAAAGTTGACATGCTTGATTGAAAAGTAAAATGTCTGTCGGAGTGTATATACAAGTAACACAAAACAAAAGAATAAGAGCTTAAAATTCAAAATTTTGAAAGCTTGCAGCGTATGACAAGGCTAAACTAGACATGCATCCAAGGATAGGTAGCTACACCGATTGCCATCCATTCTCTTCTCCATCCCCTCTTCTTGAGCTGTTGTACTTGAACTTAGAAGGGAATATCCTCTCTCCTCGAGGAAAGAGTTGCTAGACCGGGGGACTAGAGTTACCTTGTTGAGAGAGGTTGTTCCTCTCGCCACCACCCGCAAATCTGTCTGGCCCCCTTCTTCCATATCTATTGCCGCCTCTACCCTTTCCATCTCTAATAATCGAGATCCCCATACACGATTGATGACACGAAATCCGACCGGTTAAGATGGAAAGATAATGCAATAGTAGTTTCTCTCAACCAATCAGTTTGTTAACGAGAAAATTTTTTATAATCACTTAATGAAATATGTAATGAAAAGTAAGCGGTCTTTGCTATTTAATTTACTTGGTATGGCGACCAAGGCCGAACAAAGGATCACGACTGAAAAACTTAGCAGTCAAATTTCGAAGATAAATTTTTAGTGGTTTTGATTTTTCATTTTTTTTGATTTTCAGATGAGGAACAATATGCACAAGGGAATAAAAATACACACACCACACTATTTTTGTATTTTTTAAAATATTCAAAAATGCTCAAAAAATTATAGTTGGGGTTTTACACATTTTAAAAATGTTTTTGATAATTTTTCCTAATTTTTCTGATATTTTTGTGATTTTATAAAAATCAAATAATGGAAACAGAGGTAAATCATGCACAACCAAGAGTATTTTGCACTACGCACAGAGACTGAAATCACCATTTTTCGATTTTTCTAGATTTTCTACAATATTTCTAATATTTTTAGTCTTTTGCATTTTTTGGGTTTTATAGTTAATGCTTGAAAATTATATAAAAAATAAAAGACAATAAAATACACCTCATCGACTTTTTTTGGAATTTTTCAAGCAATATTCGAATTTTTATGATTTTCAAATTTCAGGCAGACAAAAAGACATTGTTTTTTATTTTTCTTTAAAATATCAAATAGAAAGAAAATGCAATGAAATTTATATACAATGAAGAGGAACATAGTAGGAATATTCACAATTTTTTGCAGAATTTATTGAGCAATGAAAAGATTTATTTCAATGAAAAGAGCAAGCACATTAAATTTTTGAGTATACAGGATGGAAATGCAAATATTTATTGTTCTAGAATGGGGCTTTGAATGTAATTTTCTTAATTAATGTTTAGTTGGTAGGGTCTATTTAGCTATTTTCGAAAATCCCAAGGAACTTTTTGATATTTTCCTAAATCTTTTCAATATTCCCTAAGGTTATTGTTCGTTCTCTTCCAAAAAGAGGCAACGGGAGGGAGAGGGTTGTCGCCGCCTTTGGAGCTTCCCTCCCACACACACGGGCGGTGAGAGGAGGCATTGTACGGAGGAAACGCACGTGGGTAGGCGTCAACGGGTGGCTGCGAGGGAAGGCGCGATGTTGGACCTCCTGACGGGAGGAGGCGACGCGGGTTCCGACGCTATGGAGGTCGATCGGGTTGGGTGCTGGTATCGAAGCTGCACGCGCGGGTTCGTTGAAGTAGACCCGCGCACGGACTTGTGCGGAGGAGAGGAAGGAGCAGGGTCATGCGATGGCATGCGCTGGCAGAGGCAGGGGGACTGTGCGAGTAGCGCTCCGCCAGGCGGTGCAGCACGACAGTTGGCAGTTTGGGGTGGCGACACCGCTAGCCGTAGGTGGCTGTGGGGCTTCCAGGAAGAGGTGGGCGAGTGGCGCACGGAGCCGACGGTCGCGCGGACAACGCAACCTCTGGAGGCAGAAGACGGGGGTCGGGTGATCTGGTGGTTGGTTGTTGTTCGATGGGTGATGGAGACGAAGGAGACTCACGGGCGACAAATCTGTTATTTTTTGTTTTTATTATTTTTTTAGATTTTCCTTTTGTAAACTATTAATAGAAATGATTTTTTAAATTTTTTTAAAACTGTAAATAAGAACATAAGAAAATATATATATGTATTTTTTTTGAATTTTTCTGCAAAATAAATGTTAGGAAAAGAAATATTTTTTAAAAATTTTATTTATTGTTGTAGCAAAAGTGTTAAACTATAACTACATATTTTTTATTTGTTTTATTTATGAACAAAATACGGTGCATTAATGATTGCGGATCTTGACAAAGAGGGAGATAGATCCGAAACTCCGACCACCATACGTGGTCGGAGGTGATAGGTTATGCGAGGTAGAACGAGAACGTATAGAGATCGCGATATGAGATGAAAAATCAGATTCGGATGACAAATGTGAGATGGATATTTTTGCAAATTTAAGATCTAAATTTTAATAATGACATCGATGTAAAAATTAAGTCTAATATTTATATAGGAAAAATGACGAGAAATAAAGTTGGATCTCACCTTGAGATCGGATACGCTGTGATGGCCTCGACGAGGGCCGACTCGGTGTCACCAGACGGGTCGGAGGTGGAGCACCCTTCTTCGATATGATTACTCTCAGAGATCGGGCTCCTCTCCGCTAAAGATTGATCAAGAGCAAATGAGACAGGAGGAGCCCAATAAAAAGATAAGGAAAATGAAAAAAGAAAGAATGTACAAATAAGGAATGTTTTGTTGGTTAAATAAATAAATTAATTAAAGTAAATTAAAATAATTAATTAAAAATAAAATTCGAAATTAAATAAAAGAATTAAATTAATTAATTCTTAAAAATTAATTAGCCATCTTAATGGTGGTTATTTAAGGCATAAAATAAAATCTTATATACAAGGTATGCTTAAAAATCAAATAAATAAAATAATTAAATAATTAAATCCAAATTTCGTAATTATATTAATTTAATTAATTAATGTTAGATATAAAATTTTTGTTGATTTTTATGTAAGAAAATTAATTGTATACAAGTATTATATACATATAGTGCAATATATACATGTACAAATAAGGAAATTATTTTTAAAGATTATTTTATTATTTTTTTAAAATTTTATTTTTAATAATGAAGAGAATATTTACAATTATATACATTATGTATATAAAATAATATGAATAAATATATGCAATAAGTAAGTGGTAAAACTGCATAAACCCCCTAGAAAATCGACTTTTCAATCGTAACTCCGAAAATTATGAAACCACAACCATTTTAAAGATAATTTAATTCTTAGTACAATGGAAGTGATTTTGATTCAATTTTAGTTCATATGGAGCCGGAATTGATCTTTCAATTATTATTTTACTGCTTTTTCTGAGTGTGATTAATTGTAATCTGTACATTATTTTATTTTGCAATTATTTTTATTATTTACAAAATATTTTTATTTACAACTTTTATTTAGAAAAGTATTTAATTTGAGGTCAATTATATACCATAAAAATAGTGTAAGTTTTGTACATATATATAGGGAAAATTTTATAAATTATTATTTTGGATTTTTGAATTAAAGACCCTATCTCCCCCTGCTTTTTTCCTGGTCGATCAGGTCAAATCCCGACTTCTCTCAGGGTTCGGTTCAGTCTGCATTTATTTCATAAATACATCCTTCATTTTTTTCTTTTCTTTTTCTTTTTTTCTTTATTCTTTTATTTGAGTATAAAAAGTGATAAAAAATGTATAATTAAAAAATACGTGCAAAATGATAATTTCATGAAATTAGTAGGTATTTACAGGTATTTGACTAAGGAAATAAAGCTAAAATAAAATAATAAAGATGATGAATCATAGATTCATCATTCCCATATACTTTACTTTTGTTAGTCCCTTAGCAAACACTTATTTGGAAAATAAGTGAAAACAAAAACAAAGAAAAAAATGAAAGAAGTTAGAATAATGTTAACTTTTAATATTATCTTCATAAAATTATAGAATGGAGCTCTGTCGGACCTTTGGATTATTAGTGTGGCAGAACCTTAATGGGAAATGGATTTTAAACCCAACAGCCTCTAAGTTCCACAAGACTCCTATTCAGGTCTTCTCAATAGTGAGGTCAGAATAAGTCTACATATACATTCTTATGACTATGAATCTTTACTTGTACGGTGTAAGTGAAATATAGCTCATCATCTCAAACGTGCGTTACACGTGCATGATTTTAAGTTTTTATTTTTTATTTTTTAGTTAATTATTTTTTCTTAAAATAAATAAATAAATAAATGCAAAAGTGAGTGACATGTGGTGGATCTAGGAGAAGCCACATGTCTGCTCCAGAAAATTCAGAAATAAAAAGAAAAGAAAAATAAGAAAGAAAGAGCAAACGACCTCGGATCGAAAACTTTTTTCATGAAAGTTGCTCGTCTCGATGAGATCTACAATTTTCATGGAGGAACTAAAACAAAAATCGATCATTTGCAAAAAGTGGTATTTTTGAGATATTCCATGTACGTAGAATACCTTGATTTTTGGGTTTTCTAATTTTTTGTCATTTTAAATACTATAAAAATCGAGAAAAATATGATAAAATCAAAGATAAATATTTACACATTAATATAATTTTTTGAATTTTTATTAATTAGGAAAAAGAAGAAATAAACTAAAATACAAGAAATGGGGCTTTTGTACAGACGATCAGTGAAGACTCGGACTCAATTAGTTTCTTTGATTTTGATCTTATTTTAGATTTATATTTTTATGCATTTTAATAAAACTTTTATAAAATAAAATAAATAAAAAAGGAATAAGATAAAATGAGTTAATTATGTACATAAAATAAAAGGTTAAAAGCCGCTAAAATACAAAATGTACAAAAGAGGCCCAAAACCCAACTTTCACATATGAGCTTCGATTCACTTGAACTTGGTCTTATTTTGAAGGTATTTGAATGCACATTAGTTCAAAAGTGAGTAGGATCAAATCGGACACTGTATGAGGAAGATATCAACATTTTAGTCTGGAAATCCTAGAATTATGTTTTGAGTTTCTGGTCCACTTATTGATATTAGTGATTTTTTTATTTTTCATTTATTCTTGTTAGTCATCTATACATAGTGGAGATGTTTCAAGTCATTTGAAGTTAGCATGAATAAGCTAAAAATCAAGGAAACTAGCTTATTTTACAGGTCAACTGGGCTGAGATTTTTGTATATTATGCAGTTATGCATGCTAAAATGTGATTATTAATTACATATATATGAATGCTAATTATGCAATATAAATGAAGAAATGCCAATAAATTTTGAGATTTTAGCTTAATTTGTCACTTTTAGAGTGATAAATCTGAGATTCATAATCCCCTGATACTTAAATCATGCTCGTCCCTGAGCATCTAAAGACATGCAATGAGGTGAAATGAGATTGGGTTCCATAACAAGATCATGAGTAGAAGGTGAAATGAAACTAGGCTCAACCTTTGGATTGTTAGTTTGGCGGAACTTCTGTGAGAATTAGGGTTTTAAAATCAATAACCTTCAAGTTCTACACATCACTGTCACAGTTCGGATTAGAAGTCATCTTAGATCAATCCTCCTCCCAAAGCATACCCCATGAACATTAAATAATTGTCTCATGTATGTGAAAGGTTTTAGATTTTCCCATCAAGAATTCCAGACTAACATGCAAACCTCTCCTCCAATAACTCATCCTCGAGGAGTCAGGTATTTCCTTTTAAAGTCTGACGCGTTGTGTTCACAATCGAAATAGGGGAGAAGAATAGAAGAAGGGGAAAAGAACTAGAGGGTGATCAGTATAGTCACCTCTCCTTGTGATGCTGGCCAGTGTAACCGAGTCTCCACCAAGATATGCAGGCTGACTTGAAGCATGGAACTTTTGGTCAAATATTTATTTGGTAGTAGGCTTCTTTTTTGTTTGGATTTTTAGTAGCTCTACATGGATATTGTTGTGTCCCTATGGATATGGAATCTTTTTTCCGTAGAAAAATTTGTGCCTAGCCGTCCATCTCTTTTCCGAAGCTTTATTTCAACTCGTACTCTGGTCTTAGATGTCCACGCTACCAGAAAAGAAACTCACACAGTCTTCCAACACGCCGTCTAAGTTGAGCTAAGACGAATGCGAGGTTCCATTAGCGGTAATGCCCCTCCTTTCGTATGGTCTCGGAACCCCAAAGGGTTCTCCTTTTTCTGATGTAGTTAATATACTGTAACACTAGGTTGACCCCCCCACCTTGGACAACCCTCGTCTGGTTGAAGGGAACACCCCCAAAGTTTTCTTGTACCCTTTATAGGGCGGTGATGGGGCATCTCCCCACTACGGATAGGCTTGTTGATTTCAGTATATGTGTGCCTTCTCTGTGCTACCTCTGCTCTGTTGAAATGGAGTCCGACCTGCACATATTATTCAATTGCTCAATGATTACGACGGTCCGGTTGGGTGCCTGCTCAGTTTGTGGTATGCCTCTGCCGCCTAAGGCTGCCTATCGAGTCGCGGCTCGATGAGCCAGGCTTGGGCTCGGCTCGATAAGGTCTCATGAGCCTGGCTCATTAGGCTATTGAGCCGAGCCCTAGCCAGAATTTTATGCTCAATAACTTTCCGAAACTCGAGAAGGATAGGCTGAAGATCTGGAGATGCACAGATTCTTGAACAATATATGAACACAATATAATCTTCAAGATTATAATCAGAATAATCTCCAAGAACATATAATCAAAATCGGATCTCGATCAAAACTCTCAAAACCGACTTGCTCTGATACCATGTTGATATCTAAGAAAGCGGAAGCGATTTGATAAGCGGAGCATGGAAACATAAAGAAAGATAACGATTGACTCATAGATTTACGTGGAACCCTACTACCTAAGGAGTGGGATGAAATTACGGGAGAAGGCATCAAAGGGTTATATGTGTATATTCAGCTTCTCACTGAGTATAGGGGGTGGGGGGGGGGCTCCTTATATAGCCTTACAGATAGATCGAAGTCCCACAATTAGTAGATGTGGGACTAAACATGAGTGGGTGGTAATTGGAACCTGAAGAGATCCAATTACCACTCTATTACACCCTCCAACACATAGTAATCTTGTATTTCTACCAACCACCTAAACTAAGTGATACAAGTTCTGTGAAATCTATATAGGCAACTCCATCCAAGTATGTTATTGACATGGGTAAGGCTAAAGAAGCATCAGTGTCTACATCTCATCATGGATCTACTTTTGAGGCGTGAAGGAGCTTGAAATTTCTATCCAAGTATGATATTCTTGATATGCGAGCAAAAATAAGTCAGAATCAAATATATGACTAAAATTACTTTTTCCAGTGAATTTACTTTTCCAGTTACATTGATCAATGGTTAAAAATTGGTCGATCACTGTTTGAGACATGATTGATCACTTCTTGAGTTCGATCGATCAACTTTTGTAACCTAATAAATCACTTTTTGAATTTGATCAAATGAGTTTTTTTACCTGATCGATCAATAGGATTTTTGAAAAAAATTTAATGTTGATCTTTTCTTAATTTGATTACCATTAAGGCACAATGCCTGTAATCACTCTATATACTATTCCAAATATCCAATCCTTCTTAAACACAGAAACCTCCGCCGCCGCGATGCTCCACCTCCTCCGCCGAAAGCTCCATGCGCGTTCACCTCCCCTTCCCTTCCCCTCCCCACCTCTCCTCCCCTCCCCCGTCACCCGCTTCCTCTCCTCCTCCCCCGCCGCCGCAGACTCCAACTCCGCCCTAGTCCTCGGCACCCTCCGCAGCCATGGCATCCCCGACCACCTCTGCGAAACCCTCTTGTGGAAGCATCCGAAACTACGAACCATCAAACCGGACAAGACCCTCTGCCCCAAGCTCGCCTTTCTCCGCGCCGAGGGCTTCTCCGGTCCCGAGGTCGCCGAGATCCTCCTCGGCAACCCCTCGTTCGTCTACTTCAATCTCGACCGTTCCCTCGCCCCCTCCGTCAGCTTACTCAAGTCCATCCTCCCCTCCAAGGAGGCCCTCTTCCACGTCATCAAGCACACCTCAAAACCACTCAACCCCCGCCTCCTGGCCAACATCAATGTCCTCAAGATCCACGGCCTCCCCGAAGCCACGATCCTCAAGGTCCTCCTCGCCCGTCCTCGGTTCCTCGCGTGTGCCCCTGGCAAGCTCGTTGACGCGCTGGAGTACCTCAAAAGCTCAACGTCAGCCGCACCAGCGCCGTCTTTGTGGTTGCCGTCAGCATGTTATCCTACTTGTCGAGGTCCACGTTCCATAGGAAATTGGAGCTCTACAAGGAGCTTGGGTGGACCCAGGAGCAGGTTCTCACGATGTTCACGCGGAGACCAACCACCTTCAGCGTGTTGGACGAGACCATCCGGAAGAAGGTCAGCTGCTTCAGGGACACGATGGGTTGGAGCCCAGAGTTCCTATTCACGTACCCGGAGATCATGGCGATGAGCCTGGAGAAGAGGATCCTCCCGCGGTGTGCAGTGCTCAACTTGCTCATGTCCAATGGGCTGCTCAAGAGGAACACCAGATCGCCCAGGAAATTGCTGATGGGGGAGGAGAAGTTCGTGGAGAAATATGTGAAGAAATACGAGGCGACGGTGCCCACAGTGGTGAGCGCCTACGAAGGGAAGATTGGATTCAGCGGGTGGGACTGGTTGAAGGATGCAGAGAACCAACCCGAAGCTAACTAATCCTTGAGCACCACCAACACCAACGTGGACCTTGGCAGTGAAATTCCTGGTTGGTTTTTCGTGCTTCAAGATTTCACATTATTCCTTTTCACATTGTCAAGGCTTTTTAGTTCATTCAGAGCTTGCTTCTCATGAGCTTATGCGGAGACTGGATGATGATTTGTATCATGTATGATCATTTGTTATCTTGTACCCCTTAAGTTCGATAGTTGTGGCTTAGAAGCATCCGTTCCGCTATCGTTTGATTTCCTCTTATATCTGCCAAATGTATCATTTGATTAATGCACGTCAGTATAACAAAATGATTTATCCATAGTGTTGTACATGGTAGAAGAAATGCACTTGTCTACTGTCTTAACTACGACAGTTTCATAGCTTTAAGCCCTTAACTATGGTCAACTTAGCTTCTTTACTGTTAGCAGAGGATCCTGAAATTTCTTATGTACTACGAAGTGTTTCCTATTGGTCTTGCTGCAGACGCCAATCTGCAGGAATTGCAACAATATGTGCTACTACGAGATCCTCAGTGTCACGAAGAACATGTTGCTGCACAACCTCTGCAGACGCCAATCTGCAGGAATTGCAACAATATGTGCTACTACGAGATCCTCAGTGTCACGAAGAACATGTTGCTGCACAACCTCAAGAAGGCCTACATGAAGGTTGCTGTCAAGAACCACCCTGATAAGGATGGTCATCCAGAGAAGGTTAGTGGGTGTTTTTTGCTGCCTCGATCTCAAGCACTTCCGCTGTATGTTCTATGAGAATTTCGGTATGTGAGTACCTGTTTTTTGGGAGGAAAAAAAGGGTATGACATTGAGAAGATGTCTACCATGTAACTTGTATATATTCACAGTAACTTTCAAAAAAGAATTACAAAGATGGTCTGTTGGTTCTTATTTTTGTGTCGATTTGAAGCAAGAAGGCCTGACCTTGGTTGTTTGTGTGGATCTTCTTATGTGAATTTATGGATTCGTGAGATCTCAGTTTGGATCTAGTGAATTTGATAAGGATGGTGGTTATTTATGGAGAAGTTCACAACATATGATCCATGAATTTTACAAGATCCATGCAGGTTTTGTTTAGCGGAGAGATGGATGTGAGTGGAAGATTTAATGATTTGCCCTACTCGGGTTATACATGTGGTTCTAAATGGTGCGGCCTCAATTGTCATGATATTTTTTTCTGCACATGGTAGTTCTTATGGTTATGTTTTCTATGTTTCTCCTTTAGCAGTTACGTTGCCTTTGAACTTTCATCAAAGCACCGGACTTGGAGCCACTCTTGCAGAACAACAAACACAGTTTGCTTCCTTTCCCATCTGGAGCACCACAATCTCTGTGTTCATTATTGTAAGTGATACTTGTTTATTTGTTACTCTCATTATTTTAGTTGTTTTCTTTTTTAATGTTTGATCGATTTGAGTTAGGTTAGGTTTAGGTCTGTCGAATTTTGGGGGCTGGACTGTAGGGTTCGGTCTGAGGTCCCATGTTCTTTGTGCAGTTTGCCTATTCTGAGTCCAGTTTGTGGTGGGCACGCTAGAAAGATGTGATCTTGATTGTAACCCATGTCTTGGAATAGTGAGTCTGCTCAGAATCTCATCTATTTCCAGGAGCTGTGGTGACTCGCGAAAGTGATTTGGAGCTTTTTTTGGACTATTTACATCACAACCCCTAAAATCTTGCCTAATTGCACCACATCCGATATCTTTTGCTCCAGCAAACCCCTACATTTTCGTTTCGGGTGTGAACTCGAAAAAAATCCCTAGACTTCGATTGTTTGGTTTTTTCCGTTTCTATTCCTCCCGTCGACAAATGAAATTGGCAACATGGTTTTTCTGCTCAAAAAGCGACATCCTATTAGCAGAGGTGCTGTAATCTTTTTTTAATTTTTTTTCTATTTTTATTTCAAAATAGGCATGTGAACCATAGACATGTGCAGAAAATAGTTGTAGCAGAAATGAAAATGCTAAATAGATATATGGTCACACACGTAAAGATCGGATTCGGAATGATGCAATCATAAAGAAAGTTTGAGTAGCTCCGATCAAGGATAAGATGCGAGAAAACCGCTTTAATTGTTTTGGTCATTTGCAAAGAGGATCAACTGATGCACCAGTTAGGAGATGTGAGCCAGCTAAGAGAGGACGAGGACGATCCAAGAATTGTTGAAAAGAGACTATACGAAAAGATCTTAGTTTTTCGGATATAAGCCCAAGATTGACCAAGATAGATCTGAATGAAGACGAATAATCCATGTAGTCGACCCTACTTATTTGTGGGAAAAGGCTTTGTTGTTGCATTTTAATTTCAAAATACAACCTTATAGATTAAATCTTAGTTAACGCTCTATATGTCATCCAAATTTCGCTCAAAGCCGAACTTATTTCCTACTTTATCATAATGGTAAAAGACTTTAAAAATATCTTTTGTTTTTTGTGTACGTTCCTCTTCATCTTCCTCCAGCAATCTTTCCCATTCTCTTGTACCTTGACAACACATTTGCCAACTTCTCGGTTGTCGCCAGTAGTCTCTAACCTTCCCCTTGGCCGCCTCTTTTTTTGCAATGAAACGTGTGGATATTCCGAAGAACGGTTCGACAATGCCAGATGATTGCTACTGTTGAATACTGCAGTCTCTGGATTAGACCTTGTTGCAGGTACCCCTCCCCCAACCACCAACAGTCAAACTATTAAATCTCTTATCCTGCAGGCTAATCTACAGAATCTGATGGAAGTGAATTGGAAACAAGAGAAACATTTGTTTAGCTTTTGCACCATTTCATTAATCAGTTAGTAGATTACTTGATTGTGATATAGTCATTGCATGGGCAGCAACAATTGGAATAGCGGAGTCCTTCGCAGTTGAATCTTCCTCCTTATCGTGGAGTTGCGCAAGTCGCATTTGTGCTCATCTCAGAACCTCTGACATGATGTTCATGCAGGTTGTTAGCACTCACTCTAATCGTGATCTATAATGGCCCCTCGTCACCAACAACCTCAGCACATATGCCGGCACATCAATATCTAGTGTTGTATCCTTCCTTCCCAACCTCATTTGTGGACAAGAGCATTGTTGTCGTGACACTACTAAGGAAGGAGGATAAATTGGCAAATTCCTAGCCCTGAGATTTTATGCATTCCAATACCGACCAGTCTATTTAAACCATCCATAAAAAAATGCTCTAAATGCTTAATTAGGAAAGGTAGTAACCCAAGAATCTTTTGCAATTGAATGTAAATGTTGTCGCAATGGTGGCTCTGCCCTAGCCCTCCATTCCACCACCAGAAATTGGCATTTTTGCTTCACCTGCATCAACATGAATACATGCATTAGGAAACCAGATATATATCGTCTTACCGATCCATTTACATGTCACAGTTGTTTGATTGAAAGGAATGAAGAAGAGATAATGATATTGAAGGCAACAAGGCCTGAATTGAGATCGAGCGTGGCGACAAGGAGTCAATTGAGGTTCTAGGACATGTACATGTGGAGTGTTGGGTGGCTCTACCAGATGGTGGTGAACTTAAGCTACCTAGGCATGTCCACAAACATGCAGGTACTGAGAAATGGCAAGGCCTTCTTAGGGATGGTAGATTTGAGGGAATTCAGTTGGTATAACAACATCCCCAATGCTGAATTGCTTTTCATCAAGGGGCGACAATGTAAGGTTGGAGGCAACTAGAAAAGCTTAGGAAGTAGATGTATCTGTCATTGACGGTGTGATGGAACAAGATTTTGGGTTCGTAATGTAAAAATCTTGTTTTTTTTCATTTCTCAAAGGACGTATAGTTAGAATTCTTTGGCAACTTGATGAACATCTTCCCTCTCTTCTAGATTAGGGTCATATTGTCTTGTTGTGAGGAATGGTTTCTCGATATATAACACTATGTTACGAAATATCTTTCTCCCCATGCCTAGTTAAGCTATTATTCTCAGGGCTTTTGCCCCAGGTGAGAAATCATCCTCTTGGAATAGCCTACTACCTCATTAGGTTCGATTTTTCCAATTTGTCTCCTAAGATTCATACTATTTAGTTGTACTTATCTTGTTTCTCCCATCTTCCTCCATAAACTCCTCACATGTTGATAGCCATCCTTTACCTCTCGAGAACCCCTCACAACAAGTAGTTGCTACTAATATCATCCATCCCTTTTCATGGTCCTTTCATCCTAAATGCATAGAATGCCGTATCGATATCGTATATATCCGTCCGAAAAAGGATATATCGAGATATATCGCCGATATATCGACGATATCAGTGGAACTTAGTAATGGCTCAAAAATGGCATTTTGTTGTTTTTTTAGAAATTAAGATCATCCAAGATGTTAAAACATTAAATAACCTGCAAATATACACTTATATCACACATATATGTCATTATACACCATGTATCACACATACTGGTCATTTCGAACATATCGATGTTAATATTGATTCCTGACTTTGATACCGGAAGTGGAGTTCGTCCAAGTTCTTACAACACTAAATAACTTACAAATATACTCTTAGATCACACATATCGACCATCTGTGATCCTTATATCACACATATTGGTCATATCCAATATATCGTTGAATTTGTTAATTGTTGACCTATAGATATTGGAAATTGAGTTCGTCAAAGTTCTTAGAACACTAATAACTTACAAATATACTATTAGATCACACATATCAATCATCTATGACCCTTATATCGCATATGTCGGTCATATCGAACATATCGTTGTTACTCTTGATTGCTAACTTGTGGGTATTGGAAAGTAGTCCATCCAAGTTCTTATAACACTAAATAACTTACAAATATACACTTATATCACACATATCGATCACCTATAATACTTATATTGCACATATATGTCATATTGAGCATATCATTATTAATGTTGATTGTTGACTTATAGATATTAGAAATGGAGTTCATCCAAGACTTATATTGCATCACATATTATGTATAAACAATATGTTTGAGCTATTTTTGGAACAAAACAAATAAAGAGCATAATAGCATTTTTTAAAATAGATATAATTCATAATAATATTTCTGAAAGGGGAAGAAGATGAATAGAAAGTAATTGGACACCCCAAGATGAAGAACCATTGTAGGCACCACCCTGTTGCACCATATATCCTACCATACGCAGGGTCTTGCTACCCGTTTAATGAGCCTCGATGGGAGGGGGGGGGGGCAAGGTTGGCCCCTCCTTGAGGGGGTTCGGTGGCAGCAACCTCGACCTGAAACAAAATATATATATATATATATATATATATATATATATATAACATGACGTGTTTTAATACTAGGAGTAGCAAAATAAGTAGTGAAATCAAGCTCACAGGGGTATTATTCATCAATATATAGATATCGACGAAAAATCAACGATATCGGTCGATACTTGAGATTTTTTATACTGAATCCAGACAGTTTTGACCGATATGGGTTGATATGGAAATATATCGTCGATATATCGATCATATATCATTGATGTCCTGGTAAATGGAGGTGTGGTCTGATATCGATATCTCCTTCCTCTTGATACCGATATATCGAAGATATATCGCGATATGGTCTTCTATGCCTAAATGGGAAGTCCATAGTGACGATGTTCCCTCCTAATAGAAAGGATACTAAGTTTCATATACATGATGCAATGATTAAATTGAATATAGGATAAAAGGGATTTACACAATGACCCTCTAAAATCTTGTCCACTTACACCATAGCCAATGTAATATTTGTAGTTGCACAACAACCCTTATAAATTATAAAGTGGCCCATGAAATCTCACTGACCATTGTACCACAACCATCAGACATGAGCATATGCCATATTTAGAGTATGATTATAGTGGTCATAGTGTAATTACGAAGGGTTGGACATGAGAGCCCACGACGAGTCATTATGCAATAAATGGTATTGCAAATATCATTCCCTGATTTGAAATGAAGAATAACTAATTTGCATGATAGGTCCCTTAGTACAATTAGGGTTATGTACCATGACCATCTTAATGATCATACAACTGTTGATTCAATTATTGTCATAGAGGTTGGTGCTTGGGTGAATATTTAAAGAGTTAGATTAAGGACTCATCAAGCACCGTCAAATGATTATTAAGAGAGGATCTCCATCATGAGAAGGAGATGCCAGTCCTTTCTCTAAAGGATGATATCTGACCGATCTCTTGATGCAGGTCCTCTGCATAGGAATAGAATTCAGAGGTGTCAAATTATTTAGGTCAAAGAGTTGACTTAACGAGATCGAGATAACCAAAGTCCTATGTCATATGATGTTACAATATAGTCACGTATCCTCTGACCGGAGACAGATGTGTTACTATATGTCTGAGTATGTACACTTGACAAGCCAATAGGTTGATGACCTAACCAAGGTCTATATACTAGCATGCTGGTGTGAATGCAAGGGCATGTGAGTAATACGATCTCTCAAAGGGATCATACAGGTTCATTACTGAACTGGAAGACATGAGCTCACTCATGAGATATTGGGAAGAATCAAATTCCACGCATAGTCGTCTCGTTTTGGAAGCTTAAACGAATTAGTAGGATTTGATATATGCTTTTGGAAAGGATATGATCAAAACCTAGGTATGATATATGCTTTTGGAAAGTATATGATCGATAACGACTCCCAATGATCGAGTGAGAAGCTCAATGATAAATCCCTGATGTAGACTATGTAAAATTGATCTTATACTTCTGGTTTATTCTGGGTCTTCCAGTATTCATGATGTACATGTATTAGGAATACCTAAGGGTGATGTGATCATAAACAATTGTATAACCATAACGCTTCCATTTCTAAGAAGTGATGAAATGGGTCTGGATTTTGTGACTCCTCTCAATAGAGAAGTGATTTGATTTTGGTACAAATATTGGATATTGATCTGAATGTGATTCATATGCAATAAGAAGATTTGATTTACGATCTTGATTTAATCAAGCATCAATGAGAGGTCCGCAAGATCTTGATTTAAGATGTGATCTCAATATCCAAGTCACTATACGTGGAATAATACAGTTGTCTTGTCCTTATCTCCAAGTATCTGCGGAAAAACGCATTATCCTTTAAAGAGTTCAAGGATAATTTCATTGTTGATATTATATATCCGGGCATTGAGAAAATGGATAATTAAATGTGATTTAATTAACATGGGTAATATGAATTTGATTCATATTATAAGGAGATTTATATGAGATAATTAGATATAATTTAATATCAAAGATGTGAATAATGTGAATGCGTTTCGTATTATTTGGGCACATGAGAATAGAGATCCAAGATGATTAAATGTGATTTAATTATCATGGATATGAATAATGTTGATAGTACTATCTATATTAATCATATACATTATAAATGTGGTTTATAATATATAAGAGAGAGCCTATTGTGATTTATATTTGTTAATTAGTTATTGATGTGAATTGGATTCACATTTGATGATTAATTGAAAATATAATTTACATTTTATTTTGGGATGTGAATGTGATTCACATTTTTCCAATGGCATGATTGTTATATTCAGAAGATAATTATGAATTATTTTTGTGAGATAATTTACAATAAGTGTTGCTGTAAAACTTGGAGATATCATGAGATAATCAGATCTCATGAGATAATAGGATCTGATGAGATAATGAGGAAATTGACCCAATCCACCTAAGAGGGTGGACGCCCACCAACTTCCATTAGAAAAGGGTTGTCACCCCCCCCCCTTTAGGGATTAGGTCAAATTCTCTTATCTTTTATCTCCAAGATCAAAGTGATTTAATTAAATTGATTGTTGTGTTTTTCACAACAAGGTCATGGGAATTGAAAGAAACACATATCAATCTTATCCATTGGATTTGTGTACACATGGATTGAGATCCATGGATCCCAAAATACTATATAAGAAGATGCCCCCTTGCTCTTCAAGTAACATCATCGACAATCTCTCTCTCTCTCTCATTCTCTACACACCATCTATCTCTCTCTCCTTTGGGTGACCATCCTCTCTATACTAGAGAGAAAGTCACCATCGATGCAGCATCATTGTTATGTTGCTGGATTGCTTGCTCATGGATGCCCGTCTCCTTTGGTGTGCTTCGCTTGTGAAGAAGACATCAGATCTCATGCGACGAGATCAGGAGATTTGCCGCTTGGATAATCAACATGGATTGTGAGAAGCACGCGTCTCATCAACGTGCTCGCAAGCATCTCCTCCGCCGGATCGAACTTGAGACAGGATGTCTCTTTGTTTAGAGACTCGATCGCAACCACGCTTCAAGAGGTAATCCTATTACCTAATTGTGGTTTAGATGAAATGACATGAGAAGTGTTCTTGGATCATGTGGTTTCAGCACATTGAAATTTTTTAATTCCGCTGCCCGAAGCAATTAGTGCGACTAGTCGCTCCCGATCGCATTCGATGCGATCCTCACGCTTTCGTGATGCGCTTAAGGATCTTCCCATATCCTTCACAAAGATCATGAGTTATGCAATGACGGACTGTAACCAGTACATGCGACTCCTTTTATGCAATTATGAACTCATTTTCCCTTAGTATTAGTTATTGGCCCTTCTCGATTCCAATGGTAATTTTTAGCTGAAGTAACAAACTACACGAATCTCCTAATGAAGCCAACAAAAATTCTATCCGAATACATGTCAGATCATGAATTAGTATATGCATCCAATCTTTGAAAAAGTCCTAATTGTTTAGAACTTTCTATTTTTTGAAATGAAATATTTACCACTTCCCCATGAATAGGATCAAACCTTATTCCAAGATATTTACATAAGATCTCTCTTTCTTAAGCAAGCCTTCAAGAGGGTTTGATTGATCCATGATTTATGTTTCATCTTTCTTTTCCTTTTTAGTTGTTTCGAGAAAGATATCGATCAATTCTGATTCTTTTCTAATTGAGATCTATGGATCCATGCATCTATGTATCTGGATCATGTTCATGGATTAACAAAAATGGGCAAACACTATATTTGCCTTTGCCATTTTATGAGTCCCTTCCTTTTTTCTTATAACATAGTCACTCTCTTCGGCATCTCTACTAATTCAGAACTTAATTTGAAAGCCATGTTTCGACCCGGGCATCGTCGGGGTGTAATTGTACAACGATTTAAGGGTCATAGACTAAAGCCTAATAGAAAATTCGGATGCCAAAGTAATTTTCGTAACAGTAATATCATATATTAAAATAGTTCATTTTTAAAGGGAAAATTTTAACAAAGGCAACTAGTATTGTTTAATTGGACAACTGATCCCCTTCCCGGTCATGTTAGTTATCTACACTTCTAATTACCGCCTTCATTTTGTAGATCAATTAGGATATGAAACCTCTACAACACTGCCAATTTTGATATGGTCAGTCGTTTGATGCCAATTCGATGGTGTTAAGTATTGAAATCCTTTAATGTGATTTATAAGCTAGAACTCTATTTGCATGCTGGAAATGCCATGGTTAACCCCTCTATCCCAGTAATCTCTTATTATGATCGACTCAATACATCATGCCATTCTCTTTTTCTTGGTATATCATCGATGTTGGTGATACTTAGCAAGACGACGGGCTAAGGCATGAGCATCCGATTGCATGTACATGAAGGAAAATGTTTACCATGTGCCACTCTATTAGGGGTGTCCATGGGCGGGTATCCACCCCGGTTCGTTGTTATTGGGTCACGGGTCGATCCACCACATTTCAACAGGAATCCAATTTTAATACGTACTCGATTAATGCTAATTGATGTTGGGTACCCACGGGTACCCACGGAGATACAATCTTTACTAAAAGGTAATTGTCCATCTAATAGATAAGTATCAATAAAAGAATAAAATAAATAATTGTATTTTTTCATAAACTTTATATAACAACTTTGAAACTCACGGATTTTTCGTCGTCACTCTTCATGATTTGATTTGTTCGGATATTAGATTGATCCATTATTTTTACGCAATTTCATTACTTAAAAGTCAAATGAAATATTATTTTACCAATCCTACGGTAAACGCATTTATATTCGTGGACTTACGCACTCGAGTGATCATTTATATTCGATTCAATCCGGCTCATATTGGATTCCTGAAGTTCTAATGTTTGGCGTAAACACTCTTACCTTCGGTCTTCATAATCAAATTAATTCAATTCGATTAAATCCGACTCATGTTGGATCATATCTTCATACCTTTCGATCTTTATGTTTGATTCAGTTTGAGAACACAAAAACGATGTTGAGATTCGACTTGATTCAATTCAATTCGATTTAATTCGGCTCATGTTGGATTCTCGAAGTTCTAAAGCCTTGCGTAAACACGCATACCTTTCGGTCTTCGTGTTCAATTTGATTCAATTCGATTCAATCTGGCTTGTGTTGGATCACATCTTCGTACCTTTCGATCTTCGTATTTGATTCAGTTCGAGAACACAAAAATAGTATTGAGATTCAACTTCATTCATTTTGATTCAACAATTTGATTCAATCCAGTTCGACCTGGATTTGTGAAGTTCTAAAATTTGGTGAAGATACTATACAATCATTCAATATTGTCATGTCATGCTTACTTTTACATTAATAGACTAACTTAAGAGAACAAGCATTCAAGACTGGTGTATGCTATTATTTTGCGTCAACCAAGATTATTGTTCGATTGATTTAACTTCAAGATTAATACAAATAAATAATTAAGAAAAATTCGAAGTTTTATATTTAGTTTGATTGATTTAACTTCAAGATTAATACAAATAAATAATTAAGAAAAATTCAAAGGTTTATATTTAATAGCGAATAAATATAAGAAAGTATTTTTTTACAATTTTCATTTGTAAATGCATACATGCCTTTCTTAGCTTCCAGTCATGGCATAGCGGGTACTCGGTCCATCATTTTCAAACAGATACCTGCCAATTTAAGTTCAAAACGAACAAGTCAAGTGGATTACCCGTTGTTGAAGAGGATTCTGTGAGGGTTTAGAAATCTCACAAGGCGAGAGATCCAGTCGATGCGTTGACCTCTCATGAAATCCAACGTCAGACAACAATTAACCTACAAATAATTCAAACAATGAAAGTACAATTGTAGAGTAAAATTTACTATAACTCTACAACAAAGATGTGTATAGGTGCAAGTATGTGTAGAGTGTCGAACACAAGGAACAAGCAAGATAGATCGGACAAAGAATGCAAAATTATGATTGTAATTTATGTGTCTATATGTGCCTTTTTTATGGGTTTTTTATTTTTTATTTTTTATTTTTATTTTTGATTTTATATTTTTATATTTTAATTTTTAATTTTCTGATTTTGTATTTTCTTTTTATATTTTATATTTTTATGTTTTCTTTTTCTTTTAATATCTATATAAAGCTATATAAAGGATATATATACAATATAGGGTAAATATAATTATAAGAAAAAAATTTCAAAATGAAGAAAATAAAACATTTTTTGATTTTAGATAATTTTTTACTATTTCGGGGATTTTTTCAGAATTGTTGCATATTTTTAAAGTAAAAAATACCCTAAAACATCGATTCAATAAATATCTTAATTAAAATGGAGGGAAAAAATATCAAACAGTATCAAAATTGCTCCAAACTAATTTATATAAAATAGAAAATAGTTTTTTGGGAAATTTTGGGAATTTTATATATTTTTATAGAGGTGTTCATGGTTTTTCTATTTTTTTGAGTTTTCTTTTATATTTTTTAGTTATTTTTGGTCTAGAAGTTAAAAACATCTAAATAGACAAAAGATATTTTTTTTGAAAATTTTTCAAAAAGTTTTTTTTTAATTTTTATGTATTTTCTATTGTAAACAAGGAAAAAAGGAGATGTTTTTTTTATTTTTTATAAATAATAAAAACTCTTAAAATGCAAACTAAAATCTATGCATGAAAATGCAATACAACAGGAGTCTCCAGCAATTTTTTAATTCTTTTTGGAGTTTAATAAATATTTAAAATAATTAGAATCAATAAAGAGAAATAACACTACTAGTAAGGGCATAAATGTAAATAGTAGAAGTTCCAGAGGCTAAAGTGTAATTTCAAAAAATTATAACTACAGTACAAAGTTTCTGGATCTATCACAAAATCTAAGACTCAAGAGGGCCTTGTTGCAAAACTGCCAAGCCTACGTGCACAGGCATGTGAGTATGCTAGCAGGGGCCTTTTATAAATACCAAAAATGGAGGGGCCTAACTACAAAATATCCACAAAATATTAAACTAAATAAAAAGTTCCAGGATTAATTAGGAATATAAAGAATCCCAGGGGTCCCGCTGCAAAATGCCAAACACCTCACGCGCACGGACACGAGGTGACGTGGCCAATGTGAAACCCCATATTTTCTTTTTCCTAAAATCTGGAGTATTATTGACATCCAAAAAATTCAAATAATCAGTCATTTCGTAGATCTCCTCGAGATCTTTCCAACGAGCTCAAGAACGTCAAATTCCGACATTCCTAGCTCAAGATAACAATGTTTTAAGATGGGTGGTCAAGATCCATATATGGATCCGAACCGGGTCCGAAATTGGATCCAAATTCATCTCTCTTCCTATAAATAGAAAGTGATAGGCTACTCCCTCAAAACCCTAGCCACCGCTATCCTCCCCTCTCATTTGACCACCACTGCCTTGGCTAGTTTAGTCGTCGGAGGGCCGCCATCGGCGTCGGAGAAGGAGCTCCGATCGAAGATCCGCGACCACCATCACACAGGAAAACTCGAGGTCATCTTCGTACACGTATTCGCGCTACAATCGAGAGACGGAAATATCATTTCCGTGTGAGAGGGGATCCCGAGGGAACATCCTCGGAGGTAACGATAAATCCCTCCCTCTTGCTATTGGTTTCCACATACTTTGTTCCCATATGTTTGAACATGGCTGGAACCTTACTTGTCCTTATGATGTGATTCATATACCCGTAAGAATGTTTCCTTTCCTCCTTGTTGTTGGTTCATATGGTCTTTGATGATTTCTCCATTTGAGCATTTTATAGATCTCGGGTTTTCATTCGTTTTTGCCATCCTGAATATCAATTTGTGATGGTTTTATATTGTCTTGCCCGATGCTAAAGAGATGCTTTGTTTTGTTATACACAACTATATATGAGATGATCAAATGTATATCATCTTCCATAGATCAAATAATATATCGGATCCTGGATCATATCTATAAGGTATGCTTATAAAGTATGCTTGGAAAACATCCGTAACTATACAACATGACTTTTAGATTTTTGTCTCGAATGACCTGGTGGCTATACTTACATGATCATGGTCTTAAAATAAAATATAGAGTTCTACTCTTTTTTTTGGATTTGTATCTGTGTATGGAAATGGATAACACAATTTACAGGAGCTTGTTGTGAAACTTTGCTTCATATTAGTTTAAAAAAAAGACCATCTTCGGCATTATTTCTGTAGTAATACATGATAACGTCAGAGTTAATGGCAAGACTCATTCATATTTGACCTCTTTGATTTTGAATATGACGTTACATATAAAGTTGCCATATCTCTAAATGGCTTTATTAGTAACATATTATACATATAAAATTATACATCTTGACCTATGGTTTTAGTGATGGCTCCATGAAAAATTAATTACCTCTTTTGCCTCGAATCTATGTCCATGAACGATAGCAATTAAACTTCATCTATCTACGATGTTCGTAGGGGACTGAAAAGTATAAGAATGTCATGTGCAAAGAAAAAAAAGGGAATGGTACAGTCTGTAAATGTGGGTCTCCACATTTGAATCTCTGAATACAATATTAACACTATCTAAGGTATTAACGTTAATGTATTAACCATTTTACATGAACAAAATATATATGTTATATAATCATGATTTGAATGGAGAATGGTATTTGTTGCATATGTGAAAACGGCTAGAGGATTAGGGCATTGAACACATTGTTTTTACCAATTCATATAGTCTAATTATGCACTCCTTAAAAATGCCAGTAAAATGAATGTTCGTTAAAAGAAAACCAACAATGAGGAATGCGTGACTTTAGTACTCTTTATGTTTGATCATCTCAGTCTTTTTTTAAGTACCCACTGATTGAAGATAATTTTTATTCTATTATTTACGTACAACCCTGTAAGGGAAAAGGAAAGGGAAAGGGAGTTGCTTATTTATGGATGTCTCATGAGCAGTATCAAAAAAAAATACAGATCATATGTGTATGGGTATTAAATTCTGTTAGATGTAACTTGCAATGTCGGTAGGATTGATGTTGTTTGTTGAGTTACGATTGCATTTTGAATACAACTCACAAATGACTATCGCTGGCCTAAAATTATTACTAATCGTGGTAACCATCTTACTATGGATTTGATTTCCGTGATGGTCGTGTAGAAGGAGTTAGGCGCCGCAAGGGATTGGGCATGCACCCTTGGGCCCCGGGTAGATGCCATAAAGGCCGCGACCCCAATGGACGAGTTGGGTGACGTTGCACCTAGCAGCCCGATTGTATCCGGAGTCGCTCGACGGAGTTGGCAGGTGGCACGGTTGGCGCTCTTGGTTTCACACTTATACACAATATTAAGACTCGGAGTAGAATTTGATGTGGCCGCGTCTGATTTTACATCGAGTATTATTATTGTGAGAGGTGTTTAGGGATATGGTTTGAAGTTGGACAATTTGGGTTTTAGACCTTTTCCTGTTCTAGTTGGACAGAGGTACTTGGAGATTTATCCAAGATGACAAACAAGTTCCCGCGTAGCGGAGGCCTGCGAGTCGCGTACTCGCGTGTGCTGAAATAATACCAGAAATGATGAATGACCAGATGCTGGAATTTTATACCGTTTGGACTCTAACCAACTTGTCGAACCATCAAGATCATTGTGGTAGTACTTAAATGATTATTTTTTTTATAAATAAATAAAATCAACGTGATCAGATGTGAATTAGAATGACTTGGTAATTTTTTTACAATACATGCACATGCCATTAAATAACGCTGAGTATACATTCTTTTCTTAGACCTACATTAGTCATTATAGTGTTTGTCTCGTTACTGGGCAATTGCTCATAACGTTACCCTCGTGTGAACCCAACAGGTATACCTGAGCAGCAGCTGCCACAATAGGGATCTTTTGAGAGATCGGACCTTCTACATCATACTTGCACCAAACATGGTGTGTTCTACTTAGTGTAACTTATTTACTTCCGCAATTAATTTATGTTAGTATTGAGAGGCAATGTAGTAAGATATGTGGAGAGCTTTTTCTACAAACTTTAAGATTATATGATGCATCTCATATCGTGGACATGGACTTGATGAGTATTGATGAGAAAGGATGCTGCATTTTACTTTCCATTTTATAATCCTCCTGTTGTTATATATATTTTAAAAGTTAATCTAATGTGCATAAGAAAGTTTGCTGAGTATCATAGATCTTGGGCGCATTTGGACCGTAGGTCCGACGCTCTCGTCCCATCCGATTCGGTATCCGGAGGGGCGGGGCGTCACAACCAAGGATCGAAACGTAAATCTAGAACGTACGGGGGCCTGGTTATAAATATTATAAAACTATAATAACTGCTTAGGAAAGTTTATAGACTAATATTAAAATACAAAAATAGGTTGGGTTAAGTTGCAAAATGCCCAACCTTAGGCACGATCCAACGGTGCGCCGCACTCCACTGTCACACGTGGCAGCTCCACGTGAGGCGATGATGTTTTGAGGCGATGGCTCTGATTAGATGATCGACAATGATCTGACGGTGGGGACGATGTTGTATCCAACGACTCCTGTAGCTTTGGAATAACGTGCCCAATCCAACGGCGGAGAAGAGGCCAGGATGAACTGGGAAGAAGACACGGCGAGATGGACTTCCTCCGGCTTGTTCTTTCTCCTCCACCATCTGATGTCGCTCCAAAAAGGGTCCAACGGCTCCTGGAAGGTTCGCTTGATCGGCTAGAGGCTTCAAAATGGTCGGAGGACATATGGTGTCCGCCCACGAGGTCGGAGGAGCAGAACCCCTCCAGGTATCGCCGACGAACGGTCAAAATGCCCCAAGGCACGCGTGATGCTCTGTGTTCCTACAAAATGATGTTATAGGGTCGAGGGCAAAGTGCCCTGACCCTGTAGCGGGATGGATGGGCACGAGGGCTGCGAGATGGAGTCTCGTTGGAGCGAGCTATTGCGAACAGTGGGTGAGGGCAATGAAGCGGCTAAAACGTGAAGAAAAAGGTACGAGAGGGATCCTATGACTACGTCTACGCTAAAAAGGGAAAGAAAAACTATCAAAAAACGAGCACCTCAATGGCAAGAAGACCAGAGATAACCTCGATGGTGGTGGCTCATCGGAGGTGGTGGAGTCACACCAAAACTTCTCCTGACGCCGCCCCGAGATGGCTAGAGAGACCCCTGCCACCGATCTGAAGGATATGGTTAGATCCTCAAGCACATCACGGAAGCGTGAGCATCGTATCGAATACGATGAAGAACGACTAGTCAGACTAGTTGTTCTATGCAGCGGAAATTAAATTTTTTTCATGCAACGAAATCACATGATCCAAGAACACTTCTCGAATCATTTCATCTAAACCACAAATAAGTAATAGGATTACCTCTTGAAGCGTGGTTGCGATCGAGTCTCTAAACGAAGAGATCTCCTGTCTTAAGTCCGATCCGACGGAGGAGACGCTTGCGAGTATGTTGATGAAACACGTGCTTCTCGCAATCCATTTTGATGATCCAAGCGACGGATCTCCTGATCTCGACACACGAGATCCGACGTCTTCTTCACGAGCAAGGCACACTGAAGTAGACGGAGATCCATGAGCAAACCATCGGGCAGCATAACGACGACGTTGCGACGATGGAGAACCTCTCTAGGGCATCCATGGTGGACACCACATGAGTGGAAGAAATAGTAGGCGTGTAAAGAGAGAGAGAGAGAGAGAGAGAGAGAGAGAGAGAGAGAGAGAGACTTATGTTCTCATTGTGTGTAAAGAAGAGCAAAGGGGTGCCTCTCCTTTTATAATATTTTGGGATCCATGGATCTCAATCCATGGGCAACACAAATCCAATGGCTCTCATTGATTTGTATTTCTTCTAAAGGCTAAGATTTGTGTTGGTAAAAATCAATAACAATTAATTTAATTTAGATTAAATCTATATTGATAAATCAATATAAATCAATCCCAAATTAAATCAATCAAGCATGGAGATCATGGAATGAAGATTGCCTCCTTCCATAATATTGGATTTGGTGGCAATCTCATGAGATCTCATCAGATTACATTATTCCATGAAAATCTCCAAAGTTTACAACAACACTTGTTGTAAATTATTCTACAAAAATAATTCATAATAATTTTATGAATATTGCAATCTTGCCATTGGAAAATTGTGAATCACATTCACAATCCAAAATGAAATATGAATTACATTTTCAATTAATTGTCCAATGTGAATCCAATTCACATCAACATTTAATTAACAAATGTAAATTACAAATAGCTCTCTCTTATATATTATAAATCACGTTTATAATATATATGACTAATATGGATATTGCTATCCACATTATTCATATTCATGATAATTAAATCACATTTAATCATCTTGGATCTCTATTCTCGTGTGCCCAAATAATATGAATCGCATTCACATTATTCATATCTTTGATAATTAAATCACATTTAATTATCTTAGATAACTTTCCTTATAATATGAATCAAATTCATATTATTCATAATAATTAAATCACATTTAATTATCAATTTTCTCAATACTTGGATACATAACATCAACAATGAAATTATCCTGAACCCATTCAAGGATAATGTGCTTTCTCCACGAATACTTGGAGATAAGGACAGGGTGATTGTATTGTTCCACGTATAGTGACTTGGATATTGAGATCATATCTCAAATCCAGACGCGGGCCTCCCATAGATGCTTGATTAAATCAAGATCACAAATCTAATCTTCTCATTGCATCTAAATCACATTCAAATCAATGTCCAACAGTTGGACCAAGATCAGATCACTTCTCTACTAAGAGGAGTCACTAAAATCCAGACCCGTTTCATCATTCCCTAGGAATGGAAGCGTCATGGTTATACAATCGTTTATGATCACATCACCCTCAGGTATTCCCAATACCTGTACATCCTGCATACTGGAAGACTCAGAATAAACCCGAAGTATTAGATCAACTTTATACTGTCTACTTCAGGTTTTTTATCAGTAAGTTTCTCATTCGATCATTGGGAGTTGGTATCGATCATATACTTTCCAAAAGCATATATCATACCTAGGTCTTGATCATATACTTTCCAAAAGTATATATCAAACCTACAAATTCAGTCAAGCTTCCAAAGCGAGACGACCGTGCACGGAATTTGATTCTTCCCTATTTCTCATGAGTGAGCTCATGTCTTCCGGTTCAGTAAATGAACCTTTATGATCCCTTTGAGAGATCGTATTACTCATATGCCCTTATATGCACACCAGCACGCCAGTGTATAGACCTTGATTAGGTCATCAACCTATTGGTCTGCCAAATGTACATACTCAGACATATAGTAACACATCTGTCTCCGGTCAGAGGATGTGTTCCTGTATCGTGACAGCATACGATATGGGACTTTGGTTATCTCGATCTCGTTAAGTCAACTCTTTGACCTAACTAATCTTACAACTCCGAATCTCTATTCTTATGCAGAGGACCTGCATTAAGAGGTCAGTCAGATATCAGCCTAATTGAGAAAGGATTGACATCTCCTACTTAGGCTGGAGATCATCTCTTAACAATCATTTGACGGTGCTTGATGAGTCCTCAATCTAACTTTTTAGATATTCATCCAATCACCAGCCTCTATGATTCAATTATTGAATCAACAGCTGTATGATTATTAAGATGGCCATGGTACATAACCCTAATTGTACTAAGGTACCTATTATGCAAATTATTTATTCTTTATTTCAAATCAAGAAATGATATTCGTAATAACATTTATTGCATAATGGCTCGCCGTGGGCTCGCATGCCCAACACGATCTTGATTCGGAGCAAGAAGAAGAGAGGCCAAACGTGGCCAAAGGAGGTTCAAACGGAGAAAGTAAGGGGTTAGTTATGTATAAGTGACGAGGTCGTGACCTTCAAGGGAAGATCACGGGTGCTGCAATGAGGTATGGAGGACGGGGATATGTCAATGTGGATCTATGTTGTACAGAGAAGAGATCTTGTGAAGGATCATATCCTTCTTGAGCAACAAATCAATGGAGAAGAAATCGAGAAGACGAACCAACGCTATGTGTATCAGGATGCAGGAGCTAGGGTCAGACAGTTGACCGGAGTCAACTATCCAGGGGCTCTAGTTGGACCATGCAGACCAACTAGAAAAAACCTAGCCAAAAAGTATTAGAAAATTAATATTAAAAGGTAAACGAATTTATTAGTTTTAGGTTATAAAAAATATTTATTATTTTTTGGATTATTTTATTATGATTTTTTATTTATTTTTTAGAGGTTTATAATTACATGTTACTTTTTAGGGTTCATATATAGGTATATTCATCTATGTATTTTGGTCTTTTATTTTAATATTGTATTTTTATTTTATTAAGTTAATTTATTATTTTATATATTTATAGCTTATTTTTGATATACTTAAATATATTTTTATTTTATTTTTATGATATAATATGTATACTTAGTTAAATAGATATATTTATTATATAGGTATAGTATATGTATTTTACCTATGTATTTTCTATAAATATTTTATTTTAGTGATTTCTTTATATTTTTATTCTTATTTTAATATGGATATATATTATAAATAATATTTATAAAATTATAAAAATATAAAATTATAAAAATAATGAATAATAAATAAAATGAATAATTTAATTGGTATAACTATCCAATGGGGGTCCAAAATATAAATTTCACAACTTAACTCCAAAAAATATGAAACAACCTTCATTAAATAGCATGTCAAAAGTTATATACAATTAAAGGTGATTTTTATATATTTTTAGTTTTTATTTGAGAGATATGCGTCTAGGAAGTTAGAATTTAGAAACTTATTCTGAGTATAACTTTTTATCTCTATATTATTTTTGCGTAAAGTCAATTTCGTATTTTTCTATATTTTATTATCTACAACTTTCATATTCAAAGTTTCTTTATTTTAAGAATAAAAAATGAAACTAAAAATAGATCCCAAAAATGAAGGAATGATGAATAAAATAAATGGAATTTTTATTGGATTTTGGCCCTTATCTCCCCCTACTTTATTCCTTGTCGACCTAATCATCGAGATGTCTAGGTCTTGAGGTTTAGGGTCATAAAATATCTTCAATATTTTACTCTTTTTCTTTTCTTTTCTTTGTTATATAATTTTAGCATTAAAAATAGTATTTTATACACTATTTACACAATGATGCATGAGTGCTAAAATGTCTGAATTAAGGGTATTTACACACTATTACTAAGATTTTTAAGGCCAAAATGATATAATAACGATGATGAAACAGAGATTCATCATTCCCCTATACTTTCCTTTGTTAGTCTCTAGCAAACACTTATGCAATAAGTGCAAAAAAAGAAAAATAAAGAAAAGAAAATGAAAGGAATTGAATTGAATTTAATTATCAAACTTTTCTTCACAAAATCAAAGTTTAGAGCTTAAGTTGGACCTTTGAAATTTTAGTGCGGGCAGAACTTTATTGGGAATTAGATTTGATGAAATCCAACAACCTTCGAGAATCCCAAAACTATGCTCAGGTCCCTTCAATAGCCATGTCAGAATACTTCAACTCATACACAAACCCTTATGACTATGAATCTGACTAGTACAGTGTATGTGATGTGGCTCTCCTCAACTGAAATGACAAAGAGACTGACTTTTCCAGCATGACAACATAATGATTACCCAATCCCGCAACCCATTACTCGAGGAGCGGGGCATTCCCTTCTAAGTTCAAGTGACAACTAAATCAAAAGGAGGGGGCGAAGAGAAGAATGGATGGTAGCCAGTATAGCTACCTATCCTAGGATGCAAGACTAGTGTAGTCAAGTCATCCAGCTGCAGGTTCACATGATTTGACTTTGAAGCTCAAGCTTGCTTATTGACTATACAAATATATAAACTCCGGTATGCATTTTATTTTCAATCAGGCATGTCTACTTTTTTGGAGTTTTTTCCTTTCTTTTTTTTGAAATACTATATACAACAACATTTACATAAGGAATTTTCCTCCTTGAGCCAGTAGACTATCCCTCTTTTGAAGCATTATTGCAACCTACACTCTCCTATCTTTAGAATTCATCATCACTAGATGGGTTGGGGTGCACTTCTCTCCCTAGAGGAGGACAAATGTTTCCACTTTTGTGCGTCTCATATCGACAAATCCAATCCCGTCACCACTCCAACTGAGTTGAGCTAGGTGAAAGTGCAGGTGTCCAAGTTAGGTCATTATTAACAAAAGCCATGAGTGTCCTCTGAAATACTCTAATTAGGCAGTCAAGAATCCATTGAACCAAGCCTTGTGATCCTCAAAGAATTAATTCAACTAGATCCGAAGTACCTCAATTCCAGCTCCTATAATGTTCATGTTATTAGGTAGATTTAAGGTCCAACAAAGCTCCAATATTCGGATTTTACTTAGACTTGTTCAATCATCAAACTCAATCCGAAAAATGCTAATGCTACGTAAATGCTATGCTAAATGCAGAAAATATTTTTGTGATGCAATTTTCATAGATTTTGAACATTTTATGGATTTTTAAAAAAGATGATGCATATGCATTTTTGTATCAAAAAAAATTTCAAATATTTTTGGTATTTTTAGTTTTACAATATTTTTGGGATTTTTGAAAACAAAAGTGTTTGGATAAAAACTAGGTACAAATATTCACACGGGGATGCAACTTATGTTTACAAGAAGTAAGTTTTAAGAATTTACAAGGGGTAAGTGCTCAATTTTATAGATATAGAATTTAGTTGTGATGTACATATTCCTCAAACTTATTTGGAAAAGGTTTTACAAATAATTTTGAAAAACTATAGTCCAAAATAATTTTTACAAACAATTTTTACATACATGTACACACATTTAAAAATCATTTCGCAAAGGTTTTTCAAACATTATATAGATTTTTAAAATATTTTTGCAACTTTTTTCCAAACCATTTGAAAATCATTTTTCAAATATTTTTATTTCACACAAAGAAATAAAATTTTCAAATAAAATATTTTACAAAGGTTGAAAATATTTAACAAAATGTTTTCCAAATAGTTTTCAAAAGATTTTTCAAAAAAAATTTCGAGCTATTTTTCAAACATTTTGCAAAAAAATATTTTTACTTGACTTATCAATCAGTAAATACAAAAAGAATTTGAGGAATAATTAACATCTTCTTATTAAGTATTTTAAATAAATTTTAAAGAATTTTAGCCAAACTAATTAATAAAAATACGAAAGTACGAGTTATGGCTAAAGTATATACGGAGTATATACGACCCCCTATACTTAGCTTGAGCTATGTCCTCATAGATCAGAGAGAAAAAGAGAAGACATAACTCGTACTGAGTATAGAAAAGTCCAAAGAGTAAACAAATGAGAAATGAATGAACGAATGAGAAGTTGACTGTCCCCCCTATACTAGGATCAAATAATCCTGGGTATAGCAGACTGTACACAAAGCAGGGAGGGTCAAGGGTGGGAATTGAACAGATCGTACTCAGACTATCTCCCCTTATAATTAGGGTAAGATATCCCTAAGTATAGTAGAAAAAGAAAGTAGAAAAGGAAAAGAAGAAAAGAGATGTGAAGATGGAAGATAGAAAAAGATGTACACATCACTGCCCTTATACTTAGGGTAAAAGAATCCCTAAATACAGGCAACAATATGAGTGATGAAAAGGAACGACGAACACTCGGTTCATCCACCCCTCTTATTCTCAGGACAAAGTACGTCCTAAGCAAGACACACACGAGAATGGGGTGGATGAGCGACACGGGAGATGGCAGAGGTAAACAGGTGTGAATATACAATAGAGATGGATGTACAGGGATCAAGAAAGTTGAAAGAAAACCTAAAGTAGAAAAGAAAAAGAAGAAAAGAGATGTGAAGATGGAAGATAGAAAAAGATGTACACATCACTGCCCTTATACTTAGGGTAAAAGAATCCCTAAATACAGGCAACAATATGAGTGATGAAAAGGAACGACGAACACTCGGTTCATCCACCCCTCTTATTCTCAGGACAAAGTACGTCCTAAGCAAGACACACACAAGAATGGGGTGGATGAGCGATATGGGAGATGGCAGAGGTAAACAGGTGTGAATATACAACAGAGATGGATGTACAGGGATCAAGAAAGTTGAAAGAAAACCTTCTTACAGGACCATTGAGGAATAGATCTGACATGGTGCAGGTCGATATCGGGATCCTCAGATGACACAAACCAATCAGGGTCAATAGGGTGAAGATCCTCAGTGGCCTTAGGGTAAGGAGGCACAGACGGATCAGTGGAAGAAGTACGGCTAGGTCCAGCCTTGGGTGTCTCGCTAATGTCAAAGTGAAATGAGACGAACTCATCATCGAAAGAAGTGGAGTTAAGGTCGTCCTGCGAGGTCTCATCTAGGTCAAAACCAAAAAAAACGAACTCATCAGTGGAAGTAGTCAAATCATGTTCATCCTCAATAGTCTCAATCGGGTCATCATTCTCATCAAAAGGCATGAATTCCTTAATAAATGCAACAGGATCAAATTCGAACTTAGTCTCATCAATGTCTGCCCTCCGCTCAATGGTATCAATTGTGTAAATCATGCGTATGTCATCAACGCATCGCCAATCACAGGAAGAGGAAATACCACGGTCTATGCTTTCTGAGTCTTCCTCCTTAGAGAGGAATTCTCATGTCCAATTGTCGGTCATAAATAAAGTATCTCTGATATCAGCATATAGATCATAGGCCTCAGGGTCGGCTAACACATGCACACTCTTGTAGGATGCGGATCTCTAGTCGGTGATGGGAGTGGTGACAACACTTCGCTCCCAACATCAGAATGAAAGTGAATCTCTCCATATCCGTAGTCAATAACGGCTCTCGCAGAAGCGAGAAAGGGCCGTCCCAGGATGATTGGAGGGCACTCCACAGTGGAGGTCTCCATGGGCAAGACAACAAAGTCTGTAGTGAAGCTCATGCCCTGAATTAGAATGACGACGTCTTCAAGAATATCCTTTGGCCTCTTTATTAGTCCATCAACGAATTGAACAATCATCCTGGTTTTCTTGAGAGGCCCAAGATGAATAGACTATACCAATGAGAAGGGTATTATATTGATCGATGCACCGCCGACAAGGAGAGTGTTGTCTCATAAATGGGCAGAGATGGTGCAACTCATAAGAGTTGTGACAGTGTTCCTTTTCCTAAAAGATGGATGATGGGCAATGGCCTAGGCAGTGGCCATGGTCAAGATGTGATGCTCAGGTCCGCTCCTTCGCTTAATCTTCTTATGATGAGGTGCATATAATTGGGTCATGGCCTGGCGAAGTGGGGCATCAATGATCTCATGAATAGCGACCACCGCTTCAGGTTTAGTCAACATTTTTTTGAATTTTTGTATCTCCTTCAAACAAAGAGGGAGATCAGAATCAACATCTACATGAGGAATGACAAGAGCAGTCTATACAGCGGCATCCTCAGGGTCAAAGGTGGGACATGCTGTGAAAGGTTGTGTGGGTAAATGATCAAGCAAGTGGGACTTCTCCTCACAATCTGAGTCGATCATGGTTCTCCCAAAATCTTTTTGGATTTTTAAAATTTTCTCATTTTTTTGTATTTTGGGCGATTGCAAGCTCTCATGGAAATTTTTGAGTGTGAAACCCTTTATTTTTTCCTAAAGTCTGAAGTATTTTTGTATCCAAAAAATTCAAATAATCATGTCATTTCGTAGATCTCGTCGAGATCTTTCCAACGAGCCCAAGAACATCCAATTCCGACATTCCTAACTCAAGATATCGATGTTTTAAGTCGGATGGTCAAGATCCATATATGGATCCGAATCGGGTCCGAATTTGGATCCAAATTCACCTCTTCTTTTATAAATAGGAGGTGGTAGGTTACTCTCTCAAAATCCTAGACCATCATCCTTGTTCCTTATTGGAGCACCACCACCTTGGGTTGAATTGATCGACGGAGGGTCGTCGTCTACGTCGGAGAAGAAGCTCTGATCAAAGATCCACGACCACCATCACGTAGGAAAGCTTGAGGTCACCTTCATATGCACATTCACGCTACGATCGAGCGATGGAAATATCATTTTCATGTGAGAGAAGATCCTGGGGGAACATCCTCGGAGGTAACGATAAATACCCCCCCCCCCCCCCCGCATGTTGGTTTCCACATATTTTTGTTCCCATAGATTTGAACATGCTTAGACCTTGGTTGTTCTTATGATGTGATTCATATACTAGTAATGATATTTTTCCCTCGTGATTGATTTCACACGATTTACGGTCCTTTTGAACAGAACTAGAGCCATAGAAATCATTGTGGGTACAATTTGTGGAATCCATGTTGTTTGGTGCGAGATGTATTTTACTAATGGAACTAATGAAACCAAGCATACCTCGAATATTTTCTTTTGATATACTTCTGTCAATCATCTTGTAACGTATGTTGGATTTTTTCTTCAATCCAGGTGATACGAAGGATCACTGATTAAAAAAATAGTTGAGTAAATTGATGAGTTAATATTAGTATTATATAGAGACATTAGGTATATAGATATCATGTGTATGGATAATAAGGGTATGCCATGCCCTTTCATAAGAAACCCCTGATCGTACACATGAGATTGGCATGTGTCTTTAGTTTGTTTCCATATACATGAGATAACTTTGTTATGCTTTATTTCTTGAGATGTCACGCATGCTAATTGGAAGAAAATATGACATGAAGTTGGTGTAGCGTGTTTGCATGAAATAGCATTCCAGTTACAATGGGAATGCCATTAACCACGTTGCATGACATATAGTGGAAAGAAAATTATGAAGATTATGTATGAACGTTAAGCGTTACTAAAAGCCTGATGATCTTCCCTTAACCTCAATTTATGAGATGGAATAAATACTAATGCAGATCGTACAACTATTTCATATATATCTCATTATTAGTGTGTTTATTTTGTTGTCATAACCGCCACAGAAACTCTATCTTCAGTCATCTTTATGCCTTATCCTAATTTTCATGTACATTGTTATGAAGATTTTTGTGTCTTTAGGTCAGATGATTTCCAAAATTTACCTTATATAATAATGGGTATTTATTAAAATAGTTACATCTTCCATGAATAATATCATTCCATTGGGAAGTTAATGATAATGATCTACGAGGGAATAATAAAAAGGTTCCTGGTAATTATTATCTGTCTAATTTCTTGTGTTGCCCATTCTGGAAGCTTACACAAGTTTAATAACTCCAAAATTTATTATTTTGTAAATAACATTATGCCCAGTGATAACCAGCTACTAAAAGATATAATAATCATGGTGTAACACCATTCTTTATAGTAATGACGGCCATTTCTCACTAGAAACCAATGCTATCAACGATGCGAAGGTCTCAAGCGACCACTTTGTGACATTATTTGGTGATTCTAGATACTTGAATGTTCCGATAGCTCGTAGGTGTTGATAGTAATTATCATCTCATAGGAGTAATTTCACAACGATCGGGTAGATGGAGTTTGATGCCTCAAGGGATTGGACATACACCATGTGACCTCGGGTAGATACCATGAAGGATGCGACCCCAACGGACGAGTTGGGTGACGTTGCACCTAGCAGCCCGGTTGTATCCGGAGTCGCTCGACGGAGTAGGCAGGTGACAATGGTTGACGTTCTTGGTTTCTCACTTATACATGATTTTAAGATTCGATTTAAAATTAGATATGGCTGCATCGAATTCTATTTCGAGTATTATTATTGTGAGAGGTGTTCCAGTATATGGTTTGAAGTTGGAGAATTTGGGGTGTAGACCTTTTCCTATTCTAGTTGGACAGAGATACTTGGAGGCTTACTCAAGATGAATATCTCTGCATAGCGGAGGCCTGCGAGTCGCATACTTGCTTGTCTTAAATTAATACGAGAAATAATCAATGATCGGATGCCGGAAATGGTATACCGTTGTGGACTCTAACCAACTTGTAGAATTATCAAGATCATTATGATAGTACTTAAATGATTATTATATAAATAAATAAAATCAATTATTATATGGTCCATTTGTGAATCTGAATGATTTGATGTTTTTCTCAGTTTCTACAAGATATGCATATATCATTTAATAGAGTTAAGTGTACATTCTTTACCTACCCTTGTATTATTTATTATAGTGTTCGTCTCGTTACTGAGCAATTGCTCATAACGTTATCCTCGTGTGAACCCAACAGGTGTAGCTGAGCAGTAGCCGCAACAATAGCGGCCTTTTTGAGGATATCAGACATCCTACATCGTACTTGCACCAGACATGGTGCATCCTACTTAGAGTAACTTGTTTACTTCCGTATTATTTTATGTTTTTTAGAGACATTGTAGTGAGATATGTGGAGAGCTTCTTCTATAATATTTATAATTATATGATTATCTCATTCTATGGACATGGACTTGATGATCATTATCAACGAGAGTGGATGTTGCATTTTAATTTCCATTTTATATTATTCTCTTGTGTGTGTGTGTATATATATTTCAAATGTCGACCTAATGTGCATAAAATAGTTTGCTGAGTATAATAGATCGTGGATGTATTTGGACTGTAGGTCTGACACTCTCATCCCGTCAGTTCCGGTGGTCGGAGGGACGGGGTATTATATTGAGTGAACCCATATCATCAAATGGTGGAGTATCATGGTCGCTCTTATTTTTCTAGTGAGGTCGTCAATCCTCTGTCTCATATGCTCCATCATCTGAGTCAAGTGATCAAGGGTGGACTCCATGAAAGTGTTTCCAACATATCGGCTTCGGGGTGGATGTGAAGGGAAATGTGAAGGTGGAAAATATGAGGGTGGATGTGGATAAAAATCTAAGGTCTGAATCTGTGGTTGCAGAGGATATGTACAAAGATGAGGAGCAAAGTCCTCCTGAAAAAAGGGAGGTGGACCGGTTGGAGGGTACGAGGGATCCGTGAAGGTCGGATAAAAATCATTCCAGTCGACCATCTTCGTAACAAGAGAAAATGATAGGGAGAGCACGATGGTCAAATCAAGAGAAGTGAGGAAAAAAGAAGCAAATGCATAGAGACGATCTAGAATGCACACAAACAATCACAAATAAACTCACAAAATAATAAACCCTCAATTCACCTACTCAACTCGGTAGAGATCGTGAAAGATCGGCCTTTTTATCTTGTTTGTTTTAGAGTTAGGTGAGAATCACAAAATTGTACAAACACTTAGGTTGGCTTAGATGGGATTTGGGCACTAAACTTAGTGTATACGCGAGCAACTAAAACGGAAGCAATGAGGGGATTACTTTCCCCAAGACAAATATTTTGCTTTTTGTGTTTTTTAGGGTCAAGCAATATTAGTAGTCTCAAATTTTATTGTTATCACTTTTTTAGGATTTTTAATAAGAAATGCATGTGCCTATCAAGGAGTCAATTCCTTTAAGCACCTAGGTTGTCAAATTCAGAGGTAGAGAGGCGAAAAAGCAATGCAAGCGGTAAAAACGATGATGAATGATAAAACGTAAACGCTCACCTTGCCTATAGCACTATATATGCAAGATGCTCAGCAGAATTGAAACCTACACTATATGTAATGCAAGCCGATGAAATCACCCTAAGTTAAGAAATTGTTATTATCGTGAAGCACTAGTACTAATGATTTAGAATGGAACTTAAGCGCCTGATCTTAGAGTCTCATCAATACCCACAACAATGGGTCCTGCAAGCGTTGTATGGAGGACTCTTGCGACGCGCGGTTCCGAGACTAAATGAGAAGCAATCCAAAATTTAACTAAGTCCAAACATCACTATAGGTACTGGTAAATGTACTTCAGTGTTTGGCCTTAATCTATCGTCAAGCAACTCCTAGAGCTAAGAGCTCAATAACATAAAAGAAAAAAAATAAAATAAGGAAATAAATGAAAAAATGCTAAGAAAACACGAAAAAATGTGGTGAACCCCCAAGTGAACAACACTTAGAAATTGGGCTCGAATAACCAGAGTTCAGAGTGCCAGTATTATTGCAATTAATGTGGTCTCTCTCTCACTTAAATTACACAAATAAATGCTACAGATAAATGCACAAAAATTGTCTTCAAAATTCCCTCCAAGTCTTCCTTGGTACTAGGTCCAGTCACCTCACGTGGGTGCGCAGGTGCTCCGAAGAGGAGCTCCTCCCTTGATCTGCAGTACCTCGCACAAAATCAAACAAGAGAGAGTGATTAGACAATTCACAATAAACATCAAATAAATGAGGCAAAAATATAGAGGCAAAAATATAGACAAATATCACAATCAAGCAAAAACCAAATCTACACATTGTTGCTCCCCGGTAATGGTGCCATTTGTTGAAGAGGATTTTACGAGGGTCTAGAAATCTCACAAGGCGAGAGATGAAGTCGATGCGTTGACGCTCACGAAACCCAACTTCGACAACAATTAACCCACAATTAATTCAAACTATTAAAGTACAAGTGTAGAGTTAAATTTTATTATAACTCTACAACGAATATGCGTATACGTGCAAGTATGTGTAGAGTATCGAACACAGGGAACAAACAGGATAGATCGGGTAAAGAATGCAAAATTATGATTGTGATGTATGTGTATGCATGTACATTTTTTGTGGGTTTTTTATTTTTATATGTTTTTCATTTTTATTTTTGGTTTTATATTTTTGTATTTTGATTTTTCATTTTTTGATTTTGTATTCTCTTTTTATATTCTATATTTTTATCTTTTCTTTTTCTTTTAATAAATATAAAGCTATAAAGGATATATACAATATAAACTTGAGTAAATATAATTACAACGAAAAATATTCAAAATGAAGAAAATAAAATATTTTTGGGTTTTAGATAACTTTTACTTTTTTGATTTTTCTAATTTTTATGTATTTTAAAGTCAAAAATATCTAAAACAGGATTTAAATAAATACCTGAAATTGAAATAGAGGGGGAAAATACCAAACAGTGTCAAAATTTCTCCAAATTTATTTTAATATATAGATAATGATACATAAAATATATTTTTGGGGAATTTTATATGTTTTTATAGAGGTGTTTAGGGTTTTTTCTATTTTTTGAGTTTTCTTTTATATTTTTTAGTGGTTTTTGGTCTGGAAGTTAAAAACACCTAAATAGGCTAAATATATTTTTTGAGGCATTTTTCAAAATGATTTTATAATTTTTATGTATTTTTTATTACAAACAGGGACAAAACGAGATGTTTGATTTTTTATATATAATAAAAACTCTGAAAAATGCAAACTAAAATATGTGCATCAAAATGCAATGCAACGGGAGTCTATAACAATATTTTGGGGATTTTTTGAGTTTAATAGATATTTAAAATAAATAGAATCAATAAGGAGAAACGTCACTACTAGCAAGGGCATAAATGTAAATAGTAGAAGTTCTAGGGGTCAAAGTGAAATTTATACAAAAAATTATAACTGTAATACAAAGTTTTTAGGCTTATCATAAAATCTAAGATCTGTGAGGGCCTTGTTGCAAAAATGCCAAGCCCACATGTACAAGTACATGAGCTATGCTAGGGGGGCCTTTTTATAAATACCAAAAATAAAGGGGTCTAAGTACAAAATATCCATAAAATATTAAACTTATAAAAAGTTTCAGGATTAATTAGCAATATAAAGAACCCCAAGAGTCCCGCTGCAAAATGCTAAGCACCTCATGCGCGCGGGAACATGACAAGACGTGACCAAGGATCGAAACGTAAATCCAGAAAGTACAGGGGCCTGGTTATAAATATTGCAAAACTATAATAACTTCTTAGGAAAATTTATAGACTAATATTAAACTACAAATATAGGCTGGGCTAAGTTGTAAAATGCCCAACCTTAGGTGCGATCCAATGGTGCGTTGTGCTCCACTAACACACGTGGCAACTCCACATGAGGCGATGACGTTTCACGGCGACGGCTCTGATTAGATGATCGGCAATGATCTGACGGTGGGGACGTTGCTAGATCCAACATCTCATATAGCTCTAGAAGAACGGTCCCAATCCAACGACAAAGAAGAGGCCATGATGAACTGGGAAGAAGCCATGACGAGATAAACTTCCTTCGGCTTGATCTCCCTCCCCTGCCACATGATGCTGCTCCAAAAAGGGTCCAGCGGCTCCTGGAAGGTTCTCTTGATCGGCTGGAGACTTCAAAATGGCTAGAGGACGTCTGATTTCCACCCGCAAGGTCGGAGGATCAGAAATCCTCCAGGTATCACCGATGAACGGTCAAAATGCCCCCAGGCACACGTGATGCTCGGTGTTCCTACAAAACGATGTTATAGGGTCGAGGGAAAAGTGCTTCGACCCTATAGCGGTTTGGATGGGCACGGGGGTTGCGAGATGGAGTCTCTCCGGAGCGAGCTCCGGTGAACAGTGGGCGAGGGCGACGAAGCAGCTAAAACGCGAAGAAAATGGTGCGAGAGGGATCCTATGACTACGACTACGCTAAAAAGGGGAAGAAAAACTATAAAAATGAGCACCTCAATGGCAAGAAGACCAGAGATAACCTCGATGGCAATGGCTCGTCGGAGGTGGTGGAGACACACCCAAACCTCACCTGAGGCCGCCCCTAGCTCATTGGAGACACCCCTGTTACCGGGGTCGATCCGAAGCAAGAAGGAAAGGGGCCAAATGTGATCAAAGGAGGTTCAAATGGAGAAAGGAAGTGAGGGACGGTTATGTACAAGTGACGAGGGCATGACCTTCGAGGGAAGATCACAGGTGCTGCAACGAGGTATGGAAGATGGGGATAGGCCGGTGTGGATCTATGTTGTACAGAGAAGAGATCTTGTGAAGGATCCTATCCTTCTCGAGCAATGAATCAATGGAAAAAATTGAGAAAATGGGTCGACGCTAGGTGTGTCATGGTGTAGGAGCTAGGAGTTGACCGGAGTCAACTATCCAGGGGCTCTGGTTGGTCCACGTGGACTAACCAGAAAAAAACCCACCCAAAAAGTATTAGAAAATCAATATTAAATTGTAAATGAATTTATTAATTTTAGGTTATAAAATAAAAAATATGTATTAATTTCAGAAAAAAAATATTTAATATTACGATATTTATTTTTTTAAGGTTTACAATTACATGTTACTTTTTAGGGTCTATATATAGGTATATTCATCTATGTATTTTGCTCTTTTATTTTTCTTTTGTATTTTTTATTTTATCAATTTAATTTATTATATATAAAAATTATTTTTATAGACTTAAATATATTTTTATTATATTTTTATGATATAATATATAGACTTAATTGAATAGATATATTTATTATATATGTATAGTATAGGTATTTTACCTATGTATTTTCTATAAGTATTTTAATTTAATGATTTCTTTATGTTTTTATTCCCGTTTTAATATGTCCATATATTATAAATAATTTTTAAAAATTTATAAAAATATAAAATATAAAAATAGTGAATAATAAATAAAATGAATATTTTAATTAGTATAACTATACAATAGGGGTCCAAAACCAAACTTTCACACCTTAACTTCGAAAAATATGAAACCACCTTCATTAAATAGCTTGTTAAAAGTTTTATACAATAATAGGTGATTTGATATATTTTTAGTTTTTATTTGAGAGTTATGGGTCTGAGAAGTTGGGATTTTGGAAACTTATTTTGAGTATAACTTTTTATCTGTATATTATTTTTGTGTAAACTCAATTTTGTATTTTTTTTAATATTTTATTATCACCAACTTTCATGTTCAATGTTTCTTTATTTGAAGTATAAAAAGTGGAACTAAAAATAGGGCCCAAAAATGAAGAAATACTGAATAAAATAAATTGAATTTTTATTGGATTTTGGCTCTTATCTCCCCCTACTTTATTCCTTGTCGATCTAGTCATCGAGATACCTAAGTCTCAGGATTTAGGGTCATAAAATATCTTCAATATTTTACTCTTTTTATTTTATTTTCTTTATTATATAATTTTGGCATTAAAACAATATTTTATACACTATTTACACATTGATGCATGAATGCTAAAATGCCTGAATTAAGGGTATTTGCACACATTTATTAGGGTTTTTAAGACCAAATTGATAGAATAAAAATGATGAAATGGAGATTCATCACCTTTTGACATGTATATTTTGAACACCCCTACACTTGTGTTATTCTACTTGTCTCTTGGTAGTCTCAATGGCCCCACTCCCCCATTATCACTTCTATAAATTCAACAACACTACACTACCCTCTTTGCCCTTAATGACCCCCTCCACTTATTGATCTCCTTGGTTGAATAGTCCCAACCCTCATTGAAATGTCACTTGTAATTGCAATGATACAATTCCAAATATCGCGATCAATCCCAATTACCTATAACCATCCTTGAAAAATTGGAGAAGCTAGCGCATTCGGAAGATTATTCAAGGTGTTGGGAGAATATGAAGTAGATCATGTGATCTGATCTACGTATTCTTCTCTATGTTCCTCTATGGTTGCTACAACGTTCTTTTCCACATGTTTATCAACGGTCGCGACAACGTTTTTCTCTCCTCATTTAATTGATTGTAGTGCCAATGATAGTGTTGTAGGGGAGTGCAACAACTAGCTCTTTATGATTCATTTTCCTTATTTTTTGTTGCGAGAATGAAAAGAACTATTTGATTGATATTTAACTGAGTTGAAAAAGGATAAAAGATAGAGTACTGGTGGTCGAAACCACCTACGACATTAGAATTGATTTCAACTCAGATCATCCAATGAAAATATGATGATTAATATTGCATGCTCATTAGATTGCTAATGAACTTGTATCTATTAGAGACTTCTTTTGTATGTGTCTATAATTTTGTCTATAACCAAAAAGATGTGATTATATGGAAATCGAAATTCACACAGAGTAACAAGTTTTGTTTATGCCTTTCTACGATTCAACCCATTCTCTAAACTATACACACAAATACACCATTGATTTGTTCATTTTGATCTTGGAATTTACCATTAATCCACAATTTATCTAACACATAATGACATATTTCCTTGTTTCATGAGAGATGGATCCTTGCAATCAAACATTGATAATATATATAGAGGAAAGGGATCCTACTCCATGGAGTAGGTAACTTACCTACTCCACTTTATTTTTTTCAAAATTTTTTTATTTCTTTTCAAAAATAATTCCATGGATTTTCATAACTATATCCCTCTAATATGTCATTCAAATTTCGTCGGAAACAGAGACTCCTACGACCTCCATCCAGAACATAAAAATACAGCAAATCTGTGACCGTTAAAAAATGATTGTCCGGATGGAGACCATAGGAGTCTCTATTTCTGACGAAATTTGAATGATATATTAGAGGGATATAGTTATGAAAATCCATGGAAGTATTTTTCAAAAAAATAAAAAAAATTTGAAAAAGAAGAAAATGGAGTAGGTAAGTTACCTACTCCACGGAGTAGGATCCCTTTCCTCATATGTGTGTGTGTTGTGTTGTGTGTGTGTGTATATATATATATCAATTTATTAAATACATGTATCCATATGGTGAATAATATTCATTTTGCATGTGCACTCATACTTTGAAGACACGCTTCTTCAATCTACATATTCATAAAAATCGGTGTTTGTAATTATATTGAAAATTAAACAAAGAAATAAGATCATGATAATGCCTATCTTTGCATATGTATCAAACAATTTTCCTCGAAAGAGACATATGTACGAATCTTATTTTTTATATCTCAAATACCTCTTTATGTAAAATTGTCTTTACAAATTTATTAGGAAAGTGCCATTTGTCCGAATTTTATATCCAACATGTCATTTTGGTCATTATAAAAAGAATCTTGAACTTAGGGTGCGTTTGGTATGCGGGTTAGAGCAGGTTAAATTGGTAGAGGATAATCCTTTTTTGTGATTTGGTGTTTCGATACAGGGTTAAACTGGGGGTGTGTTAGAAGTGGTCTTATTGTGAAATGATTGTATTGAAGTTTGAAAAGTGAGTAGTTATTGTGATGTGATTGTATAATTGAAGTTTGGAAATATGAGTAGAAGTGGAATAGTTTATAATTTTTATATGATATGATGGTATAATATATTACTTTTTGATGGAACTTATTATGGAGAATTGATTTATTTAATTTTTAAAAGGAAATAAAGTGGAGCCCACACATGAGAGAGTGGGAGTGGGTAAGGGGGTAAACTACCCCGGTTCCCAAACGGGGCCTTAGAGTTTGTTATTTGGTATCCCTTCCAATTCATCAGTGGGGAGTTTTATTAAACGACGATATGAGTGTGGTAGTTGTGTGCAAATATTAGAATCCCTCAATTAGTATAGGACCATATTTAAAATTTAGAACAAAGAATAACGAGAAAACATGGATTTATGTGAAACCCTACATCTTAAAGAGTAGGATGAAATTAAAAGAAGAAAATCAAAAGCCTCGAGGAGTTGTAACTAATATTAAAATCCCTCAAATAGTACAAGCGGTGTAGGACTCAATTATAGCTCTGCCAATTCAATCTAGTCCCACCACTTAGAAATGTGGGACTAAACAACTCTCCACACATATAGGCTCAATTACAAATATCTTAACAGTGAGGTTATCGCTACCCATCTATAAGGCAACCACAAAATGATAACTATTTATGAGGTTAGCAAAAGTGCAAGCTCTCCATGTGTAGCACGACCTTAGTCCGAGTTGTTATAGATGATAGCTAGCTCTCACAACTTGTTGAGATTGGGTCCAACTTAACCCGTTGATCATTGCCCATGCTTCATCCTAAGTTGTGTAGTAGTAGTAGTCATTGTTACTTATTACTCATTCTCATACTTTGTGAGCAATAGACGAGTGGACTATGCTTTGGAGTGTTTCACTATTAAGTAACCACGAGGTAGTTTGCATGCTACTCGTGAGGTGACAAAATAGCCTAAACTATAAAGGCATGAGTATGCCACCAACTATCCGTGAGGTGATTATAAGGTGGTCGTGAAACATCTCTGATACTGCCTCAAAGTCGACAGAAAGGAAGTTGCGAACTATCGATGGAGCTAGCGTGATGCACATAATATCCATTAGGCAACCAAGAGATGGTCGAGCCTATACATGCGAAATGCACTTCCTTGATTTCAACATCTTCTTTTCAGATGTCTTGTGCTTGACGAGCCCAAATAACCGACTTCCTATTCTTAGATAATTGTTATTGTTATTGGCCCATTCTTTTTATCTAATTTTTTTATTGAACATGGTTGTTAAACACTTCAATGACCGTCTCATAAGCTTTGGTTTTATTCTAACACCGGCATTCTTCAACCACATAGGCTTTGAACTAGTTCTTTGTTCCAAAAGTGAGTTTTATTTTCAAGCGATTGTGCAATACAACATGTAACCAACACAATTTAAAATCGGCGTTGAGAGTTCGACATATCGTGAATAGTCAGGGACGTAACCTGCAAAACTCCCCCTCTCGTGCTTCCCACGTGACTTTTGTTCTGAGTCCCCAAGATAACCCTCACAGACCTTCGATCCCACAATGCCCCGCCTTCTCCGCTGAAAGCTGCAACAACCACACTATCTTCCCCTTCTCTTCCTCTTCCCGCCTCTCATCCCCTCGTCCATCACATGCATCCTCTTCCTCTCCTCCTCCTCCACGGACGTCTCCTCCCTCGTCCTCAGCACCCTCCGTAGCCATGATGTCCCCGACCACCTCTATGAAACTATCTTGTCGAAGCAACCAAAGCTCATGACCATCGAAGTGGACAAGACTATCGGCACCAAGCTCACTTTCTTCTGCTCTGAGGGCTTCTTCGGTCCCGAGCTCACCGAGATCCTCCTCCGCAACACAACCCTCCTCTTTTTGAGCCTCGAGCTATCCCTCGCCCCCGTCGTCAGCTTCCTCAAGTCCATCTTTCCCTCCAAAGAATCCCTCCTCCTCGTTCTTAAGCGCACCCACAAGCCCCTCACCCCCAAGCTCCTAGCCAACATCCAAATCCTCAAGGACCACGGATTTTCCAACCTATGATCCTCAAGCTCCTCCTCTACCAATCCTGATCCCTCACGTATACCCCTGGCGACTTCGTTGATGAGCTGGAGTACCTCGAAAAACTCAACGTCAGCCCCACCAGCACTGCATTTGTGATCGCCCTGGGAACGCTATCCTACATGTTGAGGTCCACATTCTAGAGGAAACTGGAGCTATGCAAAGGAGCTCGGGTGGACCGAGGAGGAGGTTCTCAAGATGTTCAAGATGCAACCTACCACCCTCGCCGCGGTGGACAAGACCATTATGAAGAAGGTTAGATACTACAGAGACATGATGGGATGGGGCCCGGAGTTCCTACGCTCATACCCGACGATCATGAAGTGCAGTGTTCAACTTGCTCATGTCCAATGGGCTGCTCAAGAGGAACACCGGGTCGGTTCTAAGTTCAACATGGAGGAGAAGATGTTCGTCGATAGTTACGTGAAGAAATAAGATTAGATGGTTCCAGCGGATGTGAGGGCCTATGAAGGGAAGATTAAGTTCCTCGGGTGGAACTGGTTGAAGGATGAGAAGAACCAACCCAAAGTTGCACAATCTTAGATAGAGACTATCATAGAGCACTATCTATTGTAATCAGATCAATAGTGCATATATTAAACAATAATTACATTGATTCAAATGAATTAACAGAGAAACATTAATGATTAATATCATGATAGTCATGTGTTTCCCATTCATTATCTGATTATAGAATGCAAGCAGAAATCGACTAATTAAATGGAAACATAAATTAGGCCGTGATCTAGGAAAGGTAAAGCAATAAATGAATTGCGGCAAAGAAAATGAATGAAAAATTGGATTAAAAATCACCGAAGCGTTCATGAAATGGACTGTCCTTACAGAGGATATCACCCCCACAATACTGGTGCGAAGTGTACTGGCGATCCGCTCCTAGCATACGAAGGTCCACAATCTTTGTCCACGCACACTGACGAGACCGTCCTCGAAAGTACCCCCGAGAACTTGTTGCCGAGAAGAACATGTCGCAGATGCGGTGGTTGATCAAAGAACAAAGACGGCAGTGCATGAGTTTTTCTTGCAAGTCAAGAAAAAAACGGCGTCGGGGAGAGGTATAAAAAGAAGCTCGTGTACCTTAGCGTCTGGTGCATTTCGATTTTCGAAAATACCCCTTAATGGACATCCCTTCGGTCGTGGCTAAAAACAAGCTGTTTGGGTCGAGTTAGATTCTCATTGCGATCGAATCCAAATTAATCTGTCTGATTAATTTAATCGACCAACCAAATGAAACCCACAACAAAAATATCGAGATCCGAATTGACTCTCCCGAGCCGGAGCGGAGCACACGTGCGTGCGTGTGTGGTCCTCCATTCCTCCTCTTGACTATTTCTACAAGAGCTTGGGGTGTGAACTCATAAATAAGCCCACCGAAAGTTTGGAGATACTAGGTATGGTACTAAACTTCCACCCAATCCTTTCCATGTTTCAAATTTGGAATTCCCAACTTTCCCTCCAAACCATTTGATTTCCCAATCGAAATCAAATTGCTTCTTATAGTAATTACATAGGTTTTTCCAATTAAAACCTAAAATACTCACTTTGAGGGGTATTTTCAAAAATCGAAATGTACCCCACTTTGAATCTCAACAATCCCCCACGAATTCACCAATTTGAAAAAGAGATTCAAAGAGAGTTAAAAACCATCTTTCAGCTGCCACACTTTGTTTTCAATAAAGGTACCTTCCGGTTTGAACCTCTACCTGAGTTTATACTTTCATTTTAAGAGGAACGAAGTGAACTACATATTGAACTTCAGACCTTGGTGTTAAAGTATATGGTAGAAACAACAAAGTGTTGTTCTTGGTACAATATTCAGGGTTGTGCTCTTAAAGGTCATGCATCCTTATCCTGTTTCATGAGTGTGTTCAGGAAAGATCATCTTCCTTTAACTGCGACCCACAATAACATTCACATAGGTGGCATTCTCCAAGGATGCACTGTTAACATCCTGACCAAAGGCTTGAACCCATTCAGAGCCTATGCTCTTCCTAAATTTGCAACTTAAATGGCACTCGAGCTTACATTGATAAGACACTCATGCATAAGCATTAAACTAAGAGTGCCAACCAGTTCTTCAAACAGCTTGTTATTACCACATTAAACCTACTTTGTGGGATCTCCACTCAAATAGGTGGGGTTGCTACTGTAGAGGAACTCCAAATAGGTCTCAGTCTCATCCCAAGTATAGACTTTAGGAATAAAGATCTATCAAGTCCCTTAGTCTGCGGATCTACCATGTTGTCTTTGGATCCAACAAAATCCACAGCTAACACTCCTCGAGACACCAAATCTCTTAACATCTTAAATCTGATTTGTATGTGTTTCTTCATTTTCTAATTGAACTTTGAACTCTTTATCTTGACAATTGTGATCATATTGTCATAATTTACAGATATCGCAGGGACTGGCTGACCTACCGTGGGAATTTCAGAAAGAAGTTCTCTTAGTCATTCAGCCTCAATTCCAGTAGTGTTTGAAGCACACAGCTCGGCCTCAAAGGTAGACCGAGCTAGAATGGTTTGCTTTACAGACCTCTAGGAGACTGCATTGCTTCCAAGGGTAAAGACATACCTATTAGCACCATTACTCCCCGACTCCTCTATTTTCTTATCCAGCTTGCATCATTATATCCTTCTAGTACATATGGATATCTACCATAATGCAAACTAAGGGAAATAGTTCCCTTCAAGTACTTCAGTACTCGATCCAGAGCCTCCCAGTGAGTACGGTCAAGACAGTTAGTGTATCTACTCAACTTTGCAATTGAGAATGAAATATCAGGTCTCGTACATTTTTCAAGATACATTACACTTCCTATTACTTGTGAATACCTTAGCTGGGCTACAGGTACTCCACTTTTATTCTTAAACAGTGTTTTGGATGAATCAAAAGGAGTGTTTACAGCTTTGCAATCTTGATATCCAAAATTTTCAAGTACCTTCTCAACATAGTGAGATTGAGAAACTACAATCCCATCAATTGACCTTGTTGATTTGAGATCCAATATCACATCAATAATACCCATGTCCTTCATCTCAAACTTGCTGCTTAAGAATTCCTTAGTCTCATTAACAATCCTTGCATGTGATCCAAACAAAAGTATGTCATCAACATACAGGCACAAGACAATACACTCATCACCTTTCATCTTGGAATAGACACACTTGTCAAATTCATGAACCTTAAATCCACATGACAAAATGGTTTTGTCAAATTTTTCGTACCACTGCTTTGGTGCTTGTTTCAATCTGTATACTCATCCAATTCCCTCTTGCCCTCGTCCGCCCCAATTTCGATCTTCTTCTACACTTAGGCTGCCAGAGCCTAAGTATAGGGCCCGGAGCGACTTCTATACATTATATAATTTTAGCTCTCCTACGCTTAGCGCGAGCTATGTCTTTTTCCTCGCTTTATGTGCTCTGAGGACATAGCACACACTAAGTATAGGGGGCGTCTATATATTACATATATACTTACCCATAGCTCGTACTTTCACGTATTTTCTGTATATATTACTTAATAATTACGGGTTGGGTAAAATGTGGAGAATTTTTTTTGTAAAATACACTTGTATAAGCTGTATAATACTCTTGTAAAATTGTTGTAACATAGGAGGTATACTAAATACATACATACATATATATATATATATTCAATGGCTTCTTATTTACTCTTGCATATCATCTCTACATCAGAGTCTTGCATTTCATAGCATGTCATTTGCACCTCATCTGCATATCTTGCATATGCAAGGTGAAAAGCCAGTGGGTTCTGAACCAAGTTATGAGTAGATATTGAGGATGGACTTGATTTGACCTTAATCCACCTAATTTCAGAGGAACCTTATAGGAACTGGAGTTAAGATTTCTCAGGTCAAGTGACTTAATTCTTTGAGTCTGCAAGTCTATGTTCACATGTCATCTTGATTAGTCTAAATAGAATATCTCGTACACACGCATGATTCTTTTAGATAGTGACCTAACTTGGACAAGCACAATGCACGTAGCTCTTCATTGATGGGGTGGTGAGGAAGTAGAATCCTTTAGCTCAGAGTAGCACACGGGTGGAAACATTCGTCCTCCTCTAGGGAGGGTAGTGCATCTCAACCTAGTCTGGTGGTGTTGAAGTCTGAGGACAGGATGCTATGGGTTGCAATAATGCTTCAAAAGAGGGATAGTCTACTAACTCAAGAGGAAAAACTCCTGATGTGCATGCCGCACCTTGTATATAGTTCCAAAAAAAGAAAAAAAGAAAAACATGCAAGAACTCCACAAAAAAAAGACAGGCCAGATAGAAGATAAAATACCTGTCGGAGTATGTATATTAGCAAGAAGTCTGCAGCTGGATGACTTGACTACACTGGTCAGGCATCCCGAGATAGGTAGCTACACTGGCTACCATCCATTCTTTTCTCTACCCCCTCCTCTTGAGCTGGTCGCACTTGAACTTAGAAGGGAATACCCCGCTCCTCGAGGAAAGAGTCACTGGACCGGGTTATTAGAGTTACCTTGTTAGAGGAGGCTGGTTCTGAGCCATTTCTGATGTGGAGAGATATTTATCACTTACACAGTACAAGTAAGAATCATAGTCATCAGAAATTTGTGTTTGAGGATTTGTTCTGACCTGACTATTGAGGCGTCTTGAATAGAAGACTTGTGGAACTTGAAGTCTGTTAAGTCTTAAGTTCAGATCTCAATAAGGTTCCGCCACACAATTAATCCAAAGGTCGAGTCAAGCTCCATTTTCAACATTTGTTCATTACCGTGGTTTGTAACCCTAAATCATTTCACTCTTGCATTTCATTTTATTTGCTCGGGGACGAGCAAGGTTTAAGTATAAGGGGTTGATGAATCTCTGATTCATCACTCTAAAAGATGAAAATAGAGCTTTGTTCCTGAGTAATTAGCTGCATATTTCTACTTATATTGCACAATTAGCATTCATGCATACATTGATAACATCTGCATTTTAGCATTCATATTGCATAAAATAAGAAGCCAAATTCACTTGTAAATATTCACCTGTATATTCACCATATTTCATCTATTTGTATATATATTATACTAATCCCAAATCCAATAAAATCAACTTCATAGTGTGTATATTACTAACACTAATTAAAGAAAAATATCAAAAAAATACTAACTTGTAAAATTGACCAATAAAACCCCAATCCAAGTTTGAAACTAGGAGCCTTACAATGTACATATCTCTCTCATACAGTGTTCGATTTAGGTCTACTCACTTTTAAAGTAATATACATTCAAAAATCTTCGAAACAAGACCAATTTCATTAAAATCAGAGCTAGTATGCAAAACTTGGGTATTGGGCCCCTTTTGTATATTGTACATATTGAACGTTTTGCCCTTCATTTATTTTCTTAATTATAAAAATAAAAAAAATAGATTAAATTGTAAATATTCTTTTTATATTTTTTTCTAACTCTATTTTGATTTTTCTCTCTTTGAAAAATGAAAAAAAAGCAAAAGGAAAAATGTTGTATTTTATACCTATAAGGTACCGTCCAAAAATATATTTTTATACAGATCACTTCCTTTGATTTTCGACCCTTCGCAAACGAGACGAGCAACTTTCGTGTTGACCACTTTTTGATTTAATATTTTTATTATTTCTTTTTTATTTTTCTTTGCATTTACTTGTGGATTTTTTTGGGAGAGACACATGGCAGCTCCTGGAGCCGCCATGTGTCTTCTCCTCATTCACCCACTTATGCCATCTCCCTCCTTCATCCTGGGCCGTTGGATGAGAGGGTTATCCATCAACGGCCAATCCTCTTAAGGGGTTGATGAATCTGTGATTCATCACTCTAAAAGTTGAAAATAGAGCTTTGTTCCCGAGTAATTAGCTGCATATTTCTACTTATATTGCATAATTATCATTCATGCATACATTGATAACATCTGCATTTTAGCATTCATATTGCATAAAATAAGAAGCCAAATTCACTTATAAATATTCACCTGTATATTCACCATATTTCACCTATTTGTATATATTTTATACTTACCCCAAATCCAATAAAATCAACTTCATAGTGTGTATATTACTAACACTAATTAAAGAAAAATATCAAAAAAATACTAACTTGTAAAATTGACCAATAAAACCCCAATCCAAGTTTGAAACTAGGAGTCTTAAAATCTACATGTCTCTCTCATACAGTGTTTGATTTAGGTTTACTCACTTTTAAAGTAATATACATTCAAAGATCTTTGAAACAAGACCAATTTCATTAAAATCGGAGCTCGTATGCAAAACTTGAGTTTTGGGCCCCTTTTGTAAATTGTACATATTGACCGTTTTGCCCTTCGTTTATTTTCTTAATTATAAAAATCCAAAAAATAGATTAAGATGTAAATATTCTTTTCATATTTTTTTCTAACTTTATTTTGATTTTTCTCTCTTTGAAAAATGAAAAAAATTGCAAAAGGAAAAATGTGGTATTTTATACCTATAAGGTACTGCCCAAAAATACATTTTTGTACAGATCACTTCCTTTTATTTTCGACCCTTCGCGAAAGTTGTAGATCTCGTCGAGACGAGCAACTTTCGTGTTGACCACTTTTTGATTTGATATTTTTATTATTTTTTTATTTTTCTTTGCATTTAGTTGTGGATTTTTTTGGGAGCGACACATGGCAGCTCCTGGAGCCGCCATGTGTCTCCTCATTCATCCACTTATGCCATCTCCCTCCTTCATCCTGGGCCGTTAGATGAGAGGGTTATCCATCAACGGCTAAGCCTCTTCTCTACTCATTCCTCCCCACTCTCCCTTGACTTAAGGGTGAAGCTAATAACGACACCACCCCACCCACTCCACCTTCTCCATCTCTTCTCCAACCTCCTCTTCCTCCTCTTTATATTCTCCTCTCCTCCTTCCTTCATCACCATCTACCATTTTTACAGTGAGGGAGAGGAGAGCTCCTATCAACCTTAGGTGACAACTAGGGAGTTATATAGTTGAGCGACGACCCACCTTCTTCCCAGGTGAGATCCAAGGGGCTTAACCCTTGTCGCAGCTCCATTGTGAGTTGCTGAAGCTCGGGTCCAGCCGTTCCCTTGAGCGACGATCAGTTGGAGCATACACTCCAACGTCCCAGGCACCACTCCAGGTAATTTCCATCTTCATCCCCTTTTCTTCTTCTTCTACACCCATTTCTCTCTCTTTGATTTCATCATCTTCTGTCCATCGATTCGCAAAACCGATCGCACTTCAACGGACAAATCACACGTTGCGAACACAACAATGATTTTTATTTATTTTTCCGAAGAATTTTCGTCAATCGATTCATCGTTTATTCGCGCCCGCTAAACAAATGCATGTGAAACAGGGGATTTTGTGAAATCCCATGTTCTGCCCTCCCCCACGTCTCTCTCTCCCCACTTCTTCTTCTTCCTCTCTTCATTTCTCCTCACTCCGGCCATCCCCCCGTGCACTCCTCCACCCTCCGCTCACCCGCCTCATCCCACCATCAGCTGCAGCATCTTCGAATGCGCGGCCGGCCGCACCTCAGCCTCCACGCCACCTCCTTGCCTTCAGTCGCACACCACCAAGTCGCAGCTACCAGCAACTCGGCCGCACCGACCTCTACCTTGTCTCCTTGAGGCCGCACCATAGCTTGCGCGTGGGGCTCAACCCTCTCTAGCAACTCGCGGAGGAGTTCCATCCACCCGCGGCGCCGCCTAGCCGTTCCCCCCTGCAGCGTTTCACCACCGGCCCGTACCTCCCCGCTCCGCCAGCCGCAGCTGGTTGACGCACTCCTCCAGGCTCTTCCCCCTTTCGTTGGTGGTTGGGTACGCGTCCAGCACCCCCGTGCTTCTCCTTCCGCGCACCTGCAACGCCCTCAACACAACGGGCCTCACCTCGCCAACTCGCTCCACCATTCATCGCACCAGGCGGCTGTCTCCAGTACGAAACACCTCCTCAGCTGCGCACGCCACCGTTCTTCTTCTTCTTTAGCAAGTCGCAGCTCTTCTGTGCACGTACCCTCCACGTACGGTCTACCGTCAACCTCTCCTCCTGACGCACCACCGACCGCCTCCTCTGCCCTGACGACCCTTAGCCGTGTGTTGGCCAAACTCACGCCAACAAACCAGCCGTGCGTCTCAACCACCGTTGCCACCGTCCTCACGAACACCTAGCCCCTTCACCGTGTGCATCTCCCGCAGCACGCACCTCCACTGCCGTGAGCCACCATCCGATGCACCAACTCCGCCGCCTACGCATACACAGGAGCTCTGCATGTATTTCATTTCTCACGTGAGGGATACGTGGGTCTGGTGAAATTTACAAGACACCTTCTGCAAAGCAGCATATTTCCATAAGAGCCTCAAATCACGTGGAGAGCACATCAACTACGGGAAATTCGCATATCACCCTATGCAAGTCTTGGTAAATGCATAAGTGAGTCCTGTAAGCATATTTCTTTAATAAATTTTGTTTTTGTATTGCATTTACTTCCCTATGTTTGCATCATCATTTAGACATCCATTTAGCCTCATTTTTAAATTCTAAAAATTGTATTATGTAGCTAAACTTATCCTCTTTCGTATGTGATACTTGTTTAATTTTTGTGACATCAGAGAATTTTATTATTATTAAATTGGTGAAATTTTGTCATATTTTGCCCATTTATGCCTCTGAATTGATATTAATTTCTCTGTGATTCTAAAAATCCCCAAAAATTCACATTGGACTAAGGATACTTAGGTTTACATTGTGCCCAAAAATCACCTCAATTGCACGCATCTCAAGGCCTGAATAAATCAATTAGTGATTTTCTTAATTGATTTTTATTAGGTACATTTCACATGAAAATTTAGGTTTATTAATTTTCCTGGATTTTCACACTTAGATCTATCTGGGATAATTTTATATCTGGAAATATGTGATTTAGTATTTATTAAAATTAAATTAGTCAAAATCACCTTGCATTCATTTTTTAATTCATAGTTAATTCATCCAGTGTCACAAAATTCTAAAAAAAATTAGGGTAGCTGACTTTCATCCTGTTTCATCGTCTGGCCAAGTTTTAAAATTTTTGGACTTAATTTGAACACTTATCTGAATTAACTTATAAACTAGCTAAATTGTGCATGTGTCTTGCATAATATTGAAAAAGATAAAAAATATATCCTCTGAACATCAAACCTTGGAAATTGCTAAAAATCTAGCTAAGGAGACAGCTGCCTCCCTGAGTTTGACCTTGGGCATGCCCAAGTAAAAAAAGTTGCCATGTGTGATTAACTTGACATTAATTCTAAGTGGTTTTTTATCTGCTCTCATTATCCGACTGCAACGAACGACAACACATTAATTTGACCATTAATTTGATCGAATTAACAAGGGTAGTGGGACGCATTTCAAAATGGCACCATTGCCGGGGAGGCACGGCTTAGGTTAATTTGCAGTTATTTCTGAGTGTTTGATTTCTATCCTCGGGTAGTCTGACCCCTGGTTTCTTGTGAATATTTTTGTCTTTTAAATTTTGCATTTTTTGTGTCATTCTCTGACCTTAAGTTATTTTTCTGCGAGGAACGCAAGGAGTCGAAGACGCTTCGAGGAATCAACATTTTGATTTCTTGAGTGATTTGAGAGAATTTGCATTTTTATTTTCCTTTATTTTTTCGCATCATTTCCAGCGGTTCCCGTTTGGGTTCTCGCGTGTGTAAAGATAGTGGAACTGTGTCCCCGTGTGCTGTGTGGTTTGAATTGTAAATTAGGCTTGCACTAGCGGCTCCTCGAGCCACTCTAGGATTTGCATGTGCTCGTAAATTCTTAGGACCACACAATACACTTAAAAGATGCACCTAGACCGCAGATCTAATCAAATCAACATGTTCTTCACTCGCTAATAGAATTGCTTGTCTAGGAGCGGATTTTGTCATCTGCATTTGCATATAGTGTAAAAATTTCAATTCTGTTTTGCATCTTGCATAAAAGCGAAGGATCACTGTAAGTCTTCTTAACTCAGCATACGCATCATCGTTTTTTGTGCATCGGTTTTTCTCGATTTCCCCCCTCTGTTTTTCAAACTTAAATTAAACAGAAATTGGGACTGGACGTTAGACGTGTTGTGTGGTTGAACTAACAAGTGAGAACTTAACTTAAGATCGGGACTGCTAAACATTATTGACCAAAAAAATTCAATAAAATTGGAAAATCTGTTTGCGAGAGATTAACCCCGACCTTGTTTTCAGGCTGAGTGAGGATACTTGAGTATGTGTGAACACCTTAAGGCAGAGCCCAAATCCCCGCCTTTCATATCACATTCCAACTGATCCTAGCAAATATCACGAGTTGAATATTTTCAGGTTCATCGACTAGTACCAAGTAGCCTCCACCTGTTTACGGGTAGTCAGGGGTGAACCAGTGGTACTTCACGACAAGTTGCTAGTAACCCTTTGGGGAGCTTGTCAGCCTCCGCCTGCTTGCAGGTATATAGGAGCATGGTCTTTGAATCCATCAACTTGGGATAGGAGCGAAGAAAGGAAGGGCACAGGTATCTTAGACGACAGGTTAAACAGGGAAGACGCATCCGTCTCTGAGCCTACTTCCCTATAGGTCGCGTAAATCCTTACTATCTTGCTTGAAAAATCGCACTTAAAATTAACAAGATTAATTGGACTCGGTTTCGAGTCCTTCACTGTGTTGAGTGTGAACCCGGGGTTTGGATTGAATTGTTTGCTTCAGGTAGGAGTCAAATCCTATCTTCACTTAGAACTCCTGAGTCTTCTTGCCTAATCAAGATGAGTAACTGGGGGGATATCGACTCTTTGTTCACAAATCTCTCTTTGAGCCCCCCACAAAACTCCTCTTCACCGGCCCAAGCGCAACTTGGACCACCCATGACTCATGACCCTCTTGAGTTCTGGTTCCCTCGCACCCAGGGTGGTTACTCTCAAACCAATCATTTCTTCTCCTCTGAGCTTACCGAGGAAGACCATCACCTCGATAAAAATCCCTTCCTTGAATTATCCTATAAACTAGATCATTTCCATTCTCCAGGACCAGAGGACAAGATGCCACCAAAGCGACCCCCAGATGAGGGAGAACACCAAGATGACCGACTCCAGCAAGTCTTGGCTCGCCTCGCCCAAGCTGAACAACAAAATGTGGATCTTACTGCAAGAATGGGACAGCTCATTGCGGCAGGAGGAATCGACCGACCAATGGTTGATGCATATAACCCATCGGAAAATGAGATGCACAGTTGGTTGGCACCAGTGGTTCCCGCCGAAGCATTCGAGCTCAAGCCTCACTTTCTAAGCCTGCTTCCGAAGTTCAACGGAAATGCCAATGAAGAGCCTTATGCCTTCCTCAGAGACTTCGAGCTGATTTGCAACAACCTTATTCATCCTAGGGTTGGGTAAGATTACATTCGGTTGAAGGCCATCCCTTTTGCCTTAGGAGATAAGGCAGCACATTGGCTGAAGAACCTAGGGGTGATTTGTACAACCTGGATGCAGTTCAAGGACTTATTCCTGAAGAAGTTCTACCCTCTCAGTAGAACTAACCAAATGAGAACGAAGATCTCTAATTTCTCCCAGGGAACCAGTGAACCATTCCATGAGGCCTGGGATAGGTTTAATGACCTAATTCAGAAATGTCCCTGCCATGGCATTTTTAAAGCGATCTTAGTCCAGACCTTGTTCTGTGGTTTGACCCCGGAGAAGTAGGGGTTAGTGAGTGGCGCCTGTGGAGGAAGCTATCTGAATAAAAATGAGAATTCTATATGGAAGATACTAGAGCAGATGGCGGAAACAGGCAGATTGCAGGCCACCAGGGCCTATCAGTTATCTCCCTCAATCCTATCCAACGAGACAACCCGGAGGACTATAACGGATCTGACAGAGGACCTCATTCCCAGCATGGAGATGATTGCTGATAAGTTAACCATGGTCCAGCAGAACCACAAGAGGGTCACTGACCTTGAGTCTCTCTCACATCTGCCGAAGCAAGTGGAGGAACTTTCTGAGAAGGTAGCTAAGATAAAGCTACCTTCCCCTTCTGTACCTCATGTACCTGTACACCGAGTCCATCTCGTACAAGAACAGGCACCAGGACCTCAGAGTGGTTGGGATCAGGCTTACACCCAGCAGGACCAGCATGCACCTCCACAAGTGAAGACCGGATACGAGGAGCCTCCGCAGGTGTTCGAGATCAACGGGCTGTGGTACAGCCGTGACCCCATCGGCAGACAGTCGGGGATGGGGAATGGTCAGCCTCACCGACCTTCCCCAGCTTACCAGGAAACCAGCTCCGTCCCCGCACCATGCTTTGTTCAGTCTAGGCCCGAACAAGGGTACCAGCCTCAGCAGCACCAGTAGCAGCATCACACATTCCACTCAGGCCAACAGGGCCAGGCACTGTCCCATCTGCTCCAGCAGTATCGGCATGGCCAGCAGGACCAGTACAGAACCTCGTCTGCAAGTCAGCATCAACAAGCCCAACCCACCGAATTGGATTCCCTCACCTTGGCAATCCAGACCCTATCTGATAGGGTCCAACAGATTTAGAATGACTATCTGGATATGAGAACCGATCTGAATCGTGTCTCTCGTACCCAGGATCAACAAATGGCGCCAAAGACCCTGATTCCCACCCAGGTTCAGTCCAACTCGAACAGCTTAACTCAAGGCCAGAACCGACCTCGTGATCAGGTATACTATTCAGATAAATCTTTATCTGAACATGAGATCCTTTCATATGATAATGTAAATCATATGTCCCTCAAGAGCGGAAGGACCGTGATCATACCTGATCGGTCACGGGCACCGAAGGAAGGAGCCGCCAAGTCTCTACTTGAGGAGAACTTGGAGGAAGAAGAGGAGCACCATCACCATCACCACCATCGGTAGAAGAAGAGGACTTCTGGGTCCTCGAAGCAGCAAACCCGCATCAGCAGAGAGTCCGACAAAACCGACGGAGAGCCCGCATCTCCATCTGAGGAGGACCGTCCAGAAGTCGCGGAAGACGCATCACCGGTTTCGCCACAGCATTTTTCTTTTAGTCCGAGTCAGAGTCCGAGTCAATTTCAGAGTCTGAGTCGTGTACAGAACTCAGTTCCAGCTTTCAATGAAAATATTTCAGTTTCAGAACATGAGTTAGAGTCAATAATCCCTTTTCCCCGAGCTCTTATGGGTGGAAAGAAGAAAATCAAAAAATCCAAAAAGATTACCATGAGATGGCAGAGTTCTGCAACAAATATGTCAAGGTCACAATCCCCTTTGACAAGTACGTGGAAATGACACCTGCATTACAAAAATACCTTAAGGTGAGATGCACACCTACTAGGGTTAGTAGGAAAATCAAAAGCCGTGTTAAGAAACATGTTTTATCAGTAGCCACGACTTGTGCAATAAAGAACTCGTTTCCAAGGAAACGAAGAGACATGGGTGCACATTATGTAGTGAGTCATGTTGATGACATTGCGTTTGCACGTACTCTCCTAGATAACGGCTCCTCAATTAACTTAATGCCTACAGCCCTCTATGAGAGGCTTAATCTCGGACCTCTTAGGAAATCTAGAGCCCTCCTGCAGTTCGCTGATAAATCAACCAAGAGGTCCCAAGGAGAATTGAGGAATGTTGTAATCAAAGTCGAGGGTAAAGAATACATGGTGGACTTTATTGTCCTAGATATGAAAACCCCTCGTAATTGGAGAGACTCCAGATCATCTTAGGCATGCCCTTCCTTAGGACAGCAGGGGCCTTGTTTGACTACAAGATCGAGAAGATCCAGTTCCAAACTCCAGGCGGAGATGAGGAACTAGAGATGAAGCAAACCAGATGGCAGAGATCGGATTCCGAATCCAGCACAGAGTACTCTTCGTCCGAAGCAGACCGCGACCATGTAGACACAGTTGGGCCATGGAGACAGAACCAAACAAGCACCAATGAGTCCCTCCCCTCCGAAGATGATCCAGTGCATGAGTCAGTTTGCGAGATCCTCGGAAATGAGTATAGCTCAGAACCTGCATTCCCCTACATCTTCAATGACTTAGAAGCTCAGCTGGGCTTGTCAGTCCTTCCCTCTTTAGGACAATCAGAAGATGAGGATGACGAGTCGGACGTGACTTTTGTCAATAGCATGGAGACCTTTGACGATCCGACTCCAGAGCCGAATAACTTGGTGGCAGCAATTACAGAGAAAGATCCAACCACTTCCAACACCGAACCAGATTCGATTGAGCTAGACTTCCTAGACGATCACACCTTACCTGAGCTCAAGCCTTTACCCACAACTCTGAAATACGCCTTCCTTGAGGGTCAAGAGAAGAAATATCCGGTTATCATCAGTTTGCGATTGATCGAGGAGCAGGAATCTCGCTTGTTAGAGATCCTGGAGAAAAACTGTAAGACGATAGGCTGGAGCATTTCCGATCTCAACGGGATAAATCCCGCTATGTGTTCGCACCATATCTACTTGGAGAATAATGCCAAACCCTCTCGTGAATTCCAACACCGTTTGAATCCAAATTTACGAGAGGTAGTGAAGAAGGAGATAGAGAAATGGTGCAACGTGGGTTTCATTTACTCCATCTCCGACTCTAAATGGGTAGCCCCGATCCATGTGGTCCCAAAAAAGTCAGGAATTCAGACGACCACCAACGAGGATGGAGAGGAGATCGTGACGCGAGTGCCCACGTCGTGGTGCGTCTGTATGGATTACAGACGCTTCAATGCTGCGACGAAGAAGGATCATTTCCCCCTACCATTCATTGATCAGATCCTAGAGAGACTAGCGGGGAAAGAATTCTTATGTTTCTTGGATGGGTTCTCGGACTACAATCAAGTAGCAATAGCTCCAGAGGAACAGGAAAAGACCGCGTTCACATGCCCCTTTGGTACCTATGCTTTCAGGCGCATGCCTTTTGGGTTATGCAATGCTCCGGGTACTTTTCAAAGGTGCATGATTGCTGTATTCGCCGAAATGGTCGGCGAATTCCTGGAAGTCTTCATGGACGACTTCTTGGTCCACAGTGATTCCTTCGATTCATGTCTTAGAAATCTGGACCGAGTCCTCAAACGTTGTTGTGAGGTTAATCTGGTGCTCTCCTAGGAGAAAAGTCACTTCATGGTGACGGAGGGCATTGTGTTGGGGCACATCATCTCCAAGAGAGGAATGGAGGTTGACCCTACCAAGGTGGATGTGATCAGACGACTTCAACCACCAACCAACATCAAACAGTTGCAGTCGTTCCTCAGGCATGTCGGATTTTATCGGAGATTCATCAAGGATTTTTCTAAGATTGCCCGACCACTGACTGAGCTTTTAGGCAAAGACATGGAGTTTCTTGTTGATCACAAATGTCTTGAGGCCTTTAAGCTATTGCAAGGAATGATCATGGACGCACCTATCCTACAAGCCCCAGATTGGACTCCACCTTTTGAGATCATGACGGACGCATCAGATTTCACTGTTGGGGTTGTGTTAGGACAGAGAAGGGATGGCGTCCTGTTTGCAATCCACTACGCAAGCAAAGTGCTTGACACCGCTCAGCGTAACTATACAGTTACAGAAAAGGAGATGCTTGTGGTAGTGTTTGCCTTGGACAAGTTCAGATCTCACTTAATTGGATCCAAGGTAATTGTGTTCGCTGACCACACGGCGCTACGATACTTGATGGAGAAGAAGGACGCGAAGGCGCGTCTTCTTTGATGTATTTTGCTTATCCAGGCATTTTATTTGGACATTCGTGATAAACCTGAAAAGAAGAACATAGTAGCCGATCATCTCTCTCGTCTCGAAGATCTCAATACTTCCGAGGACTCACCAATTCGAGACTCCTTCCCTGACGAGTCGATTTTTGTGGTCGACTCACTCTCATGGTATGCCAACATCGTGAACTACCTTGTCTCCAAGAAGGTTCACAAAGGTTGACCCAAGATCCACATCGACCGACTGAAGTCGGATGCTAGACATTACCATTAGGAGGATTCGATCCTTTTCTTTGAAGAATTGGATTGTGTCTGGAGACGGTGTATTCCTCAGGAGGAATACTAGAGTGTCCTTTCTTTATGCCATAGCTTGGAGGCAGGAGGACATCACTCCAGGAAGAGGACTGCATGGAAGGTAATTCAGTGTGGCTTTTATTGGCCGACTCTGTTTCGCGATGCCATCATCTTTGCGAAGTCGTGCCCAGTATATCAGAGAATGGGAGGAGGAACCATTGGGTCCACAGATGAGATGCATATGTATCCTATCATCATTTGTGATGTCTTTGACGCCTGGGCATCGATTTCATGGGCCCATTTCCCGTTAGCCATGGATTCGAGTACATCCTTCTTGCGGCAGACTATCTATCCAGGTGGGTGGAGGTTATCCCAACCCGAGCCGCAGACAGCAGGACTGTCTGTAAATTCATCAGAGAGCACATCATCTCTAGGTTTGTGACCCCAAAACGATGATATCAGATGGGGGTAGAAACTTTGTAAACCGGGAGGTGAAGAAACTCCTGAAGGACTACGGCATCGAACACCGTGTCGCCAGCCCTTACCACCCACAGACCAATGGTATGGCTGAGGTGTCGAATCGGGAGGTGAAGACTATATTACAAAAGCTTGTCCGCCCCCATAGGAAGGACTGGTCTCAAATCTTGGATCAGGTCCTACGGGCATATAGGACAGCTTACAAGACACCTTTAGGAACCTCCCATTCCGAATGGTATTTGGAAAGCCGTGCCATTTGCCCGCAGAGTTAATGCATAAATCAGAATGGAAAATCAAGAAGGTCAATTGGAACACGCACCTTGGGCAGAAGCAGAGAGAGATGGATCTGAATGAGCTTGTGGAAGTCAGAAACCGTGCATATGACAACAATTTGGTGTACAAGGACAAGGTTAAGTGCTAGCACGATAGATATATCAGACGAAAGACCTTTGTTCCTGGATAGAAGGTATGGTTGTTTAATTCTAGGCTGAAGATCTTCCACGGTAAGTTGAAGTCCAAGTGGACAGGCCCATTTGTCGTCCGTACGGTGCATGATAGTGGATGTGTCGAGATCTCTGATCTCGCATATGACGCACCGACATTCCTAGTGAATGGACAACTGTTAAAGCACGTCGTCAAATCCAATGAGCAGCTAGTCCATGTTGAGGAGATTGTATTCATGCGAGAGACAAATTCAGCAAATACACCTCGAGCTGCGCATGAGACCTTGCAGCAGTGAGCTATAGCCATCAGTAGCATCTTGAAAGATTCAGACCGACTCACTTGTATATACCATCACTCCTGTACATTATGTCCTTCCTCCTGCGACTCTAGTAACTCATCCCAGCTTCATCTATCTCTATCATGGACTATACTTAGGATGACCAGATCCTAAGTATAGGGGGATGGGCCACCTGAGTTTGTTCTCTGTAAATCCTCCAGATCACATCGGTCCTCATACTCACCCCTGTCCCATACTTAGGCTGACCTGAGCCTAAGTATAGGGGGGACCAATACCCGCCTTGTATATACTCATCCAATTCCCTCTTGCCCTCGTCCGCCCAATTTTGATCTTCTTCTACACTTAGGCTGCCAGAGCCAAAGTATAGGGGGCAGAGCGACGTCTATACATTATGTAATTTTATCTCTCCTACGCTTAGCACGAGCTACGTCTTTTTCCTCGCTTTCCGTGCTCTGAGGATATAGTACACACTAAGTATAGGGAGGCGTGTATATATTACATATATACTTTACCCATAGCTCGTACTTTCACGTATTTTCTATATATATTACTTAATAATTACGGGTTGGGTAAAATGTGGAGAATTTTTTTGTAAAATACACTTGTATAAGTTGTATAATACTCTTGTAAAATTGTTGTAACATAGGACGTATACTATATATATATATATATTCAATGGCTTCTAATTTACTCTTGCATATCATCTCTACATCAGAGTCTTGCATTTCATAGCATGTCATTTGCACCTCATATGCATATCTTGCATATGCAAGGTGAAAAGCTAGTGGGTTCTGAACCAAGTTATGAGTACATATTGAGGATGGACTTGATTTGAACTTAATCCACCTAATTTCAGAGGAACCTTATAGGAACTGGAGTTAAGATTTCTCAGGTCAAGTGACTTAATTCTTTAAGTCTGCAAGTCTATGTTCACATGTCATCTTGATTAATCTAAGTAGAATATCTCGTGCACACGCATGATTCTTTTAGACAGTGACCTAACTTGGACAAGCACAATGCATGTAGCTCTTCATTGATGGGGTGGTGAGGAAGTAGAATCCTTTAGCTTGGAGTAGCACACGGGTGGAAACATCCGTCCTCCTCTAGGGAGGGCAGTGCATCTCAACCTAGTATGGTGGTGTTGAAATATGAGGACAGGATGATATGGGTTGCAATAATGCTTCAAAAGAGGGAAAGTCTACTAGCTCAAGAGGAAAAACTCCTGATGTACATGTTGCACCTTGTATATAGTTCCAAAAAAAGAAAAAAAGAAAAAAAATGCAAGAACTCCACAAAAAATAGACAGGCCAGATAGAAGATAAAATACATGTCGGAGTATGTATATTAGCAAGAAGTATGCAGCTGGATGACTTGACTACACTGGTCAGGCATCCCGAGATAGGTAGCTACATTGGCTACTGTCCATTCTTTTTTCTACCCTCTCCTCTTGAGCTCGTCGCACTTGAACTTAGAAGGGAATACCCTGCTCCTCGAGGAAAGAGTCACTGGACCGGGCAATTAGAGTTACCTTGTTAGAGGAGGCTGGTTCCGAGCCATTTCTGATGTGGAGAGCTATTTATCACTTACACAGTACAAGTAAGAATCATAGTCATCAGAAATTTACGTTTGAGGATTTGTTCTGACCTAACTATTGAGGCGTCTTGAATAGAAGACTTGTGGAACTTGAAGTCCGTTAGGTTTTAAGTTCAGATCTCAATAAGATTCCGCCACACAATTAATCCAAAGTTCGAGTCAAGCTCCATTTTCAACTTTTGTTGATGACCTTGGTATGGAACCCAAAATCATTTCACTCTTGTATTTCATTTTAGTTGCTCGGGGACGAGCAAGGTTTAAGTATAGGGGGTTGATGAATCTGTGATTAATCACTCTAAAAGTTGAAAATAGAGCTTTGTTCCCGAGTAATTAGCTGCATATTTCTACTTATATTGCATAATTAGCATTCATGCATACATTGATAACATCTGCATTTTAGCATTCATATTGTATAAAATAAGAAGCCAATGTCACTTGTAAATATTCACCTGTATATTCACCATATTTCACATATTTTTATATATTCTATACTAACTCCAAATCCAATAAAAACTTCATAGTGTGTATATTACTAACACTAATTAAAGAAAAATATCAAAAAAATACTAACTTGTAAAATTGACCAATAAAACCCCAATCCAAGTTTGAAACTAGGAGTCTTAAAATGTACATATCTCTCTCATACAGTGTCCGATTTAGGTCTACTCACTTTTAAAGTAATATACATTCAAAGACCTTCGAAAGAAGACCAATTTTATTAAAATCAGAGCTCGTATGCAAAACTTGGGTTTTGGGCCCCTTTTGTATATTGTACATATTGACCGTTTTGCCCTTCATTTACTTTCTTAATTATAAAAATTCAAAAAAATTAGATTAAGTTGTAAATATTCTTTCCATATTTTTTCTAACTTTATTTTGATTTTTCTCTTTTTGAAAAATGAAAAAAATGTAAAAGGAAAAATGTGGTATTTTATACCTATAAGGTATCGCTCAAATATATATTTTTGTACAGATCACTTTTTTTGATTTTCAGCCCTTCACAAAAATTATAGATCTCGTCGAGACGAGCAACTTTTGTGTTGACCATTTTTTGATTTAACATCTTTTATTATTTCTTTTTTATATTCCTTTGCATTTAGTTGTGAATTTTTCTGGGAGCGACACGTGGCAGCTCCTGGAGCCGCCATGTGTCGCCTCCTCATTCACCCACTTATACCATCTCCCTCCTTCATCCTGGGCCATTGGATGAGAGGGTTATCCATCAACGGCCAAGCCTCTTCTCTACCCGTTCCTCCCCACTCTCCCTTGACTTAAGGGTGAAGCTAATAACGACACCACCCCACCCACTCCACCTTCTCCATCTCTTCTCCAACCTCCTCCTCCTCCTCCTCTTTATATTCTCCTCTCCTCCTTCCTTCATCACCATCCGTCATTTTCACGGTGAGGGAGAGGAGAGCTCCTATCAACCTTAGGTGACAGCTAGGGAGTTCTATTGTTGAGCGATGACCCACCATCTTCCCAGGCGAGATCCAAGGAGCTTAACCCTTGTCGCTGCTTCATTGCGAGTTGCTGAAGCTCAGGCCCAGCCGTTCCCTCGAGCGACGATCAGTTGGAGCATACACTCCAACATCCCAGGCACCACTCCAGGTAATTTCCATCTTCATCCCATGTTCTTCTTCTTCTTCTACACTCATTTCTCTCTCTTCGATTTCATCATCTTTTGTCCATCGATTCGCAAAACCGATCGCACTTCAATGGATAAATCACATGTTGCGAACGCAACGATGATTTTTATTTATTTTTCCGAAGAATTTTCGTCAATCGATTCATCGTTTATTCGCGTCCGCTAAACAAATGCATGTGAAACAGGGGATTTTTGAAATCCTATGTTCTGCCCTCCCCCACGTCTCTCGCTCCCCACTTCTTCTTCTTCCTCTCTTCATTTCTCCTCAATCCGGCCATCCCCCGCTGCACTCCACCCTCTGCTCACCCGCCTCAGCCCACCATCAGTTGCGCGCATGACCATCTTCGAATGCGCGGCCGGCCGCACCTCAGCCTCCACGCCACCTCCTTGCCTTCAGTCGCACACCACCAAGTCGCAGCTATGAGCAGCTCGGCCGCACCGACCTCCACCTTGTCTCCTTACGGTCGCACCATAGCCTGCGCGTGGGGCTCAACCCTCTCCAGCAACTTGCGGAGGAGTTCCATCCACCCGTGTCGCCGCCCAACCGTTCCCCCCTTGCAGTGGTTCACCACCGGCTCGTACCTCCCCGCTCCGCCAGCCGCAGCAGGTTGACGCACTCCTCCAGGCTCTGCCCCCTTTCGCTGGTGGTTGGGTACGCGTCCAGCACCCCCGTGCTTCTCCTTCCGCGCACCTGCAATGCCCTCAACACAGTGGGCCTCACCTCGCCAACTCACTCCACCATTCAGCCGCACCAGGCGGTTGTCTCCAGTGCGAAACACCTCCTCAGCTGCACACGCCACCGTTCTTCTTCTTCTTCAGCAGGTCGCAGCTCTTCCATACACGCACCCTCCACGTACGGTCTACCGTCAGCCTCTCTGCCTGACGCACCACCGGCCGCCTCCTCTGCTCCGACGACCCTTGGTCGTGTGTCGGCCAAAGTCTCGCCAACAAACCAGCCGTGTGTCTCAACCACCGTTGCCACCATCCTCACGAACACCTAGCCCCCTCACCGTCGGCATCTCCTGCAGCACGCGCCTCCACTGTCGTGAGCCACCATCCGATGCACCAACTCCGCCGCCTACGCATACACAGGAGATCTGCATGTATTTCATTTCTCACGTGAGGGATATGTAGGTCTGGTGAAATTTACAAGACACCTTCTCCAAAGCAGCATATTTCCATAAGAGCCTCAAATCACGTGGAGAGTACATCAACTACGGGGAAATTCACATATCACCCTCTGCAAGTCTTGGTAAATGCATAAGTGAGTCCTGTAAGCATATTTCTTTAATCAATTTTGTTTCTGTATTGCATTTACATCCATGTGTTTGCATCATCATTTAGACATTCATTTAGCCTCATTTTTAAATTCTAAAAATTGTACTGTGTAGCTTAACTTGTCCTCTTTCGTATGTGATACTTCTTTAATTTTTGTGACATCAGGGTATTTTATTATTATTATTAAATTGGTGAAATTTTGTCATATTTTGCCCATTTATGCCTCTGAATTGATATTAGTTTCTCTGTGATTCCAAAAATCCCCAAAAATTCACATTAGACTGAGGTTTATATTGTGCCCAAAAATCACCTCATTTGCACGCATCTCGAGGCCTGAATAAATCATTTAGTTATTTGCTTAATTGATTTTTAATAGGTGCATTTCACATGAAAATTTAGGTTTATTAATTTTCCTGGATTCTTCACATTTAGATCTATCTAGGATAATTTTTATATCTGGAAATAGTGTGATTTGGTATTTATTAAAATTAAATTAGTCAAAATCACCTTGTATTCATTTTTTAATTCATAGTTAATTCATCCAGTGTCAGAAAATTCAGAAAAAATTACGTAGCTTAATTTCATCTCATTTCATCATTTGGCCTAGTTTCAAAATTTTTGGACTTAATTTGAACACTTATCTTAATTAACTTATAAACTGGTTGGATTGTGCATGTGTCTTGCATAAAATATTGAAAAAGTTAAAAAATATATCCTCTGAACATCAAACCTTGGAAATCGCTAAAAATCTACCTAAAGAGACAACTGCCTCCCTGAGTTCGACCTTGGGCCCAAGTAAAAAAAAATTGCCACGTGTGATTAACTTGACATTAATTCTAAGTGGTTTTTGATCTGCTCTCTGCTCTCATTATCCGACTGCAACGAATGACAACACATTAATTTGACCATTAATTTGATCGAATTAACAAGGGTCGTAAGACGCATTTCAGACAACAAATTCGCTACCCAGATCCTTGGCTAACCGAGGTCATTTACTCCTCCTTAGCTCAATCTCTTCTGGAAGATCATCGGAGTCAGGTTGAGTCTCAAGCTCCACATTCATTATCCTTTCCACTTGATATGGAATAGATCCTGATGTGGAGGCGCTCTCAATGGTCAGATTCACAGTCTTCATAGGGAATACATCCTCAAAGAATGTAACATCACAGAGTTCAACAATGGTGTTAACATCTATGTTGGGTATCTCATACCAAACTACCAAGAACCTATATGCATAGCTATTTCCAAGTAACATAAGAAGACTGCATCAACAGTTTTAGGAACTAGCTTCTTTCTCTTGTGTTATGGGACTAAAACCTTAGCGAGACATCCCTAGACTTTGAGATATCTTAAGTTCGGTTTCCTATTTCTCGAGAATTCAAAATGACACTTTTCCATATGCCTTGGAGGAATCCTATTCAGAATATGGTAAGCCGTATTCAAGGCTTCTCTCCACATATAGGTTGAAAGTCCAGAACTCGTAGGAGAGCACTGATCATGTCAGTTAAGGTTCTATTTTTCCGTTCTACTATCCCATTTGATTGCGGTGAATGCGGGGTCGTAACTAACTATGTCAAATGATTTGCATTGTTCATCAAACAAGTTAGAGATATATTCACCTCCTCTATCTGACCTAAAGTGTTTAAACACTTTTCATGTTTGTGCCTCAGCCTCATTCTTAAATATAAGAAATTTCTCTAAGGGTTCATCCTTGATTTTCATAAGATACACATAGCAGTATCTACTGCCATCATTTATAAAAGTGATAAAGTATTTCTTATTGTCTCGAGTCAACACACCATTAAACTCATATATATCTGTGTGCACTAGATCCAAGATCTCACTATCTCTAGAGACAGACTGAAAAGACTTTCTAGGTATCTTAGCTTACACACAGATTTCATATTTTTGAGTTTTATCAATAGTGTGTTTAGGGATCAACTCTAAATTCATCATTCTTTTATTGAATTTAAGTTTACATGTCCCGATCTATCATCCCACATATCACAAGACTCTAGATTATTAACTACATGATAAACAGAATTAGAACATCCAGAACTTAAACCATTTATTTCATCAATATTTACGGAATCACATCTAATTCTAAACAACAAATTAAAATCTGCCAAATAGACTTTTCCATAAAAAAATTCCATGTCTCAGAATGACAACTTTATTACATCTAAAGTTCAATTCAAAATCATTTCTAACTAAGATAGAGCCAGATAAAACATTCTTCTTGATGTCAGGAGCATGCAGCACCATGTGCAACGTCCAGAAACGTCCAGAGGAGAACCTCAAGTTGACTTGTCCCGGCCCTAACACCCTGGCTGCAGAAGCGTTTCCTATCTTTAATGTCCCACCACTACAGGTATGATAAGAAGAAAATAAAGTTATGTTAGAACAGATATTTACATTGGCTCCCGTATCCACGAGCCACTCATTTGGATCATAAATATGGTATAGTTCAGGTCTTTTACAAAGACATACCCCTCGCTAGTCCCAAGTTCCATAGTGATCATATTCACTTATGGACTCCTGTCTGCAGCCTTAGGTTGAGCCTTTAAGGACGGTCAGTCCTTATTCCGATGGCCAACCAGATTACAGTGCCAGCAGGGTTTATTCTTTGCCTTTTTCTGGATCTTGTTCACTTCTTATCTTTGTCCTTCGAAGTCATGAAATTAACCTTAGCCTGAATATCGACAGGAACCACATGCTTTTGTTTCATGTGTTCCTCCTCTATGGAAATTTCCACCATCAATTCATCCATAGAAATTTTCCCCTTCCTATTTCAGGGTCATACCGAAGTCTTCTTAAGAATTGGGAAATTTTTCTATGAAGCACATGACTTGAAACTTCTTTGGAAGTTTCATTTCGGCATCTTCAAAACCATAGGGCAGGAGCAAAAACTCGTGTGCATGTTCAGAAATCGACTTCCCTTCAGTCGTTGAAAACTTCAAAAACTTGGCCACGGAGTATTTCTCAATACTGAGGTCTTCGGTATTATACTTCCGATCCAAATCTTTCCATAGCCCCTTCGCAGTCTGCGTGGATGAACAGTATACATCAAACAACGTGTTGGACAGAGCCAACAAGATGCAACCATGATATATACGATCGCGTTCTTTCCACGCAGATTGTGACTTCTGGCTATCGGGTGAGGGGTTTTCCTTTTCCACCGTAGGAAAATCGGTTTCAAGCATAGAGATTAATTTTATAGTGGTTAACCAGATCTTCATGTTTCCGACATGGGTTTAAAATCAGTTTCAAATATCCTCTCTAAGATTGTTTTAATCGGGATCAACAATGCATAAATTAAACATACAGATTCAAATGAATTAAAAGAGAAACATTAACGGTTAATATAATGATAGTCGCGCATTTCCCATTCATTATCCGATTACATAATGTAAGCAGGGACCGATTTATTAAATGGAAATATAAATTAGGGCGTGATCCAAGAAAGGTAAAGCAATAAATGAATTGTGGCAAACAAAATGAAAGGAAGATTAGATTAAAAATCACAGAAGCATTCATGAAATAGATTGTCCTTAGAGAAGATATCGTCCCCACAATACTGATGCGAAGGGTACTGACGATCCGCTCCCAGGATACGATGGTCCACGATCTTCGTCCGCGCACACCGACGAGACCGTCCTCGAAAGTACCTCCGAGAACTTGCAGCCAAGAAGAACATGTCGCAGATGAGGTGGTTGATCAGAGAACAAAGACGGCGACAGGTGAGTTTTTCTTGCGAGTCAAGAAAAAAACAGTGTCGGGGAGAGGTATAAAAAGAAGCTCGTGTGTCCTAGCCGGAGACGGAGCGGAGCGCGCGCGTGTGTATGTGTGGTCCTCCATTCCTCCTCTCTACTATTGCTACAAGAGCTTGTTTGTGAATCTCATATATAAGCCCACCAAAAGTTTAGAGATACTAGGTATAGTACTAAACTTCCACCCAATCATTTCCAAGTTCCAGCTTCCCTCCAAGTCATTTGATTTCCCAATCGAAATCAAATTGACTCTTATAACAATTACATAAGTTTTCCAATTAAAACCTAAAATACTTACTTTTAATAAAACACTATCAATGTAGATCTTGGTAGTGAAATTCCTGGTTCGTTTTGCTTGGTTTAATATTTTATTCGTAGCGAAGCAATCGCATTCTCAAGCGTTTCTTCTAAGATTTCTTGTGATATTGCGAAGCTTCATTTTACTCGGTTTTGCTTCCCAGCACTTATGCGTAAGATTGGTGATCTTTATCATACCCATTTATTTATTATTTTTTCCCATCAAGCATATGCTCAGTTATCCTTTGATTTGCTCTTGTATCAACCAAATAAATGGTCTGATTAATTGCACGTGCAATAATTTAAAAAAGATAAAAAGGAGTATGCTCCTTAGATGGAGCTAACTTACATGTTCCCACCCCTTTTTTCCCCATATTTTTTTGGAAATAAAATCTATTGGAATTTAGATCACAATATGTCGTCAACGTGTCATTAAAAATTCGATTTGATTCGATACTTCTATCCCCCCCCCCCCCATTAAGACCATCAAATTCTAACAGTCTCAGAATTGTTGAAATTGACCCCCCCTTCAGATGGAGGGCATAGGAGTCTGTTTCTGACAAAATCGGAATGACTTGTTAGGAGGATATAGTGATGAATATACATATTTTCATTTTCTAAAAAAATAAAAAAAAATAAGGGAAAATTAGAGGTGGGAGTAGCCAATTGACTATACCCAAAGCGTAGCCTCCTTTAACCCTTTAAAAAAATGCTTTAACCGTAGTGATTTACATTGTAGAAGAAATGCACTTGTGTATTGTCTTAACTACTGCAATGTTTTAGCCTTAACTGTGGTCGATATAGCCCACATACTTATATACCAGGATCCTGAAATTTCTTATGTACCGTGGAGTGTTTCCCATCCATGACTTGTGAATTGGTCTTGCTGCAGATGAACTGTACAACTTATCTGCAGGAATTGTGACAACATGTGCTACTACGAGATCCTCGAAATCGCGAAGAACGTGTCAAGAAGTCCTACAGGAAGGCTGCCTCAAGAACCATCCCGACAAGGGTGGTGATCCAGAGAAGGTGAGTGGGTGTTTTTTTTCTGCGTCGGTCTCGAGCGCTTCCGCTTAAAGGATATCCCGATATATCCTTTTCTGGAGCATGCATTGTAAGTGGTACTTGTTTAGGGAATAGGGAGTGTGCCCATAATCTCATGTTTTTCAGGAGCTGTGGGGATTCGAAAATGTGATTTGGGGATTTTTTGGGGGGAATTTTTACCCCTAAAATCTTGTCCAATTACACCACAACCCATGTGATATTTGAAAAATATCACAACTCCTAAATCATGTGTCCCTCTTACACCATCAACGATTGTTGTTAATATCTATTAGTCAGACTGGCATACTGATATGTTTAACTGGGATGATCAAAAAGTAAAAAAAGGTGAAAATATTTCTAGAAAAGGCTTTTTACAGTTATGCCCTTCTTAGATACTGCAATATCACTTATACACTTTCCTTTTTTGCAATATTAATTGTGCCCCTACCGTCTTCCACTGCTATCACATATGTCATGCCCTTCTGCTAGTTTAACCGTCGATGAGGTGAATCAAACTATCATTTATTCAAATCATCTCGCTGGAGCAATCAGCTTTCGTACCTAGAAGGGTTGTGGCGGATTGATTGGTGATGGCACCGGAGATGGTAACAGACTGGAATAGATGCAGGACCAAAGGTGTGATGTGGAAGGTTGATTTTTCCAAGGCTTATGACGGTGTGGATTAGAGATTCATGTGGGCTTTATTGGAGAGAAGGGTATTTCCTAGGGCAGTGGATTGCATGGATCAAGTGATGTATCACGACTGCCTCCCATGTGGTACTAGTCAACGGTAGATCGGAATGGGGCTTCTTTCAGCCACAAAGGGGAATCAGTCAAGGTTGCCCGCACGCTTCTCTTTGTGATTGTGGCAGATGCGTTAGTGGTAATGATGAGGTTAGCGGTTGGGGAGGGTTGGTGTTCTAGCTACAGAAAGGATGACATATCGATACAACTGTTGCAATATGTTGATGACATTGTGGTCTTTCTTGGAGCTGAGGCAGAGAAGATTCGGTAGACCTCCATCATCATGGACACTTTTAGGGACATTTCTGGCCTCAAAATCGTTAGGGAGAAGTCGACGGTTGTCCCCTTCGGGTTTCAGAGGAGGAAGTGGGGAACATGTCAGAGATTTTAGGATGCCCTGCTGCCATGCTTCCAATTACGTACTTGGGGCTCCCTCTGATTGGAGGACGTTGTTGGAGAGGTTGGATGGGAGAATGGCGGGGTGGAAGGCAGCGTTGCTTTCAAAGGGAGGTAAGTTGATACTTCTAAAGCATGTTCTTTCGGCTATACCTATTTTCGTCTGCTCCACGAGGCCATTGTCGAATGGTGTGCGCTCCAAGATGGAGGTTATCATGAGGAGATTTTTTGGTCTAATGGGCGCCAGAACAGAAGGGGGGTCCACCTCATGGTTTGGGATAGGGTGACGATGACTAAGAGGAAGGGCAGCCTGGGGTTGTTGTGGATGGAGGAGATGAACAAAGCATTCATGGCAAAGTAGGATGTTAGGATTTGGGGTAAACCCGAAGATCCGATGTGTCGATTGTTGAGGAAGATTTATGGGGTGACCATGTCGTTGGGGGTCACCCCAGGATGAATGCCCTCATCTCTGTGGAAGGGGATTATCGCGGTTTTACTAGAGATCACTTTCAGGTTGAAACAGGTGTTGGGTGATGGGGCTGGGTTTCGGTTTTGAAGAGTTCTTGGCTTTACAGATGGAGCTGCTTCAGTGTGAGGGTCTGGTTTCTGGCAGAGACTGTTACACCTTGGGTGATGGCAAATTCACGGTGAGGAATTACCGCTCTCTCGTTAAGGAAGGGATGGAGGTTAAGGAGGAACCTAGAGTGGACATATGGATGATATGGCATTATAGGGTGCCGAGTAAGACTAAGGTCTTTTTATGGTTGTTTAGGCTTGGGAGCGTTTTGAACAAAGGTGCATGGGGACGGATATTGGAGATGGAGAATGATGCATGTGATAGGTGGTGGGTGGCGATGGAAGCATGGATCATCTGTTGTTCTCGTGCTAGTGGTCGGCGAAGGTTTGGAGCCAGCAGATATTACGTGGCTTGTGGGTCATGATTGTAGTTCTTTCTGGAGAGATGTCAGAGCGATATGTAGTGTTGGGCATGAGGACAACTCATTCCCATTTTCTTTGGCATTGTCAATCTAGTGTGCCAAGAATAAGGACATTTTCCAAGGGCAGGCTTTTATGACAAACAACGTGCTTCGACATTATAGGGCGTTGTGTGTTTCCTGGCAAATGTAAGGTGATGTAAAGCGTACCAAGTAACAGGTAATATGCGACTTGTAACCTCTTTACTTTGTTACTAACACACACATATATCTTCAAAAAAACATTTATGTCTCTCCTGCAGTGCTAGGAGAACGTGTTGGTGACAACAGGGGGATCGAAGCTTCTCCATCGACTGGATCGTTGCGCCTCGAAGCCTGACAAAGGATGTAGGCTAGGCACACAGGCAACAAAGCTACTCGACCGCCTTTGGAGATGTTGGAAAAGAAAATGAGAGTTGTTTATTCCATGGAACCCTATGGCTCTCTTATACAGAGAGATCTATGGGTAAATTACATAAGATAGACAAAAGAAAAGTTACTGAGAAAATAGTACAGAAACAAGAATATATCTCCATACTCCCCCTCAAGATGGAGCATAGATATCAATCATGCTCAGCTTGGATGTGCATCTGAAGATTACTTAAGATACCTCAAGATCATATATTATTGCATCCATGTGTAGACGCCAGGGATGCTCCATGAACTGACTAACCCGACTAACAGTAAAGGAGATGTACGATCTAATGATAGTAACGTAGAGAAGCTTTTCCCACCAATCCTATATATCTTCTCATGTTTGCCTCATATGTATCATCATCGTATAGCCTCATGCTAGGATCCATAAGAGTAGTAGCTGGTTGACACCCAATCATGCATGTCTCAACTAGCATGTATGTAACATACTTCCTTTGGGTCATCACAAGACCTTGTTGATTAATGGAAAATTCTAACCCCGAGAAATACCTTAGGGCACCAAGATCCTTGATAACAAACTGTCGACCTAGAAATTCCTTAGTCCTCTTTATCCCATGTACATCATCTCCTGTAACAAGTATGTCATCAATATAGACCATGATAGCAATTGTACCTCCGGGGGTTCTCTGTACAAACAGTAAATGATATGCATTTGATGTCTTTAATTCTTTCTTCTCGATTATATCTGAGAGTTTCTGAAACCATGCCCTTGGACTTAGCTTAAAGCCATATAGTGTCTTATGAAGTTTACAAACATGTTGATACTCCCCCTCAGTAGCAATCCCCAAAGGTTGTTGCAAGTAGACTTCTTCCTGGAGATCACCATATAAAAATGCATTTTTAACATCAAGTTGAAATAAAGGCCGATCATGCACCATTGCAACTGAAAGGACTCTTAGAGTGGAGTGGCGAGCAACAGGGGAAAATATGTCTAGATAATCCACCCCATAAGTTTGATTAAATTCTCGTACAACCAATATGGCCTTTTAACGATCACGATTCCCATCTACATGGTGTTTCACTGTAAACACTCATTTCTAACTAACAATAGATGCCCCATTGGGAGCGAGGACCGAATTCCAAGTACCACACAAATATAGTGTAACCTTGGGAAGCAAGAGGATATGACGCGCATGTGTGCTTATGCTTCTAAAGTGCAATAGGCACATCCAGGTCATTAAGAATCTCCTCAACCTACAAAGGTTTCTGCTTGGACACATCTCCAGACCCATCGTTAGAAACATTGTATTTAGAACAAACCTGAGGCGTGTTGGATGACGGCCGATGACAATGAGCAGGAGCATGCCGACATGTATTGTGATGTCATGCCCCGTGAGGAGAGCATCAGACCTGACTCCTTAGGATCCAGATACTCAGCAATAGCCACATTCATACATCATGATCAAAATTCAGAATGTAAAGCATGAGAAGTAGATAATATCCGATAACATTTATATATTCATGATTCGAAAAAAAATTACAGATTTACAATAGAGTCTGCAATGTATTTTTACATGACTAGCAACTTAAATTGGAAAACTACAAAAGCATAACAACTAGTACAACTCTACTAGTGAAACTGTACCATGTGTCTGGTACAAACCGTGGAAGCTCAAGCCACTATTGTTGCTCAACAACTTGTAAACATGGATGGATTTTCAAAGAAGTACGTATGAGCAAAAGCTCGATATAGCTAAAACAATCTAACACTACACTAAGCATAAAGTGTTAAAAAATTAAGGATTTTTATCAGTTGTGCCCCTCCGAGATATTGCAATATCAGTTATGCCCCTATCTTTTTGGTAATATCAGTTGGGCCCCTCACTTCTTCCATAATGATCACTTGTGCCCCTCGAGTTAGTTGTCCTCCATTCTCATCTCAAACGGACGTTAACTTTAGGGACACAAACGTAATTAATTAAAAAAGTAAGGGTAGAAATATCTATTTCTTCCTTATTTCTTCTTCTTCCTCTATCCTCCCCCCCCCCCTCAGCCAAAAACTTCTTCCTCCTATTCTCTACTCCTTGACGGGTCCCCTGCCACCTGGTCGAGACCCTCCATGCACGTGTTGATACGTGTCGAGGTTGGTCAGCACGGAACTCAGAGGTGGAGTAGCAGCTGGGAGAAGGGGCGGAGGGGGAGGGCTAGGGAGGAGGGTCGGGTTGGTGCGAAGGAGGGCCGAGCGAGGAGGAGGGGCGGAGGGGGCGCGAGCTTGGGAGAAGGGGCGGAGCGGCTGGGCTAGGGAGGAGGGGCGGGGGGAGGTCGGTGGTGGGGGAGGCGCGGGGGCGACAAGGCAGGGGGCAGGAGCCGTCACCGTAGGGAGGGGGAGGGGGTTGAACAAGAAGCTTTCAACATTTATTTAATTGAGATAAATTTTTTATTAATTGATTGATAAAAATTCATTGAAAAATTCAATAAAATTCACCATTTGATTCGCAACGCATGATATATCCATGAAAATGCAAAAATTTTGATGAATTGATGGATGGATGAAGGTGTAGTTAAGAGAGAGAAATTATGAAGAGTAGGAAGAAAAACAAATGGAGGAGGAAGAAGATGAAGAAGAAGTCTGGACAATAATACCCCTCTTAACTGCACCAAGGTTTGAAAGAACCATGGTTAAGACAACTCATTGACGGTCAATCTGACGGAAGGACACAAGTGATAACGGAGAAAGAAGTGAGGGGCACACCTGATATTACCAAAAAGATAGGGGAATAACTGAAATTGCGATATCTCGGAGGGACACAAGTGATAAAAGCCCAAAAGTTAAAGAGAGGTATTCATGTTCCACTATTATTTTTGTAATAACGTTCATTATTTCAAACACTCAATTAGATTATTGTTGTAAGTTGCATGTAATTTGCTATACATACTTTACAATGCCTGCATTATCATTCATATCATGAATGCATCATTTTGTACCTTTATCTGCATGAATTGTCTAGGATAATCATACACACACACACACACACACACACATATATATATATATGCATATATGTATGCTATTCAAGGCATCTTTCCATTATTTAATTTTTGAGTTTAAACAATAAAAACATCATCTCAATAGTCACATCATATGAGTTGGAGCAACCAACTCAAGCAATCAAACCCAACTCCAACTTCAACTCATTTCCCCATCTTACCCGCTACAAGGGGAATACCCGGGAACGAGTACACTGCGGCCAAACGGACCACACCGGATACATTATTGTGATGAAGTATGAGTCTTCGGTGTGTGTCGTACTAGGGACACGGATACATCAATTGTACCATTAGCACTATGCTCAACCGATAAAGTCATGGAACACACTGACGGACCCACGGAGCTAGAACTAATACGCAATGTAAGACTCACCAAGACCACAAGAGTTGAGCCCTACTCTTGGGTATACTAACTTATCTAAGCAAAACATGCAAACCAGCATTGAAGAAGTGGTTACCAAACTCCAAAATCATTTATTAATTTACTATTCAGTTAAGAATACCACCATTAAAAACTTAGAATTTTTACTCATGGGTTAAAGTGGTCACGATGTCAGAATTCAAATATTCGTATTTGATCTGGATTATTTCTCACAATCAAACGTAGGCTAACCATACCACCTGCCTACTCCGTCGAGCGATTACGGATCTATCGGAGCTGCTAGATGTAAACGTCACCCAACTCATCCATTGGGGTCGACTTTCATGGTATCTACCTAGCATCCATGTGGTGAATGCTTAGTTCCTCACGGTGCCTATACCCATCATCGTGAAATCTTATCCATAGATACGATGATGCCCACAATCATAATCGAAGCTAAAGATAGGTTAAACATTTTAATTACTTGTACCAATGATTAATGTATATCAACCCGTAACTATACTACAATAAGACAAATACAAACATTATCTGTCAAGTTTATTCTCTATACCTTAATTTCGAGGTATCCTTAAATTAGTAATTTAAACTATTTTCGTCCATAAAGGTTGTTATCCATGAAGAATCATTCCTTTTGTATTAAAAAGGTATTTTCCTGACCTTCTGTCGGAGTTGGTCTTTTAGTGCAACTTTGATAAAACATACACTAATCACTGATTATGTATTGACCAGACTATACTTGTGAATCTAGATCCGTAAAGTATAATTTAAAGTGTAATATCTATAACATGCCTAAGTAAAAGAAAAAAAACTTGACAAACACTCTATAAAATCTTGAGAAGTTATGGATATGAACAATTTAAAATATAGGTTATTATACGAATTAATCCTGAAATCAGGTTTTGTACACAAGGTAATGACACATTATCTCTGCATTTTGACTTGTTAATCCAAAAAAGATCTCCTTTCAAATTATTGGTAATCAGCCATAACAGACTAGTCAAAGAAATTACCTGTCGCATAATATTTCTTCAAGTTGGGATTAATCAAATAAAATAGAGAAATTACTTGACATTGATAGTGGAACTATATTGTTGTCCAAATAGATAATTACGGCGAGGAACTGTATTTATCTATTACTCGCTCCAAGCTAAAATATTTCACACGAAGATTTACACATTATCTTTTAAGCATGAGAATTAAAGGCATCTCCTTTGCCCATTCACATTCAATATCAATATGTATGATCCAACATGACTAATTAGAAAGAGGAGCATATTATACCCACTTAATGACACTTAAAACATGCATGATGCGTAATATGTATTATTGCATTCATCGTTTTATCTCTAATGATTAGGGGTGTAAACAAGCCGAACTTGAGCGAACGAACCCAGGCTCGGTTCGGTTCGTTTAGCACATACTTTCAGGCTCGGGTTCGGTTCGGCTCGATAAAATGAAAACTGTAATTAGGTTCAGTTCGGCTCGGGTAAGGTTCGTAAAGGCTCGATTCGGCTCTTTAAAGGTTCATTTAAGAATAAATGTTGTTCAAATGTTTCTGTTCAAAGGGAAATACCACAACTGTAGAGGAGGGTTTTGTAGGGTTTCGAGAATAGGGAATATGAACTTAGGAAGTGGATGACTTGATGGGTTTGGGAAAATAAGTGAATAGCTCATATGTTGGTATAGAATGTATTTTTTTCTTATATATACAATTTGTATGTATAACTTTTATGCATGTATGTGTGTATATAATTGAACTTTTAACGAATCGAACATGACCGAACTTATGTTTTTGAGGTTCGGCGCGTTTATTTAATCAAAGCCCAAACTCCTACTCATGTTCGGTTCACTTATTTCGAACCGAATCCTAATAGAACCTTTAGCAAGTCCAATCTGAGCGAATGTCGAACCTGAGAATTTTCTGACAACCCTACTAATAATGATGACCATTAAAAGCTAAAAAAACAGAAACCATGCATGCGACCTTAATATGTTACTATTGGAGATTATGCTTAAATCAATATGGGTGTCATATGCGTGAATACAAAATGTATGCAAACATTTGGATTAATATATCATGTTACCTACATGATCATGATTATGCACAGGTAATGTTGAAGCAATTCCATATTGCATAACTATGGCAGTTACATTAGACCGTCATTTCTTCTCTACAGAAAACGTTAGGCAACATTAAGCATTGCATGCTAATAGTGGTCGTCATTAATATCAATGGGAGTTTTCTATCACTATGTGCTAGGACATATTTAAAAATAATTGTGAAGTCCGTGTATCTTAGATGATAATATAGATGTAATATAACTCGAATAACATGATATCAACAATCACGTAAAGATCGTGATCAAGATTCGTATGAATCTATGAGGTGTCAAGCATATGGATGCAATAAAAAAATGTGAAACCAACATCAAGGATAGAAGGGAACATCATTACGATTTTACATTCCCATGCAGTTGTTGATAGGTACCTTAGTCTCTAACCTTGACCCAATCCATCCATGTGCCAACATATATATCCAATACATCATTTATTCTAATCAATTTAAAAAAATTGTATTTGGATTTAACGTGAACATATCATTTAGCATTTATATGTGTGTGTATATATCTTTAGAAACATGAACAACCATCAATCTCCACACCAAGGGAGAAACTGATAAATCCTGTATTTATCATCATTAAACATTAATACTATCTCCCTTGCTTAAGTTAATCACAAGATTCATTGACTAATTAAAACTAATTAACAAATTATGTGTTGTAAATAATTGACACTAATTGATATATATTAATATAACCCTATTATCATGCTAATATTTTATATATTTTTTCTTATCAAAAATCAAATAAAAATTAGAATAATATTGTATATAAATAAATTAACATAAAACAAAATAAAAATACAAAAAATGAACAAAAGAAAAATCAAAAGAATTGTTTTATATTATTTTAAATAGTATTTGATTTTAATCTATGTACAGCTGACCTCTGATATTTTTGACTTCTACTTTAAAGTTGTAGATTTCATCGAGATCTAAAACTTTCATGGTCATGACTTTTTTAATTCATCTTCTATCTAATTCTTCCTATTTTTTCTTTGTTTCTCTAATTTCTTTAATTTTGAGTGGGTCACGTGACACCTTCTAATTGAGCCACGTGGCCCGATCATGTCACGACACTTGCGCCTTGATTTGCGATGTCTGATCCTTCTTAATCAGGCACATCTCAGACGTCCGTTAGCGCCTCATTTTTTACCGTTGGATCATATGATCCAACAGTTTCTGGATCATCTCCAACCTCCAGTTGTTCTCCCTCCTCGTCCAAACCGCCACCTTCACCGTGTTTTCACAACCTCTTCGGCCACTCTCCCTACCAACCGTCGACACCATTGCCTTCCTTTATAATCCCTCCTTCAGGCAATCCCCATAACATATAGCATACCTAAACTCCCCAATCCATGGTGGTGGTTGAAACCACCACCTAGGATCGCTACCTTCGCTTTCCTTTTTCTTCAAATATCCATCGCCGCCTCTAGCGGCGGTTGTCCATCCTTGTATGTAACATCTCCTAACCTTATCTCCTTTTTCATGACAGGAAAGATGGAGATTCAAGAGCGATCATGGAGAATCAGCTAGTGATGTTGACCCATGATGTTAAATCCATGTTACAACCGCCATGAACAGTTGTTTGAGCTCCAAGATCAGCTGACATGTTGAAGCGAAGACACCGAGAATGACAGACCCTCAACCCATGCCAATGCCTCCATCAATGGCGCTTTCTTCATGTACATGTTAGCTAGCATAGTTTTTATTCATCTTTTCTTCAATTAATTCAACTAGGTGTGAGATCCATTATCTCATTTGATGTGGTTTCGCGTGGATGGTTTCCATCCTCCATTTTCTTTGTTCTTTCACACCTATCAACTTCACTCATCTCCTTCTTCAGACACGAAGGAGGACCCACTTGGGCTTCCCTTTCTTCAGCCACTTAAGCATGTCATTCCACCCCACCTTCGTACGCACGCATATTGCTTGCTTGTTTTCTTAATATTTGCAGGTTGAATCTACTTCAATGGTTGGAATCTTCAAGATGCCTCCACTCTAGAGGCGATCCTCTGGCGAACCTCCCTCATCTTGCCTCCTCAGAAGTTTCCAGCACTTCCTAATGTGTCCATCATCTTCGCCAGAGCTCAGTGGAGCTCTGACGACCTTCAGCAAGGCTAGACGAAGATGAAGGAGAAACATGGCGTTCGTCAGAGCCCAATCTCTGCGTCGTCGTGCACGACGTCGTCATCTAAGGAGAAGGTACAGATATTGTCAGATCATTATAATTCGGGAATGATCTGATGGTTGAGAAGGGGTCATGCCGCGCTTTCCAGAGCTGCAGCCCATAATTCCTTACCACAGCCTCGGTGGAACCTAAAGCACCAGCGAAGCAAGAGGATGTTGCCGTGTATCTCCCCTATCCTGCGGTCGGCCGAACCTATACCTGAACCTCATCGCAAGTGTGCGTGACGTGTACGAGGGTTGGGGATTTTGCATCCAAGCCCAGCTGGTTTCTCTTTATTACAAAAATACCCCTACCATGGGGTATTCCATAATTTCTGCAGTCGGTTTTTATTATTTGCAAAATAGTCCCTATAGGGACCTATGTGTAAGGATTTCTTCATGTTTTTAATCACATTTATGCCCCTACATTCAAACTTGAATGACTTGAGCATCGTATATCTAATTGAGATGATTTCAGTTTCATTGTGATCATTGTTGCATTATCTTTAATATGGTCTTATTCATTCTCTATTTTGATGCTTAATATTTCATTCATTATTTAGAGATATTATTGATGATATTTGTCACATGAAATGATCCTTAGTTTCTGATTCAAAGCTCAATTGGACTTAGATTTAAATGACATAATTACTTAAGTTTGAATAATCATTTTTAGAGAATATTTGTGAATTTATTTGCATATGTCAGAGTTTTATCATTGTGTCCATTCTGTTGATTTCCTAACATGCATAAAACTGCTTTTAAATTAATTTCTATCTTCGCATTCATTTTGTAATTCATTATTTGCTTGCATTGTTTTGCTTGTTTTGACCTAGATTAATTACCAATCACTTAACCAAGATATTTAAACACTTGAATAATCATTTATGACCCGTATCCTTGTATTCTACTCTGAACTTCCCAGGTTATAAATTCAAGCCGAATTCTCCTCATGGAGATTATTCATTCAGTTCTATATGACACGCTAAGTGCATGTGCTACAACAGATCCAAATTATCTTATTCATTTAGCACTTCATCAAATGACATCATTGTCGGGACACGACTTCATTAATATAATTATTTAAGTTTTATATTTTTGGTTAAGCTGATTCTTATTTTATGTAGGTCAATCTTGTGATGTGATGTGATATTTTATGCATTATTATATATGTTTTGATAACCTTTGAATTTCCTAAACTATGTTCTTCTGTGGTAGGGCTCATTCATCGAGGATGCTCGTGGAGAGTGGAGGCAGGAAGCTCGAGATGGAGTTCATGCTAAGAGGAGCCGAGAAGATGCCATCAAGTTTCTCGAATATTATTTTTTGTTGATACATTTGATGTAATAATTCTGGACTTGAACATTTTGTGTGTGTTGAGTATGTATTACCCATGTTGGGTGGGACTCGACTTGAGTGCCCGATTTAGGATCTATGCAAGCAGCTTATAGAGCTACTTATGATATATTATCCTTAATGTTTGATTTGTAAGTTAAGGCATACTAACTTCATCTTATGAGATTCAATCATTTCTAAGATTCATGAGATGTACGTTAATCTACGTTCAATTTTGCCCAAATAAATTGAATCTTTTCCTGCTAATAGAACTTATGATTAGCGGGTTTTCATTGACTTGCATGCATTTTGATAAAATTTTATATTCCATCTCGCATGTGCATGAAGAGAGATGGAGCCACTTTAAGTACTTTTCTTGAGCATGACATCATGATTTTACATCTGCAGGACATTTCCCTTCGCATGATTTATCACTTAGGATAATATGGAAACGGGACTGGACGGTAGACGATGACTTATGTGTTCAGAGATGTAATACAAGTGATAACCTAATTTCTGAAAATGGGAATGTTAATGCAAGATTGAGGTAATTAAAATGGAGCTAAAATTCACCTTGTTTTGGGAGAGCAAAACCTTCATTATTTGCAGGTACTTGTGGATTGGTTGAGAGGTGAAGACATACCCATAGGATAGAGCCCAAACCCTAAGTCAGCCTGCTCGTAATGAATTCGAATTTTGTATTGTCTCCAATAAAAATGACAAGATAATTGGACCATATTTATGGTCTTCATTGTGTGTATTGGAGAAATAATCGGGTTTGTTTGATATTGTTTGACTCTTCAACCTTCCAAAATCTTAGGTTCCATTATCATCTCATGGGATTCATCATTTAGAGATTCAGCTAACATTAGTCCCTTCATCACTTAGATTCCTATTCTTTATACTTAGGCTTATTTTCAGCCTAAGTATAATGGGGATCCAATGCCGTTCTGATTGTTCCCCTCGGGTCACCAAGTTTTAATTCATATCTTTATACTTAAGCTATTTCTCAGCTTAAGAATAGGGGGATCCGAGTCCCTATCTTCCTCTAACTGATTCTTTTTAGTCATAATACTTAAGTGATTCTATCACTATTTTTTGTATATTCTTTTATATTTAGCATGAGTTATGGCTTCATATCACTTTGTGCTATGAGGACATAGATTCCTATTCTTTATGCTTAGGCTTATTTTCAGCCTAAGTATAATGGGGATCCAATGTCTTTCTGATTGTTCCCCTCAGGTCACCTAGTTTTAATTCATATTTTATACTTAATCTATTTCTCAGCTTAAGAATAGGGGGCCCCGAGACCCTGTCTTCCTCTAACTGATTCTTTTTACTCATAATACGTGAGCATAGATTCCTATTCTTTATACTTAGGCTTATTTTTAGCCTAATTATAATGGGGATCCAATGTCGTTCTGATTGTTCCCCTCGGGTCACCTAGTTTTAATTCATATTTTTATACTTAATCTATTTCTCAGCTTACGAATAGGGGGACCCGAGTCCATGTCCTCCTCTAACGGATTCTTTTTACTCATAATACGTAAGTGATTCTATCATCATTTTTTGTATATTCTTTTATATTTAGCATGAGCTATGGCTTCATATCTCTTTGTGCTATGAGGACATAGAAAAAGCTAAGTATAGAGGGGTCTACCTTATATATTACAAATATACTATAGCCATAGCTCATATTTTTAAAAAATTTCGAACTCTTGGGGCTATGGGTATCGTATTATATTTTTGGAACTGATCTTTGTAAAAATATTTTGAAAATGATTTTTGAAAACTATATGCATATACTCGACATGGTTTTCAAGTGTTTTACATGGATTGTGAAAACAAGGTTTGACATGTTTGAAAATTATTTGTAAAATATTTTGAAAACCTATATTTATGTGACATTATTTTTTACTTAGGTTTGAAAAATGGGGATTTACTTGTTTTAAAAATCTTTGTAAAATGTTTGAAAAATTTCTATACTTATGTGACAATGTTTGCAAAAAGTTTTCAAAAATCTTTTTAAAGCTAAGGGTATAATTGAGTATAATTAATTTCTTAACTCTCTAACTTAATTCAAAATAAAAATAAAAACACAAAAAGATTAACTTGTTAGTTAGTGTTACTCTCTGACACTTTCACTGTGCACTCAAGGCTTGAGACGATCTTTAACACTTGGTTTGAGGAGTCGCTAGACTTAGAGTTATCATGTATTAATCATTAGGGTCTTGGACTTAGAAATTCACTCTCCTAGTTCAAAGATATTCATGCTATATTTCATGATTAATCTCCCTTAAAAGAATTTGACTATCACTCACATGCATGACTGCATTCATGATCGAAATGAGTCAAGGTATTAGATCTACATGATGCTCGAGGATGGGATAAAACTAATGAAGGCTTCATGAAACCTAAGTGTCAGCATCTTAGCCAGTATGGGACATGTTCTCATGCAATCTCTTGAATTTGACCTAAAGTGTCTGGATGTGATGACATTAATTTAATAAGTTGATCAGTGTACGCCAATCTTTGGTAAAAGCAGTGGAGCTAGCCAAAAAGAAGGGCAGTTTCCTCAAAATATTAAAAAAATAATGAAAAGTGAAATGAAAGAAAAAGCCCATCACATTACAAAGTTACATCATATGATCTATATTCAAGGCAAGCGCTCCCTATCTTTTTAAAGTATCCACTTGGATCAAATCATTAAGTTTTTATGAGTCAGGTCAGTACCCCAAAAAGGGTATTGCATCGTTAGCGATGCAAGTGTAAGTATATTAGATACTTTAAACAGATGCACCACGATGTACTCTCAGAAAAACAAGTACAGACAACTCAATCTCTTTTGACAAACACACTGATTGGCAAAATCAAAATGAAATTATGTTGAGTATTGGAACTTGAGAGAATCATGTTCCAATGAGAGGAAGTGAAAATAAGTACACAATCCTATATCCTCCAAAATCTGGCCTCCCTTCCATAACTTTGAAGACTGACAAACTAAAGAGACAGTGGATTGAAACAAGACTATATTTATTCCATAGTGTTGAGGGTTGGATCCTTAGGAGCGCTTCTAAGATTCGAATTTTTGGTGATATGTTAACTCTATTCTCATGGTTGCAGTCTACACTAAGTCATACTTCTTATATTTATGTATGCATTGAGAGTTTGACAATTAGAGGAGTTGAATTCTTTTTTATTAATGCTTGGATAAACATAGAGTTTTAGGATTCCTAAAACCTGATGTTTTAGATTAAATCAAGCCTTGTATATTCACTTGTACTTGTCAGGGATTTTACTAATTAAACTAACTTTCTAACAAATTCTTTATTAGCTCGATGACAAGCTTAGCATAAGTATAGGGGTTGATAAATCCCGTATTCATCATCATTAAGCACTAATATTATCTCTCTTGCTTAAGTTAATCACAAGATTCATTGACTAATTAACATTAATTTAAAATTATGTCTTGTAAATAATTGGCACTAATTAAATTATATTAATACAATTATATTATTGTGCCAAAATTTTATGTTTTTATTTCTTATTAAAAATCAAATAGAAATTAGAATAATATTGTATTTAAATCAATTAACATAAAACAAAATAAAAATACAAAAATAAACAAAAGAAAAATGAAAAAGAACTTGACCTTTGATCTCTTTGACTTCTACGTGAAAGTTGTAGATCTCATCGTTCGTGTTCATGACTTTCTAATTTATCTTTTATCTAATTCTTCCTAATTTTTCTTTGATTTCTCTAATTGCTTTAATTTTGATTTGGTCACGTGGCACCTTCAGATTGAGCCATGTAACCCGTTCTGGTACAACACCTGCACCTTGATTTCTGCCGTCCGATCCTTCTTAATCAGGCACATCTCATACGCCTGTTAGCGCCTCATTTTTTACTGTTGGATCATAAGATCCAACAGTTCCTGGATCATCTCCAACCTCCAGTTGTTCTCCCTCCTCATCCAAACTGCTATCTTCACCGTGTTTTCATAACCTCCTCGGCCATTCTCCCTACCAACCGTCAACATCATTGCCTTCCTCTATAATCCCTCCTTCACACTAACCCCAAAACATATATCATACCTAACCTCCCCAATCAGTGGTGGTGGTTGAAACCATCACCTAGGATCACAACCTCTACCTTCCTCTTTCTTCAAATAGACAACGTAGGCGGCGATTGTCCATCCTTGAATGTAGCATCTCCTAGCATTATCTCCTCTTTCGTGAAGGATGGAGATTCAAGAGTGATCATGGAGCATCAGCTACTGATGTTGACCCATGGTGTTAAAGCCATGTTACAGCTGCCATGAACAGTTGTTTGAGCTCCAAGATCGGCTGACCTGTTGAAGCGAAGACCCTAAGGATGACAGACCCTCACCCAAACCAACGCCTCCATCAATGGCTCATTCTTCATGTACATGTTAGCTAGCATAGTTTTTATTCGTCTTGTCTTCAACTAATTCAACTAGGTATGAGATCCATTATCTCATTTGGTGTGATTTCGATTTTCATCGTGGATCTGTGATCCACACGAAAGGTTTCCATCCTCCGTTTGCGTTGTTCTTTCACACCTATCAACTTCACTCATCTCCTTCTTCAAACATGACGGAGGACCCACTTGGGCTTCCCTTTCTTCAGCTTCTTAAGCCTATCATTCCACTCCACCTTCGCATGCACACATATTGCTTGGTTGTTTTCCTAACATTTATAGGTTAAATCTAGTTCAAATGGTCGAAATCTTCAAGGTGCCTCCGTTCTAGAGGTCATCCTTCGGCGAACCTCCCTCTTCTTGCCTCCTCATAAGTCGCTAGTGTTTCATAATGTGTCTATCATCTTCGCCAGAGCTCAGTGGAGCTCAGACGACCTTCAGCAAGGCTAGATGAAGATGGAGGAGAAACATGGCGTTCGTCAGAGCCCAATCTCTGCGTCGTCGTGCACGACATTGTCATCTGAGGAGAAGGTTCAGATACCGTCAGATCATTATAATTTGGGGATGATTTGACGGTTGAGAAGATGCCACATCGTGCCTTCCAGAGCTGCAACCTCAAATTCCATACCACAGCCTCGATGGAACCTAAGCACCAACAAAGCAAGGAGATGTTGCCACGTATCTCCTCCTAACCAATGGCCGACCAAACCTATACTCGAACATCATCGCGTGCATGTGTAGCGCGTGCGAGGGTTGAGGATTTTGCATCCAAGTCCAGTCGATTTTTCTTTATTACAAGAATACCCCTGCCAAGGGGTATTCCATAATTTCTGCAGTTGATTTTTGTTATTTGCAAAATAGTCCATGTAGGGACCTAAGTGTAAGGATTTCTTCATGTTTTATTACATTTATGCCCCTGCATTCAAACTTGAATAACTTGAGCATCGTATATCCGATTGAGATGATTTCAGTTTCGTTGTGATCATTGCTTCATTATCTTTAATATGGCTTTCGTTCTCTATTTTGATGCTTAGTATTTTATTCATTAATTAGAGATACTATTGATCTTATTTATCTCATGAAATGATCCTTAGTTTCTGATTCAGATCTCAATTGGACTTAGATTTAAATGACATAATTGCTTAAGTTTGAATTATCATTTTAGGGCATATTCATGAATTTATTTGCATATGTCAGAGTTTTATCATTATGTTCATTCTATTGATTTTCTAACATGCATACAACTGTTTTTTAATTGCATTATGACTTTACATTTATTTTGGGATCCATTATTTGCTCGCATTGTTTTGCTTATTTTGACCTAGATGAATTATCAGTCACGTAACCTAGATATTTAAACACCTGAATAATCATATTATGGCTTGTGTCCTTGTGTTAGACCAAGGACTTCCCATGTTATAAATTCAAGCTGAATCCTCCTCACAGATATTATTCATTCGATTTTGTATGACATGCTAAGTGCACGTGCTACAATAAATCCAAATTATCTTATGCATTTAGCTCTTCATCAGAAATCCAATCCAACAAGAGGAACTGAAGGTCCATAGGATACATGTAAGGTGAGAAAATAGCAAATAAAGGGAGGGGACCGTACCTATATGTTGTTCGTGCATTCAACGCCATCCTAAATCGTTTCTACGCATCACGATGATCATGGTATTCCTCTAAACCAAAATAAACACTTGCTTAGATCTAACCCACAACAAAATCTCAAAATAAAAGAAGCGGGAGAGATGATCTTACTTTTTTTCTAATAGTAGATTCATAAACGATGACGACAGGAAACTCCTCTCCAAAGTGGGGTGATTTGCCACCTCTGAGGATGCTCTAATGGAGCAACAATGAGCTTGGGAGGTAGGAGATGAGAGGTGGGAAGTTAGGGTTGCAAATGAGGAGAGATTATCTCAAAAGCGAAACTTTAAAGGCCCTTTAAATGGATTTGGGGGGATCCTTAGACAGATCTCGCTCAAATCCCGTATAATCATTTCAGACTTGACCCATCTTCACTAAAATGATCATATTTCATTCATCCGATGTTCGATTTGCTAAATTTCAGATGTGTCGGAATCCTGATGACGATATGCATCCAATAAGATATATTATTCTACAATCAGATCAAAATTGAATTTTCAATAAATTTCTATATGGACTGCAACTATTTGATCATCGTCAACTTGACCCAATTGTGGTGTTAAAATATGGGGTTTTACATGTATAGTATCGGGGCAATGATGGAGCTAGGACTATGGAAGGTGGTGATACATGAGGAGGTGATGAAGGTGGAGTAGGAGACGGAGATGGTAAATATGGTAATGGGCTCATATGAAGAGGTGGCATGTAGACCTCAACATCAGAATCTGATGAAGTCAACCTATCACCTGTAGGAGAAAAATACATCATCGACTCAAGGAAAGTAACATCATCACTAACATAATATTTCATGCGCAATGGATCGTAACGCATGTATCCCTTATGTGTCCTGTAGTACCTGTTAGAAAATAAACATGCGGAAGCGAAACATGAAAAAAGATAAAGAACAATAAAAACAACGGGATTTAATGTGGAACCCTACTCCCTAAGTAGGGCTGCTAATCGAACTGAGCATGTTCGTATTCGATTAGAGTTCGTTCGACAATAGCTCGAAAAATGTTCGTTCGTTTCTAAACGAACTGAACATGAACTTCAAATTTTAATTCGATAGCTTAACGAAATGAACATGAACATAGCATATGTTCGTTCGATAAAAGTTTGAGTTTGATATATGTATATGTGTACGTGTGTATTTGTATGTGTAACTTAGTATATATACTTTGATAAATTTCGGGGTTAAAGAAATTGTGCTATTTATTAGGCTTTGTACCACTTTAATTTGAATAGTTTTTTATTTTTATTGCTTATCGAATCTTGTCATCGAACTCCAGTTTCAAACTTTTTCATATAAACAAGTTTTAGTTAAGTTACATTGTTAACGAACTGTTGTCGAACCGAACTCGAACTCGAACTTTCGAACTTCCTTATCGAACCGAACTCGAACATAGGTTCGTTCGTTACAGTTCGGTTCGATTAGCAGCCCTATCCCTAAGGAGCGGGATGAAACCACGGGAGAAGCCCTCAAAGGGGAGTATGCTTTATTGCTCTTTCTCAATGGATACAGGAGGTCTGGGGCTCCTTATATAGCCTCCACAGAACCTCCGAGTCCCACCACTGGTAGATGTGAGACTAAACATATGGAGGGGTAAATAGATCTCTCCAGGATCTATTTACCCTCCTACAACTCATATGGCGCACAACCAAATACTCCAACACTCCCACTCAAGCTGGAGCATGCAATGCTCAGCTTGGACAAACAGAAAGAAACTCAACTCACAATACATGATACTACAGACAATATCAACTCAACGCGTACGGTCGTCGGTTGTTGTCGAGGACGTTGCTTCTCATGCCGTGCAGGTGAGGAGGATGAACGGGCTGGAGTGTGAGTATCTGAGTCTCCTCGTCAAAGAGTATGTACTCTGAAACTGCATCTGTCAGAGTCACTGCAACTAGAATGAGTCTCCTCGTCGGAGTACTCTGGCCCTCCACAACATGTGGATTACTGCTCCATCTCTGAAAAGGGCCGAATTGAAAAAAGGCCGTTGAAGTGCAATCCTCGTATTCCGCGGTCGCTGGAGAATAGAGTCTGAAAGAAGTCTCCTCATCGGAGAACTAGGTCTCTCCCATCTGGCATAGAGAATGGTACTCTACTCTAGAGTACTTATGATACCACAGGAAAATCCTTGCTCACATAGCATAGGGAATGGTCCTCTCCTATGGAGTCTCTATGGCTCACATGAAAACTTTGGTCAAAACAATAAGAACAATGATGGGGACCACTACAAAAGATGGAAAACATGGAGTGCCTCGAACTTGGACTCTGACCAATCTGAATGTCGAGTCTAAAATCTGATAAAATCGGTAGAGTTTGAACGAATGGTTGGTATGGAATCTGTTGTATGAATCTAGAATAGACATGTGACTCTACATAATACTCCCTCTTTCTGCCATACTCATCGGAATGAAGACGTCGACCAAGTTGGGAGAAGACAAGATAATACATAAATAGGGGAAAATATGAATATTCTCAAAAATTCATTGTGGTTGTTTTTCTTTAATTTTTTTAAATAAGTCATCCAAACATTTTTTGAATCTTTTTTAGCCGTTTCGATTCTCTCTCTTTTTATATGGCTTTTGCAATTTTAGCATATGTCTTTTTATTATATGCGCCTTTTTTTCAAATCAGCGATTTTTTTAACAACAAAATATCCATCTCTTTTTTTAAACTCTGGGCTGCCCTCATTTTTAAAGCCCACTATTGGGCTCAACTCTCTATTTTCGCAAAACATTTTTTACGGATGCTACTTCATTGTTTTCTTTCTTCCTTTTTTGTTGTTGGAAAACAAGAAGTCCACTTGGGCCTTACAGTAATAGCCCCCGCAAAATTTTTCTTTTCAGTCCTAAGCCCTTACCAACAAAAGACCCCCCCCCCCTTTATAATAGTCGTTCCCCCTCCTTAGGGTTCCCATGAGGGGAACCCATCTTTTCTTATGACACCGTCTCGCTCGAGGGGGGACTCCTACTCAGTGACGATCGCCCTGGAGGGGCCTGTTGTCGCCGCCTCGAGCTTTTGTCAAGGGCTGGAGTTAATCTGGAGCACGTGCCCGGGGGTCACGTCGGGGAGGGGGTTCCGCCTGGAAGGAGGTGCACGCGAGGAGGAAATCGCCTGCTACTGGGCGATCGTATGCGGCTGGGATAGAGGGTTGGAAGGCGATGAAGGCAGGGGGAGCTGGTGCCGCCAGGGGATCGCCGCCTGGTGGGACTTCGCGCACGGAGGAGATTGCCAAGGTTTATGGGATGACGCCACCTCTAGGGTTCCTCACCTGGGAACCCATTCCCACAAGGATGTCGTGAGTGGGAGGGCACGATGGAGAAGATCCACCTCGCGATGGAGAGGGGAGAGTCAGGAGGAGTAGCGCGCAAGATCACGCGATGCTGCCAAGGAAGTTTGACGGCGAGGACATCTGGATTAGAAGGTGCCTGGAGAACCTCTGACTGGAGGCGCGATATAGGCACGACGCCTCGAGATGTAGGTGCGTCTCCAGAAGATCCACTAGGGCTGGGTTGCGCGCCTGATGAATCTGCGATTCGTCATCTTTATTCATTTATTTTAGCTTAAAATCCCTTATAAAACACCTGCATATAACGCTAACTCCATATTTTTACTAACTTGCATTTGTGTGTAAATATTGTACATTTCTTACTAATTTTAACCTAAAATAAATAAAGAAAGAAAGAAAGGAAAAATAAAGAAAAGAAAATAAAAAAAGGAAGACTGTATACAGGCTGACCCGAACCCCGAGAGAAGGTCAAGACTTGACCTGATCGACCAGGAATAAAGTAGGAGGAGATAGGGTCCTCAACCAGAAAATCCAAAAAAAATGTGTTTCTCACTTATTTTGTGTATATCTGTATAAAACTGACACTAATGTATTTGTACCTTAATTGACCCCAAATCAAATAACATTCAAAACCAAAGTTGTAAATAAAAATGCGTCCTAATTAATAAAAATGATTGCACAATTAAATCATGTACAAAATAAAAGTAGCCACACTTGGAAAAAGCCACTAAGCACTAATTGAAAGATCAATTTCGGCTCCATATGATCTCAAATTGAACAAATATCACTTCCATTGAATTCTAAATTAAATTATCTTCAAAATGGTTGTGATTTCATAATTTTTGGAGTTACGGTTGAAAAGTCGGTTTTCCGGGGTGGTTTGTGCAATTTTCCCTTGTATTTTGTGCATATTGTATTTGTATTTATATTTGTAAATATTTTTACTAATTACTTAAAATAAAAATAAACAAATAATAAAATTCTTAAAACAAAAAAAGAGGCTAATTTCTCCGTTTATCCTTGTATATAATGTCATATATGTATATAGTACATGTATATAGTTGCTATTTTTAACTAACCATCATAAAAAAATAAAAAAAACATTTTTTAATTCAAATAAATAAATTGACGAAAATTCAAAAAAAAATAGATAATTTTGTAAATAATTTTATCTTTCCATTTTATCTCTCATGATTATCTCTTCCACCAAAAAAATTCAAAAATTCATCTCTTATCTTCTTATCCAAAAATTCAAAAATTCAAATGTCTCTCTTTTCTATTTATATGGCTCCATCTCCCTCATTTCAACTTGATCAATCTTTAAAGAGAGGAGCCCGATCTCCGAGAGAAATTTCGTCGAGGAAGTTGCCTAGCCTCCAAGCCGTCTGGTGACAGCGAGTCGGCCTTGTCGAGGCGATCACGGTCCATTTTCCGCTCTTAAGGTGAGATCCGCATTTTTCTTCGTATTTTTATCTTAGTTTAATCGCTTTTTATTTTGTCGCATTTTTTGATCGTCATTTTGTTCTTCTAGATCTTAAGAAAATCCACCATGATTTTTATCCGCCACCGACTCGATTTTTTTTCATCTCATCTTCTCGATCTCCACGCGTTCTATTCTACCTCCCACGATCTATCAACTCCGACCGTGTACAGTGGCCGGAGATCGGATTCAAATCCCTCATCTTCGTCGAATCCCCGTTCATTTTCCAAGTTGTAAATAAATAAAAAAATTATTTCTTGTCACCCTCTGACCTTTGTTTTGCAGGATCATATAAAAAACAAATAATAATAATAAAGAATTTCTTTATTTCTTTTATTTCCTATTTTCGGATTTAAAAAAATAAAAAAAGGTTTTTATTCACTGATTACATAAAAATAGAAAAAAAATAAATATATAAAAAAACAACACGGGCGCCGCCCGCGCCTCCATCTCCGCTGGGCGTGGTCCCCTCCGTGGAGCACCCGCTCAGCGCCGCCATCATCCGCAGATCCAGAGCCCGCACCTCCTCCGCCTCCGAAGCCGCGTGTGGCGCCGTCTCCACCTAGTGCGCGAACTCCCCCCGGCGACCCGTGACCTCCAGAACGCGCCGCCCAACGCGGCGCCACCACATCGCCGGCGCCCCCTCTTGCTGCCCTCTTCCAGATCTTCCCGAGCATAACCGCCATCGAGCCCACGCTGCTGCACCGCCCTCCGCCGCTAGCCGCGCTCCATCACCACCTGTCCGCTGTGAGGGGCGGAAGCGCCACCCATAGCAGCGCCGCCCCCCTCTGCTGAAGAGCCTCCCAGCCCGCGCTTTCTCCCCCGCGCGCGGAGCTCCAGGCGCACGCCTCATCTTCAACCGCCGCCTCCAGGGGCCGCCCGCGCGCCTCCACCTTGCTGAAGAAGAAAGGCGGTAGCCGTGTGCCCTTGCCCCCTTTGAGATTGCAAAAACGAAGAAGTGCCATCTTTTGCAAAAGAGGAAACCCTATCTTAGGGTTTATTACTTTATTGGCAAAGTTATACAAAGAGCCCTTGGAGTTCTCAAATCTACAGAACCGCCCCTGCCAGACTAAAGTACACATGACATGCACATGGTATATTGGTAAAATTATGCATTCTATCTTGTCATTTATTTTTATTATCTCTTTGCGGCATAAACTTTGAATCTTTACAGTTCAGTCCGAAACTTTTGCAATATTTACGTTTCAGACCCTGAACTGCATAATTATAGTTTGCTTGGTTTTTTGAATGAAATAAATGTTTTTACTAGTCCAAAAATTTTGAGAAAATTGTGCTATGCTCCTGATGTGATTATTTTCTTAGCATAAAGTTTCCATTGCATTTGTCCTTCATTTATCATTATTAAAAAAATCAAAAACAGTGCCTTTTTGTCTTCTTGAAATTCGAAAATTCATAAAAATTCGAAAATAACTCCAAAAATTCTAAAAAAATTAGAGTAATTGTATTTCATTGTTTTTTAATTTATGACCAATTTTCACGCATTGATTATTTATAAAACCCCAAAAAATTGAAAAACATCGAAAATCTTATAAAAATCATAGAAAATTCTATAAAAATCCACAAATTGTGATTTCAGTTCCTGATTGTAGATAATTGTTTATAGTTTGTCCTAAAAATAATTGCCAGGAGTTTTAGGTATTTAAAGTATTTTTAAATTGTAAATTACTCCAGGCTGTGTACATTTTCACATTCTCTCACTGTTTGATTTTTAGAAAAATACAAAAATATCCGAAAAATCTACAAAAATTCTCAAAAATATTTCAAAAGTTTTAAAACCCAAAAACATTTTCTTTAGATTTTTCTGAGCAATTTTTAGTAATTGAAAAATTGCAATAATAGTTGGTGTGCATATTTTTGACCTTGTTTATATTGCTTCGTGTTATTATTTTTGAAAATAAAAAAAATTGCAAAATCAAAATCACTAAAAATCTGAAAATCAAAAAATATAAAAAATTAGAAATAAAAAAATATAAAAAATAATAAAAAGATAAAAATCATAAAAACCAAGGATAGTTGTCCTTTGAGATTCCTGTTTTCTTTTAATACTTTCTGATTAATTGAATAACCCTCGGGAATTGTAGCCTCCCTGAGTTCGACCCTGTCCGCTACACAGGTTAATAAGTAGCAAAAATTTAAATAAAAATAATAAATCTTTTGTTGACACGGGATTCTGGGGATAAACAACGACCCATTTACCATTAACTTTCCAACCTCAACAAATCCGGCTCAACAAAATTTTGCCGTTGCCGGAAGGGAAATAAAATCAAAAACCAAAAACACCCAAATTTTTCGAGTCAACAGCGCCATGTGCGCACGATGCACCAGGAGGATGGGACCTCGATGGGGGAGATATGCAATTACTTGGAAGGGTTGACAAAGGAGAGAGACCTCCGACTGAGGTCTACCAGCACAGATGCCACAGGAAGGTGTTCTGAGGGTGCATAAGTTGTCTGGAGATGAAGAAAGGTCGGAACTGCCTCCCAGATCTGGAGCTCTTCCAGACATTATATCTACGGTTTCACCCCTAGAATCATGATCATGATCTTGAACATACACTATCTTCATACAAATGATAAAACAATCGAATCTCAAATAAATGAATATAAAATTTCAACAATCTTGAGAAACGAACCAGCTCTGATACCATGTCAGAAATAAACGTGCAGAAGAGAAACATGGAAAAATATAAAGAACAATAAGAACAACGGGATTTAACATGGAATCCTACTCCCTAAGGAGCGGAATGAAACCACGGGAGAAGCCCTCAAAGGGGTGTATACTTTATTGCTCTTTATCAATGGATACAGGAGGTCTGGGGCTCCTTATATAGCCCTCCATAGAGCCTTCGAGTCCCACAACTGGTAGATGTGAGACTAAACATATGGATGGGATAAATGGATCTCTCCAGGATCCATTTACCCTCCTACAACTCATATGGCGCACAACCAAATACTCCAAAAGTACCCAACAAAACCACATTTAACATCTATAGGAGGGAGATTGTCAACACCTGGAGACAACTAATGGACAAAGGCAATAGAACTAAAAACACGAGGAGTAGGTGAGAATAACCCCTTATCTGGAAATGCCATGGAGAAAGGAATTTTCTCACCCAACACAGACGAGGGCATGTGATTCACAAGATAACAAGTTGTAAGAACCGCGTCATCCAAAATGAATGTGGGGCATGACTATAAATAAGAAGGGTGCTAGTAACATCAAGTAAATGGAGATTCTTTTTTCTGCAATACCATTCTATTGAGAAATGGAGGCACATGATGTTTGATGAACAATACCATGAGATGAAAAGAATTGTGAAGTGTACAAGTACAGAATTTCAATGCATTATCAGTTCTCACAAATTTTACATAAGAAGAACAAAAAAATTATGCACTTCATTGATAAAAGTTGTAATCAAATTTCCAAGTTGTAATCAAATTTCCAACCTCAAATTTATTCTTCAATAAAAATACCCTTGATAAATGAGAGAAATCATCAACAATAACTAGGTATAACATATGTCTCTAGCGATCATGAACATGATTTTGACCCCAAATGTCAACATAAAATAACTTAAAAAGGGAGCTACTGCTTTGACTGTGTCGTCGACTAGGAAAAACAAACCGATGGTGCTTTCCCAACTGACATACCTCGCAATCGAAGGATGAGCGAAGTGAGATCTGAGGGAGAACTTGAACAACTTCTGAAGGACATGGTGACCAAAGCGCAGGTGCCGCATGAAAGGAGAGACTGATCTTGTAGGATGTGAGGATAGGCCACAATATGGAGTTCGAACCAGTCGATAGAGGCCTACCTGCTCATGGTTAGAATCAATCACCATGCTCGTAAGAATGACCTGAAATACAAGAGATGATAAGTCAACAATTGCTCGAAAATGCAAATCCTTTGTAATCTGACTAATAAATAATAAATTAATAGAAAAGTCAGGTGCATGCAACACATTCTGAAGACGCGTCGAAGGCGTCAAAGTAATCTCCCCATGTTCTGTGATCGAGGAATGATTCCCATCGACTATGACAATAGTTCTCCCTAGAGGAACATGCCTGTAAGTTGTAAGTTCATCTCTATCACCACACAAGTGATGTATCATCCCTGAGTCCATAATCCATTCTGTAATATCAGATCCATGACAAGTAGTAAGAGCATAGATGCTACCTAAGGTACTGGCACCAGCACAAGCAGCAAGATATGAGTGGGCTCCTGGAGCATGCGGGGCATATTGTCCCTCAATCGGACAACTGGTCATCAAACGTCTGATACGAAGGAGCTGCAGGAGACTCTACCTGCTCCGCTACACAAGTTGATGCTGGAAAACCATGCTTGGAGTACTATGTATCTTCTGTTTGCCCAGAACGATGACAGTAAGTGCATGGCTAACGAATGCGACCTCCTCTACCACGAGGTCCAAGGCCATGAAATCGAGAAAAGCCCCCTTTACCATGGGAGGATGCCATCGCAGAAGATGTTTGAGTAGAAGTAGGTGATGAGAAAATGATTCTGCTAAGTCCACGGAAAGCTTCCTCCATGAGAGGAATAGAAGCATACATTAGTATCTGTGAACGAGATGCCTCATACAATGGATCAAGTATTGCTAGGAATATACCAACCATAATGGCATTTTTGTATGTCTTCTACTGCTCAGGAGTAGATGTAAGAGGCATAAAATTGTGGAGCTTTCCAATCATTCCACATAGGGATGTGTATAAAGAATGAAGAGGTCGTCTATTCTGCTTGACAGTAAATATGACGTGTTATAACTACATGATCTTTGTCTCATTCCTCGTTTGGGAATAAGTAGTTGTGAGGATATCCCACAACACCTTGGCAGTGGGTTGATGTAACACATCATCGGCGATCTATGTCGTCAATGTACCAAATAACCAGACTTGTAGATAAGCATCATCTGCCTCCCAGGAGGCATTAACCCCAGTTTTCTCGGCCGACATTTCCTCAATAAAAATATATTTATTAATTCTTACCCATAGACTTCATGAGGCTCATGAACTGCACGGCCCATAGTTCGTAATAATTCCCGTCCATCTTGACAATTAATGTTGGACATCTGAAAGCGCCTGTGGCGGGGATGTTGACTATATTCTCTCATATACTATCGAATGGAGAAAACTAGGTTTTATAGACTAAATGAAATACATCTACACAGACATATGGGGATTTGATTGCATGTGTAGACTTAGGATGAAACCAAGTTCATCAACAAGAAACGGACTGTGATGGGCGAAGACGGAGGCCTCGGGGACCATAAAAGGGTCCCCCAGTAGTGATGGAAAACCCTCAGCAGTGGCGCGAACAAGAGGAGTCCACCAACAGTGGTGGCGGCAGGCGATGTAAGAAAGAGAGAGGGACAGGGGTGGTGAGCGACAGTGCATGAAAGAGAGAGAGAGAGAGAGAGAGAGGAAGCCATTGGCATGCGAGAGATGAAGGGTTGGCGATGGGATTAGGATTTCTCGGGTATGAGAGCTCCGGTCTAGGATTGTTGATCTGATACCATTTTAGAAAAGAAAATGAGAGTCATCTAATCCATAGAACCCTAGAGCTCTCTTATATAGAGGAGAGAACTATGGGTGAAATGCATAAGATATACAGAAGAAAAGTAAATTGACAAAACAGTACAGAAAAATAAATATATGTCCACATGAGAGGGAATAGGTCACCGCACATGCAACATGGATCGATGAAAGAGATGTGTTGCATGAGGGAGATCTGGAGAAGGAAGTGTACAAAGGAGGAAGGAAAGAGTAGGCAGGTATTGGGTTTTTCATTTCCAAGTTGTGGAAGAAGAGAGTACGAATAGGAGGAAGAAGAAACGTAGGGGAGGGGGAGGTTAGGGGAACGAGGGCAGGATTAGGAGGAGTTGCTGGCAGCAACAGGGGGATCTCAAGGGGGTTTGGGTTGGATGGAGGTGGAGGTGGTTGGTGGTGGGGAGGGGGGTTGATCTTGGTGGGATTGGGAGGAGGAGTTGATGTTGGTGAAGGGAATCATGGGAGAGGTTGGAGGAGGTGGTTTGCAACAGGGAAGGGGTTCGGTGGTTGGGATTGGGTAAAGAAGGCAGATCGGGGTGGGGCTAGGTGAAGGTGGCGGTAGGAAGGAAGAAGAAAAGGAGGAAGAAGAACAAGAAAATTACATTTTTACATATGTTTTCTTTCTAATTACTCTTGTCAAGAGGTGGATGGATAGCAATTAACCCGACGTTCACAAGTGATATCGGCACAAGGGGCACAACTGATACTGCATAGTCTAAGAGGGTTATGACTGTAAAAAACCCTTAAAAATATGTTTTGTTTTGTTTTTTTTTGTTTGTTCCTCTCCCCCTCCTCTAGCAACCCTTTCCTTTCTCCTCTCCCTAAAAATAGGTGTGCCTTCTTTCCGGTTGTTCGCCTGCTTTTTTGCAATGGAACATGTGGACGTTGCGAGAAATAGTTCAACAGCACCAGATAATTACTACTGCTGAATGCGGCCTGAGGACATGGACTGAGTGCTCCATCCAGCATGCAGTCGCTGGATCGGACCTTGTGCTTTCCTCCTGCCAACTAACAAACTACTGAATCCCTTATCCCGCATGCTAATCTACAGAGTTTGATGGAAGTGAATAGGGATACATTTGCTTAGCTTTGACACCATTTCAGGAATCAATTAGGACATGGCTTGGTTGTGTCATGGTTGTAGCAGGAGTAGCAACAATTGTAATGGATGGAGTCCTGGCAGTTGGGGTTTTCCTCCTTGTACAATGTCCCCTCATCACCTACAACCTTAGCACGTATGCGTTCAGCACATTGAAAAGTAGTGCTATTTCCTTCCTTCCCACCCTCATATTTATGGACGCGAGCATTGCTGTCGCGACACGACCAATGAGGGAGGATTTATTGGCAAATCTATATCCCTAACCCCAATAATTTTTGCATTCCAATACCCTCCAGTCTGTTTAAATCATCCATCAAAAATATTCTAAATGCTTCATTAGGGAAACATGATTGATCAGTGGTAGATGGAGTTGGAAGTAGTAATCCTTCTGCAGGTGAACCAAAACTCCGTTTCGCTAGTGGCTCTAGCCCTTCATTCAACCACTAGTCACCACCTTATATACCTACATTGACTTTAATGTGTGCACTAGGAAATCGGATATATCATCTTATCGATCGGTTTACATGTTACAAGATGATTGATCTAAAAGAATGAAGAACATATGATGATGTCTAGGGAGGCACGACCAGAGTTGAGATCGAGCTTGACGATCGAGGAATCGATTGAGGTTCAACAACGAGTACATGTCAAGTGTTGGGTGTCTCTACCACATGTCGGGGAATGTAGGCTCTTAGTTCATCTGGGATAACAAGATCCCCGAGGCTGAATTGCTCCTCAACAAGTGGTGGCCAAGGGAAGGTTGCAGGCAGCAGGCAAGGCTAGGGAAGTAGGTGTATGTTTTGTTGAGGGAGAGGAAGGGAAATTGTGTCGGAGGTCGAGGAGGACGAAGGGAGAGCGAGCGAGCGACTAAAAAACATATATTTTGAATATTCTTTTTTCTATCGTGCTTTTGTCCTCACAGTCATACATAGCAGTTTCACTAAAAGATATTAACACAGTAAAAGATTACAGGGGTTGACGGTGTAAAACAGAGCAAGATTACATGGTTGTGTTGTATTAAGAATTGTAATTAGATTTTAATTGGAAAATCTATATGCACTGTTGATCCTGTTTACAACAGATTGTGATGCAATTTCAAATACGACTAGGGTTGTGGTGTAATTGGACAAGATTTAGGGGTTGTGAAACATGATAGAAAAAGAGTAAATTACACAAAAGTCCCTGAGTTATGCACTCAATTTCAATGCCATACCTAAACTTCTAAAAGTAACAATGTTTTACATTATCTATTGAATTTGTACCAGTGTGGTCTTCTGTTAATGCAAGTGGGAGACCACTGTTATCTTTTGGATTCGATAGATCAAAATACCCTCCCTAACCAGCCCTTTCCTCTCCCCTCTGCACAACCCCCTCCCTCCACCACCTCAACCTCTCCCGCACAAGCCCCTTCCCCTTCCGCCTCCTCACCATTCTCGATGCTTACAACAACTCCTTCCTCGCCCCCTCCCCCTCGCCGTGCTTGCCATCCCCCGCCTCTACCACTGCAACCTCGACGGCTGCTTCTCTTGCCCCATCCCACTTACCCCACCTCCCTCCGCAAGCTTCGTTGCCAGCACTTACATGTACTCTGCAGTTTGTTGTGATTGATATCTAGTCCTCACTCCATTCTATGTAGCTAATGTTCACGTTCTTCATGATTGGTATTCAGATTGGAATTCCAACCTAAGATTCTTGCATGAGTTTGTAATGATTTAGTATATCTGGAGTGGACTCAGTTTCCTTTGCTCTGATCAAAGATTCGTTGTGTGAAATGTGATGCTGCTCATTTGTAATGAACTAATGGTACATGAGACTCTTTATATCCAAGTTAGATGCTTACATGTGCTTAAATGATCTGCTGGTTGCAAATTTGCAATGCTAGTGGACGTTTGTGGACTAAAATAAAACAATGGATGAAAATAAGAAATTGAGATCATGCGCTCATCAGTTTGCTAATGGGTCATGGGCTCGTTGGAAAAATTGACACACACACAGTGAGAGGAGAGATTTTATATATATATACATATATATAGGAAAAACTTGAATTGAGGTGCCACCTTTCCACATTTACGGTGTGACACCTCATTTCAGCCCTCCGATAAAGATCAACGGCTCTCATTAAAACCACTTTGTGACGTCAAAACCACTCATCACATCCGTATATAATTGCTATTTTTAGCAACTATTCTCTCTCTTTCATTTTGCATCCCTTGTTTCATGCGTAATCATTGCCATGCTCCATTAATCACCAAATAAATCATTCCACGCAATTCAATGGATGAAAGACGATAGTTTTATGTGGAGATGATGATGGTGTGCGACAATGGTGCGTGATAATGACGACAACGATGCAGAGCGACAGGAGATGGTTGCGCATGGAGGATGTGTATTTTTAGTTATTTTTTCATTTTCTTTGTATTCATCCATTAGAAAAAGTCACGGGTTAGTGTGATTTGATTTGGTCTATTATTTTACGATCCATTTTGATTCCATGTCGATCCAATCTTCAATTATCCTCGAACGAAGATCATTGTTTCTCATATATTTCGTTTTTCAATCTATGTATCCAGTATTCATTTCTCCTAAATACACCTCTATTTTTCTGTTTAGATTTATTACGTGACGATTGTGAAGTATTCAACATCAAATTCCATGTTTCTGGTAATATTTCAATTCATGATTTTTTGTAAGATTCCATGATCCAATCTTCGATTATATGTTTATACCTTTTCATATCAGATTTCAAACGATGAGGAAGATTTCTCGATTACATACTAATATCATCGTTTGTGGCTTCATTATATTTTCATCTGTTCATTTTCAATTTGTAAAATTCTGTTTTATTTTATTTTCGTGCACTCCTGTTCTATTACTTTTCATGTACTTCTTTTTTATGTCAGGTTCATTGCTTTTATTGCATGATCCGTATATATACGCATTTTGTTTTAAGTTCAGTGATGTTTATTACATCATTTTACAATGCAGTACACAAAATTACAATACATTTGATCATTTTACATTTTTCTGTCTCATTTTACATCATCAGAATGTATTTTACATTCAAATGACTGATGTACTACTTGTGCAAAACATTCCAATTATTTTTATATTACTTACAGTCATTTTATACTTCCATATTCTGTTTACAATATCTTATTTTATTTTTATATTATGTAGGCCACTTGGATAATTTTCAATGAGAGGAAGAAGAGTAAAGATCGAGACAACCATATCTTACGGATGTCATCAATTTGGAATTGACTACAGAAAAATATGAGACGAATGTAAAAAGAATGAGAGAAATGTAAAATATGAATTACAATTGTAACATATGTTGATAAAATGATGGATTCATTTATTACAAGTCTTCACTTTGTTGGAATCTTTGACATTGTAACATGGTATTGGATGGACGTAAAGTTTGTACATGGAATGTAAAATAAACTCGATGAATGTGAAATAAGGACTATTTGTTTAATATAGATCCATTCATTACAAAGTGGGTTTAATACCTCTTAAAATTAATATGCAAATGTCATTTAACGTTTTTAACGTGTTCGCAATTTACCTCATCTAATATATTAGGAAACATAGTTGTAACAAAAATCCCATAATTTTAGGAATGTTTCCACGTGTACATCAATTAATTAGCAAATGATCAAAGCACCCTGTATTTTAGGAAACACATCTATACAAAAATTCAAATTTTCGTCGGATTTGGACTTTTTGCGAATACAAGGGGTTACACTTTTGTAATTTATGACACAGAATTGTAAAATATCTCAAACGTTGGTAAATTGCTAACAGTTATTTCAAAATACGAACATTTATTACATAAGATATTTCTGGAAAATTTCGTACATCACTCAATTTATTCCTAAATATAGAATGATTAATGACGTGTATTTTACTAATTTAATCCACCCACATATTAGGAATGTTAGTTGGCATGAAAACCACCTAGTGGTTTCAATCTCGCATGTACATCCATCATCCAACGGCCTAAGATGGCACCTTTCCATAATCAAAGAAAGGTGCCACCTCAATTCAAGTGCACCCTATATATATATATATATATATATATATATATATATATATAGGGGGCCTTTCAAATAGGATGCAGTCCTTCCTGAGTTAAGGAAGGCCGCCCCTTTTTGTATAAAACAGGGCACTTTAGTAGAATACGTATATAGTTTGTATTATAGGTGCACGTTATAAATACAAAGCCGCATACAAAACTACGCATTATAATACAAACATTAAAACTGCACATTATAATACAAAACTGTATATGTATTCTACTAAAGTCATCCTATTTTATACAAAAAAAGAGCTGGTCTTCCTTAGCTTAGGAAGGACTGCGTCCTATTTGAAAGAAATCCTATATATATATATATATATATATATATATATATATATATATAATTTTAACATTTTCTTTTAGGGTGTCAATATTCCATTAAATTTGGATGGTTTTCTTTCAACCAAAATATATAGAATACGTACACAGTTATACTAGATTTAGAAAGTCTAAATGGATTGAAAGTAAAATTACATTTGTCAAATAAAAAGGAATCCAACCGTAAAAAAATTAAAGTTGTGCCCTCAGGCCGACCGGCCCGTCAGCCCTCAGAAGGGTAAACCAATTCAGCCTAACCTGAGTCCAGACTAGAGTTTAACGACTAATCATAACTTGTGTATGGTAACAGTGATATCCGGTACGGGATCTCAGCTAGACCTAGTCAATGGGCCGGGCTTGGTCAAGAGATTTCATGAATGAGTTGATCTGGCCCGGCCTGTTATTTGGGTCACCCGTGTCACAAAATCCAGTCCGGTCCTCACATATAAAAATATGTGCTTAAAAATTACATTTTACATACAATTAATATAATATACTTCAAGTTTTTGTTTTACATTATCAATATTACATTGTATTTTATAGTTTACATGCCAAGTAACACATTGCGATTGCTTAGATTTAGAAAGATTAGATTATGCTAAAAAATACCGCTTTAAATTAGATTAAAAAATTAAGAAAAAAATAATTTACATTCGACTCGTGAGCCAACCCGACCTGAGTATAAACCTTGAAGTATGATCCGTGGAACGGAACTATTTTATTATATACGCTTAGCGAAAAGAATGTTTTTTATAGACCTAAGACATGGATTCTATATGAACCAATGGAGCGTAACAAGTCTTTCCTACTAGCAATGACTTCCTCTTTCATTACTTCATCCTTTCCATATCACTCTCCTTTGTTTGATCTGAATCATCAAATGGCACTCAGTTCATATCTGTAACGATCATTGACAAGGTTCAAAGAAAGGGTGTAAAAAACACGCGAGATAGATCGCCCGATGCTCGTTTCTTCGGCGACATCTTTTTTCTTTTTGCTCCGCAAGCCGGGAGGATTTGTCATTCAGGAAAAGAATTTAAACCTCAAGACTGTTCTACTCAGCCATCCCATCCAGTATTCACCATACATTCCATTTGACAGATAGATGGAGGAAAGTGATGGATGGTTTTCTTCCACATTCTCTGTTTGGCCCGACAAACTTCACCTCGGCGCCAACGTCTAAAGTCTATTCTCATGTGGAGGGACTCGTTTATTATATAGTGGCAACTGCTACTTTTATATTTTGAATTTAAATATTTAGAATGGTCAACTGTGGATATAATTGGACGAATTCCAACGAGTTGTTAGGAAAGTTTTTCTCCGTAATAATTCACGACTCTGACCGTTACGGATACTATGAAAGCAAATATGTGACGGTGGAAACTATATATCGACAAGTGCATGGACAGTGGATCTTGAATGTAATAGAATTGAGACGCAGTTATATCAACAAAATGATGAAACTTTTCTGAGATCGCACAATGGCGTGGATGGCAAAGTTAAGTAGATGCACAAACTGTCTAGACCATACTCATCCAGTGGTCTTCCACAGAGTACTTGAGTAATTGAAAGGGACCATTTCACCAAGATTGCATTATGAAAAATATCAGATGATACAAAGGATATGGGTTATGCAGACCAAGTGAGCAGTGTATTTTACATCAGAGCTAAACAGACTGCATCCTTTAGCAATTTGACTTTAGCAAAGTAAAGATATGACCACCAAAGGATCGGTCCAATAATACCACTTACCGGTAAATAGTGTAGGACTTCTTCGTGAGTCTCCTTTCCAATATTGAACATCATAACCACGAATAGGAATGAAACAGCAACAGCTCTTACATGAACTACTGAGGAGATTTATAGTACAAATGGCAATAACTCGATTTGTATCCTCAAGTCCGAAAAAGGAAAGCTGAGGTCAATAGATGACGACTAGATTTCTTTGCTATTTCACTTGTTAGGATTCATACAACAATAAGGGATATTTACACCCATAACCTTGAGTAATTTCGTAATTACATTCATAATCCTATATAATCGCGAATTATGCTCAAGACCCTAAATAAGTGTGTCATCTTACACCCATTACCCTCCATTACTTTAGTTCGTTAACTAAACCAGATGACTGAGTTGATCTAACCAATATGCGATCAAACGGCTGGGATTAATTAGAAGTAAAAAACTTCCCCCTTATTTCTCCAGTTGCTCCGAAACGAGCTTCTACAGGGTGAGGGGCTTCGACGGGGCTTTCTACCAGGGTTGGAGGAGGTGGCTCGGCGGGGGGAGGTTGCCGAACCACCCATGTGATGTTGCAGTTGGTCGATTGCATATCTCCACCGTCCATCTCCTCCAATGTCACGTACACCTGCGGCGACGTGATCTCCGATGACGGGAGGTTACCTACAAATTATGGAGTCATCCCCTTCGACGAGGCTAGAGGAGGTGGTTCGACAAGGGGAGGTTGTCGGGGGCTTCGACGGAGGCTGGTGGTCAGCGGGGGGTTGCTTGATTGGAGGAGGAAGGGGATGAGGAGGCCGAGGAAGGGTTGCTGGAGGAGGGGGGTTGCCCAGTTGGAAGTGGAAGAAAAGTGATCATCCATAAATATTAGGAATTTAAAGGATATAAAATGTAAAATATTCAAAGAATATCATCATATTTAACGGGAAAAGTTAACACAAGGCTATGGGTATAAGAGTTAACATTACTCAAGGTCCTGGACGTAATTCATGATTACGCAAAGTTATGAATGTAATTAAAGAATTACTCAGGGTTATGTAAATATCTCTAACAATAATTATCCATTGATTTTCATTGAAATTACAATAATTATTGCATAAAAAACTGTAATTAGTGTAATTTTTTATGACAAATATGACAAATATTTGTTTCTATATGACTCATCACCAGTGATACAACTACGAATCGTTAATTCAGGTATAAAATCATTCCTCAACAAAAAATATTCATTGATACATATTTAATGTTAAACAAGATGATACATATTTAATGTTAAACAAGATAGCATCATATTTTAAAAGGATATTTACACCTATAACCATGCATACTTCAATAATACATACATGACCCTTCATAATCGCGAATTACAGCCAGAATCATGCATAGTGCTCAACTTTTCAGCTAATCATACATCTATAACCCCCCTCTCGCAAAAGCATATAGGGGTATGGGTGTAAAAATCTGTGAGAGATAAGCACTATTCAGGATTATAGGTGTGATACGTGATTACAAAGGGTTATGTACATAATATTGAAAGTATAGGATTATGAGTGTAAAAATCTCTATTTTAAAATGTGCGTAGATATCATGAAAGTCAGGGAGGATGCTTTATATTAATACAAACTACAAAGGCATAAGTGTAAACATAGATGTTTATAGGAGCCGTTATGTAAACATGGAATAAGTAAAGACACTTTGGCAAAATTTGTAAGCATTCCAATAATTAAAAAACAAATGTATTCGGCAGCAAATCAGACCAGGATTCTCCAATGGTATCTGCATTAAAGAAGGCACGTTTACACTATGGCTCATATAATCTTGTCTAATTACGCTGTGGTCCCTATAATTTTTCTAATTACACACGAGTCTAGCAAATTACACGAGGCCCTCTGTAATCTTTACTAACTTTTACACCACAATCTTTGGACAGGGGCATGTGTCTTATATAAAACCACAGTGCTATTATTAGGGATGCAAACGAACGGATACAGATGCGGATATAAGTATTACCGTATCTTTATCTATTTTGAAAATGAATACGGATGTAGATACGGATATTCAAATGATCTTACCATATCCTTAAAAAACAGATACGGATGTAAAATGGATACTGACTACATACGTGGAATGTTAGAAATACTTTATAGAATCAACTTAAATATATACGAATTGGATGGAAATACACTACATAAATTTACTAAATGCGTTTGTATCATAAAAATTATACAAATATGATAAAAGAAGGTATATAATTGCTTTATATAGGGTTAAAAATAAATGAATGACTATATTTATATACTAAAATGGATATACGGATACGGATTTTTGCGGATATCAAAATGATATACATATCCGTATATATTTTAAAACGGATACGGATATGGATGTCAAAATCTTGTAAAACGGATACGGTGACGGATCGAATACGGATATATCCGTAACCGTTTGCATCCCTAGCTATTATAGAGATCATAAGGGGCTTTGTTGTAATTAGACTATCCCATTAAACAAAGTGCAGGAAATCGCGACGCGGGCTTACCTGTTCAACCGTTGACACGGAGCATAAAACAGAGATTTTTCCCAGACTGGGTATCACCCTTTTCAAAATTCCCGATCAGTGCATGTTGGAAACTAATTTCCCTGCCGGGGCATTGATCGGCGAATGGTTCGTCGATCGGCAAACCGTTCGCCAATCAATATATAATCCAACTTCCTTCTAAATTTTATATTTATTTAAACTAATATATAATATACTTTCAATCACTCGTTTAAATTTTATATTATTAAAAGTAATATATAAAATTATTCCGACGCCGAAAGGTAAAATAAAAATATTATATATTTTATTTTAATGTATACAAATCTCATGCGGCCGGTAGAATTATTTAATATATTTAATAATAAAAAATTCAATCCACTCGTAGGCAGACAAAATTTCATGTCACACGTCAATCCACGTTAAGTATATATTTTATTTTAATATATATATAACTCTTAAGCGGCGTGTAGTATAATTTTATATAGTACTTCTAATAATATAAAATTTAAACGAATTGATTGAAAGAATATTATATATTAATTTAAATAAATATAAAATTCAAAGGGAAATTGGATTGTGAATTGATCGGCGAACGGTTTGTCGATCGGCGAACCGTTCGCCGATCAATACCCCGACAGGAAAATTGATTTCTGACATGCCCTGATCGGAAATTTTGAAATGGGTGATACCCAGTCTGGGAAAAATCTCCATAAAACACACCACCTCTCTCCATAAAATTTACGGGAAGGTCGAGCCGGGCGACTACCTGATCCAGGTCACGAAGGACCACGCCCACACCCTTCCCCCCGCCCCAGAACGCCTACCCTCTCCCGCTACTACTCCCGCCGCGCTCTTCGCCGCCGTAACCTCCGCCTCTGCTGCTGCCTCTCCGTTCTCATCCCCCTCCTCCTCTTACTCCTCCTCTCTCTCTCTTCTTCCGCCCCCGACCTCCGCGCTTCTCCGTCGATGCCCTCTCCGTGCGGGCCTTCTACCCCAAACCCGCGGAGATCCGCATCCACCTGCAGGCGGAGAACCCAAACGGAAAGATGGGGATCCGGTACAGGATGGGGGGCAGCGGGGAGGTTTACTACCGCGGAGTGAAGATGTGCGGTGGCGGATGGCCGGCGTTCTACCAGGGAGCGGGGAACGCGACGGTGGTGGAGGTGGATCTGCGAGGGGACGAGCTGAGGATGGGGAAGGAGGAGGAGTGGCGGCGGCGAGGATGGTGGTGGTGGAGGTTAGGGTTTCGGCGAGGGGGGAGATGGGGGTGGGGAGGACGTGGGAAGGGAGGGTGAGGGTGAGGGCGAGGTGAGGGTAGACGCTATTAGCGCGACGGCGACAGTGATGTCCAAAGCGCGTGGGGTCCGCTTTGGCTTTTCCGCTCTTTAACTCGCTTGCTATCGTCTGGCTCTGCTATCTCCTCGCTCAGTCGCCTCGCCTTAACTTCTATGGGAAGGTTCTCAGTCTTTTTTTCGAGTTCAGATCTAGGGAAAAGAGAGCCTAATTCTTGTTTTTTCCTAGAAGAGTGTGTACCGCACCTAAGTACAGAATCCGATCTACCTTCTTTTTGCATGGTCTCTGTTCGAGGAGCGAAGAAAGCCGCTCGACAAAAGAGAGAGGAGCGAAGTCTTCTGCACCATTGATAAGGGGGATCATAAGGGATCGTCAGCTCTAAGTCTGACTTAGGCCAGCCATCACCACTGTCGGTACTTGTCTCAGGTCTCGATGCTTCCTCACTCCCTTTTCAGGTCAGTAATGTATTTACACACAAAAAGTTCTGAGGTAAATAAAATTAGAAAATGAGTTGAGAGTTTGATCCAAGTAAAATTGAATCATTCTCTATTTTTTATAAACGTTTATCAAACTATCAAATATTTTAGTATCAAACTTAATTTCAAACTTGTTCATTTTAATAAGTTCGACCTTAAGTCAAATCATGAACGAACTACTATTGAATCGAACTCGAATACTCGTTTTCTGAACAAACTCAAACCTATGCTACTTAACCTTTTATCAAATCGAACTTTAACTCAAATCTTCGAACTTTCTTATCGACTAAACTCAGAAATAGGTTTTGTTACAATTAGCACTTAGCAGCCCTACATTTCAATAGTGTTAATAATGTAAAGGGAAAAATCATATGCATTATTTGCCTTTTTTCAATAAAAAAGGCGAGTGATCTACAGGATTCTAACATCATTGTTGCTACCGTAAAGGTTAATCCATCATTCAAAGAAAAAAATGAAAAGACAAACGATACAGAAGTCATAATGACAATCAGCAGCATGTACAAATTCCATTGTTTATAGTGTATTCCTTTCTATTGCATGACAATTGAAATGATCCAAAGATGACAGCATTCAAAATTACATCAGCTTCAGATCGATTGAAAAACACGGTACCGAACTTTGCTCTGATAAGAGATTTACTGCCACAACTAAGGATTAGTATAACCCAGAATGAAATAAATAGAAAATCGAGCCGCTCCACCAAAGAGAGAATGAAGGAACCCCCAGAAGAGATGCATCACCTGTGCTTGCCAAGTTCCATCTTTTTCTTGATAGCACGGTGCCCATGATAAATAAAGGCGTCTATGATACCGGAAACTGTGAATACACCTGTAAGGGACAGCCATTGTTTCATGTGAGATCAAAGGGTGGAAAAGATCGCAGCATTTCGTCTCGACAAAATGCACAAAATGTACAAGTTTAATCGGGCAGAATGAAAGTTTGTTGAAGAGCAACCTCCAACAATGGCACAGACATTCGTCAGGAAGTGCAAGAGCGAGGCGTTCTCCTCTGTGAAGATAACCTACAAGACATGCCGCCAGTTCAGTTCACACAATGCACGATAAAGTCTTCCAAGCACAGACTAAGAAAGATGGGAGTTTCAGGCATGGATAATGATCAAATGCCCCAAAATGGCATGCTCAAAATAAGCTACTTGATTAATCAAATACACCTAAGCCTACACAACAATTGACCTTATAATCTCTAAAAGCATGCTTCACATGTATCAAACTTCAGATATTACATAAATACAAATGACAAACAAATGACAAAGCCTTCTCCCACTATAAGTAGGGTCGGCTACATGGATTCTTGCTCAAATCCATGTTGAAAGATTCGACTATTTTTTACGCTGGTTGTCGACTACCTAACACAACCCCCCACAAAGGGAGATTTGAGCCCTGGTCTTTTGGGTGGTAGATACACTGCACTGCCACCCAACCATTTAAGTGGGAACAAAATGTAAATACATCCTTAAGACGCTCTTTGATTTAAAAAATGTATAATCCATAAAAGATCAGACTTCCACCTCAAGCGAAACCATGCAGGTGAAGGGGAAGTCGCAAACCAGATGCCCCACATCATCCTGGGTTTTGACACACATCAAACGATGAGCAGAACACATTGAGCCATCTGCCCATCTCTTCTGATACACCCTATGCAACTGACCTGTCCTCAATCGCCATTTCAAGATTTTGACTTTTAAAGATGTGTTCATCTACCACGCCAAGCACCGTTCAGGAATCACTATGGAAATGTCGTTGGCAAAACACTTCCACTAATTTAATAGATTATACTATTATTAAATTCTTCTCCAACTTGATTCCCTGATGGCACCTTTAGGATGACAATCTTGCAGCAACTCAAGCAGATGCATCGAAAATCCAAAGCAAGAACGCAGGCTGAAAGATCAGGATTCACTTTGCCGCCATCACCACTCTCCACACAATCATGACAGCAATCAGGCACCGTCACCCATGGATCTTCAATCAAGGCTATAATGCCCTCCTTGCAAAAAATGCATCAAAGTTTGATTTAAAGGAGTACTCACCGCCCCCAGGAGATGCTAAAATAAGTGCTCCACCAACCGTAGTATCACCCATTTTGCTGAAACAAATGTATGGGTACACTGTTGATATATCTGTTTGATTTATGCAATAGATCAAATCATTCTTTGACTTGGAATTAGATTGACTGATGCAACTGCAATCACAATAACTGATGTATTTACACTTGTATGGGTGCAGATAAGAAATCCAAAGATAGCAACTGGAGAGGAGAGGAGCAATTAGGAAAGACTGGGGATTGACAAGAGAGAGAGTAGGCACTACATGGGGTGCACTGCTGCCTGGAGACGAGGAATCTAACTATATGTTGTCAGCTGATGTATCTCCTCCTAACAAGGACTTCATAAGGGCATTTTTGCATATTTAGTTAATGAACAGAAGCTCATTCCCCAGCTTGAAAAGCGTAGACAACATAGCATCCCTGGTCAGGATTTAACACTAAATACAACTAACCGGCAGCATATAGGGTACCCCCAACCAAAGCAGCCTTAATTTTCTTACTCAAAACCCTCGTCTCATAATGTTCATGTATAAATAGTCATATACGTTTCATCCATGAACATCCCACACCAAAGGACCATAGACAGTGAATGTTAGTTCAATTTAATGTCTTCAAAGTTATCACTAATTAGGTGGAGCACAGGTGACTACCTTGTCTTTCTAGAAATGGCACTTTTATTATTAAATAATGTTCATGTATAAATAGTCCTATACGTTTCATCCATGAACATCCCACACCAAAAGACCATAGACAGTTAATGTTAGTTCAATTTAATGTCTTCGAAGTTATCACTAATTAGGTGGTGGAGCACAGGTGATACCTTGCCTTTCTAGAAATGGCACTTTTATTATTAAATAATGGTCCTCATCAAATTTGTAAACAACAAAAAGACAGGCCGAATTCATTAGGAATGCCAATTATTTATGTATAGAACCAGAGAACAGAACTCAAAATCATCACCCCTTTTGGATGGATCATCAACAAGGATCCTTTGTCACCAAAAGGATATGATTTGGAAGAGTAGAGCAGGCATACACATACAGGGTCTTTTCGCATGTGAATAAACTGACAATGTAACTCAACTACTGGCCCTCATTCACAATTTAAATTATTAGAGGTGCAACCGTATGTAAGCTTTTTCATTTTGAAAATCAATATGTAAACAGTTTTCACCTTGATGGGAGAGAAGTCGTAGAAGAAGAACACTCCTGGAAGTGGCCTCTGGAAACCAACCGCATCCCGGTAATGCTCAGTCACCGAGAACTACATGGGCAGAGATCATTCGAGTCTTTGAGAAACTTTTTGTCATGATTAGCAACACATCAATTAGATAGCAATTTACCTGATTTGAGTTGATCTTGTACCCTCTAATATTGGTATAAATTGTAGGTACAACCTGGAGCAATTGAGATGAAAGTAGGGTAATATGTTGTTGTGCAGCTATGTACAAGGAAAAGTTCAGAAAACAGAATCATTAACTGAAAGCATGCCATCATGGTTTTAAAAAACGTGAAGCAGATCGAGGCGGTTTTCCCTTGACGAGGCGAGGCGTAAGCCTCGAGGCGGTCAAGGCGTAAGCCTCATTTTATATAAGAAAATATACATAAAATAGAATAATTATATATATATTTATATTTATTTATATATTTAAAAAATCATAAATTTAGATATTCCCCAACATATTCACCATATATGCTATGAACATGAGAATACATAATATTCTTTGCATGATTTACTTTGAATCATAATTTGTATTGTCATCCAATATGCAATGCAAAGTTTATATGACCTCCATTACTATTAGTGGGGTGAAGTTCTTGTCGATATACAATACTGCCCTTTTTGTGCATGGGTGAAGAAAAATTATGCGACTAACATATATTATTAGCATACACAGCATACAATATGTTTATATTATTTTATATGTGTACTAACCCATATATTGATACGCTTTGAATCCCAACCATCCAATTTGTTGAATCCAGTTGAAGAACCGTTGTATGCACCCCTGTCGCACCATACCCTACCAGCACGGGGGTCTCGTTGTTACTAAATAATATTAATACGGGGGTCTCGCACCATACCCTACCTTGCGAGGGTTGCATGGCAGTGCTCCCGTCCCAAAACGATTTTTTTATGACTAACATACATTTTTTTTAAATATGTAATAAATATATGTGCGTATATAACAAACTAAATTGTTAATAATTAATATTATACTTAAGATATCATAAAAACTAATATAAAAATATTAAAAAAGGGGTACCAAATCTGTGCAGCCCGAGGCAGCACCTCGGGACCGCCGCAGCGCCTCGAGGCACATTTTTTAAAACCATGCATGCCACATTTGCAGAGATAACTTCAAGTCCATTGGGTGAAAACAAAAAAATTACGAATAACTGCCTAAAGAATATGGACGCTAAATAAGCAGACCTTAATGAAGTACTGATACATCCCTGCTGAAGGTGAACTCTGCATCCATTTTGCACTGAAATTTAGAAGAGAATCCTGAGATTTACAAGCATAAATTGGCCAGCACAACTTTTAATTAAAGTACAACAAAGAGATTCAACGCCCAGATTACCCATCGAGCGGATTCACGATACCAGGAAACGCTTTTCCAAAAGATAGCTTGTTGATCTTATGGCTTATCTGGCAGAAAGTACATTATATCATCGAAGTGAAAACCAAGAAATTGCCAGAAACTGATGTTCAAATGTCGCAGATGCTGGTAACAAACAAATTCCTGGTAACCAACCCAGGCAAAGAGTGACAGAGAAAGATTCCAAGAGGCAAGGCAAACAGTGACCAGACAGAGTCCAAGAGGCACCATGCCCGCACCATCATTGAACTTAATTATCTTACAAGGTTTAAAATATTTAACATAAATAATTCTCTCCATTCATAAGATCCATCAAAACTCAGAATTTTTGCCATTTTGACATTGGCTATTCTGACACCTTTAAATACCTTGTATCTAAAGGCTGTCTATTTTTGTGTATTTTGGACATGGCATAAACTATTTAATTAAGTTTATGTGATTTTCAATCAGTAAATCATCTAGTTTCCTCCGGTATATCTATCGGCATTAGATATTCAGGGAGGTAGGAAATTATGATCAAGATCAAAAATTAGTTGAGTAATAGAAAGAAACTCAAACGCACTCATTCAAATTGCAAAGATGCCTCGTGTACTAGAAATATCATCATATTCAAAGAACAGATGTATTCAAATTCCAATACATGGAATCGAAGCTGGCTAATTAAGAATGTTCAACATAATTTATATATTTATTTTGAAGGCTAAAAGTGGGGAAACATGCCTATGTCTCTTTCCCACGATTATTAATAAATATAGAAAAATAGTACAAAAGATAAGACTCGAGGAGTCTTCGAACGAGTAACCGCATTCTCAATCCAAATCACTCCATTCTGCGCTAACCAATTAGCGCAATCAGCTTGACTCTGTCTGTTTATGCATGGAAGCGAGAATTGAGAAGGGAGTCCAAAAAAGATTCTCTACTGTGATCTAACCAACCAATTCCCATTGTATGCCAAACCTCCACAGCCTTCACGCAATCAAAGAAAATGTGACTTGTTGTCTCCCAAACCGCACAGCAACCAGGAACTGTCCTCAAAGTGAAAAATACGAGCCCGTCTATCTCTAGTGAGGATTTTCCCATGCCTCAAGAGCCATAGGAAAACCTTGACACAATCTAGGATTTTCAGATCCCAGATCGTTATGCAATCTCTAATCAAATCTTCATGAAGTGGCTCACTTCTGCCAACAAGAATCCTGTAGGTCTTTCTCACCTACAAAGATCTAAAAGATCCAATGATCTCTGTTAGTAGGTGGACGCTCAAAAGAATTCAATGGCTTCAAGAGGCCGATGAAATATTATTGGACCTTCAAAAGAATTCAGTACTTCAAGAGGCCAATGATTCGAAATCCTAGTACCGTTGCTCTGAGAAGTCCCCATTGAAGGTGGGTAGCCAGAGCCCCTACACCCAGATGTTAGCAACCCGTGCAACTTTGTCCATAGCCAAGATAAAAAGTCTAGGAAAGTGAGCAGTTGAAGTCCCACCATCAGTGCAGTTGTCTTTCCAAAAGGAAAGATTATGACAATCCCCAAGCTTCCGAGAGAAAAGAGGAGGCAAGTCAGGCAAGATCTTATGAATACCCTTCCAAAACGATGATTCGTATCGAAGACGTCGAAGGTTCTCCAAGCCCTGAGAGTTAATACCGTAGATCCTGGGGATTACTCTACTGTAGATCATGAGGATTACACTGCAACAAAAGCCATATGCAGGCCCCTAAATTTTTCCATCCCACTTCAAAAGCAAAGCATGGTTCATCTCTTCCAGCTTGGTAATGCCAAGCCAGCCCGCCTTGGACCTGGTAGCCATCTCCCAATCCACACGATGTTTATTTAAAAGAAAAAAAGAGCTTCCACAAGATGTAAACCATAGCCATCTTGACATGTCTTTCCTAGAAAAACTTCTCATAATCATTTCTAGTCTGCAACGAATCCCTGGAGGCAGCAAGCTGGAGGACATAAAGAAAACATGAATGGCTGCAAGCACAACATCCACCAGAACAACACAGTCTTCGCGCGAAAGCAGGGACCCCTTCCGCCCCGCTAGTTTCCTCTCCAGCTTCTCAACCGCAGGTAGGTAATCCGAGAGGTGAAGCCGGCCACTACCGGGGAGTAGCCCAAGATATCTTATCAGTAGTGTACCACATGGACATGCTAATTCCTTCCACATGCCTCTGCCACCTTGTCATTGAACCCGAAAGGAATCAGATTTGACTTCAGACCATTGATCCTTAAACCCGACTGCTCCCCAAAAAGCTCCAAAGCCACCGCCATTCCCCTCACCTTTTCCACCCCCATTCCACGAAGTAAATTATGTCTAGTGGACATCCCTGCTTAATTCCCCTCTGTGGTTGGAAGAAACCATCCTCAGGACGCTCATTCACCATCATTGAGAAACATGCAATAGTAAATCACCTCTTCACCCACGAGATCCATAAATTTGGGAAATCTCTTCTAGCCATGATCGACCAGAAATCGCGCCAGTTCACGCTATCATACGCCTTCGAGAAGTCCTCCTTCCATAGAATGTTCAACATAATTTATATCGACTTGGAAGATTTAACATAATTTTATGGTAAGATTTGGAACTTGGTGCTATCAACTATAAAGCATGCCACCATTATCATCATTACATGTCGAGACATTGGTTATCTTTTGTAATATTTTTAGATTATCTATTTTCTTTTTCTTCTTCTTGTAGTTTGATCAATAGGTTCTTCTCCTATATAAGAGAACCTTAGGGTCTCTCATTAATTCAAGTCATTTGTTTCCTTCCACATGGTATCGGAGCAAAGGTCTTAGACCGGAGTTCCCATATCCCACCACGCCCTAACCCTACTCGGACTTGATAGAGCAACAGGGGTTTGTGCGATCGACTACCGATCACTCTTTGTGTGTGCACAGGACCCATAGAGGTAACATTGTCATTCTTGTCTATGTAGATGACATTATCATTGCATAAGATAACGAACGGAGCATTCGAGTTGCTGAGGACTTCCTAGGTCAGCAATTTGTGACCAAGGACCTTGGTAACTTGCATTACTTCCTTGAACTAGAGTTTTCCAGGAACCAGAGAGGTCTTGTGAGTTGTGATGACCTAGAGGAAGTACGTTACAGATCTTTTGTCAGAGAAAGACATGGCAGATTGCAAACTTGCTACTACTCCTATTGACCCGAGCATGAAACTTTTTTTGAGGCCCAAAAAAAGGGGGAGACACTCATCCGTGTTCGCCCCAATTGATTAACACAAGTATACAGTAAACAGGCGGTTTACACAGTTAGATAAAAAGGAGCCATACAGAGAGCTAAAACACCACCCACTCTTCTACCAATCTCGCGCAGTGAATAAGGATGTTTTCCTTGTAAAAACGTTGACCCGAGAAGAGAGCTGCGTTTAGACCCAACCATATCGCCCACTGTTGTAAAAGTCGGCCGACTAGGCCGATTAGTCGGCCCGACTAGTCGACTAGGTGGGGTAGCCGACTCAACTAGGCCTAGTCGGCCCTTAGTCGGTCAACCCGACTAATCGGGCCGACTAGTCCGCCTAGTCGCCTGAATACAAGGCCGACTTTTACATAGAGATTTTTTAATTTTTTAGTTTTTTGATTTTTTTAAAAGCAAACTTATTTTAATATGCTTAATGTTATATTTAAAGACAATTACTTCTTTTATTTCATTGTGATAGTATAGAAAATATATAACTCAATACAAATACATAAGAATATGTGTATAAAGATTTACTTATATATTTAAAATAATTAAAAAATTCAAAACGGACTATTAACCGACTAAATCCGATTAGTCGCCCGACTGCCGATTAATCCTTAGTCAGTGACCCTGCCGACCGAGTACCGACTACCGCTTTCTGCAACCTTGATATCGCCCACAAGCTCGCAATGAGCCATAGTATATCCCTCCTCTCTCTGTTTCTGTTGGCCACCAGCGAATCACAGAAGGCCGCCAAGTCCGAAGTGCACACCCAATTCAAGGCTGCTTCCTGCCAAACCCCAATGACCCTAGGGCATGCAAAGAAAAGATGTTCAATGGTCTCCACCGCATTTTCGCATAAGACGCATCTATCTGAGACATTGCCAAGCAACCTCGCACAACGATTCCTCGTCATCAGCCTCTACCTACGAAAAAGCCAAAGGAAAAAACCCAGACGTTCGGGGAGCTTGAGATCCCAAAAGAAGCCGCAATCACGCACTAGAGAGTCCGATCGAGCCGGTGGAGGCCCAGAAATTGCCCCATAACAATAGATTCTTCTCCTATATAAGAGAACCCTAGGGCCTCTCATTAATTCAAGTTATTCGTTTCCTTCCACATTACCAAATTCATGTCCATTACACCTAATCTCTTTTTCAATTTGATTTGTTGTATCAAAAACTTATCAGTTGGTCATTAACGAATGGTTGGCACGTATAGAAAGAGGTATGCTTCCTATGTGAATATGAAGCTTGAGGAATGGCGTAGTTATCAAAGCCAAGGGTGGTTGGAAGTAGAAAGAAACTCAAGAGAACTCGTTCAAATTGCAAAGATGTCTCATCTACTAGAAATAGCATCATATTCAAAGAATAGTATTCAATTTCCAAATATCGAAAGACGGGCTAATAAAGAATGTTCACTATAATTTATATTAACGGGCTCGGTGCCATTAAGTTTCTAGCTTGCTAACATTCTCGTCGTTAACAATATTTTAATTATTATTTTTTTTGAAATTATTTTGAGTTCTTGCATCATAACTTAACAATTGGTCATTGACAAATTAACAAAGAGCACATACAGAAGAGGGTGTCTTGTACATATTTACACATGACATGGTTTTAGTGAATAATACAAGAGATATAAATCAATAGGAAGCTTGAGCAATGGAGGTTGGCTATGAATCAAAATGGTTTTCAAAGTAGAATGAAGACGAGTGTATGGAATGCAAGTTCAATGTCCAGGAAGTTAGAGATCTGAGAAAGTTCGACCTTGAAACACATTGCAGTCCAAATGGTGCCTTTTAGAAACTAGTAGCCAATGTTTTACCAAAATGGAGGAATTTTTTTGAGGCCAAAATAGGCTAAGGTGTCCACCCCATATTTAATAATAGCCAAGACTCAAGAAGAGTCTTCGAGCAGAATAGAAACTAAAATAAAATGCTACTCAATACTTACATTATAATTATCTGTTTGAAAGATAATCAGATCTCGCATATGAAAATCAGAGATGTGGAAACTTTTTCCAGGTGAAAAATGAAAATTCCCAGCAACTTTGTTGACTTCAACAAAACCATGAATATTGCACCCCTCACCATCTTCCTCCTTAATCTTCTGAAAAAAGCCTTCTCTCTTACACTGCAACAATAAAAAAACAGACCCTTAAAAAAACAGTAAAAAACATCCTGTCATCGACAATTCATATCAATAAATACTGTGAAAACAACAAACAAGTGGACTTCCTAAATGTTAATGATGTGGTCAGATTTTTTCTGAATTATATTGAGAAATATATCAAGATTAGTATGTATATATATATATATATGAATCAATTAAACCCAGATTTAGAGCATTGAGAGGGCCTTCCCTAGCACAAGAGGAGCGGGAAGGACGCACCTTTAGTGTACCGGTTATCATTCCCACGGTCAAGGCTGGGTAGCCAAGTGTGTAGAGGATAACTGCTGAAAGCATCTGATTTTTTGACGCGATCCCAAGGAGCAAGTCTGAGAAAGCGGGATGGCTTACCAATAGTCTCCCCTGCGTTCGGGCTCAGTCTTCCCTTCCACTTTTCTTTGCCCAAACTAGAACTCCCCATCCCGGCATCAGACATATTCACATGTATGATTTGATGAGCTTTGGATGAGTAGAAATCTTAGGCCTCGTTCATTTGGAGAATAAGGCCTGGAATAAGGGGTCAATTCTCTGCCCGACACGATTTCCAAGAGTATGACTATTCACATCCACATCCCATTATTTCACCTTATTCTACCTTTATTCCTATATTTATTCCACATTATATACCCTTAGTCCACCTTATTCTCCTTATTCCTATCTTTCCAGCTGAACAAAGAATAGGCCCTTATTCTCCTTATTCCACATCCTTATTCCAGCTTATTCCCAAACCGAACGCCCCCTTAGGGTCTAGAGATATGTTTTGGTAAGTTAGTTCTGATAACTAGTTCATAAAAGTAAAGGAAAATCATTATCTTTATTTGTTTGTATATAAAAGTACAGCCAAAATTATGGCGATGTGAGTTGATGAAATCGTCCTCATACTAACGGCTACTGCTCTTGTGAGAGGCAAACTATAATTAACACCAAAACACATCCGGATGACTTAAGTACAAACTAGATTCCAATGATTTCAAGGTATTCATACAAACTGTAACAGTTAATTTTGGGAATACATACTAACAGCTATGTAGGAAATCCTTACGACCATCCACGACAAGTTGACAAATCCATATCGAGTTAAAGGATCTCATCTCTCTGTGAACGAAACCAAGTATGCACAAATTGTTTATTAACTATAGCTTAATTAGGATCAAGCCAAGGGCACATCAGTGCAAGCTTATGATCTTGGATTCAGTGCCTCCTCAGGAGTTCTGAAAATATCTGATTGTTTTGGCAGAAGCACGATGACACGGAATTAACATCCCACAATTGACGCAGTCCTGGAATCAGATTGCGCCAAATTTTATTTGCTGCAAGCCCCTTCCCCGAGAGGTAGACCACATGAGAATTTATGGCAGATGGGAAAAAAACTGTACGGATACCCCAGAAGTCTTGGTAAGAGGTTGCACATTTTCATCTGCGAAAACCCTAAGTCCCTGACCATGTTTTGTCGAATGACCTGCACATTAGCCTGTGGATTCTAGCTCCTCATTTTTGAGCAAGTCGAGATTTCAAGATTCCAACCATGATCGGGACCAGATAGATTTCTTGAGCAATCTACTCTACTCAGCTAGTTTATTTCAGTGCCATGGATCATTCTTTCCCTTGGCCGTTATGATTTTCCGTCCGTGTCATTAAAGACATTATGAAGAATTCACCATATCCATGTTACAATCTATCCAGGGTCTTTCTCATAATGAAAGAAGCTAGCCTCGATCTCAAAAAAGGAAAATTGTCTACCACAAAGAATAACAATGACAATGTTTTAAGCAAGCAAAATGCCCTCGATAATTTCCTTTGAGAGAAGTTCTCTACCACTAAGAATAATGCATATGTATCTTTTACATTAAAAAATGCAAGCCACTTCTTGGTCTTGCCAAGCACGGTTAACAGAAATCTACTTAATTCAGCATAGAATCGACCGAGGCAACTTCTAACTTCAGATTATCGAGGGCGGAGATCCAAGTAAAAATGAATCAAGGAGGGAGATGCTAACACCAAGTTTTTTTCATGTGGTGGCTAGTGGTAGGCAGCATCGGAATCTTTCCGTGCCTCTAGTACTTAGTAGTCGATGAGGTCCGAGTTGACGTGGACCTTAATTCAGTACAATGCTCGCAAATCACATATGCAGAGTAACCCCATAGAGCCAGTCGCAATGAGTGGATATGGGACGAGCACTGGGGCATCTATCATTTCCGAGGATCGAGGCCCATTGTTCTTGTTTGACGAGACAGTTTGAAAAGGATGACGTGAAGTTCACAGAGATGGGCTTGAATGTTGATGGGCAGGGACGAAGCCAGAAAATTCATCTTGGGGGGTTAAATTATTTATCTAATTTATCTTGTCATTTTAATTGTTAGTATTTGGGGACTGATGTAACGTTAGTTACAAAAAAGACGCTATAACTATTTTTTGTTCAATTTTGTTTCTTAAAATCCAATCTTATAAATAGAATCTTCGAATAATGTTATACATATCCTCCAATTTCGCTCAAATCCAATATCATTTTCTATTTTATATTACTAGCTAAAAGTTTGTTTCTCTTTTAAACGAAACTTAAACTTCTTAAATATTGATTGGACTTTTAACCACTAAGATAAAATAAATAATGATATTAGATTTGAGCGTAATTTGGAGGATATATAGAACATTAATGGAAGTTTAAATTTATAAAGTTAGATTCTTGGAAACGAATTCAATCTATAAGGTGAGTTTCCAATAATTCCATAATTGAGGGAAACTAATATTGGGAATAGATTTTTATAAAAGTACATATATAAACGTATGATCGGACATAAATAATCTCTATAAACATCGTATTGACAAAAGATACCTACAAAAATCTTCATATCACTGAAATATACATTTATTAATATGATATTAAGTAATACCACTATATTTAATATTTTCAAACAAGTAACACTATACAATACTTTTCACTTACATGGATGCAAACAAATATAGATATATGTACCAATCCTTTATCATATTTGTTATATATATTTTGACATGCATACGTTTATCTGCATATCGATTTAAAAATGAATGCAAACACAAATAGGACTGCAAACATGTGGGTACAAATAGGCATATGTATCCATATATGTATACACTAGAAAAATATGTAACCATATCTGTTTTACGATACTAAAAATGAAAGAGACATCCAAATCCATATCTGTATATGCAAAGAAAATAAAAAGAAAAATCATTATCTATATTTATATAATAAAATAAAAAATACATATATGTGATGGTTTACAAACGTATATGATGATGGACATATACATATGTATCAGTATCTGGTTATGCACATCATGTATTGTTAATAGTTAATTATTGTAATTAGATTATATATATGGGTCCAATGGGGATGCCCCCGCCACATTTTCCGAGTTTTTTTTTCAAAAATATCGCCATGTATATTCATCTATATATCTCGCCTATATGTCATTCGAATTTCGTCAGTAACAGAAACTCCTATGCCCTCCATCTAAAACAGGTCGATTACAACAATGTTTAGACCATTAAATTAATTGTTTTAGACGGAAGGCAAAAAAGTCTCTATTTCTGACGAAATTTGAATGACATGTTGGAGGGATATATAGGTGAATATACATGGTGATATTTTTCAAAAAATGTGGAAAAATGGGTTGGGAGCAGCCCCTTTATTCCCTGTATATTGATTTATTTGTTGACATATAGGGGGACTATTATACATAACATGTAAATTTTAGTCGTTAAATAATATATTTAGATTATATATGGTACTATACATTAAACACATATACCAATTTGGTCGAGAGCCTGGGGGGCTAAGCCCCCACCCGCCCCCACCCCCTCTCTCCGTCACTGCTGACGGGGCTCCCGGTCCATATAGCTTTCCAATTTCATTATTCCTCGAGTATTAGGATGTGGTGGGAGATGATATTGTGGAGTTGATAGAAGTGTTTGCTTAGGAAAATGTTGGGTTTGACAGGCTTCATAAAGCACTTGGTTTCTGTTACCAAAGGAGGTTGTCGAGAGAGTGACAGATTTTCGACCCATTGCATTGTTTAACAAAATTAACCTCGTTATAGATACAATATTGGCTAACATATTCAGTTTCATTATGAAAGATATCATTTCTCCGGTACAAAGCGAGTTATCCACAAGAGTGGATGATAGACAATTTGGTGATGGTTGGGCACGGTGGCATCTATCATTCTCGAGGACCATTGTTCTCGTTTGACAAGACAATTTGAAAAGGATGAGATTAGTTCGGAGTGATGGGATGAACGCAGACGGGGCTCCTGATCCAGATAGTTATCCGATTTCATTATTCATCAAGTTTTAGGATGAGGTGAGAGATAATATTGTGAAGTTGAAATAAGAGTTTGCTCAGAAAAATGTAAGGTGTGGCATACTTCATAAAGCACTTTGTTTATGTTACCAAAGGAGGTCATGGAGAGGATGGGGGATTTTCGGCCCAACACATTGTCTAACGAAGTTTTACCTCATTGTGGCTAAATTACTGCCTACCAAATTTAGGTTTGTTGTGAGTGATATCATTTCTCTGGTACAGAGAGCATTTACTCGCATAAGTTGAAGAAAAGTCTAGTGATAGCAATAGAGATTAAGCCAGATTGGAAGCAACATCAAACCAGAAGTGTGCTTTTGGAATGTTAATTTCACCAAAGCTTATAATAGTGCTGACATGCAGTTTTCAAGAATGGATGAAGAGGTGTATTTGGATCTCCTGCATGAAGAGGTGTAACACACAACATCTTATTCTGTAACGATGAACGGGTGTCCATATGGTGGATATTTTAAACCCCATATGGGTGTTCGTCAAGGTTCCCCTTTTGCTCCTTAGTTATTTATCTTGGTTGTAGATGTCCTTGTGATTATGGTTCACCAAGTGTACACCATGGGCTTACTGCAGATTATAGGCTTAAAGATGTCTCTATCCCCATCCTCCAATATACAGATGACACTATGTTTTTCTTTAAAGAGGGTGGGGAGGAGGCGAGAGGGATGACAAGGGTTCTAGACATCTTTGGTGAACCATCTAGACATGTAACCAACGAGGATAAATCGATTTTTGCTCGTTTTGACTTCTTGAGGAGAAGATGGCAGACTATGGCACATTTCTAAGCATTGCTTATGATTCAATGATAACTTCATACCTGGGAGTGTCGTTGTCTAGCAATCGACTCCATATGGCAGATTGGTTCCATGTCATTAAGAGGTTGAAAACTTTCTAGATAGAAGGCATTGGACCCTCTCTAGGGGAGGTTATCTTGTGCTTATGAAAGCAGATCTTGCACCCACTCCGATGTTCTTTATGTCATCAAGATTGTTGCATGTTGTAATTCATAGTAGTCTCGTAGTGATCATGCGAAGATTCTCTTGGAATACTGGCAATAGGAGTTCTACATGCATTTCTTTGGTAGATTGGGACACTATCATGCTCTCGACAAAGAGATACTTAGGGATAACTTGAGATGATGAACCACACTCTCCTATTAAACTAAGTGGTGAGGATTTAAGGAGCAGAGAAATGTTGGTCAGTAGGCTAGTCTGTGGTCTTTGTAGGCTTCACGCCTAGCATACCTTAGCCCCTCATCATCAACAATTCACATCCGGTTTTTGGAAGGGGGTCTGTTTTGTCTTATCTAAACTTCTTGGTCGTTGAAACCAATAGTGGGAGACGGGTGTTCCTTTTCCTTTCGGACAGATGTTTGGACCAATGGATGATTCCTCTTGGAATGCTTCTACGTATGTTTGTTGTGGCGTATGATCCGAACGTTTCTATCTTAAGAACATTTTCACCATGCTAAGACTCCTCGAGTCTCGATTTTTGTAGTGCATTTTAATGCATGTCTGTGCATATACTTTTAGGGCAGGTATCTTTGCGTGTTTCCCCCCTTTTTTACTCAAAAAAAGAGCGAATGTGATTCCTTACAAGAAAAAATGACAAATATCCAGCTGCTCATCTTTCAAATATCCCAGCCTTTTTCTTTAAATAGATATAAAGAGGGAGGAAAATGGTATCATTACCTGGTCAATCAATTCAGGATTCGTTAAGCCCCAGCCTTTTTTCTTATATGCTTCACGAACTTCTTCACATGAATTACAACAATGATCATCTGTCTGCAACAAAAAATGAAAATAGTTAGCCATATTAGTGGATGCAACTGTTGTAAGCATTCATCGTCAAAAAGAGAAAATTTTCAGACTACAAAACCATAGCTGGGACAGAGTTCCTAAAATATAACTGTCCTACTGCAATATGATAAATGAGTTTTTTACGGTGGATTTAGGGGAAAATAAGCATCTGCAGAAAAATCTTCACTTACTGTCTCGGCACCATAGCAAGAACCACAATATGTCTCATTATGCTCCAGCCTTCCACCATGCCTTTGTAAAGGTCTTTCAATCTGATGAATGAAAAGCTTAAAAGTCAACACTCTAATAAGCTAGTAGAAACTTCAAACAAGAGTAAATATTTGAACATGTGGAATTTTCATTTCTCAAGAGGCAGCCCATGAAAGAAAATGAGCAGCAAAGAAACTAAAAACGGAAATTTTATTTCTTAATGCTTTTGAATAATAATGACATCAGAAACTGTCCAAAAGGAATCTTGGAACTGTTTTCAAATGTGCTGAATGACAACGGAGCATATGGTATAAGGTTGTTAGTTTTTCTCTAGATTTTGTCAATTTTATTTTACTCCATTTAAAAATATCCTATTGAGTACAAACAATCAGACATTTGTTATTGGAGGATCCTTATCTCCCTCGTCCACATGCATCTGTCCCCAGATCTCCATCTACAATGCTGATTTTTAAATCAGCCCACGGGGACTAAATGTTCAGTTGATCTAGCCCCAAAAAGCCAGAAGCATCAACCTTGACACACACACTTCCAATGCCACATGCCAAGTCTCTCATTTTCACCAGCCAGCCCAACCAATTTCCAGATATTAGAAATATTGTTTGTTTGTTGTTTAGTAATTTCAATTTACTTTTTGGACATTCATAATCTTCAATAACTCAATCCTAATAAACAAGGGCAGGGTATGCAGTGTTATTTTATTCTACATTGTATCAAAAAGATAATCCTAGGCTGGTGTTTTATACAAACTTGTTTTCTTTTTCATTCCACACTGCAAGTCCTAACCATAGTTGCTGCTCCCCATCATCCAGACACGGCCTTGGCTTCTCAAAATATCAGGTATTTTCTATAATATGTGCTGATTTTTATAATTGGCCCATGGGACCTAAATGCTAAATCTATCGACCGCCAAAAAAGGCGGAAGGGTAAACCTTTGACCAACTCATTTCTGCTGCCACATAACAAGTTTCTCATGTTCAACTGCCAATCCAGCCAATCTTCAGAAACTATGAATATTTTTCAGTTGTTTTGTAATTTCAAAATTTTACTTTTTCAGTGGTTTACATGGATAGCCCTCAAATCGTACAAGATGTATGTTTTCCAAAGTTCATGGAATAAAGGGATTACCCAAATCCCCTAATATCAGAAAAATGAGTAATAAAAAAGTTGGGAGAAGAAACAAGTTTGGTAAAAGAAACTTTTTTCTCGCATTCTTCATCTTTTTCTTTCAAAGTTCTCATTTTTTACTGTTTTCTTTTGTTCTCTTCTTAATTTTTCTTTTTCTTCTAAACCTTTTTCTTTTTCTTCTAAACCTTTTTAAAGAGCCCCTTTATAGTCTTGTTTGTTAGACTATTTTGGGATTTTTTTCACCTTTTTTTATTCTTTCATTTTTCTAAGTAATGTAGTCATCTGGGCACATGAGAAACTGAACAATAAAAAACACAATGACTTTGGGACCAAAACCCATCTAGAATCTAATCACAATCTTTGCAACTTCCTCTTTCTTAATTCTTTGGGGTTAGAAGAACCTATAACGCACGGGAAAATCAGCACAAGAGTTCAGAAGGAACAGCATTTGAGAGAATCTATAGTCAGTGCACATATCATTGTCACATAAATCACTTGTGATGTAGGAAAGAATTCAATCGCTGGAACTCTAAGACTTTACTGGTGAGTACATCTAATCACTGGCATGCTGATTACATGGCATGCACGTCTCCTGTACGGATCTGGTTGTTGGTACGCAGGTTGCATGGCATGATGTTGAACCTGTGGTGTTTCTAATGGTACTAAGTTAGAGAAAATGGATTACAGATGCTCCTACTACATCCCTTTTTGTGAACCCTTTCCATCTCGCAGCATTCATTTTAAAAGGTTTGTCTAATAGGCATTGCTTGCCAGCCTCTTTCCATCTTTAAGCAATCATCGAGATTCAATCTTTAACCCTCATATAAAGAGAGTTCTGGGGAGGGAGCTCCCTTGCAAATATTCCATTTCATCTTTATATACATTTGATTCGCATGCTTGTCGGTAATGAAATCCTCCGTACAGAAAAAAATCCGAACACGACTTAGGTTCGGTGGTTCACACAACAATTGAGGAAGTGGCAGTCAATCGTGGTCCATGCGAGTGACGGAAGCTCGCATCAGGTGGAGTTGGTGTGTCATCTCACCTTGGAGTGGTGGTGGCAACCCAAGAGGTGATAACCGCAACCGAAATTGGCAGCAGTTGGATCGCGGTGGGGGTCTTTCAACATCGGTGAAGTAGGGGCAGGCGAGCGCTAGACACTGCATGGGAGCTGAGCGGGATAGGCAGACAATGGGTTAAAAAACAGAGGCTTTGCAATGGAAGAAGGGGGAGGGAAGGGCAACACTTGCTGAGTGGAGGGAGAGAGGGCAATGGCAGTGAAGAAAACGGGTGATGGGTAATGTTGGTGTAGGAGCGAGGATGTAGACGAAAGTGGTTCCAGAAGATAGGGATGGCTGTGACAATTGCGAGATAAAAAATGGAGCTCCTGAAAAGGCGAGGCAAAGTGTGTAGCTACTACTGTTGAAGGAAAAATGACAGTGCCCATGCCTAGCTATCAGTGCAGATTTCAAAGGGTTTGATGATGGTGATGGAGATACAATCTGAATAGTGCCATCCTATACAGCAGATTAGATAAAAATGGTGGCATGATGGAATCCAACAAGGTGGCTTAATGGTGGTCCCTAGGCTCGGATCATTAAAAAAATACTGCGCATCTTGAAGACACAACAATGAGTTGGCTATCACTGGATATGGCTGCATTCTCCACACATGATGTCCATTCGTTTGTGATAATAAGATGATGACTACAACATATGTTTTTTCATATCCTTGTATGTCTCGAAGGATCGTCAAATGATGGAAAGGATTTAAAATGACATGCCCAGATACCAATTGATACAAAATGAATCTGTCATGCTTTGATATATGGAGGGGGAGACAAAAAATGGGACAATGCGTCGATAATGCAGGGCTTGATGGCGAAATGCAAAGTGCGGTAAGAGAAGATCTGAAACTCCAAATTGTGCAAAATGTATATCTCTTGCCATAAGCCCCTTTATATAGTGATCGGGATGGGAATACAAAAATAATAATAAATAGAATAGACAAAACCCTGACAAACCTTAATTGGCTCCTATAAATTCCTAATTTAATTAACTAAATTAGCCATGCTATTCTTAGAGGTCTATTTATTAAATAATGTACTAAGCCTTCTCTCACTATAAGTAGGGTCGGTTATATGGATTCTTGCTCAAATCCATGTTGAAAGATTCAAGTGTTTTTTTATGATGGTCGTCGACTACCTGACGCAACCCCTACAAGAGTGGGATTTGAACCCTGATCTTTTGTGTGGTTGACACATTGTACTACCAGTAGATCATTAAGTGGTACAGAGATCTATATATTAAACAGGAACAAAAATTCTATCGGGCTCAAATGGACAGAAAAAATCCTAATTTTGCACTAATTCACAGTGCTTGCATCACATTAAAGTCAAATGGGTCGAGGGCGTAGAAACTTTAATACACAACCAAACGAGAAGATAATTACCTTAAGTAAAAGATACTTGAAAAGAATGACAAAAACAGCTTTATTTAGAACTGTTTTTTTCTGTTTATCTTTTTCAATAGAAAAATTTCAGCAAGATGGAGAATCTATACCATAATGATTAGAATTGATATTTTCTTCAAGAAAAAAAGACAAGCATGCATGCTGCTGTTACCTATAAACATCCATGACATCACTCAACAAAAAATATATTCAATATTGAAATCCCATTATAGCAAAAATCAAATGTCTGACATCTACATGGTTTATCTGATCGGCTCGATAATAAACATGTTTCGGAATGGAATTTGAGTACCAAAAATCCAACAAAAACAAATCCAACTGCTTGTCAGGCGATAAAATTGATATGTTAAGATACTTGATGGAAAGCTTATATAATCAACGACACATCAAAAGATTACATAAACGCAATTATACCCCTTAATGCATTTGTTCCTATCAAAATAATCATAACAAAATCTTCTAGTGAAATCCACAAATTACTGGAATAGGATTTTTTAGAAGATTAGAAGAATGACAGAGAAATGGCTCAGGTGCAGAAAGTGATGCATACCAGTTTGCCACCATAAAAAAATTAAAATCAAGATTTTTTTCTGAAATTAGGGTGCTATGGGAATAAAGGACCTTCACCAAAAAGGTGTGAACCCAAAAACAAAAAATAATGTGTATTGGTGATAAATTACATTTGCCTTTGAAGATCAAATAGGTACTGTAGTAACATACGGTACAAACATTTAATTGACAAAGGTTTTAAAAAGAAAATTGAGCTGAAGTACAAATATTTTCTGAAGAAAAGAAAATATACACATCTTATAAAGTATAAGTGCAGAAGTTAAAATTTGCAAAATGTAACCTTTGGAGCACCAATTCCATCCCGTCTAGTCTCCACAATATTTCCCAGGTGATCTAATCTTTTTTTGTTATATCATGTCTCTGCCGAAAAAAGGAGAATTTTTCATCACTAAAAATTATTGTCAAAATAACTTTGGATCATTGAAATTATTGGACATACTATGTCATAGTGCTGCTCTCCACTAATATCCATGGCATCAAGACTAAGAAGTGAGCACGCAAGAGAAGGAAACGTAACATCAAACTGCAAAAAGAAACAGAATAAGTTCACATAAATGCAAATTTTGCACCACAACATTCTAAAAAGATGTCAACCAGTTTCAAAAAATATAAGGACATTTACGGGAGATAGGTAGGTCTGTGCATTCTTTCTTTCTTTTTGGGAGGATAAAAGGGTGATCACTGGTGAGGTGCACCTCAAAAAAGATATATATTCACAAGTTTCCGCATAAACAAGAATTGCAAAGGCCAATAATTAGAGAAAGCAACGGCAAGTTCGCGGACCAACACCATAAATAGTAAAAACACGAAACCAATACTGCTCAAGAACTTCGGCACGCTCAAGCACATTTTCCACATAAAATCTCTCATGATGCGGTACCATACCATTCCTTGCCAGCAAAAGAGCATGCACAAGTGCTAAAGCTTGGACTCTATCACTGTCCGAATAATTCAATTGGAGACAATGAAGTTTCCGAAGGTCGACGAGCTACCAAAATCCGCCTGGATGATATGAGATACATCCTAAGTTTCCCTAGAACTGTCACAAGAAAAAATCTGTGATCACTTTCCTCCATAGTAGTCAAGCATCATAGGCAAGAGCCATCCACCCTCGGATCTGATTGTTAGTCAACACGCACTTCCATCTCAAATGCCATTGGAAATTTCCGACTCATATTGCAATCTGGATTCTGGACCATAAATCCCAATGTGAAAAATCATGGAAGCAAAAAGCAGCTTGTAGGCCTTCTTGATCGAAAAACACACATCATCCAAAATCCAACAATCATGGCCACTGATTACCCCTTCATAGCAGCCACCACTTCAGACAGCAACATGAAATCTACTACCCTTTGATCTGGCAGACCAGAATGAAACAAAGAGGCTCAAGCACCATTTGTCGAAACATTTGCAACCTTCATACTCTGATCATGCACCAGAACAAAAATATGAGGGAAGAAAACACAAAGAGTCCCATCCTCGATCTACTTATCCTGCATAAGAAAAAGGCATCATTGTTCCCCAATATGGGTCATAAGGATTGCGAGATCTCCAGAAGAACAAAGCACATACCCTTCTAGATTATCAAAGGTGAGCTAATAGAACCAAGTTGCACAAACAATCTAGCCATTACCCATAGATCTTTCAAACCAAATTACAACATAATCACGAGTCATCATTCCAAATCCGCAAAATGTTTCACAAGAAGCACTTTATTCATCTCCTTTAGTTTCATTACACCAAGGCCGCCATTATCCACACTATGTTTGACAATATCTCAACATGTCAATAGAGTATCGTTGGAAGAGGATCAAACAAATTGCCTCGTAAGAGACTACTAATCGCGAACTCCAATCAGCAAGAGACGAGATAGACGGGGGGAAATTAGATTAGACGACAAGATGGCATTTAAAAGCGACGGCATTTAAAAACACCAATCTTCAACTCTGGAGATGCAAGTAAACTTCCAACCGACAATTCTCGATCTTCTCCACCACAAGCATCCAATCCGTCTGTTTAAGCCAGTTGCACACCAAGAAGAAGTCTGGATAAGTAAAAGACGCAAGCTTAGGCCTTTGGGATCCTGGAGATAGCCTGATGGGCAAACCACCTCCATAAATGTCATGCCAAAAGGAAATAAAGCAAAGTTCCATCAATTAACTTGGTTGGAGCCCACAAATACCACCAAAAATCTCCAGGACCATAGATAGACCCTTGCCCTTTGATATCCCACCCTCTATGTAAAAAATGGTATCATTTGCATACTATGGAATCGAGAGACAGGCATGTCATCTTGTTGGCATGGCCTCAAATTTCAGCGAAATTCGGTCGAATTTCTGTCGAATATCGATATCCTGCCGAAATCGAAATTCGACCGAAATGGATGAAATGACCGAAATATGGGGGCCCTAGTACAAAAAATGACCGGATTTTCAGTCGACTTTCTACAGAAATTCCACCGAAATTCTGTTTCGGTTGGTCACCAAAATGGTGACCGAAACTGATATTTAGGGCCTTGCTTGTTGGTAGCTAACGTGAAAATCGCCACCCATTGCTTGCTCCACCATTATATATAGCTAACGCGAAAGTCACAACCCAATGCATGCTCCGCCATTATAGATAAAAAATTAGTTACCTGAAATAAAGAACTAGGGCAAAGGAATAGCCTTGTCGACCACCATTATATGCTGGAAAAAACTACCCTTGTAACAATTGTTCACCAACGTCGAGCATGAAGCAGTAATGACACGTCTCTTCATTCACACGATCCCTTTATCCGAAAACCCACAAGGATAGAGAGAAGCCATAATTAACTTCCAATATACATAATCAAGGTTGCAGAACTCGGTAGTCGGTACTCAGTCGGCGGGGTCATTGACTACAAATTAATTGGAAATCGGGTGATTAACAGTATTTAGTCGGCCATTAGTCAATTTTGAATTTTTTTTAATTATTTTAAATATATAAATCATTTCTATACATAGATTTGTAAATTTTCTATACGTTCATAATTCATAATGAAACAAAAGAAGTAATTGACTTTAAATATAACATTATTGCATATTAGAATAAGTTTGCTTATATATTAATATAGATATATAAATTTTCATAATGAAACAAAAGAAGTAATTGACTTTAAATACAACATTAAGCATATTAGAATAAGTTTACTTTTAAAAAAAGAAAAAAAAACCAAAAAAAAATATAAAATCTTGATGTAAAAGTCGGCCGATTAATCAGTTCGATTAGTCGGCCGATTAGTCGACCGACTAGTCGGGTTGACCGACTAATGGCCGACTATGCCTTGTCGAGTCCCCCCCCCAAGTCGACTAATCGAGCCGACTTTTACAAGCTTTTTATTTTGCCTTTTAGAAGTCCACCTTCGATAACACTATTTTTTTTTTTGCTTCTTCTCCTGTCAGCAATAATCTCAATTGCTATAACAATGCTATTCATCGGGTGCTAACCATGACAAAAAGTGGACTACACTAAAGAGATACGGAATCCAAGACTCCCCTGAGTCATTTAACCAACAGCTTTCCCATGATAGGTAGATACCATCAGCCAATGCATGGGTTGACAGTCCACCTTAAGGGTTGCGTCTCTCTTGAGTATGCCAACAAAGCCTTGTCCCACTTTAAGTAGGGTCAGCTACATGGATTATTTGCCTCCATTCAAATCTCTTTTGGATCATTCTCAGATCTAGATCCAACTAATTAAGATTCCATCGAGTTGTACCCTCCCAACATTTCTCGGGCCTTCCTCGCCCTCTCTTAGTTGGCTCAACATCCCAAATCTCGTATGTTCTAACCAGTGCATCAGCAGATCTCCTTTCAAATGGTCAAATCATCTTAAGCGATTCTCTCTCATCGTATCCTCAATTAGGGCAATACCAACTTTCCTTCTGAACACATAGTTCTGAATCCAATCTTTTCGTGTATGACCCCACATCCACCATAGCATTTTCATTTCGGTTGGCATCATTCTCTGAACATATGTATGTTTCACATGCCAACATCCAGATCTGTAAAACATAACATGTCGTATGATTGTTTTGTAATATTTTGATATTTTTGAAGGAATTTTCTTATCACTTAGAGTAATAGAGGATCTTCTCCACTTTAGCAAACATGCAGTTATTTTCTGAGTAATATATGCAACAATTTCCCCGTCATGTTACAAACATGGACTGAAGTCTTGCGAAATTTCGCCGAAATTTCGACGAAATTTCGGTTTCGATGGGTATCGGGTATCGAAATCATACTGTATATCGAGATCCCCGGTTTCGGTCAAAAATATCGCTAGATATCACCGATATCTCGGTCCATCTCGATATCTCGCCCGACATTAGGAATCTTTGAATAGAAAAATCTGGCCACTGTCGAAATATAGCGAAATATCGGTCGAAATGTCCCCATTTCGACCAACTTCGGGCAGTGGTTGTTCTCTTCATCCTCCAAGACCTTCATCCTTTGAGGTAAGCCAAATTATGATAAATCTTCTTCAAATTCAATAATTTTTTTAGGGTTTTCACTAAATGGTTGTTGATATAGCTAGGCATGGTGTTTAATTTGAGAGATTTCCCCGAAAATAGGTATAAATTTGGAGTAGAAATTTGGGGCTTTTGTGTTTTTTTGCACAATAGTGCTAACTATGATCATTGTATCACAGATCTGAAGTTAACATGAACTAAAACATTGTTGGAGATTATTTTCTTGGATCTATGTTAGAAGAAATTGGGGGTTTTGAAGTTTAATGTGGAACGATAATGAGTTGTGGTGTTATATATTCGGATCTTGTGTTTTGGAAGTATAAATCATAGTCTGGAAATTGTTTTGGATTAATAAAAATTAAAAATATAGAAAATCCGAAAATGATTTGTTAAATATTTACGTTTTTGTTCATATTTTGTGTCAATAATGCAGTCTTTCATGAAATTGGTCCCCTAATTTGTAGATCTAAGATCCTAATGTATAGATCCAAGGTTTTTTTTCTGTAAATAAGAAAAGTAGGTGTTGGAAAAATTAAATATATAATAATTCCGAAATAAAAAAATAAAATAATTTGCATATTCATAAGCAGTTGCATTGTAATGCCAACTTAATGTTTGTTCTTGATTTTCCTCGCAGATTTCGACGTTCATACATGGCACATTCTGCGACATTCTGGTTTCGGTTCCGGTTCTTCATTTGGATATTCACCATGGCACATTCTGCTTCCGGTTCTGGATCTGACAGTTCTGATGATCAGATGGAAGAATTCAGTGGGGACATTGGGTGGAGGTATGCGTCCGCTCCTGATGGAAATAAGGCGAAGCCGCAATGCAATTTCTGTGGGAAGAAGTTGGGAGGAGGCGGGATCACAAGGATGAAGCAACATCTTGTTGGCAACAACAAGAATGTTGCCAAGTGCACGCGTTGTCCCAAAGATGTGAGGGACAAGGTCAAAGCGAGCTTGGACGGAAAGAAGGAAAAGGAGACGGAGAGAGTAAGAAGGGAAGAACAAATGAAGGAGTTCATTTTCGAGAAAGAATTCAACGTCATTTCTGATTCAGATGACGATGATTTTGTGTACCCCGCCGACATTCAGACTGCATCAGAGAGGAGGGCATACAGAAGGGCTACACAAGAATCATTGAGGAGCGAGTTCGAGAGGAGAGAACTCGGTGGTGCACAGGGCGGCTTCTATGGTGCAGGTGGGAGTGGGAGTGGTTCTGGAGGCGCACCAGTACCACCACCCACTAAGAAACACAAGGGGAAGGGAATTGAGCCCTTCTTGACGAGGAGCGGATCCATGCAATACAAGGCAAGCAAGGATCCGAGGCAGAAAACAGTGAAGGGAATGTTCACCAATGCACGAGAAAGGGTAGGAAAAGCCATCAACAAGCTCTTCTTTGGGGAGAGCATTCCTGCCAACATTGCAAGCGGGCCATTCTTGCAGCATGCCGTTGATGAGATCGCTGCAGCGGGAACGGGAGTAAAGGCTCCTACATCCTACGAGATCATGAACAAATATCATGGGATGGAGAAAGAGGAGATGAATGAGTACATCGCCGAGTTGAGGAGGAGATGGCCAGAGTATGGGGTGACATTGATGTGCGATGGGTGGACGAGCTACACAAGGAAGCAGATCATCAACTTCATTGTTTACTGCGATGGGAAGACAATTTTCTTGAAATCTGTTGATGCATCTGAGCATGTGAAGGACCACAACTACCAAAGTAGCCAACCTGAGCAGAGCCAGGGCAGTTTCTTTGGGGGTGACAGCTACGGTTTCTTTCCTGACTACTACACGGCAGTTCCTCCTCCTCCTCCACAGAGATCTTCTCCTACTCCGTCGTCGTCGTCCCGAGGATCTCAGGGCAGTAGTTCGCAGCAGCCTCGTCGTGCCACTCGTGATACCGGATCCAGTGCTGCTTATCCTCGACTCGGGATGCTCATAGGCATCGATGACCACCAGTACAGGCAGTATGTCATGGATTACAAGGCCATGTACTCGTACATGACATGGGAGAACTACTGCGAGTTTATAGAATCTGCGATGCGCTATGAGAGACAGCAAGGAAGGGGGGGCATTCAGATCCACCACGAAACTCCTGGTTCTGAACAAAACATGTCACCAGGGCAGGTACTATATTTTAATCTTTACTCTCTTTTATTGCATTTATCAGAAATATGCATGTTCTTAATAATTTTAACTTGTTGTAAGTTGTATTGTATTTGTAAGACTAGACTATTACTCTTGTTTATTATGTATTAACAATGTTACAACTTACAACCATGGTTTCAACTTTTATATATTAACTGTCTTATGAGATTTCAGTCGAGATAGGTTGTAATAGAGGGGTGGAGATCCTCAATTGCAATGATATGGATAAAATATGGGTCATTTCGACCCCATATCGATGGAGACATGTTGCTTGGGTTCCAACAATATGTCCACCGATATGACCGATATGGCCGATATGACCGATATGTCTATATATAGGGTATAGATAACCAATTTGTGTGAAATAAATGTGTATTTGTATGTTATTTAGTGTTCTAATAACTTGGAATATCGAAATTTTCAATAAAATTGGAAAAAATCGGGTTTTTTAGCCTTTTCCGACGTTTCCACCGAAATCGTCGAAATTTCCCGAAATTTCGACGAAATTTCGGTATTGGACCTTACCGAAACGAGATCGAAATCGAAATTTCGAACCTTGGTTACAAAATAGATACCAAGTATATAAAAGAATATTTCTTCTAATGTTTTCTTCTCCAATCTTCACCCCATTCACCACTGCTTTCATCAAGTGTGCACTTCATATATTCAGTCTCAATTCTAGTAAAGAGGAAAAGACTCAAAGTTGAACCTTGATGCAAAATGATGTTGAAGTTAAAAAAGTCAATATTCCCAGACTAAGTCATTATACAAGATGAACCCCCATCATACATATCCTTTATAAGGTTAATGTACAAGACATGCACATCTCTTTTCTCCAAAACTCTCCACAAGATCTCCCATGGAATCGATCATAAGTCTTCTTCAAAAAAATAAATAATATATGGAGGTTCTTCCTTAGCTCGGTAAATCTCTGTTATTATCCTCAACAAGTGGATAGCTTCATAGCTGAGCGACCTGGCATAAATTCTATTTGATTTTCTATTACATTAAAAACTTGCCTCAAACTTCTTTCGATTACACGCTCCCGAATTTTCATAGTAAAAGCAAAATAAGGGACCGAATCAAACACTCAAAGCACAAATTCCATATTGTCGAGAAAAACCACAACATCTCCCTAGGCCACATCCTATAACTCTATGAAGAAGAATTCCAGGAAATCATCCAAACTTGAGGAGCCATCCACGTTAGATCAAACATGTAAAATGAATATCCATAGAGAAAAAAGCATACTTCAGTATGCTCTAATGACAACATGCTTCCACACAGACTAAACCAGTGATCACTCCTCGAGCGAACATGATAAGGCCTCGGAAAATGCTCTACCCCTACAACTTAAATATCATGTTCCACGTAGAACAAAGTATCCCTAAGTCTCCTCTACAGAGATCGAGTGAATGAGACTCCCTTTGCACCTCCCAATAATCATGATGTGGAAGAACCAAGTGTTTGTCTCACCCTCCCAAAACCAAGGCTAACACAACCTCTACCCAAGGCCCTAAATGTCGGTTTCGGTCACCATTTCAATGTCGACCGAAATAGAATTTCGATGGAATTTCGGTGGAATTTCGACCGAAATTTCGGTCATTTCGGTCGTTTTTTGTACTAGGACCCTCATATTTCGGTCGTTTCGGTCGAATTTCGATTTCGACTGGATATCGATATTCGACAGATATTCAACCGAATTTCGCTGAAATTTGAGGCCATGCCTCTACCCCCAATCCACTTCCCTTTATTGATTTATTCTTCTTAATATGAAGGAAAAGACTTAATGAATCAATTGTCCTCCTAACAAGACTAACTATTTTCTTTTAGTTGGGTTCAATGCATAGAACAAAGAAGGAAAACATGTATTCCCAAACATCATTTTGAGATTACAAGTACTTATGCACAACACGCAAGGAACTAATACTGAGGATGAGTCCAACCTCACTTTCAACTTGTGGAAAATAAATAGAATGTATGGCAGCAAAGAACATGGAGAACAAACATCATTTATATGGTTAGTGACGATCACATAAGGCCACCGTACAAAATTGGAGAAGAACCCTCTAGTGGTTATGTCGCTCTTGTTTTGGCTAGAAGGGAGCAGGTGATAGGCCATTGCGCAACGAGAACATTCTAAATATAAGAAGGGGACAAAATGTTATAGTAGCTTATAAGTAGCGAGGGCTACTAGTAGACAGCATGAGCTTAAGAATTTGGCTTGTGGTCAAGGACTCCAGATTGACCCAAGCCCAACAAGTGGCCCGGGATAGTAATCATCGTTAACGGACCGGGTCTAAGGCCCCGAACGACGGACGTTAAGATCACCATCTTAAGCTTCTCGATGAATACAAGAGATGTAGAACTTTTTATCTAGCCCCTCCAATACATCCAAGTCTCATTAAATGTGTCCCACAACCAAGTAATGTAAGACTAAACATGAGGGAGAAATGTAATTGAATCTCAAAGAGATCCAATTGTCTATTTAAATACATACTTTAAAACACACTATTAAACAGAATCCAAGAAAGTTGCAGCTTGTAACAAGAAACCATGAACATCTTCACTTGACACATCTTTCGAAGAGTTGGGAGGAGATACGCATGATTAGGTCATATTAAGAGAAGACATGCAGAAGAAAGTATATGGGAGGAGACATGTGCTTGTATAGTAGGAGATACGTGGAGACTATGGTCGATTGGAGGAGGGACGGAGTGTTGATATTCGAGTAAAGTGGTTATCTTTATTCGAGCAGTGGAATTATTAGAAAATCCCAACAATAGTAGAAAGCGTCATCCAACTAGTGGTGGGAGTCGATCCCAAACAGTAAAAGTAGAGTGATGCTCTCCATACAAAGATCTTGAATGGTGGTCTCTCCTATATGGAGACTCTAATACCATATTCCTCACATACGGAAGTATCAATAGTCGCTTCTCTCATATGGGGACCTCAAACAGTGAGTCTCCTTTATGTAGGGACCTCGAGAAGGTTCTTTCAAAAGAACATCAAAGAAGAGATGGCATTTTAAGAATGATAAAATGAAGAGGATGGACAAAAGATAAATCCCTCTTGAGCCATCTCAAGTAAAAGAAAAGCAATGTCCTATTCACCTTCATTTTTCCTAAACTGGTCAAAATCGAGCTATTTAATTAAGCTAAGAGAACAAATAAGTTGGGTAAACAAACTCTCTTTTTTCTTTCTTTTTTAAACCTTCTTTTACTTCTTTTTCCTTTTTAAAAAAAACAAACCTTTTATCGATTTTGAATATATATTTTTCACTTGTTTTTTTCTTCAACTTCTTTTTTTGTTGAAAACTCGATCTGTTTTGGGCGTTGCAATCTAACCATAAACTCAAGCCCAAGGACATGTGCAACAATAGAGAGTCAATCCTTCCTTTCTCCTCTTCATTTTTTTCATGTTTAAGGTTAGATAAACCCCTCTCAAATCAATCATCGATCTCCTCCTTCCTATGCCACCAACAAATTCTCATCACAGCCACCATGTTATCCTATCATGCAATCGTCTACAACATTGTTGATCAAAGATCTTTACACAAGCGGTACCATTGTTGGTTTCCGACATCAACGGCGCAAATCGTTATCTCTATTGCCATCTTGTTAGTGCCCCCTCCTTGCAACATTTCATCACCCCCATGAGCACTCGTTGTCTTCAATCAAACTCCTCGTTCAAAGCATGCGTCATACTTATCATCTCATTCTTCATATGAGCACCACTTTGCTTTTTATAGCACCTCCAGTGTCACTATTCCCAATAGCATCTCTTGAAGTCATCGATCACAACACCACTAATATTTGTTGTTGATTACAATGCAACTAATACACTCTTTGTAATAAGCAATTAGGGTCACATGTAGAGAAATCGATGGTTGATCTCTTAGAGGTTACGCAATCGCAACCTTATGAAGGGGCTTTGTGACACCATTGCCATCTCACAACATCATTTGGGCACTGGCAATGCCAATTGTGGCACATCATAGCCATGTGTACTCCTCTTATGAGGCTTGGACACATTGGAAAAAATACAATCAAAATAAAGATAATCGAATAATATGAATAAACACGAGACCAACTTGGACTGATGGGCAATAAAGTCCCACCACTAAGCAAAGCAGGGCTAAAAACAGGAGAAGAGTGCAATCGTTGGGAGAGGTCCAATTACTGACTTAAATACATAATACAACAAGATTGTACATTATTTTGTTTTGTAAGTGTGGAAAAATAATAGGATGGAAAAATTGATTCCATTCAAAGGGGTAGTGTTTTGTATACAATGATGAATCCCTAAATCCCTAAAGGTGAAATACAATGATATCCCCAATGGAAATAGTATATACAAGAATTGTTAAAGTAATAAAATATCAATATTTCCTCTCAAGTTAGAGCAATTATATCAATCATGTACAATTCTAAGGCCAATAGTGAAATGTGTTTATTTGGAAGAACTTTGATGGAAATATTTGCAAATTGAAGCTCTGAAGAAATATTGTAGTGGTGTCACCTTTACACATTGAATCCCTGATAAAATGAAGACTACTTCAATGTGCATTATATATCCATGAAAGACAATATTAGTGGTAATATAAGTGGCTGAGTTATTGTCACATAGAAAGGAATTGCAGTTTTGATAAACAACCCAAGTTCCTGTAGAACAGAAGCCAACTATATTCATAAGTAACTGGTCGGAGACATGGCTCTAAATTCTACTTTTCCATTAAATGTGGAAACAAGTATCTGCTTCTTAGTACGCCAAGTGACACAAATTTCACCAATGAACGTAGCCAAAACAGTGGTGGAGCATCTGCACCCAAGAACTGGTGTAATAAGCATGTGTGTAGGATACTAGGATGTAATGCGTCTGTAACCATTAGAAGCAAAGAAGAGTCTCTTGCTTGACGAATTATTCAGATACCTGAGAATGAGAAGAACATCATGCCAATGACTATATCTCGATGACTCTGCTCACAGCATATTAGGGTTCGTTTGGTAGCCGGTGTATACCGATGTACACCGGCAGACCCCTCGCTCCAACCCTCCCAACCTGAGTTGGGATTACTTGCATTGACCCTACCATTTCTTTGGTATAATGTTTTTTAACTATATCTAAAAAAATTATTAACATAAAAAATATATTATAATCATTAAAAAAACTACTATAACACATAATCAATGTCACATCACAATTATCACTCCAACCCTTCCAACCCTCCAAACAGCTACTATTCACAGCGGATGCCCCAACCCAACCCAATTACCAAACAGACCCTAAGGGCCAATTTGGTAACTGGGTTGGTTGGGTTGGGATACCCCTATAAACCGTGTGGAGGGTTGGGAGGGTAGGAACGAGGGGTACACCGATGTACACCAGCAACCAAACTGGCCCTAAGAGATATCATGCCTAGTAACTGTAAAATACAAAATTTTACCCACTAGACTTCTATATTATGTAGTATCCTCAAAAAAGAAATTTATCGAATTGGCATCACGTTGTGATTCATCTAGAATAGAAGATGGTTTACAATCAAGTAAATATGCATCCGCAAAGATGTAAAGACAATACTTTCTATGAGATAGATATAGTCCTTAAAAGCACAAGCGGCCTCAAAACTAAGAAAATATCACAGGCTATTGAGGTCCTCAGTGACAAACACCTTATGTAAAAATGCATTGGTCCCAGGAACGAAACTGCTGTCTATATTAATAACCATATAATTAACATATACGATAAGGATAGCCAATTCATTAAGTATGTTTTCAAACAAACACAAATGAATCTGACGTAGTCTTGTGAAACTCAATGGATTTGATCTTCGAGGCAAGGCTAACATCTACGCTCAGGGGCTCTGTTTTAGACCATGGATATGGATAGCCTTACGCAGACGACACACATACTCAACCTTAACACCATAACGTGATGGTGGTGCCATATAGACCTCCTCCTCAAGATCACCATAGAGGAAGCATTTTTGATATCTAACTAATTTTTTTAATCCAAAGAGGGGGGGGACACGCTAAGGTGTCCGTCCCATCTCTAACTAAAAAATTGACTAGATTTTGTCTGCAAAAATAAAGATAATCATATAGATCGCCCTATCCTAGCCACTAGAGAAAATTTCTCAAAATAATCATTGTCATACGTCTAATTGAAGACATTAGCCACTAATTTACCCTTCAATCTTCCCATTAACCAATCTAGAGCATGCTTTGTCGTAAAACCACATCTGCAAGGAGCAACACCTATTGGACATAGCACAATTTCCTAAGTGACCCTAGTTACAAGAGCATTCATCTCCTCATTCATGGCTCATTTCCAACCTAGATCTTGAAGGGTTACATAATAATTATGTGGAAGAGCCATTGTCATGAGAGCATACGCAAAAAATCATGAAACAACTAGATAGCCTATTGATAGAAGTAAAGTGTGACAAGTGGTGCAGAGTACATTGCGTTGTAAACTTCCTCAAAGCAACGAGAAGTTTTGTAGAGTAAGAGGGACAGTCGTGTCTACAATAAAGGATCATTTGAAGTAAGCTCTTCCTATAGTGTATGAAACAAGTAAACAGGAAGCCTCTGATTGTATGGGGTGTCTCCTATCATAGACCTAGAGTAAATGATAGAACTTTAAAAGAATGCCACTAACAAACTCAAAAAAGAAACTAGTATGTTCAAAGAACGTGACACCTGTTGAAAATATCAATGCCCAATCTATCCATAACACTAGTAGCCCTTCTGGGTCCTAGAATACCCAGAAAAAATGCACTTGGTTGCATGGCAAATAATTAATAGGAGGTGGTGTAATCAAAAACCTGTAAAGGCAGTAAAAAAGGTTCCTCACCTCCAAAGAGTAACAAGAAGTGGTTGATGCTCTTTCCAGTATGGTTTCCATGCAGTTGATGGGGGTTCTGTGCCGATTTTGATATTGACGAAATATTCATTCTGTTGTCGCAGATGAAAAAACTTCATGGAAGGAGATACTTGGGCGACGGAAGATGTTGTTAATGTTATGTAACTTTGGGGAGGTGTTTCTGATATGCGTATCAACTATGACAATTGGGTGTTTTTTAATTTGTAGTGGATGAGGAGGAGATAGAGGCTTGTGGTGACTCTTAGGATCAAATGATGGTCAATACCTATTAAGTATGTGGGGTTGCCATTGGTAGGTGGACGGTTGAGGCAATGTGTTTGGATGCTGGTGGTAGAGAAGATGGAGAGGAAATTATAGGGAGTGGACGGCATACTATTTTTCTCAAGGTGGTGATGACTGCCATTTAATTTTTTTTCCTCTCGAGACGTGCATGTTTCCAAAGGAGATTCAAGGACGGTTGGAGTCTTTAATGCGTAGTTTCTTGAGGACGAGCTCTAGTGATTTGCAGGGGATGTCCTTGGTGAATTGGAAGAGGTTGATGTTATCCAGGAAAGACAATGGCATCGGTGTGTTGAGTCTAGAGGAGATGAAGAAGGCAATGCTTATCAAGTGGCCATGGTGGTTGGCATCTAAGAAGGAGCACTAATTTGCTTTATTAGATGTTGCTCACTATCTATGGAGTCACAACAAACCTGTAGGTGTAGAAGGGATGTTCGAGCATTGCCGAACTTCTGAAGGGGCATTTGTTCAGCTCAATTAGTGATCTTTCATCTTTTCAGACATGTCATAAGTAATGGGAGTGGCTTTCATTTTTGGTTGGAAAACTGGACTGGTCATAATGTGCTTTGCGACTATTTCGCATGTCTCTTTACAGTTACAATTAATGGTGGGATGTTTGTTGATGAGGTCTAGACGACAGTGGATAGTGCTTGTTGTTTCACTTGGAGTTGTCATAATAGCATGTGGTAGAATTTATGGTGATCGTGAGGGCCTCCCAATGTTGAGGTGTCAACTAGTGGGCATGATCGTTAGACATGGGTGGATGGTTGCTTCATTGTTCAGAAGGCTAACAAGGCCTTATTAGCCGCTACGATTTTTTATCCAGATATTGTGCATGTGGAGTACTGTTAGCTACAAATCAAGGTCTTCTTTTATGTATTGAATCAAGACAGTGTGATGATGAGGTTTCAAGGGCCAGATTCTTCCATGGTGTAAACAAATCTTACCATTCTAAGGCTTTTGAGGATATAAATAATATGTTATTTGTCTGCAGCTCCTCAAGTGATGTATGGGCAACGACTAGGCTGGACACTGTAGCAACTAAATGTGCCTCTATTTGTTAAAACTCTATAGACCATCTTCGAGTTAGCACAAAGAGTACGAGGATTTTGGTTGCAAATGTCATATAGTCCTTGTGGTTAGCCAAAATTACGGTCTTTTATGTGTTAAAAGGTTCTATGTAGAAAATATAATAAAGCATGATGAGATCCTCTATGATTCTTGGTTCTTGTAATTCTTATACTATAAACTTGTGAATATAATTTTTTGGATAGGTGATGCAAACACGATTCAGCGCCGACGATAAAATTTGTGATATTTGAATGGTGGGATTTCGGTGGAGAAAATAGAGGGGTTGAGAAGAAGAACACGCATGTTGCGCGAGGTTGAAGGAGAAAGAACGCGTAGGCCGTGAAGAGAGAGAGAGAGAGATAAAGAGAGAGAATAAATCTCAATTTGATAACATACTGAACTGACTAAAACAATGGACCATCATCCCTTTATATAGGAGGGATGAGATTACAAAAATAGAAATATTTTAAATTGACAACTAATTGTCCTAATTAGACTCTAAGGGTGCATTTGGTTGGCAGGTTAAGGCGGGTTAAACTGGTAGAGGGTAACCCATTTTTGTGTTTTGGTGTTTGGATAGAGGGTTAAACTGGGGGTGGGTTAGAAGTGGGTTTGGGGTGATATGATTGTATTGGAATTTGAAAAAGTGAGTAGTTATTGTGATGTGATTGTATTGAAGTTTGGAAAAGGGAGTAGAAGTGGAGTAGTTTATATATTTTATATGATATGATGGTATAATATATTATTTTTTGATAGGATTGATGATGTAAAATTGATTTATTTAATTTTTTAAAAAAGGAATAAAGTGGGACCCACGGGGAGAGAGGGGGATGTGGGTTAAGGGGGGTAAACTCCCCTAACCCGCAGGTAACCCGCGAACCAAACGCTACCTAACTAATTAACCGACCAAATTTAAAAATCAAATCTATAACTAATTGTTGGAGATCACATGCGATCTCATTTATATAATTAAAGACATGACAATTTAAATAAACGTAAATAAAATTGACCGATAAATTTAGATAAATATTCGGCCCCATAATGTCGTTCCACGCTGCATCAACTCTCCTCCACCTTTAAGAATTCGTCTCCCGACAAATTGTTCGATGTAGAGGCGCCGTTGGAGAATTCATCCTTGAACTATAGCTTCAGACTTCCCAATTCGATCTTTTCCATGTTACGTTTGTAATTTCTTTTCACTGAGGGGCATGGTTGTAAATGTTCTACCCCTTCACTTAAAAAGATCTCATAGCATAACAAGTCTTCTAATTGGCCCCATTGATAATTATTTTTGGGAGGAGGGGGCTTCCTGTAAATTCTCCAAAATAATCTCCCATCCCTAAACTGAAGGGATTCGACCCCCTTTGGAAGGGCGCCTAGGGTTTTAAGGTGGCGGCTTGTGGCCGAGGGGCTGTACGTGAGTGCGCGAGGGCAACTGTGCAGGTACCCGTGCTGGGGGCGGCGCACGTCGATGTCCAGCAGGATGGTGGCTAAAAAGAGGTGGATGGGAGGCGGCATCGGGTGGTTTGGGGCTCGGCAGGGGTGGTCGATCGGGGGCGCGCTGGGGATGGGTGGCAGTGCGCGCGAGCAGGGGAGAGGCGGGCGGCGAAGGGGAGAAGGAGGAGGGGAGGGCGCGGGGTGCGGGAGGGTCGGGGATGAAAAGGTGGCGGCGACGAGTTGGGTGCTCGGTCGAAGAGGGGACGGCGTCAACTCGGGGGAAAAGGGAGTAGGGGAGAGAGGCTGGTGCGTGTGGGGTGGGTTGACGAGAGGGAGAACGCGCGGGGGGTAGCTGGGGCTGGGGGCGGTATCGCTGGGGGTTTGGGGGTCGCGGGAGGGGCCGTCGGTGATGCGGCGAGGGTCTGGACGGCCCGGGGAGCCGCTGGGGGGGGCTGGGAGCGAGGGGGGGTTCGCGGGGGGGTCCGACGGGGCTAGGGAGGGTGTTGGAGGGGCTGGGGCTGCAGCGAGGGTCCGCGAGAAGACTGCGGATGGGGCGTAGACCAACTCCGGGGACTTTTGTGAATCTGAAAATACCTGTACAGCAGTCGTCTCGCCGTTTTTTCCTTCTAAAACGGCCTAGACAGCGGTCGTTTCGTCTTCCACAGCGAGGATTTCTTCGTCAAAATTCGGGACAGCGGCTTCGGTGGTTGGAGGCTATGATTGGGCGCTCATAACCTTGAGATTATCCACCATATCTCGCAATTTGGACTGGAGAATTTGGATCTCACGTCGTGCCTCCATATCCTTGTTGAATGCTTCTTCGGCTTGTCGTAATGCATGATAGTCTTTCGTCGCATGTCGGCGTGAACGCCTGTACGGATCGTCAGATCGTGAAGACGATATGTAGGCCATGCTCTGATACCAATTGATGCAAACACGATTCGGCGTCGACGATAAAATTTGTGATATTTGAACGGTGGGATTTCGGTGGAGAAAATAGAGGGGTTGAGAAGAAGAACACGTATGTTGCGCGAGGTTGAAGGAGAAAGAACGCGTAGGCCGCGAAAAGAGAGAGAGAGAGAGAGATAAAGAGAGAGAATAAATCTCAATTTGATAACATACTGAACTGACTAAAACAATGGACCATCATCCCTTTATATAGGAGGGATGAGATTACAAAAATAGAAATATTTTAAATTGACAACTAATTGTCCTAATTAGACTCTAACTAATTAACCGACCAAATTTAAAAATCAAATCTATAACTAATTGTTGGAGATCACAGGCGATCTCATTTATTTAATTAAAGACACGATAATTTAAATAAACGTAAATAAAATTGACCGATAAATTTAGATAAATATTCGGCCCCATAATGTCATTCCACGCTGCATCAATAGGTATCCTATCGACGCACCACCTTGTTACTTTAAAAAATGTATGTTAAATCTATATCTCTAATATAGTATTAGAGGGCCAATCCTAGGTCAACCCATTCCTTTCTACCTCAACCTTTTTTGCTAATCAGCATCCTCCACCCCCCCCCCAAAAAAACACCATCTCTTCTGGTGTTGTATACACCTTTATGAATTTATGAAGCCACATTCGGGTTACAAGTTTTTGTTAGTGGTTGTTTCACTGCCAAATATAGCTTTCCTCCATCTCGTTCTATGATTAACTAGCCTTTATGACATGGTATGTAACCCTAGAGGCTTTTCATTACTTGTGGTAACTTTGTACCACTATTATTGTCCTACAAAGAGCCCTTGACAGATTCAATATGCTTTAAGAGGCATCTTATCTTTGTGAATATGTAGTATGCACAATGGGAGTTGTTACGCCATTAAACAGAGGGATCTTCACCACGGTGTTTTTTTGTGTACTAAAGAGTTTGTTGACTTTGATCTCAACGTACTGACTTTTGATCTCATGCGACTCAGACATTGTGAATATATCGAATACTACATATCGTGAATTATTGAATACTACATGTATGTCATGGCAACATTTGTTGTTATATACAAAATATATTCTTAGGAAAAGCAGGTGGGCACTCAAGAAGATAAACAAAAAAAGAAAGCTTTTGTGTATGCTCAATTACATTTCCGTATACATGGTCTATTGATGCAAAACCATGCCACTCCTTACCAGCGAGATTGCCTGAATAAAAGCCAAAGCATGCATCATATTGCTATCCAAGCCACTCTAGTTAAGTCGATAGAATCCCAAAAACCTACTCTTTGTAAAAATACACCCATTAATCAGATTTATGTTCCAAGTCTTTCATGAGCTAGCATAAGAAAAGAGTAAAGTTCCTACAAGATGGCTGAATGTGTTCGCATACCACCACTCTTTTTTCTTAAAAAAGAACTCAATAAGACTTAATTCTTTTCATATTAGATATGCAAGTGGTGGATATCTTCTTCCAAACCTCATCTTAAAATCCAATATCTCTTCCTTGCTCAACCCATCGCATATGAAATGATCCCTCTTTTCCTTCTCGCCTTTTAAGGACCTCGCCCACTCCTCTTCCTTGCCATCTAATCATCACTAATCCATAGGTCAATGGTCTTCATCTTCATTGCATTCTTTCATTGGCGAATATCGGATTTACCTCGTCCTCAAATTCATCAACTCCACATTAAAAAATAAGTATTATCTCCCACACAAAACTCTTCAACTACATCCTCATGCTTTTTGAGAAGGGAGGACCCCCCCCCTCTACCCTGCCATTTTCTACCTTCTTGGGAAATTGCTATCCAACTCTTCATAATAATTATCTTAAACATAAAAATTCAAGTTTATCTTAAACCTAGAAAAAAAATCCTTTCAGGCTTCACATTGAGACCAAGCTCGAATATTCTGATGACCCCCATGAAGGTTCCTCCTTTTCAAACCACTCATTCATGGCTCATGATCCTTCTCAACATGGAGCATTCGATTGATAAATTTTAAACATTGAGTAGATTATCTTGCAAGTTCAGTTTCCTCCTTTTATTCTTAGCTCCACCAATTGAATTCACAACCACTTCTTTTGATATTTCTCCATCATTTCTTCTACCTCCGGTTTGACCAGTAGAATGCCTTGATGCTTTTGAGCATCCTTGTATCCGTTGATAATTGTTAACATCTTATGGTGCATAAACAAATTCCAAACCTGAGTCCGGCCTTTTCATTTCAACACGAGTGATTCCCTTGCTTCTTCCCTTAGGTTGCCTACATTCTTCCAAGATATGTCTAATGGTGCAAAAATGCTCAAAGAACTTGGGAAATCGTTCATAGATGTTTTTCTGTCTAAAACATTGAGTTCCATAATTAAGACAAAAGTAACTCAACTTCAACAAATCCACCTCCACATATATCACCAAGTAGCTAGGTTGTGTAGTTCTTGCCAACGAGTATGAATTTCCCACTGGCTCAAGCATAGATTGTACAACACCGAGATCGTGCAAATGTGCATTTAAGTTAGGAAGCCCAATCCATATTGCAACTTGTGTGCATCAAGTTTAGTTTAAAGTAAGGAGATAGCCTTATAACAATAACCATTCAACCGAGATCTCGAAATTTCTCATATCATAGGCTCTTGCATAATACTTCTCCTCGAAACGTATAAGAATGTGTTTAGCATCTAATTCTCCCAAAAAGTCTCGATTCAATGAAATTTCGAGGCACTTATTAATATTAGGCGAATACAATACTATATGATGTGAGAGAAAGATGTTGCTTTCGGTACTATGTAGCTAAGTAAAATAACCAAGGTAAGCCTCATAAGGTGAGGTTTGCAAAGTGCGATCATTACCTGACAAGCATGTATTATACATATGCTTCTTATGTTCTAAAAAAATGGAGGCATGACCTCAAATTTCAACGAAATTCGGTCGAATTTCTGTCGAATATCGATATCCAATCGAAATCGAAATTTGACCGAAATGACCGAAATATGGGGGTCCTAGTACAAAAAATGACCGAAATGCCGATCGAAATTCCACCGAAATTCTGTTTTGGTCGATACCGAAATGGTGACCGAAACCGACATTTAGGGCCTTGAAAGGAGGTGAAACCTCCACAAAATGGCAATTGTCCTTTCAAGTAGTTTCTGAAGTCCATCAGTTCTACTCTAGACTTCTGAAATCTAGACACAAAATGCACAATAAAAGACTGCTTTAACAAATTCATTTCTTCGATATATTCCAATATAGTATATGTTACCTTCGAACTTAAGATATTGATAGGAAGTATAAGCACTGAAATCAAGAGGCAAGTTGCTTTCCTTCATAACAACAGAGTAAGAGACCTTTTTGTTGACCTTCCCCTTTACCACATTTGCCATTTTTCCGCCTAAGCCTTCTTTCTGAGATGAGTTACCCTCTCTTCCCGAAATTCAGAGATGAAAGCAAAGGAAATTGAAGTCGTTCATTAGCAGAATGACCTTGGAATCCCCCATATTAATTGCAAGAGCATGCTCAAGTAAACCACCGAGCACCTTATAAGCACTTCCAGCAATAGCAATATCTGGCATTTCAACAAACACTTTGTGTGCACCCAAATTTTCAAAAACACCAGACGTACACCCCACATGCGCCCATCTTCCCAATGACCCCAACTTGGAAACACTCAAGGGGCACACACCTCATTGCTCTACCATGAACCAGGGAACCTGTTTTTCTCTCTACAAGTCCTACAATGGGATCTTCTCTAGACCTACAAGAATGAGCAAAATAGAGATTATCGGACATATTTTGTTGCACCCAGACTCAATTTGGCATGCAATGAGAGCAAATTCGTGCGATCAATCCAAATGTTGCAGTAGAATCATGTGCAAGATCCCACCCATAGTCGCTTTCCCAACCGCCCATGGGGGCAGGCAGGAGTGTTGGGGTAAGCCTATATTCATTTCTTATCCATCCAATGTATATGTGACTCTTGATCTCAATTGTTCGATATATTCACCAAGGCACACTAGTGGCGCAACTGGCATTATGGTCTAATTAGAATTCTCTCCACGATGAGTATGATGGATATACATGCTACAGTTTGAGGAGTTCAAAGTTAATGGGCATTAGAAGCTTTTTCCTTCTAGACTCTTGAAAGACGTGCATGTCGTATTCTAGGGTAATATGTAAATAAAGAGCACAGCCCTCAATAATGTTCAATGAACTCATTGTTTTAGTGATTTAAACTTTAAGAATGGCTGTATTTTATGAAGAAAAACTGCAAAAGGGGTTAATTAGACACTTAAAAATCACGATAAATGCTACATGAAACAATACCAACATTAATGCGTAATGTTTCCCCTCTTGAAGTGTCAACAATCAGTTTAGTCTCAGTTGCTGAATTGAGAAAGAGTCCTGCAGCAGCGCACGTAGAAAAAATTTAATAAAATTAAAATGGACAAATATGCAGAAAAGTACGCAAAGGGGATCAGAATGACGCATATAAACTACCACCTTGCCATGATACAGCATGTTTATGTTTCATTTTCTCAGAAAAACATATTCATGTCTCGTGATTATAAAACAACTGTGAAATCTTGATAACATATGGAACTGCCAATAGTGTTTCAATCTGGATACAGGCATGTAAGACAAATACATATAGCAATTAGTAGTCTAGAATAGTTGACTACATTAGTACATAGCCTATAATTGGTTCTATCTTAGCAAAGACCGTACAAGGCGTTTGATTATCATATGCAGCAGCTGTTTGGCAAGACTTCAGCTAATGAAAGAAAGTTGAATTCCTGTCCGTTTGGACACAATATAGTTACAAGAGGTGTGCTGGTTATGTTTCTCCCTCTAGTGAACAATCCTAACGGAAAACTTTTCATGATGAGTGAAATTAGAATATCTTCAGAACGTGAAAATGATGTTCTCAGGGTCAAGGAAATATTAGGCAACAAATTTACAATATTATTACTCTAGAATACCATGTCCAGATTGGCCCACCTCCTCGAATTTTACCATCCGACCTGGTAAATGTAGCATCTATATTCTCAATCTAAATTATGTTACAGGTCAAATAACAGGAGCATCTTGCTCTGCTTGTGATGGTGATGGAAGTGAAAGTTATTATAATCAAAATATTCTTGGGTTTCACCTGGTTGTGTCCATCCCTTACGCATACAATGTATTTCAATTAAATTAAACTTTCATTCATGTATTTGACTTGCAATGTAAATAGGCTCCTATGAAACAAAATAGATTACAACAAACCAAATGACGTTTGAGTTGAATTGACCGGATCAAAATAGATGTATGCCATTATTCGGTGTATGTTCCACACTTATCACTGCATTTGCAATTAATCACCCCGTCCATACATAACTGAGATGAATCGTTACATCTCGTTTACATCAGAGCATTGCCTACATTGATGAGAATGTCCATATCTCTGCTATTTACTTAATCCACCATTTTTGTTACACCGCCGCCCATCGTTATAATTTTGGCAGTCCCACTGCGTCCATGATCAAAAGTCTCCAAAAAAACGCAACATCGATAGCTTAATTAGCAGAAATTGTTGTTCCTTCGAATATGATCATCCTACAGGCCTGATTGAAATAACGAAGCCAAAATCGGCCTTTTATCATATGAAGAAAAGAAGAAAAAGGGAAGGCCGAAATATGGGAGATCAATACCAAAAAAATACATTCGAGAAAAAAATCAACAGAGAGCCGATCAGGAACCAATCGAAGATCATGAGGCACGTACTGATCTCGGAGATGAAGAGGAAGATCATGATAATGGAGGAGGCGATGGTAATGAGGCCCCCGGAGAGGGTCCTCCTGTAGAAGTCCTCGTTGATCTTGGGGTACGCATCGAGATTCCTGAGCTTGTTTAGGATCTCCATGTCTCCAGATCTCCGCCTCCTCGCGACGACCGCGGGCTAGGGTTTGGAAGGGGAAGGGCCCGTCCCCGACGAGGCGAGGGGCCCTTTTCTTCTTATTGCCGCAGGCGGAGAGCTGCGGGGGGCGGAGGGGGAGGAGGCGGTAATTAGGTGGATTTAGGGGAACGGACGGTGTCGTTTGGTTATTTTCCAACGGAGGGCTTCAACTTCGTACGGCTCTCGTTCCCAAGGACGACGAGACGACCCGCGGGATACACGCGGCGCAGGGGAAGCGTAGATTAGTGAAACACGACTGGTCTTTCCATTTTCTTTGCCTTTATGTTATTTGATAATGGATTAATTAATTTCCGATCTTTCCTTTCTTTTGTTTTATATTATATTTACTTATTTTCTTACTATTTTTTATTATCAAAAATATTATATTTCATCATTATATCTTTTAATATATCATTTCAATTTCGTTGGAGACTCAGAAAGAAAAACTCATATGTCATCCGTCTAGAACAGGTGGATTACAGTAATTATAAGACGGTTAAAATTACATATTCTAAATGGAGGACATAAGAGACTCTGTTTCTAATAAAATTAAAATGACATGTTAGAAGGATATAGTGATGAAAATACATGACGGTGTTTTTTAAAGAAAACTAAAAAAATCATCAAAAAATGGAGCAGACGCAGCCGAGGACAACCCCGTTTTTCCATTGTATTAGAGAAAGTAATGGATTTATTAATCCCATTGATGCTGGTCCTTTTTGACATTTTTTCTTACCATATTTATTTCCAACAATTTTGGTATTCTATATTTATGGGGCCGAATATCTTGGTATTTAAGTTGGTTATGGTGTTTTTATAAGCTAATGAGATGTAATCTAATTCTAGACATCTTTTTTATTGTTTGCACTTTTTTAGTTGCATGCATTTTGTGGAGTCTTTTAATCTTTGAGATCAAAAGGTCGTAAATAACTGAGGAGAATATCCAATACATGGGATTCAGAAGAGGGTGGGGGTGAATCTCGAATGTAAGTAACCCATATTGCATGAGAGAGCTTGGATTGAGGTTTAAACACCTCTTGCTTGTATTACACTACTCGAACCTTGGATTTGAAGACGTTAATGTCAAATAATGAATGAACGCGGGATTGAAAGTATATGAAACAACCAACAGATATAACTTCATTGGAATGAATTACAGCTTCAAATGGCATTATCGTTGAAGGCTCCAATGTTGTCGATTGTACATAATACACGGCGATAGATACAGAGGGATATGAAATTTGATATCAAATATAGTCATGGTGGCTTTTATTTTACCTCGATAAATGGATAATTGACGAGAGAACTAATGAGGGATGATCAAGGAAGAAGTATTATAAATGGGTCAACAAACCCCAAGGTTGAAAACGAGTTTTAAGTGTAAAACTTAATCTCCAATGCAGAATTGTTGAATACAAGCTTTATTAATTAAAAATAGATCTCTGACGAAAAAGATAGAATCTTTTGTCTTCGAACTTGTTAACTTCAAGTGACTTTAATATAATTTTGTTGTTTAACAAGAAGTTAGTTCAATTATAGGTATAACATACATATATGTTCCGATGATGATTTTATTATTTTTACATTTTTTAGCTTATATACTTTTGTATATCTCTATTGATGTTATATTATTGTTAAAATTAAAATAATTATTGGGCAATTTTACAACTTTGCTCCTCTTAGATGTTGTAATATCATCGCGATATGTACTGATGAATCTCCATTTCATCACCTTTATTCTATCATTTTGGCCTTAAAAACCCCAGCAAATGCATGTAAATAGCCTCAATTTGTACACATAGCATTTAATATTTATTGTATTTATTGTACATAGAATAAGATTTTTAATGCCAATACGATAGAATAAAGAGAAGAAAAGAAAAAAGAATAAAATATTGCAAATATTTTATAACCCTTACCCCGAGACCAAGTCCAGAATGGAATTGGTCGACAAGGAATAAAGTAGGGGGAGATAAGGGCCAATTATACAATAAATACCTCATTTATTTATTCATTCATCTATGCATTTTGACACCTATTTTGTATTTAATTATGCATTCATCAAATAAAGAAACTCTGTATATGAAAGTTGTAGATAATAATGTAAATAAAAATACAAAATTGAGTTTGTGTAAAAATAATACTCAGTGTACATTTTATACCCAGAATAAAAAGCCAAGATCTCAACTTCACAAACCCATATCTTGCAAATAAAAACTCAAAATCAACCAAAATCACCTTTAATTGTATATAGCTTTCCGAGAACTATTTAATAAAATTGGTTTCATAATTTTTGGAGTCCATATGTGAAAGTTAGGTTTTTGGCCCCTATTGTACAATCTACCCGAATAAAATATTCAATTTATTCTTCATTCATTATTTCTATAAACTTATATTTTTAGAATTTTGTAAATAATATATACAATACATGTATATATTGAAATTAAAAGAAAACCAAAAAGAATTTATAAAATAAAATAAGTCTATGAAATATATAGACAAAATACCTATGATATCTATATGTACATAAATAAAAAGGGGATTTAATTATTTTATTCTTTATTCATCTATATTTTTATAATAATGTAAATATTACATATAACTTATTAAAAATAAAAATTCAAAATAAAAACAAATAAAATACATTAAATAAATAAAGTATATATATTATATAGGTAAAATACCTATAAGTATAACTACATATACATATACCTATTTATTTAAAAATGTAAATAAACTCATAAAAATTAAATAAAAAATATTTATACTCACAAAAATAAGTTATAAATTTATAAAATAATAAAATAAAATACAAATAAACAAAATAAAAATAAATACATATAAATATACTTATAAATTCATTATTAAAATAAAAGCATAATAAAATACATCAAAAAAAATAAAAATCATAAATAAATACTACATTATTTAATAAACAATTTTTATTTAATAAGCAAAATTTAATTAATTCATTTATTACGTGTAATAAATAAGTCAATATTTGGCCGACGTGGACCAATCAGAGGCCAGTGAAGGTTGACCTTCGGTCAACTCCCCCCTGCGCCTCTGACTCCCGTCAGAACTGTCCATTCCCCCATTTTCCTCCATTTTCCCGCTCGATCTGATGCTCCATTGACAGCGATCCCTTCAAGAAATTTCCTCCCAGAAGCATCATGATCCCCGCCGCACAATTTGTTTGCGTGTACATAGCCCAGATTCTTCGAGATTCGCCGGTCAATAAGGGCGCCCCCTCCTATTTATAAATAATTCCATCTCCTTCCTCCGAGTTTTTTGGCCATTTCCCTAACCCTAGAGCCCCCGCCTTCGGCCCAGCGTGCATCCAGGTGACAGCTGGAGGTCCCCTGAAGGTCGAGGAGGCTTGCGGAGGAAGGAGATGCGCCCACGGCGGCGCTCCGGCAGTCGTCCTGCTCCCTAGAATTTCTCCAGGTATAAGAGCTGCGCGTTTACGTTTCTAGGTAGATTTTTATTCCTGCATTTCAGTTCTGCATTTTATTTCGCATTTAGATCAGTAGTGTAGCTTAGTTTAGCTAAATCGAAGTTCGTCGGAGCTCAGCTCCGGCGACTTCTCCACCGTGCCATCGACTGTTTCCCGACTCGCTTTTACCTTCATTCTGTTCCCCACCGTCTTCTCCACCTCCAAGCCACCCAAACCCAACCAGATCTTCCCTAGATCTGCGAATCGAAGCTTCTCCACCGCCTTCCGCCGGAGCTTCGCCGCCCATCGTCATCCCCTTGCTTCCAGCATCAAACCCTGGGTCGAGGAGAGAGACCTCGAGCCCCTCTACCTTTCTGTGTAGGTTAGGCGTGCTAAAACGAGCCAGGAGACGAATTCCAAGTAGGCGGAGGTACCTATAGTCGTGCTTCTTCATCGAGCTCTTAGTAGCGCTCCAGCGTACCTCGGCTCGATCCGACACCTCCAGCAAGTAGAGGACCCTGCCAGGAAATTTTTGGGACCTTCGGGAGCCGCAAAGACCAGCAGGAGCGCGAGATCTTGCCGGAAGAAGCTCGCCCCGGCGAGCCTTCTTCCATGTTCTTCCACGCTAGCCCCTGTCGTTGGATGAAGATCAAAGTCCCAGGATGAAGCTCAGCCGTCCGATGGAGCGAAGCCTTCACCGTCAGATCAGCCCGGCTGATCTAACCTCCAGCGCTCATCATCGAAGCGGCATCGACAAACGTGGAGGTGCCACGTGGATAAGTCATGCGCATCAGCCGTTGGATCAAGCGCCTGTTTGGGGGTAAATTCCAGACATAACCCCCGCTCTTTTTGTATTTAATTTTGAATACTGTAAAATAAATGTTTTGTGTAAATAAAAATGTAAATTTTGTAGTAGGACCCCTATACTTATAGTAATTACTATTTGGTCCTCCAACGCCTCACGTGCAGTCCCACGTGAGGCGCGTGAAAATTGCACTATACCCCTGGCGGTTTTTGTAAATTGTAAATTAGCCCCAAAAATAAAAATGAATGTTTATTTCTGTAGTGATTTTTGCACTGAGGCCCCTGAGAATTATTTTATTTGTAAAAATGCCCCTATCAGGCTTTATTATTTTTGTGTCTTTTATATATTTGTTAAAAATACCTATGTTGCTCCTAAAATTCCACAAAAATTAGGAGTGTTCTTCCATGCCCATATTTTATTCTGCATTTTTTTGCATTTTTCCTAGGTATTAAAAATGAAAAAGGAGCCCTTTTTGTACTGTTTAATTTATAAAATACCAAAAAAATAGAAAAACATTTTGAAAAATTACAAAAAAATTATATATGGTATATTTATATATATATATTGAGTCCAGAAAATGGAAAACCCTAAAAAATAGAAAAAAATATAAAAATTTCAAGAAGCTCCAAAATCCTAAAAAATATAAAAACCCTTAAAAAATCCCAAAAATATATTTTTCTCTTTTATAATTATCTAAATATTATTATTAATGTATTAAAATTAATTTGGGTTATTTTTGGGAGTATTTTATGTTTTTAAAACCCAAATTAATTATGGATTATTTACCTAGTCCATATTGAGGACATTTTTGGAATTAAAAATACATAAAAATTAGAAAAATCCTGAAAAATAACAAAAAAAATATAAAAATATAAAAAGCCAAAAATTTTGGACATGAACCAAGAATTGAATAACTGCACAACCAATTTCACACTCAACCTTTCGCCTCCCAGTGTTCGACCTCTACTTGTGCTTACACCTATACACACTTGCATGTAGAGTTATAATAAATTTTAACTCCACATTTTTGGATACTCATTGCATACATTTATTGTGGGTTAATTGTTGATTGATCTGGGTATTTTGGAGCGGTCAAATCAGCGACTGAATCTCTCGCCTTGTGAGATATCTAGACCCTCTGAAAAACTCAGTCATCAAATGGAGCCATTGCTGGGGAGGCAACGGATTTTGTATGGTTGTTCAGTTATTTATTTAATTCTTTGCTCATGTCCAGTGCCTATTTTATTATTTATTTATTTGATTACTTCTTGACAATATTGATTGACTGTTCTGACCCATCTCCTTTATTTGTCTTTGATGCGAGGGACTGCCAAGCGAAGGAGGACCTCCTAGGAGGACCAATGCACCCAAGCAAGGCGGAGTTGGCTCTTCTACACCAGCCAACAGGAGAGAGCATCGAAGGCAGACGAAGGAGAATTTTTGAAGATAGTCTACATTTCTATGCATTTTATTTTATTATGTATATTTATGTGAGAGAGTGACAATTGACATGTAATAATACAGGACTCTCACAGGTACACTCCGACTCCCGAGGTCCATTGCCCGAGGGATTGTTCCCTGGGAGGCCTCGACGGTTTTGACGCTTTTTCTTTTTATTTTTATTTTTATTATTTTGTGTGAATGAGCCCTAGCTTAGGAACTGCTTGCCGATAGATTAGGTCCAAACACCCTAATATATTTGCATGTACCTATAGTACGTTTTGGACCTAATCAAATTTTAAACAGTCTGTTCATTTTTCTCTTAACCCGTGTGCCGTGAGCGAGCCCCATCAAGCGCTACTCCTGAACTCGAGTGTGTCGAGAAGAGGAGGGGTAAGCCAAGACCGGACTCTTAGGTTAAGGATAAGTGACCGACTTGTGGTGCTTCACGATAATAGCAGTTACTATCCTAGGGTGATTTCTTCGGCTTGCATTTGCATATAGCATAGGTTTCAATTCTGTTCTGCATCCCGCATGGAGAGAGCCGGGAAGCGCTGTAAGTCTTCTTACTTAGCATGCATCATCGATTTCCGACCTGCATGGCTTTTCCGACCTTCTCCCTCTGTTTTTGCCACTTAGGATGCTTAATGGAAATTGGAACCTCGATAGGCACGTGCATTGAAAATACTCAAAAAAGTGATAACCTAAATAAAATTGGGACTGCTAACTCTATTGGACCTAAAAATAAAACATAATGGTCTTCCTTGTCTTGGGGAGAGCAACCCCCTCATTGGATGCGTTTTAAGTGCCCACGCACACACTAAGGAGTAGAGCCCAAATCCTATCAAGCCTTCTAAGTGTTTTGTACAACTCTGTGATTCTCACCTAACTCTAAAACCGAAAAGATAAATGACCGTCATCTGGCGGTCTTCACTGTGTCGAGTAGGTGAATCGGGGGTTTGCCTTGTGTATTGAATGTGACTTGGAGTCCGTTGTGTTTCTCATCCATTATTAGAGTAATCGGTCCCATCGTGTGAGTCATGCATTTTTCATCTTTGAGTTTCTCTACCTCTCTTATATATATATATATGTATGTATATGTATATGTATATGTATATATATACCTCTTCATTTGCATTGAGTCGTGATATTGGCGCTTGAGCTCAATCATTTCTTCGCCAAGTCCATTCGTTCCCGACATCTTCTTCACCATCTTCTTCGTATCCACTATATCATCCCCATCTTCTCCGGTTCGAGGAGAGCCTGCTCTTCGGACCACCATTTTGACGGTGTTCCCGCCCTGTGTGGAACACCTAATTTTGTCTGTGTCTCGATCTTCTCACCCGCCCTCCTCGTCCTCTCTGTATCACTCTTCTTTCACCCGTGATATTGGCACGCACGCTCAATTAGCTTCTCCACCCCATTGTGTACCCTTCTTATCCATCTTCTTCGTGTACCCCGTATCACCTCTCCCTTTTACCTAGGAATGTTGTGCATATTAATGAGGCTCGCATCGAGGATTATGTATACAGATTATTTGAGTAAGTCGGGCCAATGATGTTGAGGATGCTGAGATTGATTTGGTGGATTTGACTTTGGATACGTGCATACGAGCGTATTGAGGATTTTTGTTGATGCATGATCATAGGTGTGATGCATTATTAAGGAATTTTCGGTCTCGTACACCGGATTGAGGATGTGATGTGCTTCAGTGATTTGAGGATGGTATCATGATATTTCTACTGATCTATCTATTTTGAGGTTTCGGCCTGTCTTGATTTGGATTTTGGTTGGACTATCTTGATATATGCTTCATGATGACGGTGCCCCAAGACCCCATGATGTCTCATCTTCTAGATTGACCCATCCTTGATCTCCTGACTCTCTGATCCACCCTGGCACTTAGAGAAGTCCTGATGATATGTTGTGCCATCTCAGCCAGATTTGATAGACCTGAGGGATGTTTTGTGATTGAGCTGATTATTTGCTCCCTCGCATGATCTTATGCCCTTCGGATGATTGAATGATTGGATGTTTTTGGAGGACCTGAGATTCTATGCCAGCATTCCCACAAACTGCATCGATCTACCTCGCATCCCTCCCCGAGGACTATCTGCGGGAGAATGCAACAATTTCTAAGACTGCGGTTTCATCCATTGTTTGGGTTGCCATGGTGATGGGAACCAGAACCGAGTCAGATGATATGCTCAATTGGCCTCCCCCTGAGATTGTGTGCGCGATCTGTCGGCACCTGAGACCAACTGTCTGATTGCTCTCCTTGACGGTCCTCGCAAGGACGAGCCTTGATACTACAATTATTCACTGCCTAGTTCATAGCTCTCTGAGCGTTATCTGCGAGAGGCTATGACACATTTTAGCTCTCTTGGTCTCTTCTGCTGGTAGCCGGTATGTCATCTACCGAGGCCACATGTTCTGTGGATCCGTCTGATGGATCCGGCTCCTTTGAGCCTCTTTCTCTCCTTGACGACCCTCACAAGGACGAGTTGTACTCTGATTATTCACTGTGTAGCTCACATCACTTCCCGAGGACTATCTGCGGAAGGATGTGACACTTTCTTTACTATCGGCTTCACTCATTTCTGGTGCCTCCTGTCTGTTGGAACATGAAGCCGATTCGTCTGATTTGTGCACTCGGTCTCCCTTTCTGATTATGCGCCCGATCTATTGGGGCATGAGACTGACTGGCTTAGACTCCTTTGCGCCCGCTCTCCTTGACGGTCCTCGCAAGGATGAGATCTTTTCTGATTATTCCTTGACTAGATCATAGCTCCCCGAGGGTTATATGCGGGAGACTACGACACATTTCCGATCTAATTGGTCTCCCCTGTTGGTAGCCGACGTGTCGACTACTGAGGCCACTATGTGGGTCCGTCTGATGGATCCGGCTCCTTTGAGCCTTCTCTCTCCTTGACGACCCTCGCAAGGTAAAGACACGGTCTGAGACTTCATCGCTTAGTTTGCATTAATCCCCGAGGACAATCTGTGGGAGAATGCGACACTCTCTTTACGCTCGATTCCCCTTGCTGACTGTGTCTCCGATCTGCGGAGCACGGAATCGAGTCATCTGATGTATATGGTTTTGGTCCCATCCTGAGTTGCCTATCCGATTTGCAGATCATGGGACCCATTTGATTAGACTCCTTTAAGTCTGCTCGCCTTGACGGTCCTCGCAAGGTTGAGCTCCTGATATCTGCTATTCCCATGCCTAGCTGGCAGCATGTTCCCCGAGGGTTATCTGCGGGACGCTGCCACATTCTTTAGATTATCCGGTCTCTGTTGCCGGTATCAGATATGTTGACTATCGAGACTGATACTGATGATCCGTCTAATGGATCACCGACACCTTGGCGTCCGCTCACCTTGACGACCCTCGAAAGGTCGAGCCTTCTTCTGATTATTCGACGATTAGCATATACTACTCCCCGAGGGTTATCTGCGGGAGGGTACATCATTTTCTAGGTACTCGGTTTCATTTCTGGTGTCTCCTGTCTGTTGGATCACGAAGCCGAGTCTTCTGAGTTGTGTACTTGGTCCCCTCTCTGATTGTGTATCCGATCTGCGGATCACGGGACCAAGTCTTCTGATTATGGTCTGATTCCCAGCTCCTTTGAGCCTCCTCACCTTGACGACCCTCGCAGGGTTGAGCCATCTCTTGCGGTATTCGGTGTGTCTCCTCTGATCTTCCGACCTCATGACCACCGAATGCCAAGATGTCTCTTGTTCCTTACCTTTCCATATCTTATTGAGACTCTCATTGACTGGAGGACTCTGTACTATTCCTTCTTCCTCCTGGTCTTACTGTATCGGCTTTGTTCCCTCATGCTGACCCTACGAGCTGATTGACTGCTTCATGCTACCGGTCCCCGCTTTACTTCTGATCTATTTTCCCCGGTAGCCGACACCCACCTGACTGCACATCCGGGTGTCTTTTCACCTTCTGACTGCATCACTGTTCTCACAGGGAGGCAATGACGAGAGTACGGTATTCACTTGTCAGATACCGTCATGTACTCCACCAGTTCTCACCACTTGTATATATGTGTCTTTTGTGCATTCTTTCTCCCGTATGTTTTGTGTGCCCCAGATCTATCGCCATATCTTTGTGTCTACACTTAGGACGTAACTTGTCCTAAGTATAGGGGGTACACACCGCGTTGTTCTTTCCTCGTTCAGTTTCGTCACTCCTGTTGTTACCTATACTTAGGGATACCTCACCCTAAGTATAGGGGGAGTGATGCGTATATTCTCCATGATCTTTTCATCTATCTGTATATATCTCTTCTTTCTTCTTTTCTTCTTTTCTTCTTTTCCTTTTCATATTTCTTTATCTAAATAAAAGGTGTCGCCCCTTGGTGTCCGTTTACTGTACTTAGGATGCACTTTGTCCTAAGTATAGTGGGGTGCACCCCTGATTTGTTAATTCTTTAATCTTTTTATACCCACCTTTGACCCTCCCTACTTTATGTACAGTCTTCTATACTTAGGATTACTTGATCCTAAGTATAGGGGGACGGTCAACTTCTATTTTCTTCATCTCTTATTCGTATATTCTTTAGACTTGTCTATACTCACTACGAGTTACGTCTTCTCTTTTCTTTTTCGATCTATGAGGACATAGCTCCTGCTAAGTATAGGGGGGTCGTATATACTCTGTATATACTTTAGCCATAACTCGTACTTTCATATAATTATTAATAAATATGATATAATTCATTGAAAATTATTTAATAATGCTTCCTATTCCTCGGATTCTTTTTGTATCTACTGATTAATAAATCAAACTAAAAATATTTTTGCAAAATGATTTGAAAAATGGTGAGAACTATTTGGAAAACTTTTTGTGAAATATTTTCAACCTTTGTAAAAATATTTTGATTGCAAAAATTCTTTTATTTGTGTGAAATAAAGATTTGAAAACCTATTTGCAAATGATTTTGAAAATGATTGTAAAAATTTTTTGAAAAATGTATATAGTGTTTGCAAAATCTTTGCAAAATGGCTTTCGAATGTTTGTAAATATTTGCAAAAAAATATTTTGTAATATAGTTTTCAAGATGATTTTCAAATAAATTCGAGGAATAAAAGCATCATAAAATAAAATAAATCACAAATAAAATACATTAAATTCTTTATCAATTGTGTATACACCTAAATAAATCACTTTGTTAAAACCTGTAAATTCTTTAAGTCTTGTAAAATAAAGCAGCATGCGCGTGTAAATAGTTGTATATATTTTATATTTTGAGTGCCAAAATTCTTTGATTTGAAAATTCTTTATGTAAAAATTTTCTTTCTGTTTCAAATTCTTTGAAAAATTGCATTATTCTTTGCATATTTGTAAATAGCATCTGCATAGCATTCATATTCTTTGATTGAGCTTGATGATTGAACTAGTCCAATAAAGTCGAAGATTGGAGCTTGGTTGGACCTTACCACACCTAACCGCACTGGAACCTTATGGGAACTAGGTTTAAGGTACTTCAGATCTATTCAGACTTAATTCTTTGAGAAATCAGGATTGGGTTCAAGTCACCTCAGTAGACTAACTAGAACTTTTCGAAACACACGCATGACTCTTGTCGGCCGTGACCTAACTTGGACACTTGCACCTTTCACTTGGCTCAACTCAGTTGGAGTGGTGAGGGGGTTGGATTTGCCAGTCTGAGACGCACACGAGTGGAAACATTCGTCCTCGTCTAGGGAGGGAAGTGCACCCCAACCTGGTCCAGTTTCAATGAAGTCGAATGACAGGAGAGTGTGGGTTGCAATAAAGCTTCAAAAGAGGGATAGTCTTCTGGCTCAAGAGGAAAAAGTCCTTATGTAAATGCTGTTGTAAATAGTATGTTGAAAAAACAACTCCAAAAAAGGGGACAGGCTTGTAAATAAAAATAAAAGTGCCTGCCGTAGTATGTATATATGTTGTATAGAAAATAAGCAAGTTTGAGCATCAAAGTTATACTATGTGAGCCTGCAGCTGGATGACTTGACTACACTGGTCTTGCATCCCAGGATATGTAGCTACACTGGCTACCGTCCATTCTCTTCTTCACCCCCTCCTCTTGAGCCGGATGTCACTTGAACTTAGAAGGGAATACCCCGCTCCTCGACGATAGAGGGCTGGATTGGGGAATCATTGGGTTGTCATTCTGGAGAAGTCGGTTCCTTTGTCATTTCAGTTGGGGAGAGCCACTATCACTTACACTGTACAAGTCAGCTTCATAGTCATAAGGGTTTGCGTATGAAGTAGGCTAGTTCTGACCAGGCTATTGAGGTGATTTGAACCGAGTTCTGTGACTATCGAAGGCTGTTGTATTTTAAATTTGGTTCCTAACTAGGTTCCACACACATTTTCACACCAAGGTCTAACCTGAGCTCCAAACTTTGATTTTGTACAGATAAGTTTAATAATCATGATCAATTCAATTTATTCTTTAAATTCTTTATTTTTGCCTTTTCTTTTCTTCTTATTCTTTATTCTTTTGTACTTATTGCATAAGTGTCTGCCTGGGACTAGCAAAGGCAAGTATAGGGGGGGTGATGAATCTCCATTTCATCACCTTTATTATATCATTTTGGCCTTAAAAACCCCAGCAAATGCATGTAAATAGCCTCAATTTGTACATAATAGCATTCAATATTTATTGTATTTATTGTACATAGAATAAGGTTTTTAATGCCAATATGGTAGAAAAAGAGAAGAAAAGAAAAAGGAATAAAATATTGCAAATATTTTATGACCCTTACCCCGAGACCAAGCCCAGAATGGAATTGGTCGACAAGGAATAAAGTAGGGGGAGATAAGGGCCAATTATACAATAAATACCTCATTTATTTATTCATTCATCTAGGCATTTTGACACCTATTTTGTATTTAATTATTCATTCATCAAATAAAGAAACTCTGTATATGAAAGTTGTAGATAATAATGTAAATAAAATACAAAATTGAGTTTGTGTAAAAATAATATTCAGTGTACATTTTATACACAGAATAAAAAGCCAAGATCTCAACTTCACAGATCCATATCTTGCAAATAAAAACTCAAAATCAACCAAAAATCTCCTTTAATTGTATATAGCTTTCCAAGAACTATTTAATAAAATTGGTTTCATAATTTTTGGAATCCACCTGTGAAAGTTAGGTTTTTGGCCCCTATTATACAATCTACCAGAATAAAATATTCAATTTATTCTTCATTCATTATTTCTATAAACTTATATTTTTAGAATTTTGTAAATAATATATACAATACATGTACATATTGAAATTAAAAGAAAACCAAAAAGAATTTGTAAAATAAAATAAGTCTATGAAATACATAGACAAAATACCTATGATATCTATATGTACATAAATAAAAAGGGGATTTAATTATTTTATTCTTTATTCATCTTCATTTTATAATAATGTAAATATTACATATAACTTATTAAAAATAAAAATTCAAAATAAAAACAAATAAAATACATTAAATAAATAAAGTATATATATTATATAGGTAAAATACCTATAAGTATAACTACATATACATATACCTATTTATTTAAAAATGTAAATAAACTCATAAAAATTAAATAAAAATATATTTATATCACAAAAATAAGTTATAAATTTATAAAATAAGAAAATAAAATAATAAAATACAAATAAACAAAATAAAAATAAATACATATAAATATACTTATAAATTCATTATTAAAATAAAAGCATAATAAAATACATCAAAAAATAAATAAAAATCATAAATAAATACTACATTATTTAGTAAACAATTTTTATTTAATAAGCAAAATCTAATTAATTCATTTATTACGTGTAATAAATAAGTCAATATTTGGCCGATGTGGACCAATCAGAGGCCAGGGAAGGTTGACCTCCGGTCAACTCCCCCTGCGCCTCTGACTCCCGTCAGAACTGTCCATTCCCCCGTTTTCCTCCATTTTCCCGCTCGATTTGATGCTCCATTGACAGCGATCCCTTCACGGCATTTCCTCCCAGAAGCATCATGATCCCCGCCGCACATTTTGTTTGCGTGTACATAGCCCAGATTCTTCGAGATTCGCCGGTCAATAAGGGCGCCCCCTCCTGTTTATAAATAACTCCATCTCCTTCTTCCGAGTTTTTTGGACATTTCCCTAGCCCTAGAGCCCCCGCCTTCGGCCTAGCGTGCATCCAGGTGACAGCTGGAGGTCCCCTGAAGGTCGAGGAGGCTTGCGGAGGAAGGAGATGCGCCCACAGCGGCGCTCCGGCAGTCGTCCTGCTCCCTGGAGTTTCTCCAGGTACAAGAGCTGCGCATTTACGTTTCTAGGTAGATTTTTATTCCTGCATTTCAGTTCTGCATTTTATTTCACATTTAGATCAGTAGTGTAGCTTAGTTTAGCAAAATCGAAGTTCGTCGGAGCTGAGCTCCGGCGACTTCTCCACCGTGCCATCGACTGTTTCCCGACTCGCTTTCACCTTCATTCTGTTCCCCACCGTCTTCTCCACCTCCAAGCCACCCAAACCCAACCAGATCTGCCCTAGATCTGCGAATCGAACCCCGGGTCATCGTCATCCCCTTGCTTCCAGCTTCAAACCCCGGGTCGAGGAGAGAGACCTCGATCCCCTCTATCTTTCTGTGCAAGTTAGGCGTGCTAAAACGAGCCAGGAGATGAATTCCAAGCAGGAGGAGGTACCTGGAGCCGCGCTTCTTCATCGAGCTCTTATTGGCGCTCCAGCGTACCTCGGCTCGATCCGATACCTCCAGCAAGTGGAGGACCCTGCCAGGAAGCTTTTGGGACCTTCAGGAGCCGCAAAGACCAGCAGGAGCGTGAGATCTCGCCGGAAGAAGCTCGCCCTGACGAGCCTTCTTCCCTGTTCTTCCACGCTAGCCCCCTGCCGTTGGATGAAGATCAAAGTCCCAGGATGAAGCTCAGCCGTCCGATGGAGCGAAGCCTTCACCGTCAGATCAGCTGGCTGATCTAATCTCCAGCGCTCATCGTCGAAGCGGCATCAGCAAATGTGGAGGTGCCACGTGGATAAGTCACGCGCATCAGCCGTTGGATCAAGCGCCTGTTTGGGGGTAAATTCTAGACATAACCCCCGCTCCTTTTGTATTTAATTTTGAATACTGTAAAATAAATGTTTTGTGTAAATAAAAATGTAAATTTTGTAGTAGGACCCCTATACTTATAGTAATTACTATTTGGTCCTCCAACGCCTCACGTGCAGTCCCACGTGAGGCGCTTGAAAATTGCACTATACCCCAGGCGGTTTTTGTAAATTGTAAATTAGCCCCAAAAATAAAAATGAATGTTTATTTCTGTAGTTATTTTTGCACTGAGGCCCCTGAGAATTATTTTATTTGTAAAAATGCCCCTGCTAGGCTTTATTATTTTTGTGTCTTTTATATATTTGTTAAAAATACCTATGTTGCTCCTAAAATTCCACAAAAATTAGGATAGATGCTTCATGTAGTGCTCTTCCACGCCCATATTTTATTCTGCATTTTTTTGCATTTTGCCTAATTATTAAAAATGAAAAAGGAGCCCTTTTGTACTATTTAATTTATAAAATACCGAAAAAAAATAGAAAAACATTTTGAAAAATTACAAAAAATTATATATGGTATATTTATATATATATTGAGTCCAGAAAATGAAAAATCCTAAAAAATAGAAAAAAATATAAAAATTTCAAGAAGCTCCAAAATCCTAAAAAATATAAAAACCCTTAAAAAATCCCAAAAATATATTTTTTCTCTTTTATAATTATCTAAATATTATTATTAATGTATTAAAATTAATTTGGGTAATTTTGGGGAGTATTTTATGTTTTTAAAACCCAAATTAATTACGGCTTATTTACCTAGTCCATATTGAGGACATTTTTGGAATTAAAAATACATAAAAAATAGAAAAATCCCAAAAAATAACAAAAAAATATAAAAATATAAAAAGCCAAAAATTTTGGACATGAACCAAGAATTGAATAACTGCGCAACCAATTTCACACTCAACCTTTTGCCTCCCAGTGTTCGACCTCTACTTGTGCTTACACCTATACACACTTGCATGTAGAGTTATAATAAAGTTTAACTCCACATTTTTGGATATTCATTGCATAGATTTATTGTGGGTTAATTGTTTATTGATCTGGGTATTTTGGAGCGGTCAAATCAGCGACTGGATCTCTCGCCTTGTGAGATATGTAGACCCTTTGAAAAACTCAGTCATCATGTACCGATGATGATTTTATTATTTTTACATTTTTTAGCTTATATACTTTTGTATATCTCTATTGATGTTATATTATTATTAAAATTAAAATAATTATTTGGCAATTTTACAATTTTGCTCCTCTTAGATGTTGTAATATCATCGCGCTCAACCCCTTTTTAGAATATCATATGCACCTTTACGTTCTTGCATTGTTAACCTACGCCACTCAAGTGGTTGTTAAGTGTTCTCTTATTAATGACCATTGAAGGAAGGGGTAAAGCGTAAATTTAAAAAATAAAAAGGTTAAAAATTGATATTAGCATCCACTCTATCGGCACATTTCCATGTGATTCTCAAGCCCTATTGGGCGATAATGACAACAATGGTTGGAGGTGGAGGTAACGTGCACATGGTGGGATACATTGAGAGATTCTAAGGGGAGCTTAAGTGTGTGTGGTGGCACACATGGGGCCGCAACGATGCGGGGTGGAGGTCGTGTGTGGTCTCAATCGACTCTTCTGGAGCTTCTAATCTACCCATCGAGAATGCCCTCATTGCTACATCAAGGGTGAGGGGTGATGGGAGGTAGTGCGAAGGAGTCAAAGGCTGAGGAGGAGAGGGGAGGGGTTTTTGGATGCAGATTCCATAAACCCTCTCGTATGTCCTCAGCAGGAGAGTCACAAGAGCGTAGGCCCCTCTCGAATAATGGCCCCGGGCTTCTTAGTGGGCGAGATCAAAGAGGAAGAAGACTCTACCTCTATGAGAGCGAATGACTCAGACTCTACCTATTCATGTTAAGAGCTCAGACGCTCAAGATCTATAACTAGCCAAACACCCTCTCTCCAGGGACTGTCCCCTTCGACTTCTCTCTCAGCAGAAAGCTTCGACAAAAGAGAGAGAAGGGCAGGTCTCTGAGGGGTAGACAAGAGGAATAGATAGGCAGACGCAGACAAGTCTTACAGTTTCCTTAGAGGAAGAGCAACTTAAACAAAGAATAGGTCGCCAATATCTTGGTCATCTGACCAAGGAGCATCACGTTGGCTTTGAAGCAGTTGCACGGTAGACCGCATTTAGTCTTCCCTACGAGCAGTTCATTCAAAGAAGGCATTAGTATGTCCTAGGTCTAGTCCTCTTGTTTAGCCTTTTCCGATCTTCCTCGATAAGTCGGTTGGCATTAAAGGAGGCGGGGGAAGGACGGGCATGGGGGGGTCTATTCAACTGAATAGCAAAGTCTCGTGGTCTCAAGATCGAATGCCTAAGGCGAGGCATTCTCACTTCTTATTTTTTTCCCTGGAGGCCCAGACAAAAAGTGAGAAGAGATCTATGAAGAAAACTCCCAGACGACGACAGAATTATTGAACTATCGTGTTCCACCTTTCCCGTCTTCTTTCATTTGGGTTGACGAGTCTCTGCATCCTCCTCTTTCTGAGATTCCGAGCTATAGACTTTTCTGTAAAGCCTTGAACTTGGTCCCTCTCGGATCCTATATCATAAGATCTGGCTCGTCAAGAGGAAACCAAAGGAATTCGTTTCATATGAATCGGATTTCGTTTGGAAATGTTATGATTTTCGGAAGAAGAGAAGTAAAAAGATTTAAGACTTCATTAACCCATAATGACCGTCATTAAGACTAATTAAACATGATTAAAGCAACTAATGATAGATTGAAAACTACTAATGACCATTAGTGAACACTAATCAATAGTTAGCAAAAGATAAGCATAAGCCGTGAAAGTTAAATTGTGATTAGTGAAAGTTAACCGCGATTAACGTTAATTAAACGTCATTGGTGAATATAGAATCCTCTGGAATGTTCTAACTTAAGCCCTAAGTTTCGAATAAGTTTTGGTCAAAACCATGGGCCAAAACCATGGGCCGCTAACCGTTGTTAAAGGCTAAACCATGGTTTACTAACCATGATCAGAGTTTTCTAGAGCCTATAAATACCCCCCCACCCATTCATTCTCTACCATTCCACTACCACCACCACCCCAAGGGCTAGGGTTGAGAGGTCGGGAGGAGGAGTGGGAGGCGGGGAAAGAGCACTAGCAAAGCGCTATCGAGAGAAGGAGGAGGAGAAAGGTATGATCCTCTCTTAGTTAGATTTGTAAGCTAGGATTTCAATTCGTTCTCTTTTCTTCCAATCTTTGTTCTTGATTCATCTTTCTTTCCGATTCATTTTCTGTTGTGGTTCGAGGAGAAATCTATGTAACACCCTACTTAGGTGTGGGCGACTATGAACGTCAGTGAACCTTGTGATTTGTCACACATTCACCCATCTAAGACGCGTGGTGTCTACCGATTCTCCATTACTTATATTTCTATTCTTTCAATTCTGCTTTTATAGTTATTTTAATGGATAAATCTATGTAATACCCTATTTAGGTACGGGCTGCTATGTACGTCAGTGAACCCTATGATTCATCACACATTCACTCACCTAAGACGTGTGGTATCCACCGATTCTTCATCTCTTATTGTTTGAGTATATTCTTTCATTTTCGTTATTGCTTTCCTCTCGATGATTTTGTAGAGGAAACTCTTTCTGTTTTTCTTTTGAAATATGTCTCGATATAAGGGAAAACTCTTCCGAAATTTTTCTAGAAACATGTTCCGATATAAGGGGAAACTCTGCCAAAATTTTTATAGAAATATGTCTTGATACAGAGGGAAACTCTGCTGAAATTTTCCTAAAAATATTACCCTATATAAGGGGAAGTTTTGCCGAAGTTTTAAGAGAAAAATATGTTCTTCACGTTCTTCGTATTCTTCGTGTGTTCTTCGTTCGTTCTTCGTGTTCTTGGCACGTTCTTAGTGTTTTTTATACAAAAATGAAATTCGATCATTTCAAGAGCTATAAATCTTTCTTTTTGAAAAAGAATCATGATAAAGCACTGTATACGTGCAAGAGAGCTCGATTAAGTAATGAAATCCTTCCTTTTATTGTTGGTTTTTCATATGAGATCGTTGAAAATTCTGATTTTATGTTCTTTGCTAGAAGGACCCTAATTTTGGCTGTTTTTTAGAAAGTATGAAAAGTTGCTATATGATTTCTCCTAAAAGAAGGTTTAAGCATCGAATTGATGCAATGTCTTAGAAAGTTAGGGGTTGGGAGTTAAAATAAGCATAAATAGAAGTATATATGCATGTGAATAATATATATGTGAGTCTATACTAAGTGTTGATGATTATGCAAATCGAAGACTTAACGAAAGAATTACATCATGGGAATTGATGTGGTTTGAGTTCGATCTTGAAAAGGATCGTGTGTCACGTTAAGGATGACTGGGAGTAGAACTACATGTCAGGCATGCAATCTGTAGGTTTGTCGGGAGGAACCCGTATTGACGTTTCCCTACCTAGGTGGTACATGGTTGCCCTGTTATGATAAGTGCACACGAAATGAATGATTTACAACACATGGTACCGGGAGCCAATATCTTCAGGTTGAACAACAGGAGATGTGGTCATGCCATGTGGAGGCACGGGTGGTTCAATTGCGGCTAGATCACGATAATATGTATTTAAAGTTGCTAGGTTATATGATTAAATGTTAGCCTGAGGTTTAAGCAATCGAGTCCTCGAGGACAGTGTGCTCTTTTGTTTTCCATATTGAGAGTTTGAGACCCTCATTAATAAAAGAAAAAAGAAATTGTCATGATAATATTGGAGGATTGGTTGAGGCGACGTGCGACAGCATAAGCTCATCAGATCAACGCAATCTCCAGTCTCGAAGTGTCCACAGCTTAAGAGTCCAAGAATGGTGGGGTTGGACTAATCCCTCACGTGGAATAGAAAGGAATATGACGTAAATTAATGAGAAAGAAAAAAACTTTTGTGATAAGAACGTTTTGAAAAATTATACTATTTGTTTGCTTTTCTCTTCTTCGTTACTTAGTATTCACTAATTGTTATCATGTAATTTATGAAAAACCCAATAGGGGTCGGTGAGCCATCGCAAGGACCTTAGTAGACATCCAGCTAGCCATGGTAGCTTTACTTTGTAAGGTAGTTAGTAATCTTTCTGTATATTTTCCTTTCAAGCTGATGTACATGTAAATGATTATAATGGGACAATGTATCATCTGAGCTTTATTTTGTGAATGAAAAAGTGTTGAAATACTTTCTTCTAAATATACTTTATTTGCAGTCCGTTTCTGAATATTAGTTGTGATTGCTGAATAAATTATTACTGAGTAACCCATATCCGATTATGGGAGGATCAGACCGCCTGAGAAAAAGGGGTCGTGACATTTTCCGCCCATCATCCCCTGTGAGTTGGAGCCCAAAGGAAAGCGTCGATCCCTGAAGGGATTGGCTCGACGTCTACTTGTCTCCCTAACAATCTTCTCCCTTCGCAACGCTCCTTTGACCTCCATTGCGCAACTCACGGATTAGTTGGGAATCCTCTTGCCAGGAGAGGTCCCATCCAACGACGGGATTTCCGAGGGATCTAGAAGGAGCTTCATCTTTCTCTTTGAGCTGGGATCCATTGAGAGTGTGTGCGGCAATCAAGGACTAGTAGCGGCCCTTCGACCTATAATGTGTATCGGGGGTGGAAGCATTGATCGCTTAGCTCTAACCATAGCCCATCATCCTAATCAAGAGTTCGATTGATGTCTGCTCGGGCCCGCTCTGGATGCTCTGAAACACATTGAGTCTAGGATTTCCCTCTTGTCAGAGCAGGCAATACTTTGATCCCAACCTCCCTCTCTATCACTGAATGATCGACCCCTTTCGCACTACTATAGAAGAAGAGGCCCCAGAGAAGAGAACATGGCATCCATTGTTTCAAAAAAGGGCACCGCCAGAACAAGTCCTCCCCCTTGCGGCCGAGATCAATTAAGCTTTTCATGCGCTCACAAGACCTCCTTGTTTATTAATAGTCGAGCCTTTCTAACTCAGGTCCAAGGATATAGATATTTGTCCAGATGGTGGGCGGCAATGAGTTTAGACCTTTCAAACTCACTCTGCTCTTTCTTATTCTTTCCAGAGCGGTATATATATATCAAGGGAGTTGTGATTTTGAGACCAAAGTCAAAATTGGAAGGCTTAGTGGATATCCTGGAATTGAGATCTCATTCAAAGAGCTTGGTATTAACAACCGCTTATAGAGTTTGGAAAATGAACGATCAAAGGAATGGTCGGAGGGAGTGAGCGAAGTTTCTTACTGGTCGAACAAGTCATCAATCCAGTTATTTCTTTTCAATTTCAGAAAAAAGGCCCAGAGCCATCCAGGTAATCAGGGCTAACCACTACAACTTTAGAATATCCTACCTCCGGCTTGTGACTGAGGACCCATGTCATAGAGAAGAAAGCTGCTGCAACAAGACCCACTACCAAAGCCGGAAAAGGCATAGATGAAATTGAGTGATTGCTTGGGAACATCCTGGTAGGCTTTCGTCCATGCTATATATTACCCTTCCGAGGGGCCAAGTGTCTACTCCGACAAAGAAAATGAAAGAAAAGGATGCCCCCTAATATATATTCCTTTTCCCATTATTTGTTTGATTACGGAGAGTGGTCTTCTCTCTCGGTTATTTCTGATGTCGGATGTCTTTATCCCTATGATTCCTTAAGTTTTTATCCCAGTCATTCCTTCTTGATTTATACTACAGGTCTTTTTTTGACAAGGCTTCCTCTTGCGAATATATATACTTTCCCTTCCACTCCGCTTATCTCTGTCGTTCACATCTGCTGCTACTTAGACAGAAACTTCGTATTACGAAGACCTCTCACCGTCATCACACCCGACTCGCTCGAGTATGCTGCTAGGACGAGCATTTCTGACCGTTGTCTTCCTCGAGACTTGGTTGTTTGTAGCTAGAAGTCTTTCACTTTTTCGTTCTAATAAGCGATGCAAGCATGTTGAGCTGAGGAGGGGTCCGCTTAAAACCACTTGCATCTGGAATTCGTTGGACTTCCCTCCTAGGGACACATCCGGTGAAAGACGATTCCTATAGTCCTTCGTCCTCTCAGAGCTACTACTAATTTCTTTATTTATTTTAATGGCCCGCTATTGCTAGACGGGGAGGAAAAAAGGACCTTTTTTCCATTCGAGAAAGAACTCACACGACTGTCTTTGGGTAGGGAATGAGGATAGAAAATCCTATAGCTCTATTACGCCCTCCAAATGTCATGTAAGGCCCCGTATGGCGTGTTGGCACTAAAGGAGGTGGGGGAAGGAGGGGCATCGGGGGGGAAGCAAGGGAAAGCAACACTTGTCCGTGCTCGATCCAATCTACTTTTTGTTCACCATAGGGGGGGTCACAGGAATAGTTCTAGCAAATTCTGGTCCCTAACTTTTCTCCACTTCGACTTGTAATCAGACAGAAGACTTTCCCTGAACAGAGCAAACTTTTCTTTCGACTCTGAATATTTAGTTGCGGTAGCGAATCAAGAGGCCTTTCATGATCTCTGCAAAGAGCAGAGGAAGGGCCTGCCCACCCTTCTAGATTTGGAGGGATCCCGGACCTTTGAGAGACCGGGGTCTATTCGACTGTCGGACCATGGGACCCCGCTAGTACACATAGTCCATCGTCAATCATACTCTTCATGCCACACAATCTCTTCTATTCTCCAGCCTTGCCTGAATTCAGAGTCCAGTTCATCACGTACACGGGGGATCCTTAGGCACATGTCTCACGCCGGAACTACCACATCTCACCTCTTCTCAGCTGGCTTCTCAGGCCACACCAAACATGGAAAGTGGAGTTCTTCTGATGCCTGCAGCTTTAAGCTCGGAAATACAAATGTAGGGGGCTTTGGTCAGGGGGATGTTGGTTGGTGTGTCCCCACGTGTCCGCATGCTATTATAAAAGTCTTCCAAGGCCAACTAGAACTTATAACAAAGAAAATGGACGTCGAAACCATTTAGGGCCTCGACTCACTTAATTAATGATGGTCGGAAGCTCCCTGGGCAACCTTTTCCCCTCTCGAGGCTAACTATTCTCAGGGCAGTGAATTCCCCATACAGATAGAAGCACCGGTGAAAAAGAGGCAGTGCTTCGAGCCTTTACTGGACCGTCTAGTAGTTGCTACGACGACTTCCCGAGGGTCCCTCAGGAGTCCTCCGTCTGCCCTTCCGACCGCCTTCCAGTGCCTACTGGTCCCAGGCTGAACTGAGCACTCATAGCTCCATAGGAAGGCGTTGACTAATCACTAACTATCTAATCAGAAGGGGACCACGTCTTGATGGTTAGAATCCACTCTCGGGGGTTCTTTTCACCTTTCCCAAACGCTACTACTTCGCGGTCCCCCATCGATGGTGAGGATGGGGTGGTGGGTAGGGGGTGGTAATGGGGAGGTGTGAAGGGGTTTGTGAAGTGGCTCGAAGGATGTTAAAGGCAAAGGAGGTGGGGGGATGGGGTTGGGAGTGTAGGTGGCTCCAATGTAGTGGGTTTGGAGGTGGTGAGGAAGGTAGTGGGAAGGTGATATGAAGGGAGTTAGGAGGACATGTAAAGGAGGTAGAAGGGAAAGGAGGAGGAGGGAGGGCATTGGAAGTGGAGGTGGTTTTGATAGCGACATGGCTAAGGGTGGTGTGAATGGGGCTATGTGACAGAGGTCATGTTATGGGGTGATGAGTCGCAAAATCGGCCCTTTAATAGTGCGGAATTAGCACTCGGAATTGTCGTAGCAGTCGGGCCGATTTTGGTCATCAAAGAGACCATCTCATTAATATATGTCAAATAAGAATGCGATGGTCATTAATTTTTATTTTACTTGGCAAGAAACCAAGGTCGAACTTAGGGACACGAGCCTCTCTCGAATTAGTTGGATTTCGATTTATTTAACTAAGTGTTGAGTTAGAGCACCTATAGGTCAAATTATGCAAGGAGACAACAATGCCTTAAAATAAACATGCAATTTTTTTATCGTTTTTATCATGCAAATAGATGTAATGGACATATGCCCTAGGTTAAAAGGATGATCCAACTGAATCACAAGTTAATTTCAGATTAAAATGAAGCACTAACTCGTTTGACATAATTTGCAAGGTTAATAAAAAAGGCATAAAAGACACTAGAGTTAATAAAAAGATACATTAAGCTCATAGTGTCAAATCAAGAGAACAATATGCCATTAAAAAGTACGTCAAACAAGCGTGAAAATGAAACTGAAATCAACTTAATCGGAGCTACGAGGCTCAAGATATGCAACAAAGAAAGCAAGGGCATAACTGAAAGAAAACATGAAAGATAACTACAAAAAGGTCCCTGGAAAGGATTGAAATGCAATAAAAATAAAGTACGGGGCCTTCCCTGTAAATTATCCATATGCGCGGGGATCTTTTTGCAAATTTGAAGAATTACTGGGCTCCTCTGCAAATTACCCAGAGTAGCACGTGCGATGCACGTGCTATCCAGGCTTGGAATCAGGCTCGGCAGAGGCTCGGTGTAGCTTCGACTAGGCTCGGCTGAGGCTCGGACTTGCTGCAGGCTCGGAGTAGGTTTGGGCGTCCCAAGCCTGGAGGCTTGGAGGTTGAGGCTCGGTGAAGCTCTGGCGTTGCCACATGATCGAATGTCGGCCCTTGGATCATGATAATCAAGGGTTGCTGGTGACGGTGTTCCCTGGCGACGTGGGCTCATCTGAGCCGTTGGATAATGAAGATCCAACAGCTGTTGACGTTGCTGGCGTGGCCTCGTTCTGGCCGTTGGATGGTCGCTGAAAGAAGACCATCCAACGGTTGCTGTCCCTTCTCCTCCACCCGAAGCTGGCGGCGAGTTTGGAGCTCCGGCGAAGGAGCTCCTCCTCCGCAGCTCGCTTCCGGCTATGGTGGACTTCCCCTGAGCTCACAAACAAGTCGTCGATGAAGCGGAGAGCTCGGAGGAGGTCCAGAAGACTCTGATGTTGCGCACAGGGGCTCGGAGGGCAGCTGCGGCGTCGAAGAAGTCAGCTCCGACCAGGTTCCGGCCAGTGATCAAATGAGCGACCTGCAACGTTAGTAGCATATAGCCGAGGCATAGAGGTGCGTGCGTGAGCGATATGGGAGCTCAGGGAACGAAGAGGTATGGGAGCTCAATGCTCCTCCGCCGTGGGAGGCGGAGGAGATGGGTCGGCGGTGACTGAGGATCTGGAGGAAGGGAAGAGGTGATCGGAGATCGTCGCGTGGAAGAGTGGAGTGTGGAGGAGCGCGGAGGGTGTTCAATGGAGCTTGGAAGGGGGTAGACTGACCTAGAAATTTTCAAGAATTAAAGCGAAAAGTACAAAAAGGGGAACGGAGGCTTACCTGAGCAATGGCGGGTCGAAGGGCCTGTGCTTGAGCTCCAAAAGGAGCTCGGGTCTTCGCAACATGCTGGGCGACCATCCAGCGAGCTCGGGCGGCGCTAGGGCGCCGCAGCTCCGCCGTTCAAGGTGGAGGGTCTCACCGGGGGAGCGGGTCGTTATCGCTCTATCCTCTCGCCTCCCCCTGTCACAGGGAGGCGGAGGAGGGCTGGGGCCCCTCCCCGCGTAAAGATGGACCGGGGGTGAATGGAGGAGGGAGCGACTTATTTGAAGGGGCGAGTGGCGGAGCTGGTGATGGGAGTCGTGGGTTTCGAGGTAGATGTGGGGCGACTGGGAGGACTACGGGGGTCGTGGAGTGATGCGCGATGAAGAGGGGAGATGGAGGACCTTCGTGGGGCAACTGGCGATGGGAGATGGAGGCTGGTGAGGGCGAGAAAAATGGAAGGGGGAGAGGGTTGCGTGAGGTGGATCGTGGGAGAGAGAAGAAGGCTGGAGGTTGACGACGACGCTCCGCCGTTGGATCTGGAGATCCAACGGTGGAGAATTGGGCGCGGAGCGACGACCATGATGAGATCGATGGCGGCACGATCAAAGGGCCCAAGTGGCCGCCACGTGTCGGGCTGGATGGGCAGGCAGAGGCGTATGGTCGAGATTGATCCTTGAGTCTGATCGAAAGGCCGAGAGACTAAGTGGTAGTGGGCGGTGAGGATCAAAGGGATAGGGACAAGATCAGACGGTGTATGATGCTCCACGTGGCGCAATGAGGCTCAGGCGGCTACGGACAGCTGTGATGGAAAGCTCAGGTTGATCGAGCGGATGAGGAGCGTCAGAGGAATGGGCGGCTGAGATGGATTATCAGGATTGCGATCAGAGGGCATCGGTCGTGCCACGTGGCACGCTCTGGTGAGATCACTCACGCGCGGTGTAGATTGACGGCTGGGACTGATCGAACGATTGATAAAATGAGTGCACGTGGACAAGGCTGGGCTGTCGGATCCAATCCAAGATCCAACGGCTGAGGGTTGTGGGCGGATGCAACAAGAAGGAGCGGGCCACGTGGTGCCCCCAGAATGGGCCACGTGGCCCAATCAGATTTATTCAATCTTCCAGTTGATGTTTGAAGGCCTAGATGGCCGAATTTGAGAAAACTCAAAACATGAAAGTTGTAGATCTTGACGAGATCTACAAGTTTCATGTTGGCCAAAACTGGATATGAGGTCAAACAAAGGACCAAAATATTTTTGAGGGCATTTTTTAAGACTAAAAATACCACGAATTATCATTTTGCCATTTTTTGTGATTTTTAATTATTTGAGGACTCTGATAATTACAGGACATTAACTGGGATTTATTGACACTAAGCTTAAGCAAGGGGGTTAATAATGTGAAATTATGATGATGAAATCGAGTTTCATCACCCCCTATACTTAAACCATGCTCGTCCTCGAGCATAAAAAAGAATGACTAAGTTGGATTAACCCCCTTGTGCATGTGAATACAGTATCCAATCTACTCAAGTCGGCTCAATTTTAGAGGTCCAAAATTCTCGAGTTCAATCTAGCCTTAATCAAGAGGTACCCAATTCCTCTAATTCCCTAGACTCTCTCTGATGTACATATAAACTAAAGGATATGACAATTTAGTGTTGACTGCAATTTCGAGAGAAGAGTCAATTCTTCACCCAAAGCCTTGGTCCAAGAAATTCTCCTAAGGACCCAATCCTCAACACTAGGGAATAAATCCAATCTTGCATTCAGTCTACCGTCTCTTTAGTTGTCAGACTTTAAAAATGTAGATGGCAGGCCAGTAATGGAGGGTATGGGATTGTGTCATTTCTTCTCTCCCTCTCATTGGAACAAGGATCCTCTCTAGTGCCTTTTACGCAACACATTTTTTTGGTGTTGATCAGTGCGTCCGTCAAGAGAAGTTGGAGCCGTCTGCACTTGTTTTCCTGGGAGTACACCGGGGTGTGTCTTTTTTTAGTACCTATCGTACCTTCGACACCCAGACTTGTAGCATTTACGATGCAGAGCCCTTTTTTTGGTGCAAGCTCGACTCCTGGTCCTAATAGCGGTGATCCAAGTGGACACTTTGAAAAGTTTGGGAGCGCTCGCCTTTGGTGGAAGCTCTTTGATAATTGACTTTGTATGAAATGAGAGCTTGTTTTTGAAATTTCATTGCTTTGTAGTATTTTTGGCTAGCTCCACTGCTTTTACCAAGAGTTGGCGCAGACTGATCAACAAATTTTTTTTATTTATTTCACACCCAGGCACTTAGGTAAATATCAAGAGATTAGTATAAGAACCAAGTTCTCATACTGGCTAATTTGCTGACACTCAAGTTTCCTGAAGCCTTCAAAGATTTTATCCCATCCTCGAGCATCATTAGATCAAATCCAGACTCGAATCCCTCATCCCAATCCCTCAAGTGAAAAATCAACTCATCTCAATCAAAACCGCAGTCGTGCATGTGATGTGCTGATCATATTCTTTTTGTCTGAGATTAAGCATGGAATATAGCATGCAAATCTATAGACCTAGGGGAATGTGGATGATTAAGTCTAAGACCCTGATGTCTAGGGCTGGTTAACCGCAAATCTCAAAGACCTCAAAAATCAAGCTTCCTTGAATATTTCAGATCCTGGGTGAAGGTGTAAGAATAGAGGTTTAATCCAACTCCTTCATTTAAAAACATTTTTTTTAATTTTGCACATTTTTATGGATTTTAGTTTTTAAAGTTAAAACACAGGTTAGCCTCAACTTTCCTTGATAAAAGATTTTCAAAACCATGTCACACAAATAAAAGATTTTCAAAACATTTTTCAAAAAGATTTTTTAAAACAAGAAAAACTCATTTTTCAAATCGTTTTCGAATTTTTTTTTGAAAATAGTGTAACATAGTATAGAAAAGCTGTGAAATCATTTGAGTTCTCTTAGTACAAATAATTTTACTTTAGCCAAAAAATTTTAAATTTTTCAAATTTTTCAGATATTAGCTAAAGTAGGTAAATTGTATATACGGTATACCCCCCCTATCCTTAAACTTTGCTATGTCCTCATAGCACTAGATGATACAAGTCCATAGGTCCATTTAAGTACAGAGAAATATACGGGAGCTAAGAGGGGCTCCCCCTATACTTAGGTTAGAAATAACCTAAGTATAAATGCAAGGAAAGATGAGTAGAGAAATCACAGGGACTCGGGTCCCCCTATACTTAGGCTGAGATTAGCCTAAGTATAAAGATGGAAATTGATGTTGGAAGAGACCCAAGGTGAACGAAGAAGAAGGATGGATATACAAGTGAGCGGTTGAATCTTCGGAGATGAAATGGAGGGATTTCGGTTTTGGTGTGTGTGTCGCATCAAACAAGGCTCAATCAAGCAAGCAAACCCTTAGTTTCACCAACTCACACATGAAACCAACCAAGGTTGGTTTATTATCTTGTCTGTTTTATTGGTGATAAAACGTTTAATTTTTACGCAAAGAAAATATGTGAAGTGAAAATCATTGCATAAGCGAGGGTATTGCTCTCCCAAAACCGAATTTTACTCCATTTTATGTTGACTTGCAATTAACAGTCCCAATTTTATTTTAAGTTATCACTGAATTATGGTTAGCACATAAATCAAGAAATCATCGTCTACCGTTCATTCCATTTTCCATTAATCCTAGGTGATCAAGCTAGGAAATGAAAGCCAAGAAAAAAACATGTATTCGATAAAACCACGATCTAAGCTAAGCGAGAAATCATGCAGTGATTTGACAAAAACACGTGAAAACTTGGGCTGTTTTGAAAACCAAAATCAATGTATGCAAGTCGAATAAAACCGCACCTAATCATGCATCTATTAGCGGGGAATGATATCCATTTAAGTTTGGCTATGTGAAGCAAGATTACTTGCGTCTATAATTTAGTGTGTCCTACCTACGATCAAGCACATGAAAATATGAAAAATAAAAACCGCTCAAAGAGCCGCGTGCCTGGTCCTAGGTCGACACTCAAGTGGGGACGACCCCCACACAACCACATTCGTTCGATTACACTCACGAGTCTTCAATCGAAGACCGTTGTAAAAGACGAATTATTACAAGTTATGCAAACATAAAATGCGAGACATTTTTCTTTCTTTCTTCTCGACGTACTCCAAGTGTGATTCTGTGGCTCCTCGCAGCGGGTCGCATCTTGCTCCTCGCCTCCTTGAATCATCAAGGGCCCTGCCACAGAAACATTGATTAGAGATCAATCGAAAAAGAAAATTTTATAATGCGAAATAAATGAATAAAAAGTGACCTATAAAAGAAACACGAAATTAAATAAACAAAATTCTAAATAATAAAAGAAATGAGTCGTGTCCCCGGCAACGGCGCCATTTGATGAGTCGCAAAATCAGCCCTTTAATAGTGCGGAATTAGCACTCGGAATTGTCGTAGCAGTCGGGCCGATTTTGGTCATCAAAGAGACCATCTCATTAATATATGTCAAATAAGAATGTGATGGTCATTAATTTTTATTTTACTTGGCAAGAAACCAAGGTCGAACTCAGGGACACGAGCCTCTCTCGAATTAGTTGGATTTCGATTTATTTAACTAAGTGTTGAGTTAGAGCACCTATAGGTCAAATTATGCAAGTAGACAACAATGCCTTAAAATAAACATGCAATTTTTTATCGTTTTTATCATGCAAATAAATGCAATGAACATATGCCCTATGTTAAAAGGATGAGCCAACTGAATCACAAGTTAATTTCAGATTAAAATGAAGCACTAACTCGTTTGACATAATTTGCAAGGTTAATCAAAAAGGCATAAAAGACACTAGAGTTAATAAAAAGATACATTAAGCTCACAATGTCAAATCAAGAGAACAAATATGCCATTAAAAAGTACGTCAAACAAGCGTGAAAATGAAATTGAAATCAATTTAATCGGAGCTACGAGGCTCAAGATATGCAACAAAGAAAGCAAGGGCATAACTGAAAGAAAACATGAAAGATAACTACAAAAAGGTCCCTGGAAAGGATTGAAATGCAATAAAAATAAAGTACGGGGCCTTCCCTGTAAATTATCTATATGCGCGGGGATCTTTTTGCAAATTTGAAGAATTACTGGGCTCCTCTGCAAATTACCCAGAGTAGCACTGCGATGCAAGTGCTATCCATGCTTGGAATCAGGCTCGGCAGAGGCTCGGTGTAGCTTCGACTAGGCTCGGCTGAGGCTCGGACTCGCTGCAGGCTCGGAGTAGGTTTGGACGTCCCAAGCCTGGAGGCTTGGAGGCTGAAGCTCGGTGAAGCTCTGGCGTTGCCACGTGACCGAATGTCGGCCCTTGGATCGTGATAATCCAAGGGCTGCTGGTGACGGTGTTCCCTGGCGACGTGGGCTCATCTGAGCCATTGGATAATGAAGATCCAACATCTGTTGACGTTGCTGGCGTGGCCTCGTTCTGGCCGTTGGATGCTCGCTGAAAGAAGACCATCCAACGGCTGTTGTCCCTTCTCCTCCACCCGAAGCTGGCGGCGAGTTTGGAGCTCCGGCGAAGGAGCTCCTCCTCCGCCGCTCGCTTCCGACTGTGGTGGACTTCCCCCGAGCTCACAAACAAGTCGTCGATGAAGCGGAGAGCTCGGAGGAGGTCCAGAAGACTCTAATGCTGCGCACAGGGGCTCGGAGGGCAGCTGCGGCGTCGAAGAAGTCAGCTCCGACCAGGTTCCGGCCAGTGATCAAATGAGTGACCTGCAACGTTAGTAGCATATAGCCGAGGCATAGAGGTGCGTGCGTGAGCGATATGGGAGCTCGGGGAACTAAGAGGTATGGGAGCTCAATGCTCCTCCGCCGTGGGTGGCGGAGGAGATGGGTCGGCGGTGACTGAGGATCTGGAGGAAGGGAAGAGGTGATCAGAGATCGTCGCGTGGAAGAGTGGAGTGTGGAGGAGCACGGAGGGTGTTCAATGGAGCTTGGAAGGGGGTAGACTGACCTAGAAATTTACAAGAGTTAAAATGAAAAGTACAAAAAGGGGAATGGAGGCTTACCTGAGCAATGGCGGGTCGAAGGGCCTGTGCTTGAGCTCCAAAAGGAGCTCGGGTCTTCGCAACATGCTGGGCGGCCATCCAGCGAGCTCGGGCAGCGCTAGGGCACCGCAGCTCCGCCGTTCAAGGCGGAGGGTCTCACCGGGGGAGAGAGTCGTCATCGCTCTATCCTCTCACCTCCCCCTGTCACAGGGAGGCGGAGGAGGGCTGGGCCCCTCCCCGCGTAAAGATGGACCAGGGGTGAACGGAGGAGGGAGCGTCTTATTTGAAGGGGCGAGTGGCGGAGCTGGTGATGGGAGTCGTGGGTTTCGAGGCAGATGTGGGGCGACTGGGAGGACTACGGGGGTCGTGGAGTGATGCGCGATGAAGAGGGTAGATGGAGGACCGTCGTGGGGCAACTGGCGATGGGAGATGGAGGCTGGTGAGGGCGAGAAAAATGGAAGGGGGAGAGGGTTGCGTGAGGTGGATCGTGGGAGAGAGAAGAAGGCTGGAGGTTGACGACGACGCTCCACCATTGGATCTGGAGATCCAACGGTGGAGAATTGGGCGCGGAGCGACGGCCATGATGAGATCGATGGCGGCACGATCAAAGGGCCCAAGTGGCCGCCACGTGTCGGGCTGGATGGGCAGGCGGAGGCGTACAGTCGAGATTGATCCTTGAGTCTGATCGAAAGGCCGAGAGACTAAGTGGTAGTGGGCGGTGAGGATCAAAGGGATAGGGACAAGATCAGACGGTGTATGATGCTCCACGTGGCGCAATGAGGCTCAGGCGGCTATGGACGGCTGTGATGGAAAGCTCAGGCCGATCGAGTAGATGAGGAGCGTCAGAGGAATAGGCGGCTGAGATGGATTATCAGGATTGCGATCAGAGGGCATCGGTCGCGCCACGTGGTACGCTCTGGTGAGAGCGCTCACGTGCGGTGTAGATTGAAGGCTGGGACTGATCGAACGGTTGATAAAATGAGTGCACGTGGACGAGGCTGGGCTGTCAGATCCAATCCAAGATCCAACGGCTGAGGGTTGCGGGCGGATGCAGCAAGAAGGAGCGGGCCACGTGGCGCCCCCAGAATGGGCCACGTGGCCCAATCAGATTTATTCAATCTTCCAGTTGATGTTTGAAGGCCTAGATGGCCGAATTTGAGAAAACTCAAAACATGAAAGTTGTAGATCTTGACGAGATCTACAAGTTTCATGTTGGCCAAAACTGGATATGAGGTCAAACAAAGGCCCAAAATATTTTTGAGGGTATTTTTTAAGACTAAAAATACCAAGAATTATCATTTTGCCATGTGGTTTTTAATTATTTGAGGACTCTGATAATTACAGGACATTAACTGGGATTTATTGACACTAAGCTTAAGCAAGGGGGTTAATAATGTGAAATTATGATGATGAAATCGAGTTTCATCATGGGGGCTGGAGGAGGGAGGCACGTGGCTAAGAATGCAATGGTATAGGTGGAATAAATCATTCTTTAATGGACATTGGTTTGAATAAATCGTGGTTTGGTTCACCTTATTGATCGTAAATCTAATGGAATGGCACAAGTGACAACGATGCAAAAAAAGCAGAGATACAATTGATATTCCTAAAAAGAGAGGTGCACAATAACAAATCCAAAATTACCCTTACTAATTACATGGAATTAACGTCTAAAATGTATCCGTCGTAGCCTGAAATTTTGGATTAATAAAAAAAGTGCTTAATTAAATATGTCTCCTTAGGTCAGTTTATAGGTAATCTAGAACCTAGTTTTTCAAAGAGGCATTTTTGTGTTTTTATCTTTTGAGCTTTTTTAGGGTTTTAATTTAAATACATGTCATTGATTAACCAAGGAAATATGATGCATGGCTTTTCAAATTAATTTTAATGCAAGAGAAAATAATGCTATGTTATGTGGTGAAAAAAGAAAAAAATAATGTAATATTTTTTATTATTTTTAAATGATGATGTAAGTGAAGCAAATGGTGAGTGATATGAGCACCAGACCGAGACCAAGCAAACCATTCAATTAGTACGTACCCCAATGATCACCACAAATAATTATTGAATAGGCTCTATTCCATTTTCCGAAATAAATCTCTCAATTTTTGAAACAAATTATTAAAAAATCAAATCAATCACAGTAAATGCATAGCTCCAAAGATCGGATAATCATGTGAATAACTTGATGTTCAAAAGTGCCCCATAGTGTAAGTCTCAGTAGTTTAAATGATGTAGAATAATTCATGGTTTAAAACAACACCAAGAACATAAAAATCCGATCACATATGATCAAGTTGTGAAAGATTGAAGGTCATGGACTAAAATCTCATTAAAATAAATAGAATCTTTCAAATGTACCCTTTTGGAAGGACTTTGTCGCAATATTGAGAAACCGCATGAGCCTTCTTGTACTTTACCCCTAGCAGGGGTATATCTACAATTTATGAAGGTCATGAAGGCACCTCATTCGTTTACCCTAAAGTCACGCGCATCGCGCGTAACCTGGAACTCTTTACGATTCCGGGAGAGTCGGGGAGCAGATGCATAATTTACCCGTACACATATGGTGTAGTACGTGACAAAGGGGCGGGTGGCGGTTGTCTTGGAGGTCGATCCTCCACGTGGCACATCCTGATGCCTCGGTTCCAACCGAGGCCGAGGCTTAGAAGGTGGGTCTAGAGGCGGATCTCATCTGTCAATGAAGGCCTGATCCGATGGCTATGCAAGGACAGTCTGGATCCCTGTATTCTTGATAGTACGAGATCTATAGGGCAACTTCTTTGGCTCCAACTTGGACCTAGGGGTCCTTCTGCTCGAGTGGAAGGTGGTCGGAGCTTGATGACAATCGGGGGCTGGCAGTGCATCGGTGAAGTTGGCGAGGTGAGCGCCCGGTCAACACATGACCGGTAGGGGTGTCAGTGCGGCAACTCTAATAGGAGGAGGTCGAAAGAGTGGAGCAGGGTCGAGTGGCTTGTGAACATGGGACGGGTCGTTGGTGAATTTGTTGAAGGCGAGGATGTGAAGGTGGTGGTCGGTGGCAGTGGAGGGCGGAGTAAACCCTCAATGGCAGTGAAGAGGTGCTGCGGTCAAGAAGAATTGGGATGTGTAGGCAGAGGGCGAAGGCGGAGGAGATGAAGGAGTTGGTGGCATGTTTGAGCGGTGGAATTGAGGGAGAGGCAGAGGAGAGGGACAAAGGAAATGGAAAGAAAAGAGAAGAATGAAGAATGAAGAATGAAGGAGCATGAGGGATGAAGAAGAACACCTCCGCTAGGGACAGTCGACCGTCCATCTCCCCATATGAACCATCTGATAGACACGGAGTGTCCCTATGGAGGTGTTGGACTTCTTCGCTGCTTCATCAACCCCGTATATTGCCGACTGATAACTAGGAAAAATTCAAGGGTCGTACAGTTTCACAAGGCAAAACAGCAGTCGATGTGTTGACCACTCAATAAACCATGATTAATCAATAATTAACCCAAAATATAAATGAAGCAATAAATATCAAAAATACGGAGTTGAAATTTATTATAACTCCACAACAAATGTGTATAAGTGTAAGCATATGCAGAGATTGAACTCATGGAGTAAATGGTAGATTGTACAAAATTAAGCGCAAAAATTTGTTCTTATCTCTTGTCCATTTTTATTGTTTTTGTGGGTTTTAATTTTATATATTTTTACCTGGATTTTTGTTTTTATAATTTTAATTTGGTTTTTTGGTTTTATATTTTTATAATTTCTTTTTATATTTTCATATTTTTATATTTCTATTTATTTTAAATAAATATAATATATTTATGTACAAGGCTATATACATAATATAGAGTAATATACTTATAAATACCATAAAATATAAATAAAATGTAACAAATAAATTGTTTTGGATTTTGTATATATTTTTAATATTTTTGTGATTTTCTGGATTTTTTTTACTAATTTTTATATATTTTTAAAATAAAAAATATCCCAAATTAGGGATTTAATAAATATTCAAAATTGATTTGAATTTTAAAAATATAATAAAGTTCAAATTACTCAAATCAATATACATATATAATTATATAAAGAAAAGTATAAATAGAATAATATATTTTTGGATTTTTAGTATTTTTTAGATTTTATAAATATTTTTTGTGGTTTTTCAATTTTTATGAACTCTCTTTTTCCATTTTAGTGATTTTTGATCTGGAGTTAAAATGCGATAAAATAGACAATATACATTTTCTGGAAATTTTCAACACATTTTTACATTTTTTTATTTTATAAATTGGACAAAACAAAAATGGGCTCTTTTTTATTTTTAATAAATGGTTAAAATGCCCAAAAACATAAAGTAAAAATATTTTGTGAAAGAACATGCTACCGGGCATCTAACCCTTTCTTTGCACGATTTTATGAGCTACGATACTATTGTTAGTAAATGAAATCCAAGCACTAAAATTCATAAACTAACAGGGGCATATATGCAATTAACAAAAAGATCAAGGGTTCAGCTACAATGTTCCAAAATTATACAACGTATTTAAAAAATTTGTTGGACTAAAAACAAATATACAAAGCCACGAGGGCTTCCTTGCAAATTACCTAGCGCACGTGGGACGGGACGCGAGCTGAGCTGGATTAGATCCAAAAGCAAATATAATAAGTATAGGGGCCTATTGCAAAATATCCATTTATTTTAAACGTTACATTTTATTTACAACTTTACTAAATAAATACACAAAAGGGAGGAGAATTTACAAACTACCCCCATCTTGCACGCCACCGGACGGTTTATAGGCTCCACTTTATCAACGCGTGGTTCGTTGGGTGTGCGATGATGGTTCGTGTCGGATGGCGTAGATTAGATCTCGGGCGTTAGAAAAATGAATGAAGGCGTGCAAGATCCAATGTCCGGTGTAGTGCGGGAAGAATAACCCTTGATTCAATGACGGAGGAGGCTGTTGGAGGAACTGGAGATGAAATTGCCTCTAGCGAGTTTGGATCAATTGTCACGCTCCTCCGACTACCAAACACTCTGCCAACCACTGCTTTCCGCTCATGTTGCTCCCACAAAGCTCCGAGATGCATCAACATGGTGCGTTGCCCATTGAGAAGGGATCTGGAGCTTGAGGATGTCCAGGCACCTGAGACTTGTATTCCAGGTCCAATCTTAAGCCCAGAAGGGTTCCTTCACGCATTTGACTTGTCCAAAACAAAAAGAGGACCGACGACAAACTATCTCGATCCTGTGAGGGGGAAAAGAAATGGTGTCGAAATGAGGAGGGGTGGGGGTGCTCCCATGATGGGAGGAATTGGAGGACCCAACTCCAGATCCACAATGGATCTGGATGAGCGAAGTATGGCAGAGCATGAGGGAAGCATGCAGGAGTGGAAGGGAGGAGATGGGCGGGTCGAAAAATGGAGGAACCGCTCCAAAGAACTACATAGGTAGTGATTATAGGCTCAAATGAGGGTATAAATGCTAAACTAAATGCGGAGTATAAATGCTAAACTAAATGCGGAATTAAAAAGCATGAATTAAAATCTACCTAGAAAAAAAAATAAAAGTCAGCTCTTATACATGGCTGGATGCCAGGGAACAGGGCTGTCAGAGTGACTGTCGTGGGTGCACCTCCTTCACCTTCCAAACATCGCGGACCTCAGGGGACCTCCCCCTGTCACGAGGATGCTTATTTGGTTGAGGTTAAGGGGTTCTAGGGTTCAGGAGATGACCAAAGACGAGGAGAACGTCAGGAGATGTTTATTTATAAGCAGGTATGTCACCCTTATTCTAAGAAGATTTGGCAAGAATCGAGCATATGTACAAGTAATCCAGAGGGCCGGCATGAATCTAGGAAGAATAATGATGAAATCGTCTGAAAGGATCGAGTGTGATGGAAGGATGGATCGAGCGAGAAAATGGGAGGAAAAGAGGGGAAAGGATAGCTTTGATGGGGGTCAGAGGCGTAGGGGGAGTTAACCAGAGAGAAAGACTCTGATTGGTTCACACATGGACTCTACATGACAAAACTTTGTATTTATTCGAAACTAATTAAATAAAAATAATTAGTTTTTTATTTGTTGGTTTCATTTATTATTAGTTAATTTTTAGGGGTATATTTATAGGTATATTCATCTATGTTTTAGTTATTATATTTTACATTATTTATTTTATTATTTTATTCTCTTATTTTAATATATTTACTACTTATTTTTAGATGTATAAATATATTTTATTACATTTTTATGATGTAATATATACATTTAAATAAATAGGTCTATTTATTATATTGGTATAAGTATAGGTATTTCATATATATATTTTATATAGAGGAAAGGGAAGCTACATCATGATGTAGCTAACCTTAGCTACATCAGGGGCAAGTTCGTCTTTTTATATTAATTTTTTTCGAAAATTCCACGATGAATTTTCATAACTATATCCCTCTAATATGTCATTCAAATTTCGTCAGAAACAGAGACTCTTACGACCTCCATCCAGACAGTCATTTTTTAACGGTCACAGATTTGATGTATTTTACCTGTTCTGGATGGAGGCCATAGGAGTCTCTGTTTCTGACGAAATTTGAATGACATATTAGAGGGATATAGTTATGAAAATCCATCGTAGAATTTTCTAAAAATAATAATAAAAAAGAGACGAAAACACCCTGGATGTAGCTAAGGTTAGCTACATCATGATGTAGCTTCCCTTTCCTCTTTTATATACATATTTTATTTAGTGTTTTATTGGTGTCTTTATTTTAGTTTCAATGTGTACATAAGTTATAAATAATATTTACAAAATTATAGAAATATCTTAGCTAAAAATAGCCTAAATAAAGGATCTGAATTAGGGAGGGAGGGGTCTGTGTTGGGAGGAGTAATTACACTAAGATATAATGGGTAGGGGATGAAGGGGAGGGGCATATTTTCATAGATGGGGATGTAGTAGACGGGGTGGGGGTGGGGGTTTGAGTTTTTTCACATATGATTAAGAGGAAGATGAAGGGGCAAGGCGGGTTGTGTGAACTATACAAAGACGGTGAGGCGAGGGGGGGTATATGTGTAAGTGTATGTGTGTGTGTGTGGGGGGGGTAGATCATCATCTAGTGATCTGCATTTTTCCTTTTCTTTTTTTACATCACGCGAGCCCTCAAATAAGGACCGTTAAAAATGTGCACAAGCAACACATAATCTTTTTACAATATGCAAGCAATCAGAGCTAACTAATCTTCCTATAATTTTCATTGTTTCTCCTACGACCTTCTTGGCGGGAGCTGCCAACTCTACGTCTCCATGGAGATCAAGCATCCTCGATCTTCACGGGCCCTGCCACAAAAGAGAAATGTAAGAAAAATAATAAGGAAAATAATCAGCAAAAATGATGCAAAAATATGAATGAAGAGAAGACATGTGAATTTTGAAAATATTCAACATATATATATATATCAAAATCCAACAAATAAATAAAGTTGAGTCGTGTCCCCGGCAATGATACCATTTGATGAATGCAAAATTCGCCTCTTTAATAATTAGGAACTGTAGTATAGGAAACGAAATTTGGTCAATTAAAAATCACATACTTTGAATGTTATGGATTATTTTTAAATTGGTAGTGTACCAAGGTTGAACACAGGGATACACGCTACTTTAATATATTTTATCGAATTTTGGCCAATTAAGAGTATGTGTGAATAATTTCTCAATTTCAGATCTTCGTGCAAATGCAAAATACTAAAATGCAGAACAATGCATGTCTTTTTAGTTGATTTTCATGCAATAATAATGATATGTAATGCATACTGTAGGAATAAGTGTAAATTATGTTCATGCTAATTACAAAAATTCCTTGCATGACATGAGCACGTAATAAGGTCTGAAATCAGAGTCAAATTGAGCATAAAGATATGAGCAGTCATCTATTAACGACAAAAACATATAGAGAAAAGAACATCATCTAACATTAAAAATCATTTCATTTAAGTTAATGTCAGATGAGAAAATTAAAAATGCCATAAGATAGATGAGGAAATAAGGAACAAAACGACACTAAAATCATGTAATTTGGATCTGCAATGTTCAAGTTATGGATTAAAAAGTGCAAGGGGATAAATGCAATAAAAATACAAGAAAGAAATGTATAACCATTAAATAGGTCCCTTGAGGGACCTATTTGCAATTTGCAAAAACCGGTGGCCCTCTTTGTAAATTTACATTACGCATAGGGGCATAACTGTAATTTCCATAAGTAACGATGTATTCCTTGTAAAATACCTAGGTACACATGTGAGGCACGCGCTTGGGGACCGAAATGCTATTTCATAAACTTCTTGGGTTTTCTCTGTAAATTACCCAACCTCCACGCATGGTGCACGCGAGAAGGCCGAGCTCGGGAGGCAAAGCTGACTTGGGCCACGTGGCTTCTGGCAGTGGCTTCGGGGGATGGCTCGGATGGGTCGAACCTGCATGTTCGAAGCTAGTGACGTGGCACATTCTAGGTTGTCGGGTGGTCGCCACGAGGTGCCATTTGACGGCACATGGGCTTCTCCTCCGCCCGAGGAAACGACGACGTCAATGGGGCTCCGGCAAGCCTGCCAAAGCCCCTCTGTGTTCCTCAATGATCATAGATGGTTCATGGACCATCGTGGTCCTCTGGCGAGGGTTGTCGACGGGAGGCGGAGTGTTTAGGCTAGCTGAAGGTGGTCGACGGAGTTAAAACGTCGAAGATGGAGGTGAAGATCGGAGTGGGTTTGCAGTCTCTGACCAATGCGATCCTGCAGGGGTTAGATTGAAGTCGAAGCATGTGCTTGATGTGCGTGAGGAGAAGTGAGGCGAGTGGAGGCCATGGTGCAATGAGAGGCGATGGCCAAGGGGCTTCTTCTCCGACGAAATAGGAAGAAGATGATAGAGGTGATGGATGTCCTAGAGAAGGGGGAGGGCGATCGAAGATGTTGGCGTGGATGAAGGATGTATGGTGGAGCTCAGGGCGTGGTAGATGGTCGGCGATCAGTGTTGTGTATGGTAGGAAAATTCAGAGAAAAGCAGAGGAACAGAGGAAGATGGTACTTGGTCGGAGGCGAGGGAAGTGTCTTGTGTTGGGTTTCGAAGAATCTCAGTCATCACTTGATGAGGACAACCTGACCTCGTGGCTCAGCGACGACGAATGCATCATTAACATGGTCGTGTTTACCATGGGTCAACACCTGATTTGAGGGCCATGATGGCCCCTCGTCCTCCTCCATCAATCACAAGGAGGAGATGAGGAGCTAGGTCATAGACATTGGAATGGTGGATAGGTTGGAAGTGTGATAGAGGAGAGACTTTTATAAGCGGAGGGGGCGACCGTTATGGTGGTGGTAGAGCATTTTGAACTGGGGGTCTTGAAGGCTGCGACTTGTTGGACATGCGAGCCCACGACAAGCCATTATGCAATAATGTTATTGCACATATCATTCCCTGATCTGAAATGAAGAATAAATAATTTGCATAATAGGTCCCTCTGTACAATTAGGGTTATGTACCATGGCCATCTTAATAATCATATAGCTGTTGATTCATTAAAAGAATCATAGATGCTGGCGTTTGGATGAATATCTAAAGAGTTAGATAGAGGACTCATCAAGCACTGTCAAATGATTATTAAGAGATGATCTCCAGCCTGAGTAGGAGATGGCGATCCTTTCTCACAAAGGCTGATATCTGACCGATCGCTTGATGCAGGTACTCTGCATGGGAATAGTGATTCGGAGGTGTTAGATTAGTTAGATCATTAGGTTGACTTAGAGAGATCTAGATATCCTCAGTCCTATGTTGAATGTTGTCACAACATAGGCACACATCCTCCGACCGGAGACAGATGTGTTGTTATATGTCTGAGTGTGTACATTTGTCATACCAATAGGTTAATGACCTAACCAAGGTCTATAAACCAGCGAGCTGAGTGTGTACATTTGTCATACCAATCGCCCTGTCCTTATCTCCAAGTATCTACAGAGAAAGCACATTATTCTTGAAGGAGTTCAAGAATAATTCATTTGATGAATTATGTATCTAAGCAACAAGATGTTGATAAAATAAATGAGATTTAATTATCAAGAATAATATGAATAGGATTCATATTGTGAGAATGATTATCCAAGATAATTAAATGGGATTTAATTATCAAGGAAGTGCACATTGTGGATAGTGCTATCCATAATGTCTGAGTATATATTATAAATATGATTTATAATATATTAGAGAGAGAGCACATTTGTAAATAGCATTTGTTAATTGTTAATGTGAATTGGATTAACATTAAGCAATTAATTGGGAATGTAATTTACAATTTAGTTTGGGTTGTGAATATGATTCACATATTTTCAATGGCTTGATTGAAATATTGGGAATTAATTTAGTGGATAATTTTGCAATAAATATACATTAATTAATTTGGAATTAATTTAGTGAATATTGTTGCGAATAAATAAGAGATAATGATATGAATTAAAAAAAGAAGATAATCCACCTAATTACATGAGGTGGCGTCACACCCATGACTTGGTCATGGGTGACGCCCCATGTATTTTGGGTGGATAATTATCTTTTTAATTATCATCTGATTATCTTATGATTATTGATTTATTTATTGAATTAAATTATATTGACGATAATGCAACATATATTTAATTTAATATAAATTAATATATTGTTGTTTTTGAACAACAATGATCATGGCCATTGATTAAATACACATATCAATCTAACCATTGATTTTGTGTACGCCATGGATTGTAATCCATGGACTCCCAAACTAGTATATAAAGAGGGCAACCCTAGCCCTTTAGGATACAATATTCTACACGCCTACTCTCTCTCTCTCTCTCATTTCTCATTCTCGCCATCTCTCTCTCTAAGGTGGCCATCCACCTTGTGTTTTCAGGGAAATAACAATCACCTCTATGCCCTTGTGCTATCGCTTTGATTGCTCGTGGATATCCATCTTATTTGGAGTTTCTTGCTCTAGAAGGAGACGTCAGATTTCGTTGGACGAAATCAGGAGATTCAAGGCTTGGATCTTCATCGAGGATCGCGGGAGGAACACGTCTCATCATCGCGCCCGCAAGTGCCATCTTCGTAGATCGGACTTGAGTCAGGAGGATCTCTTGCTTTAGAGATCTAGTGATCGCAACCACGCTTCAAGAGGTATTTCTAATACTTTGTGGTTTGATGAAACGGTCCAACAAATGTTCTTGTGATCACGTGGTTTCATCTCTTGATTTAAAAATTTTAAATTCCGCCGCACCTAGCGACTAGTGCGACTAGTCGCCCCGATCGCATGAGATGCGATCAACATGCTTCCGTGATGCGCTTCAGGATTCTTCGTATCCTTCGACCTCGGTGAGATCTACAAATTTCATGTTGGTCAAAAAGTCAAAAGAGGTCATTTGTACAAAAAGTATTTTGGGGGTATTTTTAAAGGGATAAAAACACCGACTTTTGGTTTTGATATTTTTGTATTTTTTAGTCCTTTTAAGAGTTAGGAACTTATAGACAATTAATCGACCTATTTTTTTATGGGTTTTTAATACGAAAATAATTACTAATTAAATACTAGTAATTAAATACAATAATTATAGGTTAATTATACACAATATAATACAAGTTAATAAAGTGGAATTATTAGTTATTTTTATTGGTTTCTTTAAGCAAGGGGATTAAAAAGTGGATTTTAGCATGATGAATACGAGATTCATCAATCATCCCTCTTATGCAAGATCTAATTAGAACCACTATTTCATGCCCAACTAATAACGATCGGATATGACCCTCAGTACATCTGGGCCGCTTGTCATTTCCTTCTTTGTCAGCCGTTAGATCCATACTGGTGTAACAGATAAGAGCCACATGTCCCTCATATCCCCATAGTCGTCAGATCCTTTTCAGGGGAGCATCAGAGCTGCTAGAGACTCTACGTGCAAGCCACGTGCCTTGAGGGTATTTTGCACCTTTCCTCACTTGTCTTTTTATTTCGTTTTAGTCCAATAAATAAAATTACGGTTAAAAATATTTGCAGTAAAGACCCTGTAGTTTTTATATTTGTTATTTAGTCCATTTGAGTTGCAGTCACGTGCATACACACAAATTTTCTAGTATATTTGCAGTTTTTGTCTTGAACATTATTTGTGTTATGGAATGAATCTTTAGTTTTAGAAATTGCATATATACACCTGTGAGTCTGATTCACGTGCGACATGAGTATTTTGTGGACAATTTGCATAACAACCCCCTATAGTTTCTGATTTTGTTATTCCAGAGGGTTTCGGAAACTTAAAATAATTATAGTTAGGACCTTGCAAAATGTTTTTAGTTACTTATCTTTTATATAGTATAGTAAATATTAAATCAACTTCAAAAATTTCCTAAACAATATATGTGGTCCCTGATTGTATGTTTGATTTATGGTGATTTTTGCTTATTGATTTCCTTGCAGTTTCTATTATTAAAAATTTAAAAATTCTAAAAATTATCATGTTTGACTTGGAAAAATCATACAAATTCGAAAATATATCCAAAAATTGTAAAAAATAGAGTAGTTGTTTTTATTATCCTTAAGCTCCGGTATTATTTTTACTTGCAAATATTTCATAAAAACAAAATGCAAAACACTTTAAACCTTATAAGAATTATTTAAAATCCTATAAAAATCCATAAGCTGTGATTCTAGTCTCTGTTTGTAGATATTCGTTAAAATTTCATCATAAAAATTACTTCAAAGATTTTATGGTATTTTATACATTTTAAATTTGTAAATTGTTCCTTGTTGTTCACTATTTCCTTATTTTTATAAATGTTTGATTTCTAAAAATCACAAAAATATTTAAAAAAATATTTAGAAATTACCATAAAAACACTTTAAAACATATAAAATCCAAAAATACTTCTATTGTAATTTTCTTAGCATTTTGTCCCCTTCGAAAAATAGAAAAAGAGTATTCGTGTGCGTGTTTTATTTGTTTGCTTATATTGGAAAATTAAAATTTTGAATACTTAAAAACCACTAAAAATAAAAAAATATTTTATCTCTGAAATCCCACTACTTAGTGTATAATTGTGCTCCTTGTGTTCGACCCCGATCGCTATACCAGGTTAACAAAAGTAGCAAAATGCTCGATTTGACTGTTCGATTCATTAGTGATTTATTTTTCCATTAATCGATTGATTGATTAGGTTCACAATGACACTTGCTTAATTAGTAACTTAACCCTAGTTGATGGGTCACTTATCAATGAGCTCTGATCATTCACACCTGCAAGGGTTAATGTGTTATAGCCGAAGCGTGCAAATGTGTGCAAGTGATGGTGAATTATGTCTCATTGTAATACAACCAATAACATGTTGATCATAACTGAAAGATCTTCATGAGGAGAGGCTCGGCTAAAATCTCTTGGATAAGTCCAGGTTTGAAGACATGGATAAAATGGATTAATCTATCTAATTGGGATCTAAATACGTGGTCAAGCTACTATAATGTGTTATTTAGGTCAAGGATGCAATGATGACACAAAATGTGTGCAGGGGTCTTTTGAGGGGGTTCAACGCACATAGATTACATGCTACAATATGATAATGAATGCACAATGTAATGCAATCACAGAAACAAACAAATACACAATCACAAAAAAGTTCTTCATTGATAATTTAACAAATAATATTAAACATGCATCAATCTGTCCAAAGTAATCCTCAATCATAATACTCAGTGCATTTCATTCTAATCATACATCAATTATTTGATCAATCGATCATTCAACAAATACAAGCTCCTCAATCTAATGCAAAACAGAAAATACTAATTTATAATGAATCATATTAGATTTCCTAAGGGCTTAATGATACACACCATTTTAAATTACGATAAAGGATATCGTATTGATCCCATGTTGAAATGAAAATTCACCGAAATTTCATCGAAATTTAGGCAAATTCCGACCATATTCTCCCAAGTTGATCAAAATTTGTGAAGGAAGCCCCTCATATCAGCATTTCGCTTGAAACTTCAGTCCCTTGTTGAAACCAAAATTTCGATGAAATTTCGCCGATATTTCACAAAATCTGAAACAATAATGATATATTAAAACATTCAAACATGATCACTGGATAATGTAAATGATGTTTTAAGATCAATTAATCTCCTTGAATTTTAATTCATCATGAACAAAACTTAACATATAATTAAATATATTACGTGAAAGATCTTGAATAGATCTTTAAAATACAAATAACTACTCGATTAAGATTAAGGTGCTCAAGATATTAATTTATCAAGTCGGGGGCATAATGTAATAAAAACTTAACAAACCATAACAAAAAGGTCCAACACATGATGAAAGTGCAATATGTACAAGCAATCTAGGTATAACATACAAAATACCCACGTATAAGGTAAAAAGGAAATTAAATGATTGCAAAGGACTTATATTTAATATTCCCAAGTAGTACGAGCTCAGTATGCGCTGGATTTATATGTAATTCTTCTAAAGTCAGGTCCAGATGCAGCAAATAACCCCATCACATAAGGTGGAACACATGATAACTAGGCTCAGGACAAGGGGTAGCTTTGGGTCCGTGGACTCTATTGGTGCTTCGCATATGGCTTGGAGCTCACGAGGTTTAGATTTGAAGTGATGCCTTGGAGATCGATCACGACTATTAGATCATATCGATGAGATCTAATCCAACTTCAATTACAAGCCCTGGCCTTCTTCTTCCTCTGTGCGAGGCGATTGTGCAACAAAACTCCGACGAGGGTAAGCTCCCTCTGCCTCGCTCTAAGGCTTGTTTCAAATCGTCGGAGACATACTAAAAGGCTCGAGAAGCAGGTGGAGATTCTAGCATGCGGTTGTACCTCCTGGCATGTCGAATCGAGTGTTGATCATCGGAAGTGGATGACCCCAAAATAGATCCGGTGAATGTCCGACCATTGACCACATGCAAGGTCAGTTCCTCAAATAGACAAAGCAGGGGACCTATTTGGGATAGAACGAGGCATAATGGAGGCTCAGACGAGGCAATAAAAAAGAACCCTAATGGATTCCTAGCCTTTGCGTGGTCGAGAAGGGAAGCGCGATGAAAAAGCTGATGGAGAATTGGAGGAGTGAAGATGAATGATGCATGGAGATGAGGGTCACTGTGCGAAGATGTGAGTGAGCTTAGATGATGAAGACAATGTATAGGTAGAGTGGATAAAATGCTGGAAAGAAGGAAGAAAAGTTAGGTGAACTTTACCTGGAGGAGAAGATGAAGAACAATGGGAGAACAACTAAAGTGGATATGGGCCTACGATAGAGGATTCATTTCCTCTGCCGTAAGCTTTGGCTAGAAGCTGAGCTTTAACAACTCCAAGTTGGGGTTGTAACTTGGTCCTTTGACCAAGGATCATGCCAGCGGGGGTTTCTATGTCGTGGCTTTCACTGTCTCTCTCTATCACAAAGAGAAGGAAGGGGACTTGGAGCTTCTCACATGCAAGTGTGGATATCGAGTAGTTGGTTGGAGATCTTGGTTTTAATCAAAAGGAGGTGGTGGTGCTGTGGTTTTTGCGATGGTTTAAACCATCGGGAAGTTACCAAGGAGGTTAGGAAAATATGGTTTAATCAAAAGGAGGTGGTGGTGCTGTGGTTTTTGCGATGGTGAGCAGTTAGATGAAGTTTTAGGTATTGTCAGTTGTTCGTGAAGTTGGTCGGAGTTGATGGAAAAAAATGGGGAAGTTAAGAGGTTAGAGCTCGTGTCACTTAAAAGAAGTAGGGGATGAGAAAGTTGAGGATGATCAGTTGTATTGGATCATGCGATCCAACAGCTAAGGAGGGGATGCGGATCGGTGAGCCATGTTGCATATGATCAAAGGATCAGAGGGTCAATAAAGGGACACTAATGGGATGCTAGTGGCCATTTGATCAAGATGATCAGACGACCCTGAAAAATAGCTGGAAGGAGTATTAAGCTGGATCACGCAGCTCAAACAAAAAGAGCCTTGTGTCCTAATAGAAAAAATAAAAATTACAAAATCAATAATAAATGTAAATAAAATAGTTACAGTGTTAAATTCAAATATATTCAACATGAACGTTACAAATCTTTTTAAGATATGCAACTTTCATGTAGAACTTGAAACCAAAACATGTCATATATATACTATAGTATTTTTTTGCAAGCATTTCCAATGAATTAAAAACATTTATTTTTATCTTTGTTCTTATTTTTTATTTTTGATTTATGTTTAATGTTAAAGATAATACTTTTTATTTTTAATAATAATAAAATACATAAAATAGACATAATAATGGAATTATCTATGTACAATAATTAGGATATTTAGTTACAAAGTGTTAGTTATTAATTTGAGTTAGTTAATTATTAGTTGAATTAAATTATTTAAGCTTGAGGGATAATAATGAAAATAATAATGATAATCAAAGATTTATCACTTCCTCCGCCATGTCAATAGAGGAAAAGGGTTAGCATATATCAGGGTTCTGGATAATGGAGTTGGTGAGTGAACCCTCCCGCATGAAACAACGATTCACGGTAGAGATGGATTCACATCGGGTGGCAAGATCTGTACAATAAACTAAAAATCAAAGAAGACAAAATAAAACTTAAATCTAAGTTAATCTATGAACTTGAAACTAGATCTCTCATAATCGAAGGGCTTGGGCTGAGGTTGTTGGACATGCGAGCCCACGACAAGCCATTATGCAATAAATGTTATTGCAAATATCATTCCTTGATCTGAAATGAAGAATAACTAATTTGCATAATAGGTCCCTTAGTATGATTAGTGTTATGTACCATGGCCATCTTGAATCATAGAAGTTGGTGCTTGGATGAATATCTAAAGATTTAAATCGATGAGTCATCAAGCACCGTTAAATGATTATTAAGAATTTTAAGAAACGATCTCCAGTCTGAGTAGGAGATGGCAATCCTTTCTCTCATGGGATGGCATCTAACCAACCTCTTGATGTATCCTCTACATAGGAATAGAGATCCGGATGTGTTAGATAAGTTAGGTCAAAGAGTTGACTTAACGAGATCGAGATAACCAAAGACCTATGTCGTATGCTGTCATGATATGGGCATGCATGCTCTGACCGGAGACAGATGTGTTACTATATGTCTGAGTATGTACATTTGGCAGACCAATAGGTTTATGGCCTAAACAAGATCTAAACACCGGTGTGTTGGTGTGCATACAAGGTCATATGAGTAATACAATCTCTCAAAGGGAACATACATGTTCATTTACCGAATCGAAAAACATGAGCTCACTCACGAGATATTGGGATCAAATTCTGTGCACTATCATCTTGCTTTGGAAGCTTCACTGAATTTGTATGTTTGATCTATCCTTTTGGAAAGTACATGATTAATACATGGTATGATATATACTTTTGGAAAGCTTATGACTGATACCAAATCTCAATGATTAAATGAGAAACATAATGATAAAACCCTGAAGGAGACCATCTAAATAAGATATATAACTTCGGGTTTAATCTAGATCTTCCAGTATGTGGGGTGTACATGTATTATGAATACATGAGGGTGATGTGATCATAAACGATTATATAACCATGACGCTTCCGTTCCTAGGGAGTGATGAAACGGGTTTAGATTTTAGTGACTCCTCTCAATAGAGAAGTAATCTGATCTCGATCCAAATGTTGGACAATGATCTGACTGTGATTCAGATGCAATAAAAAGATTCGATTTACAGTTTTGATTTAGTCAAACATATATGAGAGGTCCGTAAGATATGGATTTTATATGTGATCTCAATATCCAAGTCACTATACCGGAACATACAATCGTTTTGTCCTTATCTCCAAGTATCCTTGGAGAATGTGCATTATCCTTGAGAGAGTTCAAGGATAATTTCACAGTTGATATATGTATCCGAGCATTGGAAAAATTGATAATTAAATGTGATTTAGTTATCATGAATAATATGAATTTGATTCATATTATAAGGAGAGCTATATAAGATAATTAAATGCAATTTAATTATCAGAGATGTGAATAATGTGAAAGTTATTCATATCATGCGGGCACATGCGAATAGAGATCCAAGATTACTAAATGTGATTTAATTATCATAGATATGAATAATATGGATAGCACTATCTATACTAATCATATATATTGTGGATGTGATTTATAATATATTAGAGAGAGCTTATTTCATATATTTGTTGATTAATTGTTGATATGAATTGGATTCACATGGGACATTGATTGAAAATATAATTTGCATTTTATTTTTGGCTGTGAATGTGATTCACAAATTTCCAATGGCATGATTGCAATGTTCTCAAGATAATTGAGAATTATTTTTGTAAGATAATGTTGGAATGAGACAATGTAATCTCATTGGAAGGAGATTACCATCCACCAACAAAGGTGGTGGACTGATGAACCTCCATTTCATCATCTTTATTCTATCATTTTGGCCTCAAAAACCCTAGTAAATACATGTAAATACCCTTAATTCAAGCATTTTAGCATTCATGCATGTATGTGTAAATAGTATACAAAATACGGTTTTAAAGCCAAAATTATAGAATAAAGAAAAGAAAAGAAAAGAAAAGGAATAAAATATTGTAAATATTTTATGATCCGAAACCCCAAGACCTAGGCATCTAGATGAATAGGTCGACAAGGAATAAAGTAGGGGGAGATGAGGGCCAAAATACAATAAAAACACCTTTTATTTAATTCATTCTTTATTCATTTTGGGACCTATTTTTGGTTCCACTTTTTACACCTCATATAAGGAAACTTTGTACATGAATCTTATAGATAATTAAATAAAGAAAAATACAAAATTAATTTCACTAAAAATAATGTATAGATAAAAAGTTATTATCTGAATAAGTTTCCAAAACCCCAACTTCCCAGACTTGTATCTCTCAAAATAAAAACTCGAAATGTATCAAAATCCCCTTTAATTATATATAATTTTTAATAAGCTGTTTAATGAAGGTGGTTTCATATTTTTCGGAGCTACGGTTTGAAAGTTGAGTTTTGGACCCTTATTGTATACTTGTACAGATTAAAATATTCATTTTATTTATTACTCTTTATTTTTTATAACTTTATATTTTATAATTTTTTTAAATATTATTTATAATATATATGTATATTAAAACAGGAATAAAATCATAAAGAAAATATAAAAATAAAATACTCATATGCAATATATAAAAGAAATACCTATGTCTATACCTATGTAGATTATACATCTATTTATTTACTTGTACAAAATACATCATAAAAATAATTATGAGAAGTTCATGCTCACCCATTATGCGACTCGCGAAAATCCTCTCCCCGAGAGATACGCCTCGCTTTTAGTGAATCCCTCGCCCTCCCTCAGCGGGCTCACTTTCCCTCTGCTCACCTGTCGAACTCAGTCAACTACCGTCTCGTACCCTCGTCACTATAAGCTCGCTGGTGGGTCGATCAGAAGGTGCGGAAATATCCCGAACTGAATGCGGAAAGTATGGAAAAACATCTCATAATGTATTGGAACATAAAATCGATTATGCTCCCGCTAACGTATCTAATCCTTCCGGAATCATAGGTGTCAAGGTGTGGATCTCATTTAGATAAGAAAAAGAGGGGACGTGTAAAATGAAAATATATTTAAGTGTATAAAAATAAGTTGTAAATTTATAAAATGATAAACAAAAATAATAAAATTAAATATACAAAATAAAAATAAAAATATTAAAATATATAGATGAATATGCTTGTGTATAAGCTATAAAAGGAAATTTGTAATTTTTAATCTCGAAAAAATAAATAAAATTCATAATAAAATACTTCAGAAAATAACAAACAATTTTTATTTTATAAGCTAGAATTAATTAAATTATTTACTATTTTTAAATGAATTTTGAAATGATTTTTCCAGGTTTTTCCTGGTTGGTCCACGTGGACCAACCAGGAGGGTCCGAGAGTTGACCTCGGTCAACTCTCTGACCCATCCCATGTTCCCCCTGTCAGACCTCGTTTTTGGCCCTTGTTTTGGACTTTTCGAGGTCAAACCATTCCTCCTTTTGTGTCGATTTCTTCAGGACTTTTGCTCCTCGACGAATGAGCTTACACACCCTAGGGTTTTTTCGGGCTTTGGACCATCGATTCACCCGGTCTCTTTCGATCTTGGAGTCATGTTCATCAAACCTTCAAAAACTCACTCGAGACTTCCTTCCTCCTTTGAACCCCTTTGGCCAGTTTTCTTCCTCCCTTTTCGTGCTCTACGGTGAGACGGAGGTGACAGCTCCAACTCCCACTCGTTAGGCGAATCGAGGACGCGTCAAGGTGGCTCCACCACCTCCGGCCACCTTCGAGTGTACCCTTTTTCTCTATTTCTTTTGCATTTTCTTGTTTGTCGTAGTAGTAGGAATCATTCCTCATCTTTCATCCCGCGTTTCGACCATTCAATTGCCACATCGAACCCCTCGCCGAAGCTATATCTCCGACCGAGTTCCCTTTTAGTCGTCCTATGCCTCCACTTCACCATCGCAGGGTCGAGGCACTTTGCCCTCGACCCTCTCAACATTTTTTGCAGGTCCAGAAGCACCAATGGATCCTGGGGGCTCGTTTTGACCTCTTGCCGGAGTACCCAGAGCGTCCCAGCTCCGTCGCCTCCTCGTGAGAGCTCCGGTCAACGTCGGAGCCTTTTGGAGCTCTTAGCAAGTAGAGCACCATCGCAGGAGTCATACCGATCGATTTTGGAGCCCTACGAGTGTCAGAGGAGGGAGATCAGAGGTAGGGAAGGTCGCCCTCGCCGGCCTTCTTCCCTGTTCTTCCCGATTGCCTCTCCGCCGTCGGGTCCCAGCTGCGGCCCTGTTCCTTTCCCAGTCATTCGATCATCCCCGCTGCCAGCAGTCAGATCATCAGAGGAGGATCTAATCTGGACCACCCGTGTGAACCGTCATCAGGCGTCCCCGTCGTAACCCGTGTATTAGTGAATCGACACCCACCGTTGGATCACGCCTTAGCGTGGGTAACTTTGCCTGATACCATCGCCCTTTTTGTATTTAAGTTTGAACCATAAACTTTCATATGTGGTTTAATATTTTTGTATTTTTTTTGCAAAAAAACACCCCTAGAGTTTTCATATTTGCACTTAGGACCCTGTCCACGTCACTGCACGTGACCTACGTACGTGGGGGATGGGGTATTTTACGTTGTTCCCCTGTCTTTTGTGTTATTTCTGTTAGGTCCATAAAATAGTTTGTAACATTGTATTATTTGAAAAATTTGCAATTAAGCCTCTAGGTTTTTGTTATTTATAGAAAGGTCCCTCTCAGTCACGTGCCTTACACGCGAGACTTTGGAACCTTTGCACTTTTAGCCCTGTGGTTCTCGGATTTAACATTTAGTCCACAAAATTTTATATTATGTTATATATTTCTGGAAAAATTGCAAGTTGTCCCTGGGCTTTTTACTATTTGTAAAAATGCCCTTGTCAGTAGTGTAGTTTCTCTTTGTTGTCTCTATTTGTTTCATACATCTATAAAACCTTAAAAATTCCCAAAAAAAACATCATTGCATGCATGCTGCGTTGCTCTACCATGCTATATTTTTAATTTGCATTTTTGTTGCATTTTATTGTTTTTAAAATTCAAAAACATGCATTTTCTTCACTGTTTGCACTAGAAAATACATAAAAAATATAAAACATTTATGAAAAATTCCTAATAAATTTATATTTTGTTTGTTTCTGTGTGTTTTAACTTCAGGCTAAAAATCACTAAAACATTCAAAAGAAAACTCCTAAAAATTAGAAAACCCCTAAAATCTTCATAAAAATCTTAAAAAATCATAAAAATCTAATTTCTGTTTCTAAATTTTCCATATTGTATTATAAAATTAATTTGGAGAATTGTTGACACTGTTTGACATGTTTCATCTCCATTTTAATTTCAGCTATTAATTTTGTTCACTGTTTTTAGCATTTTCGACTTTAAAAATATCAAAAAATTAGGAAAAATTAGAAAAATCATAAAAACATTAGAAATATAAAAAACCGAAAATACCTTATTTCCTGTATTTTGAGTATTTTTACCTATTTTCATCTCTCTCTTCTCTCTTGTATATATATTCTATATAGTTTTATTTCCTTACTAAAAGAAAAAGAAAATATAAAAATATAGAATATAAAAAGAAAATACAAAATCAGTAAATTAAAAATCAAAATATAAAAATATAAAATTAAAAGAATGTAAATTTAAAAACCCACAAAAATATCATTTGCATAGGCATTTGATCACATTCGATCTTGAGCATTTATTTTGCCGATCTATCCTGCTTGTTCCATGTGTTCAACACTCTTCACATACTTGCACCTATACACATCTTTGTTGTAGAGTTATAATAAATTTTTACTCCGCACATTTACTTTCATTGCTTGATTTATCTGTTGTGGGTTAGTTGTTGACTTAATCCGGATCTCGTGTGGTCGACTCAATGACTGAGTTCCCGCCTTGTGTGGAACTTAAGACCATCGATTTTCGGGTTAATCATGGACGGCCACCAACTCTTAATTAGAGTGGGTAGACATCTCCCTTGTTGTGGTTGGATGATTATCTCCTTCCCAAATTATCATCAAAGATAGCTGATCTAATTGAAATTAATTTATATTGATTATTAAATATATGTTTAATCTAACTAATTGATCTTGTATTTTTACAACAAAATCATGGCCATTGAAAGAAACACAAATCAATCTCATCCATTAATTTTTTGTTGTCCATAAATTGAGATCCATGGACTCCCAAAATACTATATAAGAAGAGATAATCTTTGCTCTTCAAATTACAATAAGAGACAATGGAAATATGCTATATTCCCTTCTCTCTATATGCCAAGACTCTCTCTCTCTCTCTCTCTCTTGTGGCCGTCCACCTTGATACCCTAGAGAGAGATCGCCATCATCATCGCATTATTGCTTTGCTGCTGGAATGACTACTCATGGATCTCCATCTCCTTCGACGTGCCTCGCTCGTGAGGAAGATTTCGGATCTCGTATGACGAGATCAGAAGATTCTTTGCTTGGATCATCAACATGGATTGCAAGCAGCATGCGTTTCATCAATACGCTCGAAAGTGTCTCCTTCGTCAGATCGGACTTAAAATAGAGGTCTCTTCATTCAGAGACTCGATCGCAACCACGAATCAAGAGGTACACCTAGTACTTATTTTGTGATTTAGATGAAATGATTTGAGAAGTGTTCTTGGATCAGTGATTTCATCGGTTTTAAATTTTAAATTCAACTGCCCCGAGCAACTAGTGCGACTAGTCGCTCTTGATCACATATGATGTGATCCTCACGCTTCTGTGATGTACTTCATGATTTTTTTCCATATACTTCAAGTGGTATCAGAGCCATATGTCAGAGGTTTAGGATATGATCTTTAAATTGAAGATGACTTGGGCATTTTTGGTAGTGCGGACTTTCATCGCATTTTGTTCACGCAAACATGTTTTGTGTGATTTTTTAACCCAATTTAAAAGTGCTTAAACATGAAATTATAACTTGAATTATGTTCCCATAAAACAAGGAAACCTTGGGACTTGAGCTTGCGTGATTTGAAATCCGGTTGCTCAAGTTATGATCATTTTAATGAACATGTATCCATTGTTTTGGGGATGGCAAAACTTGACGTAATTAAACTATTAATTATGATTTTAAAAATCTAGAAATGCATGAATATCACTTAGGTTCTGTTATAAATTGAATTAGTAAACTTTGGAAATTTATTTTTCACGATTTGGATTCAAATTAATAACTAATATGATCCATAATATGTAATTACATGAATATAATTCATAATAATTAATTAGAATTTGAACATGATATGGAGGAATACATAAGTGACATCCATGGTCTCCCATCAAGGTGAATTATTCCGTCGCCATGGATTGTACGTAGGAGATGCATGTCCGAAGTGACATCTCCTGCATACAAGCGCATTTGGATCGGGCTCTTAGTTTCTCGAAAGAGTAAGATCGTACGCGTAGTGACCTCAATATCGAGTCCTCATATTATTGGGGCGATATTGTATTGCGCATTGCCAGTGCTATTCCTATTGACGGTTGGTTCAATTAATGACGAGTCAATGTCACTGAATTGGGAATGTAAGTTGGACTTACAAGACGTAATGTGTTCCCTCTTCTTTTTATCTGAGTTGCAGTTTCTCGTATTATTGGGATGTAACAAAGATAAGAAAGGAGATCCTAGATCTTGCTTGAGATATAATGGTAAGTATTTCTCTTACATTGAAAATGATTAAGGGAATGGACTTTCAATGTTGACAAGGCAAGATAACTTTGGTATATAAATTCCTAAATCAAAGTAATATATATTTATGTGAATTTATTATTTCATATAATCTTCATTAAAAACACTCAATATTGTACTCAATAACAATCAGTAAAATATCATAGATTGGATCCATGATAAAGATATCGTACTTGCCGTTGGACACATAATGTATGTGGTTGCAATGTGCAAGTTTCCTCATAATAATGAGGAATGACAATTAAATATACAATAAGACAACAACCTAGGATTTGTGAGTCTCTATATTCTTGATTTCTCATCGAGTGTGCTTTGGAAGTATCATGCCGATGATGATCGTCATTGTCGATCAATCCTTATAAAATCTAAGAAGATGTTTTGGAATGCATATGTGCTCTCAACATTTAATCATGAATGACATGGTTCACTGAATTATGCATAATGGTGGCCTTATAAGAGATGATGTATTCCAAATGCTTGAGTACCTACGTGAACCAAAGTCTTTTAGAGTTTAGATGGATGTAGATACGATGAGTGTCATCATTCTACTATTTATACTCAAGTCATTCATGAAGCTTCATAATATTCATATTGTTTGTATTGGATGAAGCATTTCTAAAAGTTGAAGTACTCTTATATTTAAGTCCCTTGTGGACATGTTCAATGCAAGAGTTCCTTTGTATTAATCAGTGGTTGTTTATAGATGAAGGGAGCGCAGAAGAAGCATGGGTCTGATCCAAGCAAGAAGGGAAGTCAAGGAGTTGACCGTACTTCTGTAATTTCCATATGACATCCAAAGAGCTGGATGAATGCCAATATTATAATAAGTCGATGTATTGATAGTGTGACTATCTAGACTATTTTGGATCCTTAGAGAAGGGTCTAGATAGTACATCAAAATAATCTATATCTACATATCATTATTGAAATTGGCATGCTTATTGGATAAAATAGAAGTCTAATAATTGTATCTCATTCTTTTAAATGACAGTTGCAATTATTTCATATATTTTACAAGATCAGAAAATTCGATCTTAAGGTTTAATGGTCATCCACATGGACGTTGATGCAATTGTTGTAACAATCTCGGTTGGATGGATGATCTTCATAATTTTAGTGAGAGAGCCCTTAATCTTAGAGAATGTCTCTATAACCTAGATATTAGAATACACTCATTGTTTATATCTAAATGTTGGGAATGAACATGAATTCTAAAATATACCTATCATAAAGAGTTATGATGGATATATTTCAGATAGTAATCTAATATCTAGAGGACTATACAAAATTAGAATGTTAATGAATGGTTCATTAACACTTCTAATGCTGGAAATTAAACCTTTTAAGATCAATAGGAGGATGGCATCGAGTCTTGGACATATGTTTGTTGATGAGATCAATAGGCTAGTAAGAGATGAAACTTCAGAATGTCTGAAAATTCAAATCTCACATACTCGTGAATATTGTATTCAAAGAAAAATATCCAATACACTCTTCTCTAAGAATGGTGTATGATGTCAAGGTATTCAAGACCTCATACATATTGATGTATGTGGATCATCTGTATCATAGTGAACATTGATGACATGTGATATCATTCGATGATTATTTGTCATATGAGATTTCTTCCCTTCACTTGAGAAAGATTTGAAATGTTCAAAGATTTCACATTTTTGGTTTGTAACCAAAGTTTGAAGGAAGATGAAATGATTTGATCTAATATAGGTAGCCCATGCTTATTAGATGAATTCAAGGAATACCTTATGGAGATATGGATATCATTCTTATCTCGCTTTTCCTAATACACCCAAACTCAATAGAGTTGTAGGGATATGAAATTGGATCATGTGGACTTGATTTGATCAATGATTAATCTTAGTGTGATTATATCTTAACTTCTAGGTATATATATGTAGTAGAGACTACAATATATATCATTAATAAGATTCCGCGTGGATCTAAACTCGAAAACCCTCGTAAGCTATGGTTGGGAACCTAGCCTAGTGTTGGACACTTGAGGATTTAGGGTTGCTTGGTCCATAACTTTCATAGATGGAAGTAAGTTGGAATCTAGCATCAGAGAATGCTACTTCATTAGGAAAATAAAAGATGGTATTGCATACCTACTTTATGACCTTGAGATTCTTAAAAGATTTCATATACAGGAATGTGATTCTTAGAGGATGACTTTCTTGAGAACCAAGGTGGAAATGAAGTGAAGGAATAATCTGAGAAGATGATGAGGCTTCTAAAATTGGAAACTAAATGGACAATTAAAGATGAAACACGGATACCTCTTCAAATTAGTTTGAGGATGGATTTCATATGTCGGGTAAGTTCGACAATGATCTGACTTCATATGATGAAGCTTCTAAGGATCATGACATGGAGAGGTGGATGTTAGCAATGAAGTCTAAAGTAGACTTCATATACAAGTGTTGTATATGGACCCTTGAGGATCCACCTATAGGGGTCAAACCCATTATGTGTAAAATGATTTTCAAGAGAAAGAGGGAACCTAATGAGAAGGTATAGACCTTCAAATCATGATTCATAGCCATAAGCTACACACCGAAAAGAAGACATCGCTGGCAATGAGACTTGCTCTCCAATGACCTTGCTTAAACCCATTAGAATATCGCTAACTATAGATAAACAACTTGACCATGGCATCTTCAAGATGTGTGTCATGCTTGCATTTCTCTATGAATACCTCTCCAAGGATATTCATATGAAGTAGCCCCATGGCTTCATAGTTGTGGAAGGCAAGATGTGCAAGCTAAACGAACTCCATCTATGGACTCGAATAAGCTTCTTGTAGTTGCAACATTAGATTTGATGAAATTATAAAGGTTATGATTTCAGATAGAATCTTGATGAACCCTACGAAGCTTAGTGGGAGTGTCATTGTGTTCATCATCCTAAATGTAGATGATATCCTAATCATTTGAAATGATATAACGATAATAATAATATGTTTTATAATATAGTTGTTCCATAACTTGACATGAAAGATCTCAAGGATACTTCTTAGATCCTAATTATGAAAATTTTCAGAATCAAAGAGAAGATGGTATTGATACCGTCACATTAAGTGGTACATCTTGGACATGTTTTAATTTTTGGAAAAACCCAAGGAAGGATTCTTTCCCTTGAGATGTGCTACTGACCTATCTGAAGGGATAACATCTTAAAGAGTTGAGGAAGTGAATGCTAAAATTGTTTTCCCTTATGAGAAGCCGGGTGTATGCTAGAATTGTACAAAAGTCAGATGTCTGCCATGCAGTGGGAGTAAGTAAATCATTACCAATCCTACCATGAAGATAAAACACTTTAATGCAATAATAACAATATCTTTAAATATGACAAGACCTTAGATATAGTGATCTCAACGTCTTATATTCAAGAAATTAAGACTTTATAGATAGAGATCTAAAAGGACTTAACTGTGGATACCTTTGGAGATAGAGGTCTCTAGGAATATGGGTATTCTGTTAAGGATAATGGAAAATACATAATGGTTGTAATAATTATTGAGATGTAGTGTTAAGGACACTATAACCAACAAAATTGAGTATTCGTTGCATGAGATTCAACATTCGCATTGGATGCGAACAATGTTGTTGGGGGATATGCAAGTACCGTAAAGGGACTTGGCATGGTTTCTCAGAGACAAACTGACTGATAAGCTTACCTAGCTGTATTACTAGATTATGATTGTCACTTGAGCGTGGGTTTAAAATATTATCCCATTAATGGCTCTTTGGCCTAATGGGAGATTGTTGGACATACGAGCCCACGATGAGCAATGCTGCAATAAATGTTATTGCAAATATCATTCCTTGATCTGAAATTAAGAATAACTAATTTGCATAATATATCCCTTAGTATGATCAGGGTTATGTACCATGGCCATCTTGATGATCATACATCTATTGATTTAATTGTTGAATCATATAGGTTTGTGCTTGAATGAATATCTAAAGAATTAGATCGAGGACTCATCAAGCACCGTCAACCGATTATTAAGGGATGATCTACAGTTAAGTAGGAGATGGAAATACTTTCTCTCATGGGTTGATATCTAAACCAACCTCTTGATGCAGGTCCTCTGCATAGGAATAGAGATTCGAAAGTGTTAGATAAGTTAGGTCAAAGAGTTGACGTAACGAGATAAAGATAACCAAAGACTTATGTCATATACTGTCACGATATAGGCTTGCATATTCTGATCGGAGACAGATGTGTTACTATATGTCTAAGTATGTACATTTAGCAGATCAATATGTTTATAGCCTAATTAAGGTCTTTACACCAGCACATTGGTGTGCATACAAGAGCATACGAGTAAAATACGATCTCTCAAATGGATCATTGATGAATCTACGTTTCATCGTCTTTATTCTATCATTTTGGCCTTAAAAACCCTAGTAAATGCGTGTAAATAGAGCTAATTCATGCATTTTAGCATTCGTGCATCATTGTGTAAATATTGTATAAAATGCGATTTTTAAGGCCAAAAATATAGAATAACGAAAAGAAAAGAAAAAGAATAAAATATTGTAAATATTTTATGACCCGAAACCCCGAGACCTAAGCATCTTGATGAATAGGTCGACAAGGAATAAAGTAGGGGGAGATAAGGGCCAAAATACGAATAAAAATACCTTTCATTTCATTCATTCTTTATTCATTTTGGGACCTATTTTTTATTCCACTTTTTATACCTCAACTAAATAAACTTTTAATATGAAAGTTGTAGATAATCAAATAAAGAAAAATACAAAATTTATTTCACTCAAAAATAATGTACAGATAAAAAGTTATGGTCTGAATAAGAATCCAGAATCCCAACTTCACAGACCTGTATATCACAAATGAAAACTCCAAATGCATCAAACTCACCTTTAATTGTATATAGCATAAAATAATCTATTTAATGGAGGTGGTTTCGTATTTTTCAGAGATACGGTTTGAAAGTTGAGTTTTGGACCCTTGTAGTATACTTGTACAGATTAAAATATTCAATTTATTCTTTATTCATTATTTTTGTATTCTTATATTTTTATAATTTTGTAAATATTATTTATAATATATTTGTACAATAAAATCAGAAGAAAAACCCAAATAAAACTCAAAATAAAAATACAAGTATTCCTAATACATAGGTAGAATACCTATACACATACCTATATAAACTATACTTATATTTTATTAAGTGTACAAACAATTCAGAAAAATGAAATAAAAATATAATTACATGTATAAAAGTATTCTATAATTTTACAAAATAATAAACAGAATTAAAGAAATTAAAAATACCAAAATAAAAATCAATTAATAAAATATATAGACATTATACCTATAAAGGGCATAAAAGGCAATTTATAAAATTATACCTCCTAAAAATAAATAAAAATTACCATAAAATAATTTATTAAATAATAAACTTTTTTATTTTATAACCAAAAATTAATAAAATCTTTTACTATTTTTAATTGAATTTATAATCATTTTTTCCAAGGTTTTTCTGGTTGGTCCACGTGGACCAACCAGATTTCTTCCTTGGTTGACCTTGGTCAACTATCTAACCAAGGTCTGGATGCTGTCATAACTGAGTTTTGTCTGTTTTTCTCGATTTTTTGAGGCACTATCTTTCACATTCTCGTGTCGATGTCTTCAGCAATATTGGTCCTCGTAGAATGAACTTCCACGCCCTGGGTTCGTCACGGGCTGAGGATCATCGATGCACGCGTTGTGCCTCGTTCCTTGCACCCCCTTCGCCACTTTTCAAATAACCACCCGCCACCCTCCTTGGTCTTTTGAACCTTCTTCTACCCAAATCTCGAACCTTGGTCGCCGCCCTCAGGACTGGAAGGGTGACAGCCTTCCTCCAGGACGCGCGCGGGGCTTAGGCGAGGGTCGTGGAGGCGTTCCAACCCCATCTCCGGTCGTGGCCGTTGAGGTTAAATCTCGGGTGCATGTCGTCCTTGAGGTCTTGTTTTTATTCATGTTTTTATGCGTTGTTAGCTTTGCAGAAGTTCTAGCATCCATCTGCCACCTTCCACTTCGCTTCATACCCATCCGTGCGCCAAATCACCCCCTCGCCGGAGCTCGCTCCGCCGAGTTCTATTTTTTGCTCATTTCCGCGTTATCGCACTGCTACGGGGTCGAGGCAATTTACCCTCGACCCCATAACCTTTGCTCTGCAGGTGTTCGGAGCTAACGACACACCTGGGGAAGTTTTAACGGCCGGCCGAGGTTCGCCGAGCAGCCCAGCTCTGTCGGGTTCGCGCGGCCACTCCGGGCTCCTCCGGAGCGTTTTGACACCCCTAGGATTTGGAGGAACACCGCAGGACCTTGGGAGCCAATTTTGGAGCTTCTCTGGGCAGCGGAGGAGGGAGATCGGCTCTGGGAAACTCGCCGCCCAGCGAGTTCTTCCAGTTCGTCGAAGGGCCCTCGTGGCCGTTGGATTTTGAAGGGCTCCCAGGTGGTTCTGCAGCCAAGGATCTCCCCCAACCTCGGTCGTCCGATCGCGTGAAGATCTTCTAATCGAGGCCGTTCAAGGTCGAAGGGGTATCGCGCGACGTGGTGTTGACCCGTGTTTAAGTGGTTGATCTGAACCGTCGACGCCCACAACAGCTGGGGTATTTTGGGAATTATCCCCCGCACCTTTTTGTAATAATTTATTAGCATCTAAACTGTCCGTAGCCCTTTTAAAAACTTTGTAGGTTTTGCACTAAAACCCCAGATTTTGGCGAAACTCCATTTTGATCCCTGCCTGGTCACGTGCCTCGTGCACGTGACTTGGCATTTTTGCAGGAGTACCCCTGGGAGTTTTAGCATTTGTTTTTAGTCCAAAAAACCTTTAATTGCAGTTATATAATTCTGGTACTTTTGCGCATAGGCCCCTGTATGTTTTACTATTTGCAGAAAAGCCCCTGCCAGTGTGTTTTTTTCCTTATGTTTCTAGTAATTTTTCCATGCATCTGTTAGCCTCTAAAAAATCCTAAAAAATCACATTAGGATCCTGTTGCATTGCGCAATCACGGCATATTTTTATTTTTCACATTTATTGCTTTTTAATATTTATTAAAAATAAAAATAGCCATTTTCAGCACTGTTTGCATTATAAAACCCATAAAAAATATAAAAACACTCCATAAAAATCCCAAAAAAAAATATTTTGCATATTCTAATGTGTTTTACTTTCAGATCAAAAATCACTAAAAAATACAAAACCAAACTCCTAAAAATTCCAAAATCCCAAAAACCTTCATAAAAATCTTAAAAATTCTACAAAAATCCTAAAATGCATTTTCAGTTTTTGTATCTTCTCTGATTCCTTATCTTTTAATAAAATTAATTTGAGGAATGTTTGACATCATTTAATATTTTTCATCCTCATTTTAGTTTCAGCCATTTGCTAATTCACGGTTTTCTTGTATTTCCACTTTTAAAAACACCAAAAATATTTTGAAAACCCCCCAAAAATCACAAAATAGTAGAAAATTATAAAAAGACCAAAAACATTTTATTTCCTGAATTTTACTTATTTTTAGTTGTTTTTATAAATACCTTATCATTCTCTTTCTTACATTGTGTATATCATCTATTATTGAAAAGGAAAATATAAAAATAAAAAATAAAAAAGAAAATATAAAATCAGAATACAAAAATATAAAATTAAAAATTAAATAAAAAATATAAAATTAAAAACCCACAAAAAATTTCATAGATAGACAAACATTCACATTCACACACTTGTGCATTTTGCCTCGTTCTATCCTGCTTGCTCCCTGTGTTCGACCTCTACACATACTTGCACCTATACACATCTTGTTGTAGAGTTATAATAAATTTTAACTCCACACACTTTCACTGCTTTACTTGATTGTCGTGGGTTAATTGTTGTTTTAATCAGGATTTTTGAGCGGTCACCGCATCGACTGCGGTTTCGTCTTGTGAAACCGTACGACCGCTCGATTTTCTCGGTTAAACAAATGGCGTCGTTGCCGGGGAGCAACAGCACATAGTTCGGGTTTTTGCTTGTGTTTTTGATTATTTGCCTATTCTTGCCTTATTCATTTGCCCATTTATTTGATATAATTGTCTTACTCGTCTAATCACCCTCTCTTGTTGACTTTGTGCGAGGAACCGCGGATCGAGGGAGGTGCTCTACCCTAGGCGCTTACACACCCACGTGAAGCCAGCATCAGCTTGCTGACCTAGCATCAAAGGAGGCTTGGAGGATTTGAGAAGACAAGCACATTTTTGAGCATTTTTTGTGCATTATTTATTTGTGTAATTTCAGTGAGAGAGAGAGAGAGACTCTATTGTGTAATAATACAGGTACTCGAACTCTTGGACTTTCGAGCCCAATTTCCAAGTGTTTGTACACTTGGGGGCTCACCATGGCTTTTCATCGGTTTTCATCGCCTTTTCTTATTTTGTTTTCCGATTTTATTTTCCTTATTTTGTGTGATTGAGCCCCTAGTTTTAGGATTTCTTGCGATAGACTAAGGCCAAACACCTAATATATTTACATGTACCTATAGACTCGTTTGGACTTAGTCAAATTTAAACAGTCGCGTCATCATCTTCGAGCCGACGTGCCGCGAGCCCACCCCATCAAGCTCTACTCCTGAACTCGATTTGTCGAGAAGAGGAGGGGTGAGTCTAGACCGGACTTTTTGGATTGAGGATTGGTGACCGACTTGTGGTTCTTCACGACAATAGCAATTTCTGAAATTTAGGGCGATTTCATCGGCTTTGCATTTGCATATAGATTAGGTTTCAATTCTGCTGAGCATCCCTGCATGTAGAGTACCGGAGGCAAGGTGAGCATTTATACTTTAGCATACATCATCGTTTTACTGCTTGCATTACTTTTCCGACTCTCTACCTCTGATTTTGATCACCTAGGTGCTTAAGTAAAATTGACTCCTCGATAGGTTCGTGCATTTCTTATTAAAAATCCAAAAAAAGTGATAACCAATAAAATTGGGACTGTTAATATTACTTGACCCTAAAAACCACCAAAAAGAAAAAAATTGTATTGGGGCGAGTAATCCCCTCATTGTCTTCGCTTTTACTTGCTCGCGCACACATTAAGGATTAGTGCCCAAATCCCATTGAGCCCCTAAGTGTTTGTGCAACTTTGGACTTCTCACCTAACTCTAAAACAGACATGATAAAAAGACCGCTCTTGTGGTCTCTACCGAGTTGAGTAGGTGAATTGAGGGTTTGTCTTGTTTTCATTTTTGTCTGTGACTGTTGTGTGCATTCTAGATCGCCTCTGCGCATTTGCGCCTTTTCTCCAGTTCTCTTGACTTGACCATCGTGCTCTCCTGATCATTGTCTTTTGTTTCCGAGATGGACCCCTGGAGCGTATTTTATCCGGACTTTACGGATCCCTCGTTCACTCCAGCCGGTCCACCTCCTTTTTCCCAGGAGGACTTTGCTCCTGACTTTTGTACATATCCACCTCAGCCGCTGTTTCAGGACTCGGACTTAAATTTTAAATTTTAAATCCTGCTGCCTTGAGCTACTAGTGCGACTAGTCCCAATAACATAATATGCGATCCTTACGCTTCTGTGATATGTTTAAATATTTTTTCCATATCCTTCAGAGGTCGTCACCAAGCTTGGATCATCGCTTAAAGTTCCCATTGATGAATCCCTATTGGATCATCATTATCTCTATTTTTATCCTCGATTAATAAGAACTTCTTGAGAAATCTTCATTAATTCTATATCTTTGGAAAATAAACACAACATCTATAGTTAACATATTTTATGTATATATTCTGACCCTAATTTATTTTACTTAATTACTAACATTTTTCTTTATTTTCTATTTTTACTAAAAATCCCTAAAAATTAGGTCAATTACTGTATATATTTATCGTGACTTTTAAAAAGAAATTAAAAATACAAAAAATCACAAAACATTTAAAACAAAGTGATTTTACCCATAAAAAATGCTTGCAAAAATTCTTTATTGTACAAATTACATTTTTGGATTTTTTACCAACACGAAACTTGTAGATCTTGTCGAGATCTACAACTTCATGCTTTGACCTTTTTCTAAGTTAGGATCCTACTATTTCTTTTCGATTTTTTTATTTTCTTCATTTTTGAATTTCCTTGTGCAGCCATGTGGCACACTCTGGGCCGGCCACATGGCCGCACCTCCTTCTGCCACCCTCCTCTATTATCAACCTCATGGTCCATTTGTTCCATCTCAATCTCAGTTGTGCATCATACATTCTTTCTCAGCCCTTATATCACCTCCCCATATCTGATCCGAGCCGCAACCCTCCACTTCATCAAAGCCATTGAGCGATCTCGCATCTAATGGACATGATTCTTCCACGTACCCCTTCTCTCCCAACCATTAGATCAAACCTCAACGGGACATTTGGACCGTACGCTCCCGCTCACCTTCCAGCAGTTTGATCAGATCATCAGATTTGATCTATGCCCTTCACCTGTGCCTCCATCTGGATCGTTGGATCATAAGATCTAATGATCTACGCCTCATATCCTACTTCAAGCTCACTCCTCTTCGAGTGTTACATCTCATGATACCTTCTCCCCCTTCCAATTCTAGCCACTACATTGATCCCTCTCTCCACAACCCAAGGACCTTCCCATGAAGCCCTCCAATCCACCTTTCTCACACACCCATCATTGCCCTCAGCCATGTTGGACATGCGAACCTATGACAAGCCATTATGCAATAAATGTTATTACAAATATCATTCCCTAAATTGAAATGAAGAATAACTAATTTACATAATAGGTCCCTTAGTACAATTAAGGTTATGTACCATGGCAATCTTAATGATCATACATCTGTTGATTCAATTATTGAATCATAGAGGCTGGTGCTTGTATGAATATCTAAAGCGTTACATTGAGGACTCATCAAGCACCGTCAAATGATTATTAAGAGATGATCTCCAACCTGAGAAGGAAATGGAAATCCTTTCTCTAAAGGTTGATATCTAACCAACCTCTTGATGAAGGTCCTCTATATAGGAATGGAGATTTGGAGGCGTTAGATAAGTTAGGTCAAAGACTTGACTTAATGAGATTGAGATAACCAAAGTCCTATGTTGTATGTTGTCACGATATAGGCACGCATCCTCTGATCGGAGACAGATGTGTTACTATATGTATGAGTATGTACATTTGGTAGACTAATAGGTTGATGACCTAACCAAGGTCTATACACAGGTGCGCTTGTGTGCAAACAAGGTCGTATGAGTAATATGATCTCTCAAAGGGATCATACAGGTTCATTACTGAACCAGAAGCCATTATTACACTCATGAGATATTGGGAAGAATCAAATTCCGTGCACGGTCGTCTCGCTTTGGAAGTTTGATTGAATTCGTAGGTTTGACATATACTTTTGGAAAGTATATGATTAATACCTAGGTATGATACATGCTTTTGGAAAGTATATGATTGATACCGACTTCCAATGATAAAATGAGAAACTTAATGATAAAACCATGAAAAAGATAGCGTAAAATTGATCTTATACTTCTGGTTTATTTTGGGTCTTCCAGTATGCAGGATGTACAAGTATTAGGAATACCTAAGGGTGATGTGATCATAAATGATTTTATAACCACGACGCTTCCATTCCTTAGGAGTGATGAAATGGGTTTGGATTTTAGTGACTCCTCTCAGTAGAGAAGTAATCTGATCTTGATCCAAAATTTGGACATTGATCTGAATGTGATTCAGATGCAATGAGAAGATTATATTTGTTGTCTTGATTTAATCAAGCATCTGTGAGAGGCCTGCAAGATCTGGATTTGAGATGTGATCTCAATATCCAAGTCACTATACGTGGAACAATACAATCGTCATGTCCTTATCTCCAAGTATCCATGGAGAAGCGCATTATCCTTGAAAGAGTTCAGGATGATTTCATTGCTGATATTATATATGAGGGCATTGAGAAAATTGATAATTAAATGTGATTTAATTATCATGAATAATATGAATTTGATTCATATTATAAAGAAAGTTATCTTAGATAATTAAATGTGATTTATTTATCAAAGATGTAAATAATCTGAATGTGATTCATATTATTTGGGCACATGAGAATAAAGATCCAAGACGATTAAATGTGATTTAATTATCATGGATATGAATAAATGTGGTTAACACTATCCATATTAATCATATATATTATAAAATGTAATTTATAATATATAAGAGAGAGCTATTTGTAATTTATATTTGTTAATTAAATGTTCATGTGAATTGGATTCACAATAGACAATTAATTGAAAATTTAATTCACGTTTATTTTTGGTTGTAAATGTGATTCACAAATTTCCATTAACAAGATTGTAATATTCAAAAAAAATTATGAATTATTTTTGTAGAATAAATTACAACAAGTGTTGTTGTCAACATTGGAGATTTCCATGGAATAATGTAATCTCATGAGATTACATAATATTCCCACCAACTCCCAAAAGGGTGATGTAATCTCCATTCCATAATCTCCATGATTGATTGATTTTATTTGGGATTAATTTATACTGATTTATCAAAATATATTTAATCTAAATTAAATTAATTATTGTTGTATTTTTAGCAACAAGATCATATCCACTAAAATAAATACAAATCAATGTGAGCCATTGGATTTGTGTTGTCCATGGATTGAGATCGATAGGTCCCAAAATATTAAAAGGAGAGGTACCCCCTTTGCTCTTATTTACACAACACAATTTGGAGACATAATATGCTCTCTCTCTCTCATCCTCTCTGCACGCCAACTTCCTCTCTCTCTATTGCGACCATCCACCATGATGCCCTAAAGAGAGGCGCCTTCGCTACAACGTCGCCGTTATGCTGCCGGATTGTTTGCTTATGGATCGTTGTCTCCTTCGATGAACCTCGCTCATGAGGAAGACGTCGATCTCATGTGACGAGATCAGGAGATTTACCGCTTGGATCTTCAACATGGATTGCGAGAAGCACACGTTTCAGCAACGCGCACACAATCGTCTACTCCGTCGGATTGGACTTGAGATAGGAGGTCTCGTCGTTTAGAGACTCGATCGCAACCCTTCTTTATTAGATAATCCTAATACTTGTTTGTTGTTTAAATGAAATGATCCGAGAAGTGTTCTTGGATCATGTGGTTTGATCGCATGATTTTTTTTAATTTCCGCTCCTCGAGCACTAGTGCGACTAGTCGCTCCCCATCGCATACGATGCGATCCTCATGCTTCCATGATGCGCTTAAGTATCTTAACATATCCTTCAACTGGTAACCGAGCCTTAGGAGGTTTTGGATACGATCCATAAATCTAGGATGACTTGGGTTCATTAGGGTTTGCGAAAGTTTTATGATTATTTTCGGCCCTGTTTTAAATTGTTTAAATACGAAAATAAAACTGTATTTTGTTTCCCATTAAATAAGGAAACCACAGGATTTGAGTTTGTGTGATTTCGAATCTGTTCGCTAAGTTATGGTCATTTTAGTGAACATGTATCCACTATTTCGGGGACTGCGAATCATGACGTAATTAAGGAGTTAATTGTTTTGAAATGCTTAAAAATGCATGCAAATCACATAGGTTCTGTTGTAAATCAAATTAGAAAACTTTGGAAACTTATTTTGCATGATTTGGTATGTTGATTGAGATATGTTTATTTTAGTAAGTGAGGGTCGCTGCTGGAAATTACTTTCCTAATCAAGAATCTTGTGATTGTCATTTAATCGATTAGTGAAATTAAATGGTTTAATTTCTTGGAATAATTATGGATGATTTTTGTGAAATATTTGATGATAAATATTTTCCTAAATGACATTGCCCTAACCAATAATTGATCAGATAGGATCTAGATCTCAAATTGGTTACACGATCTACATGATTTACTTTCCAACAAACATAGTTGCTTGAATAGGATTGGGAATTTGTTTAGCAAATTTCATTATAATGTTAATCAAGAATGTTTTGATTATTATTATATGGTATAACTTCGGTTGAAAAACCGATTATCATCTCAAGTACACAATGATCAATTTGGCATTATCCTTTCTCGAGGTGGATATGGTGTCTAGTCGGGGAGCGTTGGGGTAACAGGTTGCACAGTGTGCGGTCTATCCCACTCCCGTCAGTACTGGCCATGACAGCAGGTAGGGACTCGATAATGCAGGAGACATCACGGTATATTTTTCTAATTATTAAATTTCGAAATAATACATATTTGACATAGTACCATATTTCAAATAATAAAAGAAAGTTTGTTGAATATTAATTGGATCACTAATTTACTACGATTAGATTAATTAGTATACAATTAAATTTAAAACACTCTATTATGAATAGAGTTGTATTTTCCTTGGAAGAATTAATCGCAATGATTATGATTCAAAATGATTAATTAGAATTTGAATATGATATAGAGGATGACATTAGTGGCATCCATGGTCTCCCGTCAAGGCGAAGGGTTCCATCGCCAGGGATTGTATGGAGGAGACGCTTGTCTGAAGTGACAGATCATGTATGCAAGCGCATCTGGATCAGGCTATTTGCTTCTCGAAAGAGTAAGGTTGTATACATAGTGATCACAATATCGGGTCCTCTTATTATTGTGGCGATATTGGATTGCGCATAACGAATTCTAATCATGTTGACGGTTGGATCAATTAACGACGGGTCAACATCACCTTGGGGGTGATGAACCTCAGATTCATCACTTTATAAATGATTAATTAAACTCTAATCCCTAAAAATCATTGGTATTTCTTCATTTATATTGCATAATTAACATTCATGCATGTTTTGATAAGAATGGCATTTTATCACTTATTATTGCACAAAATAAGAAGCCAAAAATTACAGTCCAATTGGCCTATCAAATAGCCTAACTATCCTGATTTTCAACTAATTCATGCTAACTCCAAATGAACGAAAACCACCTCCATTGTGTACATATCACTAACAAGAATAAATGAATAATACAAAAAATCACTAACCTAAATAAATGGACCAAAAATCCAAACCCTAGTTGCAGGATTTTCGAACTAAACCTCAATATCTTCCTCATCCAGTGTTCATTTTTATCCTACTCACTTTTGAACTAATGTATATTCAAATACCTTCAAAATAAGACCAAGTTCAAGTGAATCAGAGCTCATATGTGAAAGTTGGATTTTGGGCCTCTTTTGTACATTTTGTATTTAAGCAGTTTTTGACCTATTATTTTATGTACATAATTGACTCATTTTATTTTATTTATTTTTCATCTGTCTTCTTTGAAAAAGTTTTATTAAAATACGTAAAAATCCAAATCCAAACAGAGCTTGAAATCAAAGAAATTAACGAAGTCTAAGTCTTCACTAATTGTTTGTATAAAAAGTGTAATTTTCGCAATTTATTTATTCTTTTCTTAATTCATAAAAAATCAAAAAAATAGATTAATGTATAAATATTTATTTTTGATTTTATCCTATTTTTTCCGGATTTTTATTTGTTTAAAAATGACAAAAAATTATAAAACCCCAAAATCAAGGTATTCTATGTAAATGGGATACCCCAAAAATATCACTTTACGCAAATGATCGATTTTGATTTTGGTGTCTTCATGAAAGTTATTGATATCATCGAGACGAGCAACTTTCATAAAGAAAAATTTTCAATACAAGGTCATTTACTATTTTTTTACGTATTTATCAATATATTTATTTTTCGATTGTTGTGGGGCTGACACGTGGCTGCTCTTGGAGCCGTCATGTGTCACCCATTATATATATATATATTCGTTTTTATAAAAAATTCAAAAGCCTCGCACATGCAGCGTGCGTGCCTCCTGCACACATGCCTTGCACATGCTCTACCCATCCATCCCACTTGTTGTCACGTGGTAGCATCTCGATCGTCTGATCTCGTCCGATCAGACGACCGTTGCACCTTCTCCCTCCCCTAATTTTCCTCCACCGCTGCTTGCCTAATAGGGCCACCGGCGTCGCCTACAATCGCGACGGATCCCACGCGCAATCTCTACCCTCTTTCTCACTCAGGCCCGCCGCCAGATCAAACCTCGTCAATCATCGATCTCCGCCTTGTCCTCCTCCACGGATCTCGGTCTCCTTCCTGCCATCTACATCCACGCGAAACCTGATTCCCTCTCCAATCAGATCCCTTTCTCATCTTGTGAAATCCCGATCAATAGCCACTCCCTGATTTCAGCTCCAACTCTATAAAGCTCCACCGCCCCCTTTATTGGAATTCATTCGTCGATTGCACACGAAAAAGGCCCTGGTGATGACATACCGGAGCCTCTCTCATCTCCGGTGAGATCCGAGCTTCGTAGATCGTCGCAATCCACGGCTGAGCCCGCTCATATTGTTGTTGTTGTGCTCCATCCCACGTCGTAGAGCTAAAGCTTCATACTCCCCTGCTTCATCGACACCTCCGTCAACCTTTAGGAGTTCACCTCCAAACACCTCCTGCACCTTCTCTGATTGGGTTTTGCCACCAATTCGCCTCCACTCGTACTTCGCCCGCAAGAAGCCGGTCAGCCTCACCATCAACAACATCACAGAGGGAGCTCCTCCACCACGGCTCCTCTGTGCTAGTTGCCTGCAGCCATCACAAAGGGAGCTCCAATTTTGTTTGGGTTGTGAATATGATTCACATATTTTCAATGGTATGATTGAAATATTCACTAATTAATTTGGAATTAATTTAGTGGATATATTGCAATAAATGTTGTAGAAAATAATTGAGAGATAATGTGATAAAATAAAAAAGGAATATAATCCACCAAAAATGAGGTGGCGTCACCCATGACTTGGTCATGGGTGATGCCCCTCCCTTTTTAGGGGTGAATTATCATCTCTTTTGATTATTATCTTGTTATAATTGATTTTATTGAATTAAATTATGTTGATGATAATGTAACATATATTTAATTTTAATATAAATTAATAAGTTATTGTTTTGAACAACAATAATCATGGCCATTGATTAAAAACACATATCAATCTAACCATTGATTTTGTGTATCCATGGATTGTGATCCATGGACTCCCAAACTAATATATAAAGAGAAAAAGAAGTAATTGTACACGCCTACTCTCTCTCTCTCTCAACTCTCATTCTCGCCCCCCCTCTCTCTCTCTCAAAAGGTGGTCGTCCACCTTAAGATCTTGAGGGAATAGCGATCGTAGTTACGCCGTCGTGTTGTCACTTCGATTGCTCGTGGATCTCCATCTTCTTTGGAAATTCTTGCTCTAGAAGGAGACGTCGGATTTGTTGGACGAAATCAGGAGATTCAAGGCTTGGATCTTCATAGAGGATTGCGGGAAGCACGCGTCTCATTATCGCACCCGCAAGTGTCATCTTCGTGGATCGGACTTGAGTAAGGAGGATCTCTTGCTTTAGAGATCTAGTGATCACAACCATGCTTCAAGAGGTATTTCTAATATTTTGTGGTTATATGAAACGATCCAAGAAATGTTCTTGGGATCATGTGGTTTAATCTCATTATTTAAAAAATTAAATTCCGCTACACCTTGCGACTAGTGCGACTAGCCTCTCCGATCGCATTTGATGCGATCATCACGCTTCCGTGATGCGCTTGAGGATTCCTCATATCCTTCAAGTTGTATCAGAGCCTTAGGTCGGAAAGGTTTTGAAAACGATCCGTAAACCTATGACGACTTGGGATTGTAAGGGTTGCGAAAGTTTTATCGCATTTCATTTTTCGCACCTCTATTTAATTGGATTTTTCGACACTGTTTGAATTGTTTAAATAAGAAATATTCAATTGGATTTTGTTCCTCATTAAATAAGGAAACCATAGGATGGATATGAGTTTATGTAATTTGATTCCATTTGCTCAAGATATGACCCTTTGAATAAACATGTATTCACTATTGCGGGTACTGCGAATCTAAACATGATTAATAAGTTAATTACCATTTTGATGCGCCTAGAAATGCGTGAAATGTCACTTGGGTTCTGTCATAAATCAAATTAGAAATTTTACGAAACTGATTTTGTGTAATTTGGATTTAAATTGATCAAGATATGTTGATTTTAGTGAGAAAGAGTCACTACTGAAAATTGACAAACTTGATCATGAACCTTGTGATAGTCATTCAAATAAGTTGATGAAAATTAATTGTTAATTTTCTGAAATGATTATTAATAAATATTTGTGAAATATCTAAAGATGATGATTACTTCCTTGAATGACGTTTCACTAACCAAAATGATAAGATAATTGATCTTGATCATAATTGGTTGATATGAAATCATCAACAAACATTGCAAACCTCTAGTTTATCCTACAATAGTTGTAGGACAACTTTTACATGCAAAATCCTCTTGCTTGAATAGGATTGAGGATTTGTTTAGCAAATCTCCTTATAATATTATCAAAATGGTTTTGATGAATATTATATGGTATAATTTCGGTTGCAAAACTGATGAGCATCTCAAAGTACACAATGATCTATTTGGCATTATCCTTTCCTGAGGTAGATACGACATCTAGTCAGGGAGCGTTGGGGTAGCGGGTTGTACGCTCCTGTCGGTACTGACCATGCCAGCGGGTAGGGACTCGATAATGCTGGAGAAATCAAGGTGTAATTTTCAAATTATTAAAATTCGAATAATACGTACTTTGAGATTATACCTTCTATTCAAGAAATAATCAAGTTTGTTGATTAAAAATTGGATTGATAATTAATTTTATGTGCTTAAATTGATTATATCCAATTAAAAGCACTCTATTATGGATAGATGTGTATTTCCCTTGGAAGAATTAATTATGTGAATATGATTCAGGATAATTAATTAACTATAATTTGAATATGAGGTGGAGGATCACATAAGTGACATCCATGGTCTCCCGTCAAAGCAAAGGATTCAATCGTCAGATATTGTATATAGGAGATGCATGTCCGAAGTGACAACCCCTGTATACGATGGATCGGGTTCTTTGCTTCTCGAAAGAGTAAGCCATATATGTAGTGACCCCAATATCGAGTTATCATATTATTGGGGCAATATTGGATTGCGTATAACGAGTATTAAGCCTGTTGACGTTTGGTTCAATTAACGACGGGTCAACATCATCTTAGGGGTGGTGGGCCCGGGTATTAAAGATCGAATTTGAGAAATGCAAGTTGGACTTGCAGGGCGGAATGTGTTCCCGCTTCTCTTTATTCGAGTCACAAGTTCTCATATTATTGGGATGTGATAATAAAAAAGAGAAGATCCCAGATCTTGCTTGAGATAAAGCGGTAAGTATATCTCTTACTTTGAAAGACAATATGCGAATAATCTTTTAAAGTTGACGTATCAAGACAAATTTAATTTAAAATGCCTTAATCAAATGTTTTAAATATGAATATATATTTATTTATATGTTCTAATATAGTGCATTCTTAATTTCAGAAAATGAAGTCCATGAACCCACTGAGCAGGCTCCTAGAGGTCAATCAGTTGACCGGACATAAAGAGAAAGCATCAACTACGATGAGATGTTCTCTCCTGTGGCTATGATTAAAGTCCATCAGGACACTGCTAGCTATAACTGCATCTCTTGACTACGACATCTAGCAGATGGATGTCAAGACAACTTTCCTCAATGGATACATTGAGAAGGATATCTATATGGAGCAGCCCCAGGGCTTCATAGTTGAGGGTAGAAAAGTATGCAAGCTAAAGAAATCCATCTATGGGACCAAACAAGCTTCTCGTAGTTGGAACATCAGTTTTGATGAAACCATAAAGAGTTATGATTTTGTACAGAATTCTAATGAACCTTGTGTGTACAAGAAGCTTAGTGAGAGCACCATTGTGTTCATCGTGCTTTACATAGATAATATCCCTATCATTGGGAATGATACAGGATTGATGACCAGTGTGAAAATTTGGCTATCCCATACCTTTGAGATGAAAGATCTTGGAGAAGCCTCTTACATCTTAGGCCTAAAGTTGTTCAGAAACCGAGAAAAGTGGATATTGGGATTATCACAACATGGGTACATTAAGAAGATTCTTGAACGGTTCCGTATGGATAGTTCCAAGAAAGGATTCCTCCCCTTAAGACGTGGTATCCATCTGTCTAAAGGGATGGCTCCTCATAGTGTTGAGGAAAAGAAGGCCATGGCTGGTTGCCCCTATGCATCAGCTATAGGAAGCTTAATGTATTCCATGATGTGTACTAGGCCAGACATCTGCCATGCAGTGGGAGTGGTAAGTCGTTATCAATCCTATTACCGAGAGCAACACTGAAATGCAGTAAAGAACACATTCAAATATCTAAGACGGACGCAAGATTACATCTTGGTCTATGGAGATTGTGATCTCCAACTCTTGGGATATACAGATTCAGACTTCCAGTCAGATATTGATGATCGAAAGTCGACATCAGGGTTTGTATTCATGTTGAATGGTGGTGCTGTGAGCTTGAGAAGCAAGAAGCAGGACACTACGGTGGATTCAACAACAAAAGCCGAATACATTGCCGCATCAGATGCTACAAAGGAGGCGGTGTGGTTGCCCAAGTTCATCTTGGAGCTTGGCGTAGTTTCCTATAATACTCTCATCCCGTTACTATGCGATAGCATGGGAGCCATTGCTCTGGCAAAGGAACCCAGATGGCGTCAAAAGAGCAAGCACGTGGAAAGGAAATACTACATAATTCAGGAGATTCAAAAGCATGGTGATATCATCATCACCAAGGTGGCCTCTACCGACAACGTTGCTGATCCTCTTACCAAACCTCGGACACAGAAGGTTTTCGACCAGCATGTAATGAGTATGGGTTTACAGATTGTACCTGAATGGTTCTGAGGGATAGTGGGAGATTGTTGGACATGTGAGCCCCGGGCGAACCATTCTTACAATAAATGTTACTGTAATATATAAATATATGTTTTATCAATAAAAGTTATTGATTATTTCACTCCCTTTCTGAAATTAAATGAATGAATGCACTATAAGGTCCCTCTGTACAATTAGGGTTATGTACCATGGCCATCTTGATGATCATATAGCTGTTGATTTATTAAATGAATCATAGAGGCTGGTGTTTGGGTGAATATCTAAAGAGTTATATAGAGGACTCATCAAGCACCGTCAAATGATTATTAAGAGATGATCTCCAGCCTGAGTAGGAGATGGCAATCCTTTCTCACAAAGGTTGATAACTGACCGACCTCTTGATGCAGGTCCTCTGCATGGGAATAGTGATTCGGAGGTGTTAGATTAGTTAGGTCAAAGGGTTGACTTAACGAAATCGAGATAACCTAAGTCCTATGTTGAATACTGCCACAGCATAGGCACACATCCTCTGACCAGAGACAGATGTGTTACTATACGTCTGAGTGTGTACATTTGGCAGACCAATAGGTTGATGACCTAACCAAGGCCTATACACCGGTGAACTGGTGTGTATGTAAGGGCATATGAATAATACGATCTCTCAAAGGGATCATACAGGTTCACTTGTGAACTGGAAGACATGAGCTTACTCATGAGGTATTGGGACCGATCAAATTCCATGCATGGTCATCGTGCTTTGGAAGCATGACAAGAATTTGAAGGTATGATATATGCTTTGGGAAAGCATATGATCAATACCGATTCCCAATGAACAAGATTGAGAAACTTGGTGATCAAACCCTGGAGAAAACAATGTAAAATTGATCTACATCTTCAGGTTGATCACACATCTTCCAGTATGCAGGATGTACAGCTATTGGGAATACCTGAGGGTGATGTGATCATAAACGATTGTATAACCATGATGCTTCCAATTCAATAGAGAAGTAACTTGATCTTAGTCCAAGTGTTGGACATTGATCTGAATAAGATTCAGATGCAATGAGAAGATTAAGTACACGAACTTGATTTAATCAAGCATCTATGGGAGGTACATGAGATCTGGATTTGAGATGAGATCTCAACATCCAAGTCACTATATGTGGAACAATACAATCACCCTATCCTTATCTCCAAGTATCTGCGGAGAAAGCACATTATTCCTGAAGGAGTTCAAGAATAATTCCTTTGATGAATTATATATCCAAGCAACAAGATGATGATAATTAAATGAGATTTAATTGTCAAGAATAATACGAATAGGATTCATATTGTGAGAATGATTATCCAAGATGATTAAATGATATTTAATTATCAAAGAAATGCAGATTGTGGATAGTGCTATCCATGCTATCAACAGTATTTGTGTATATTATAAATATGATTTATAATATATTAGAGAGAACCCCTTTGTAAATAGCATTTATTAATTGTTAATGTGAATTGGATTCACATTAAGCAATTAATTGGAAATGTAATTTACAATTTTGTTTGGGTTGTGAATATGATTCACATATTTTCAATGGCATGATTGAAATATTCACTAATTAGTTTGGACTTAATTTAGTCGATATATTTGCAATAAATGTTGTTGCAAATAATTAAGAGATAATGAGATAAAATAAAAAAGGAAGATAATCCACCAAAAATGAGGTGGTGTCACCCATGAATTGGTCATGGGTGACGCCCCCCCTTTTTAGGGGTGGATTATCATCTCTTTTGATTATTATCTTGTTATAATTGATTTTATTAAATTAAATTATGTTGATGATATTGCGACATATAATTTAATTTAATATAAATTAATAAATTGTTTTGAACAACAATGATCAAGACCATTGATTAAAAACACATACCAATCTAACCACTGATTTTGTATATCCATGGATTGTGATCCATGGACTCCCAAACTAATATATAAAGAGGGCAACCCTAGCCATTGAAAAAGAAGTAATTTACACGCACGCTCTCTCTCTCTCTCAACTTTCATTCTCGCCCCATCTCTCTCTTTCTCTCAAAAGGTGGTCGTTCACCTTAAGATCTTGAGGGAATAGCGATCGTAGTTACACCGTCGTGCTGTCACTTCGATTGCTCGTGAATCTCCATCTTCTTTGGAACTTCTTTCTCTAGAAGGAGACGTCGTATTTCGTTGGACGAAATCAGGATATTCAAGGCTTGGATCTTCATCGAGGATTGCGAGAAGCATGCATCTCATCATCGCGCCAGCAAGTGCCATCTTCGTGGATCATACTTGAGTCAGGAGGATCCATTGCTTTAGAGATATAGTGATCACAACCATGCTTCAAGAGGTATTTCTATTACTTTGTGGTTATATGAAACGATCCAAGAAACGTTCTTGGGATCATGTGGTTTCATCTCATGATTTAAATTTTTAAATTTCGTTGCACCTAGCGACTAGTGCGACTAGCCGCTCCGATCGCATTTGATGTGATCATCACGCTTCCGTCATGCGCTTGAGGATTCCTAATATACTTCAAGTGGTATCAGAGCCTTAGGTCGGAAAGGTTTTGGAAACGATCCGTAAACCTAGGACGACTTGGGATTGTAAGGGTTGCGAAAGTTTTATCGCATTTAATTTTTCGCATCTCTGTTTAATTGGATTTTTCGGCACTGTTTAAATTATTTAAATACAAAATATTCAATTGTATTTTGTTTCCCATTAAATACGGAAATCATAGGATCTGAGTTTATGTAATTTGGATTCCATTTGCTCAAGATATGACCCTTTGAATAAACATGTATTCACTATTGTGGGAATTGCGAATCTAAACATGATTAATGAGTTAATTACTGTTTTGATGCGCCTATAAATGCATGAAATGTCACTTGGATTCTGTCACAAATCAAATTAGCAATCATAGAAAACTTATTCTGTGTAATTTGGATTTAAATTGTTCAAGATATGTTGATTTTAGTGAGTAAGGGTCACTGCTGAAAATTGACAAACTTGATCATGAACCTTGTGATAGTCATTCAAATAAGTTGATGAAAATTAATTGTTAATTTTATGAAATTATTAGTAAATATTTGTGAAATATTTAAAGATGATAATTATTTCCTTGAATGACGTTTTACTAACCAAAATGATAGGATAATTGATCTTGATCATAATTGGTTGATATGAAATCATCAACAAACATTGCAAACCTCTAGTTTATCATACAATAGTTGTAGGACAACTTTTACAAGCAAAATTCTCTTGCTTGAATAGGATTGAGGATTTGTTTAGCAAATCTCCTTATAATATTATCAAAATGATTTTGATGAATATTATATTGTATAATTTCGGTTGCAAAACTAATGAGCATCTCAAAGTATACAATGATCTATTTGGCATTATCCTTTCCTGAGGTAGACATAGCGTCTAGTCAGGGAGCATTGGGGTAGCGGGTCGCACCGGTTGTGGTCCGTCCCACTCCCGTCGGTACTGACCATGACAGCGGGTAGGGACTCGATAATGCTGGAGAAATCAAGGTGTAATTTTCAAATTATTAAAATTCGAATAATACGTACTTTGATATTATACCTTCTATTCAAGAAATAATCAAGTTTGTTGATTAAAAATTGGATTGGTAATTAATTTAATGTGATTAAATTGATTATATCCAATTAAAAGCACTCTATTATGGATAGATGTGTATTTCCCTTGGAAGAATTAATTATGTGAATATGATTCAGGATAATTAATTAATTATAATTTGAATATGAGGTGGAGGATCACATAAGTGACATCCATGGTCTTCCATCAAAGCAAAGGATTCCGTCGCCAGATATTGTATATAGGAGATGCATGTCCGAAGTGACAGCTCCTGTATACGATTTATTTGGATCGGGTTCTTTGCTTCTCGAAAGAGTAAGCCGTATATGTAGTGACCTCAATATCGAGTCCTCATATTATTGGGGCGATATTGGATTGCGTATAGCGAGTATTAATCTTGTTAATGGTTGGTTCAATTAACGACGTGTCGACATCATCTTAAGGGTGGTGGGCCCGGGTATAAAAGATCGAATTGAGAAATGCAAGTTGTACTTGCAGGGTGGAATGTGTTCCCGCTTCTCTTTATTCGAGTCACAAGTTCTCATATTATTGGGATGTGATAAAGATAGAGAGAAGATCCCAGATCTTGCTTGAGATATAATGGTAAGAATATCTCTTACATTGAAAGTGATTAAGGGAATGAACTTTCATTATTGACAAGGCAAGACAACTTTGATATAAAAATTCCTAAATCAAAGTAAAATATGTATATGTAGTATATATACCCTTATGCAAATTTCTTATTTCAGATAATCCTTCATTAAACCCACTCAATGTTATACTCAATAATAACCAGTAAAATATCATGGATTGGACTCATGATCCAGATATTGTACTTGCAATTGAACACATAATGTATGTGGTTGCAATGCGCAAGTTTCCTCAACATAATGAGGAATGACAATTAAATAAGACAAAAAGACATCACCTTAGGGTTTGTATGTCTCTATAGTCTTGACCTTTCATCGAGTGTACTTTGGAAGTGACATGTCGATGATGATCGCAATTGTCAAATAATCCTTATAAAATCTGAGAAGATGTTATGGCATACATATGTGCTCTAGACATTTAATCATGAATGACATGGTTCTCTGCATTATGCAGAATGGTAGCTCGAAAGAGATGATGTATTCAAAATGTTTGAATACCTACCTGAACCTAAGTCTCTAAGAGTTAAGATGTATGTAGATATGATGAGTGTCGTCATTCTACTATTTATACTCAAGTCATTCATGAAGCTTCATAATAATCATTTTGTATGAATTTAATGAAGCGTGTATAAATGTTGAAGTGCTCTTGTATTGAAATATTCTGAATTCAACATAAGAGATTCTTCCGTGATGCGCTTGAGGATTCCTCATATCCTTCACTGGGGCCACCTTCTTCATCTGACGGCGGGGGAGGACTGACGAAGAACATGGAAGAAGGTCCGCTGGGCGAACTTCCTACGATGATATCTTCCTCCCCCGTCAATCGTTGCTGCTCCCAAGGGGCCCAAAAGCTTCCTGATGAGGTGCTCTACGTGCTGGAGGCATCAGAATGGGCGGAAATGCACCTGAGCACCACGACGAGGTCGGAGAAGACATGGCACTCCAGGTACCTCCGGTGAGCTTTCGATGTGGCTCCTGGCGCGTATTAACGTGCCCAACCTGCACAAGAATAAATTGCAGCTCGAGGGTCTCCTCCTCGATCGATTGTGAAGCTGGATACGCAAGGAATGAGGTGGGGCGGAGAGGATTCCGGTGACACGGCGAAGGAGATCCTCGTTTCGCAGAACCGAAGTGGTCCTGGAGGATTGGAGATATAGAGGATGATCGGGAGGAGATAAAGATATGGATGGAAGCGAAAAAAGCAGCGGAGCGGCGATGGTAACGCACGGAGGAGCTCGCCGGAGCTCAACTCAGGCGAAGTACTGGTAGATTGATTAAGGCTAATTTACATAACTAAATCCTAAACTAACGACATAAATTAATCCTACGACCAAAATAAGCAAAATAAATGAAGAAGGATCAGCTTTTATACTTGGGGGATGCCTAGGGAGCAGGGTCGTCGGCGACGACGACAATCGTGGGTGCACCCCGACCTCCTAGAGCTTCACCTAAGCACGCAACACCTCCTCCTGTCACGAGAAGACCATTGGGATCCAGGGGGAGGGCTCCTATGGCTTTAATGGTGGCCAAATTTGAAGAAGGGGGCGTGGGTTCCTATTTATAAGACATTGGGCGCACCTTATTGACCGGGCAAGATCAATGGATCGGTGTTATGTACAGATTATACAATGATTTGGCGTGGATCAGGGATGATCCATGATTATTTTCTCTAAAGGACGTGAGGTCGATTGATCGACCATTAGAGCGGGAAATCGACAAGAAAATGCGGAGGCGGACAGGTGCATGTCAAATCAGAAGGTGGGGGCGAGTTGACCATGAGTCAACTAGTGACCTAACGTGATTGGTCCATGTCAGGTCGCTATGGGACAAAAACCTAATTTTATTCGAACATAAATATTTAAAAATAGTAAATGATTTTATTATTTTTTGTATATAAAATAAAAATTGTTTATTATTTTATGTAGTATTTTATTCTAATTTTTATTATTTTTGTATTTTATTAGTAGTTAATTTTTAATAGTGTATTTGTAGGTATATTTGAATATATTTTATACATTTTGATTTTTATATTGTATATTTTATTTTATATATTTATAACTCATTTTTATGAGTGTAAACATATTTTTATTTTATTTTTAGGACGTTATTTGTACACTTAAATAAATCGGTAAATATATTATGTAGGTATATTTATAGGTATTTTACTTATGTTTCATGTATACTATTTTATTTTAATGTATTTTATTGAGTTTTATTTTATTTTTGTATTTTTAATATAATATAAATAATATTTACAATATTACAAAAATATAAAAGAATAGAAGAATGAAATAAATATTTCTCCCTTTTATTTATATACATGTATATCACATGTATTTCATCTATGTTTTCTTATAGATTTATTTTCTTTTGTATTTCCCTCTTGGTTTTATTCTAATTTCAATATGCACATATGTTATAGATATTATTTACAAAATTATAAAAAAATGAATTTGTAAAAATAATAAAGGATGCATAAAATGAATATTTTAATCGGTATAATGTACAAGGAGGGCCCAAAACCTAACTTCTACACAGTAACTCTAAAAAATATAAAACCACCACCATTAAATATCTTGAGAAAAGTTATATACAATTAGAGGTGATTTCGATATATTTTGGGTTTATATTTGAAATATATGGGCCTTGTTTGGTTTTGGCTTTTTATTTTGTGTATAAAATGCACACAATATATTATTTTTGTACAAACTCAATTTTATATTTTTATTTACATTATTATCTATAACTTACATGTACAAAGCTTCTTTATTTGAAGAAAAAACATTAAATAATAAAAAAGGTGTCAAAATGCATAAATAGTGAATGAAAGAATAAGGGTTTTATTTTATTTCTGTCCCATATCTCCCCCTACTTTATTCCTTGTTGGACAACTCCCGTCTGGACTTGGTCTCAGGGTTAGGGCCATAAAATATCTCCAATATTTTATTTCTTTTTCTTTTCTTATCTTTATTATATAATTTTGGCATTAAAAACATATTATTTACTTAATAAATGTAATAACCGATGGATGTTATTTTGTACAAATTAATGCTATTTACATGTATTAGCTAGGGGTTTTAAGGTCAAAATGATAGAATAAATGTGATTAAATGGAGATTCATCACCCCTCTCACATGAGTTGCACGTGTTTGGGGGGGGATTGCATCCACTTCAGTCGAATTCAAGAATGATCCCCGCCTATAATCAGGCACCTGCTTTGCACGTGCCCTGGTGGAATTTTTTCTCAAACCCTCTCTGAAGTTCTCAATATTCACAAAAGATCTCCCCGCCCCCTATGGCACGTGATGCGCACGTGTTCCTCGGAAATTTTGTAGGTAATTACTATTAAGTCCTCGCACTGCAAGTTCTATATTTATTTATTTATTTATTGTAATTACATTTAGAACCTTGACTTCTACATATTGTTTAAGCAACGTTCCGTGATCATTTTATTTAACAAAAAATTTCATTTTATTCTACAATTAATTTTCTACATCATGGCATGCATATGAAATTTTTGTGGTCTGTGGCTCATTAATAATTAATATTCTTGTGATAAATTGCATATTTTGCCAATTCTCTGCTTGGAAATTCGTATTAAATTAAACATTTCTCGGAAAATACCAAAAAATCACAGATTGTAGAAATTAGTTGTATTTCACATCATACCCAAAAAGAATTGCATTTGCATGCATGGTTTGCCTTATAAAAATCATTTTTTGTATTTCAATCTTTAATTTTTAATAGGTATTATATCTCATATTTTTAAGGTTTAGGATTTTTCTGAGATCAATCACCTAGTGATAGATCTTAGATAATTTTATCTCTTGAAAATAAGTAGGCTTCATATTTATTATAATTAAATATTGAAATTCGCATAGTTTGCATTCATTAAATCCATAAAATATTTATCTTACATACAAAAATTCCCCCCAAAATTACCGCGCAGTCATTTCATCATAATTAACATCTCAGCCAAGTTTTATATTTTTCATACATCGTTTGATTGATCTTTATATTTTAGTCCCTAAAATTGGCCACGTTTGCATTTTGCAACCCAAAATTGCATTAAAAATATAAAAATATACTTTCTCAAAAACCATGTGCGAACTTTGATAGACATTATTCTAGGTTGTTCCTTTGCTCCTTGAGTTCGACCTTGGGACTTGCCCATGTAAAATAAACATAAAACCACACCGATTGAAAATTGGTTAAAATTCTTGTGGTTATTTCTTGATCAATTCCGAATTCCCACCTAAAACGAAACGACATATTTTAAAGCATAGTTCTCACAAATTAAAGTACGGTTTCGCGACTCGTCAGATGACGCCGTTGTCGGGGAGGCAAATGGCTTAGATTTTGTCTAAAAAATTAGTGCTCTGTTTTCCACACATTCGACTAGTCTGACCCCCGAATGTGCCACTATACATTTTTCATTTATTTTTTAGCATTTATTTTTTCCTTTAATTTGTCACTCTCTTACATTCTCTCTCTTAATTTTCGTATGAGGGACCCAGCGTATGTGGAACGGTTTCTCACAAAAATCGACGCATGTTCACCGATGCCCGAAAAGCCGCATTAAAATTAAAATCGAGTCGAGTCATGAGAGAGATAGAGTCTAAGAGTTATTTTTCTACAATTTTAATTTTTGTAATTAATTTCTCATATCTAGTAATGTCCGTTCGAACTCTCGCATGTGTAAAAAGGACCTTGAACTTTTTTCTGTAGTGTGTTGTGGCCTATTTCATTGTCCGGTGAGGGTGGGGCCTGACTTGAGTGGCTTGTGGGTTAAACCTATACATATGACTATTAGAACATCTAAGACTTTATTGTTTGTGCTCGTAGAACCTAGAACCACACTTCACATTAATTTAGAAGCACATTAGATCGTTCAGCTTAGTCAAAAATTCAATTCATTTCTTCCCGGCTAATAGAACTTTCTGATAGGTGCAGTTTTTATCAGCTTGCATTCATTTAGAATAATTTTCAATTCTTGCATTCCATCCCATATAGAGATTGCGAGGAATCACTGTAAGTCTTCTATATGAGAATACATCATTGTTTCACGTGCATTGGCTTTTCTCGAATTTCTCCCTCTTATTTTGACACATAATTTTAAAGAAAATAGGGACTGGATGGTAGACGTGTATTTCTGCTGACATAATATTTTAGTGATCACCTAACTAAAATTGGGACTACTAGACAAAGTCGACTAAATTAACTCATAAAATCAAGAATTTTTGCGGGAAAGCAACCCTGACCCTGGATGCATTTATTTGTTTGAGTGAGCGAGAGACGACACTTAAGGTTAGAGACCAACTCCGAAATCTTCATATTGACTACTGATTCTATAAAAATGATTAACTACTTCTCAGTGAGGATCGATGGGTAGCCGGTAAATGGTCCAGATTTCCTTAGCAGAGTGGCTGGTTTAAAGGACACTATGTAAGGCTCCATCCTTAAGTAACACGGGTAGCCGTTTTACGATCCGTACTCACACCCATGCTGGTTGAAAATAGGTGCAACTATTCGTAAGAATTCGGGACAGTCTTTAAGAAAATTTTGACACCTAACAGCTTGCTAAATTTTTTCCAAGATTGAATTTATCACTAACTAAAATTGAAAAGATAATATGCCGAACTCTTGCGGCTTCATTGTGTGAATTGGTGAACTTGGGGTTTGATGTATGTTTGCATTAGTGTGCGTGAACCGAGCTCGAATATCAAAAATCACACATTTGTGTCGTCACTCTCCTTTCTTGATTATGAAGAAAAAATTAGGATTTCTTCTGTTTAGTATTCCAAGCACTTGAACATCTTTAACCAAGATCCAGTATGTCAAGTAATAAACCTCCTTCGAAAGTTATGCAACTTTTCTTCGAGCACCTGCCAGATCTGTACTATGAAAATGAATTCATCTTGATCAAACCCAAATCGTCATCCATTATGTCAACTCATTCAAAAATGATGAGACATTTGTCCGAGTATCCATCAGATCTATATTATGAAAATGAATTCGTCTCAGTCAAACCCAAAGCCTCAAAACCTCCTCCAAGCAGACATCATTCAACTTTCACATGAAACTCCCACCTTAGGATGAAATATTCGAAAACATCCAAAACATTAAAAATCCGAAAAAATACATAAAAATTGAAACTAAAGAAGATCTGAAGAATTTGGATCCTGTTGTACGGGAAGCACTAGAGAAAAGATTGATTTTTGAATTTCCCTTGATACATGCCATTGAACACTTCCCCGATCTTAAAGGATTTGTAATGAACAAATTAATGATGAAAAAGTCGGGAAGGATAAGAACAAAGACTGAAAGACATATCTTGTCAATGGCCACCTCCTTGTTATTGAGGAGAAAAAACCAAGAGCTGCATAGTAAAGCAGTTATCCATATTTGACTGTGGAATCAAGACACAATATTTACCCATGCTCGAATCGATGATGACTCACTAATCAATATCCTCATGATGAATCTCTAATTCATCATCTTTATTCTATCATTTTGGCCTCAAAAACCCTAGTAAATGCATTTAAATACCTTTAATTCATGCATTTTAGCATTCAGGCATGTGTATGTAAATAGTGTATAAAATACGATTTTTAAAACCAAAATAATAGAATAAAAAAAAGAAAAGAAAAATGATAAAATATTGTAAATATTTTATGACCCGAAATCCTAAGACCTAGGCATCTGGATAAATAGGTCGACAAGGAATAAAGTATGGGGAGATAAGGGCCAAAATACAATAAAATACCCTTTTATTTAATTCATTCATTATTCATTTTGGGATCTATTTTTAGTTCTATTTTTTATACCAAAAAAAAAAAGAAACTTTGTACATGAAAGTTGTAGATAATTAAATAAAGAAAAATACAAAATTGATTTCACACAAAAACAATGTACAGATAAAAAGTAATGATCTGAATAAGATTCCAAAATTCCAACTTCCCACACCTTTATCTCTCAAATAAAAACTCGAAATGTATAAAAATCACTTTAATTGTATATAAAATTTCATAATCTATTTAATGAAGGTGCTTTCATATTTTTCAGAGTTACGGTTTGAAAGTTGAGTTTTGGACCCCTATTGTATACTTGTACAGATTAAAATATTCATTTTATTTATTATTCTTTATTTTTATAATTTTATATTTTTATAATTTTGTAAATATTATTTTTAATATATGTGTATAATAAAACATGAGTAAAAACATAAAGAAAACACAAAAATAAAATATGTAAATAACATACATAGGTATAATACTTGTAAATATACCTATAAAGAATATACTTCTATGTATTTAAGTGTATAAAATAAATCAGAAAAATAAAATAAAAATATATCTAAGTGTATAAAAATAAGTTCTAGATTTATAAAATGATAAATAAAAATAATAAAATTAAATATACAAAATAAAAATAAAATATTAAAATATATAAATGAATATGCATGTGTATAAGCTATAAAAGGAAACTTGTAATTTTTAATCTAAATAAACATAGTAAAATAATTTATAAAATAGTAAATATTTTTTATTTAATAACCAAAAATTAATAAATTAATTTTCTATTTTAAAATGATTTTACAAAATATTTTCCAGGCTTTTTCCTGGTTGGTCCACGTGGACCAACCAGGAGGGCTGGAGAGTTAACGCGCGGTCAACTCTCTGACCCAGCGCATGCCCCTTGTCAGACCTCGTTTCTCACCATTTTTGTCGAGTTTTACAGCCCGATTCTTGCACCATTTCGCCTAAGTCCCTTCACGACTTTTGTTCCTGGGAGGTTGAGCATGCACGCCCAGGTGAAACCTCGGACTTTTTGTGTAGGTCATGTAGAGTTCGAGCGTACCTCGTGCCTTTTGGGCATGCGCCGGAGATACCTGGGGGGCTGCAGCTCCTCCGACCTCGCGGGCAAGCACCGGACGTCCTCCGGACTTTCTGAGACCTCCAGTAGATAGAGGGAGCCGCCAACATGCTCATGAACCTCCTAGCAGCGACAGAAGACGGTGGAGGATGGCAGGCGTAGTGACCCGAGCTCGTCGGGCACGTGTTCTTGCCCTGTTCTTGCGACACGTCTCTGAGCCGTCGGATGGCCCCCTGTTCTTGCTTATCACCTCCGAGCCCTTGGATCAAGCCCTCCAGCAACCGTTGATCCTCGCCGAAGGATCTAATCTGGGCCATTGAAGCCGAACCATCATCGGTCGTCCAGATCGCGACACGTGGCAAGTGGAAGCGCATCAGCCGTCGGATCTGCAGGCGCTGGGTATTTTGCACCTTAACTCTCGCCATTTTCTGTATTTATTTATTAGTCAGAAACTTTCATCTGCAGTTATATTGTTGTAATTTTTTCAAAAACACCCCTAGCATTTACATATTTGCATTTAAGTCCCTGTCCAAGTCACCTTACGTGACATGCGTACGTGGGGGACGGGTATTTTGTGCAGGGGCCCTTGTCTTTTGTGTTATTTCTGTTCGGTCCAGAAAATAGTTTGCAACGTTGTATTATTTTTGGAGAAATTGCAGTTAAGCCCCTAGGTTTTTTTTATTTGTAGAAAGGTCCTTCCTAGTCACGTACCTTGCGCACGAGTCTTTGGAACTTTTGCACTTTTAACCCTGTGGTTCTTGGATTTAATATTTGGTCTACAAACTTTTTATTGCAATATATATTTTTGTGGAAAAATTGCATCTGTACCCCTGGATTTCTAGATATTTACACATATGCCCTTGCTAGTAGTGTAATTTGTCTTTGTTGTCTCTAATTATTTCATGCATCTATAAAACTCTAAAAATTCTTAAAAAATATCATTACATGCCAGTTGCATTGATCCATTATGGTATATTTTTTATTTTCATTTTTGTTGCTATTTATTATGTATGAAAATTCAAAAACATGCATTTTCTTCACTGTTTGCACTAGAAAATACATAAAAATTATAAAACATTTTTAAAAAATTCCAAAAAAATATTTTGTGCTTTTATGTATGTTTTAACTTCGACAAAAAATCACTAAAAATTACAAAAGAAAACTCATAAAATAGGAAACCTCTAAAAACGTTTACAAAAATTTATAAAATCCATAAAAAATCTAAAAATTGTGTTTTCTGTTCCTGAATTTTATTTATTGTATTATCTTTAGTTAAAACAAATTTGAAGAAATTTTGACACTGTTTGATATTTTTCATCTCCATTTTAATTTCGACCGTCAATTTTGTTCACTATTTTCAGTATTTTTGACTTTAAAAATAGCAAAAAAATAGGAAAAATTTATAAAAATAAAAAAAACATTAGAAAAATATAAAAGGCCCAAAAAGATTTTATTTATTGTAATTTTGATATTTTTACCTATTTATATCTCTCTCTCATCTCTCTTGTATATATATATCCTATATAGTCTTATATCTCTATATTAAAAGAAAAAGAAAATATTAAAATATAAAATATAAAAAGAAAACAAAATCATCAATTTAAAAATCAAAATATAAAAATATAAAAAAATTAAACAAATAAATATAAAATTCAAAAACCCACAAAAACAACACTTGCATAGGCATTTGATCACATTCAGTCTTGAGCATTTATTTTGCCGATATACCTACTTGTTCCCTGTGTTCGACCTCTACATACTTGCTTCTATACACATCTTTTATGTAGAGTCATAATAAATTTTAACTCCACACTTTGATTGCTTGATATTATTTGTGGGTTAACTGTTGATTGACCCGGGTTTCGCGAGCGGTCGCCACAGCGACTTTGTCTCCGCCTTGTGCGAGACATATTTAGACCCTCGTGAGATACGGTTCATCAAATGGCACCGTTGCCGGGGAGCAACAACGTATAGATTGGATTTCTTTGTGATTGATTGTGATTGCTTCTCTACATTTTTGTTTCATTTTCTCATTCATTGATATAGTTTGTTGAGCTATCTAACCTCCTCTCTTTATGACTTTGTGCGAGGTACCGCGGATCGAGGAAGGCGCTCTCTAGATGCCTACGCACCCACGTGAAGCCGGCTTCAGCATGCTATCCTTGCACGGAGAAGATTTAGAGAGATTTTGTAGATTTAGCTCCAATTACTTTGTTGCCTATATTTGTGTAATTTAAGTGAGAGAGTGCTCATTAACTTATAATATTGAGGACTTGGACACTTCCACACTTCACGAGGTCCATTGCCTGAGGGAATGTTTCCTTGGGGGCCTCGTCGATTTTTCGTAGTTTTCTCGTCGTTTTCTCGATTTTACTATCTGCTTGATTCATGCTGATTTAGCCCCTAGATTTAGGAGTTTTTATTGATTGTGACGTAATTAGCTGAGGCCCCGCACCTAATATCTTGCATGTACCTATAGATCGTAATTGGACTTAGCTAATAATTCATTGATAAAGCTATTTGACTTGGATAAGAGACCACGTGCCGGGAGGGATCGTATACAATGCTTGCAGGATCCATTGTGGTGGACACCGATTGGCTCCAAAGGCCGGACTCCGGTCTCTCTTCCTAGTCATAGCTACTTGTACTTCACGATTAATAGAAATTGCTCATATAGGGACGGTTTCCTTATGCATCATATAGGTAGTTTATTTCCTGTCTTTAAATTTATGCACGGATCACCCTGCATGTAGAGTGCTGAAGCAAGGTTCGCATTTCTAACTATGCATGCATCATTGTGTTTGATCATGCATGGGCTTTTCCGACTTCCTCCCCTGTTTTATTGGACTCAAAATAACCAAGGAAATCGGAAAATTCGTTAGGCGTTGTCTTTATCAGAAAATACCTTAAAAGAGATAACCAAATAAAATTGGGACTGCTAATGCAAACCTGACCTTAAAACTCACTTCACCAAAAAATTTTGTCTTGGGGAGAGTAAACCCCTCATTGGTTGATTTATCTACAACGAGAGAGTGACCCGCACACTAAACTAGAGCCACGCCCGAAACTCCAGTTGACTACTGGTCTTGGTGAGTCGTTCTCCAGTGAGGATCTCTTTGGTAACCGGTAAAGCGGACCGCGACGTCCTTAACCGATTGAATTGATCGGGTAGCCAGTAAACGGTCCGCAATTCATACTAGCTGGGAAAGATCTCATTTGGAATTGGGACAGTTGGCTAGGAAAGCTGGACTCCCAACAACTCGCTTAATCGCTCTGATACATTGATTGATCACCTAACTAAAATTGACAAGATAAACGACCGAACCTTCATGGTCATCAGCTCAGAGTTCCGTAGGTGAATTGGGGGTTTGATTGCCATGCTTGTTTGCATTCCAGATCTCATCCGCCTTTATCTCCAGATCAAGATGATGGGAAGGAGATCCCTTAGGTCACGTTTGGTGGCACCGCTATCGAGCATTCCTCCCTATTCATCTAGGTCGGTTTCGGGGAGTTTAGACCCACTCTCCGAGCCTGAGTTCACGTCCACCCTGTTCCCCCTCGATCTCCCTTCTTCTTCTATTAGTCTTGTGATGTCAAAGTATAGTGCAACAGAGATTTCTAGACATTTGACGATACCTGAGATGGGTACCTTTGCCTCTACATAGAACCAAGATATGGCCAGCAGTGAGGGACGCCCAGATGAGCAGGGACAACCTTCTTATGTGTATGATCAGACTGCCATCAACAATTCATTGTTTGCTTCCTTGGAGATGATACAGAGACAGATCAGATATCAGGGAGCCTTCTTATGCGACATCATGAGAGAGCTGGCGCAGATGCGAGCAGACAGAGAAGACAGATTTAAGGGTAGTGGAGAGATACCCGAAGTAGGACCTGAAGTAGGAGGTGGAGCAGGAGGAGACCAACAACAGGCGGATCAACCACCGAGGACCATGAGACAGTTGTACAACCCTGATGCAACCCTCACTCATCGATGGATCCAGCTTCCTCCCATTGTTGGGAACTTTGAGATTTGCCCCCAAACTATCCAGTTGTTGCCCAAGTTGTATGGGTTGGCCACTGAGGAACCTCATCTCCATATGTAGGAGTTCGAGATGATTTGCAGCACTGTCCACAACAGACTGGTGGACGGGGACACAATAAAGATGATGTCCACGTCATGATATATCAAAATCCAACCTTGTTCAGAGCTTCTTTTGTGGGCTAACACCGGAGCTACAGGGGCTAGTGAATGCCTCTTGTGGTGGGTTATATTTCTCCAAGGGTGAAGACCAGGTGGTCCATCTATGAGGAGATGGCAGAGAACTAGACAGTGATGTCCCAAGCCCGGGTCTACACACAGCAGAAGGCCCCTCAAGGTGTAGGTTCATATCAGAGTATTGCACGTATCGATGCCGGTCCCCACACTCCGTCAGCAGCAGCAGCGCAGGCTGAATCCGCCGCAGCTGACATGGGGATCATTAGCGAGAAGTTGGACCGCACCGAGATCTTTGAGAAGAAACAAAGCCAAGGGCTTGCACAGATGGACCAGTTAACAAAGACCATGAGCGACCTGAAGACCCAGATCTTGTGTATTCAGGAAGCACATACGTCCACACGACAACCCCCCAGGACACGTGCTGATTCCAGCAGTAGCAGCTTCACCCAGCCCTCTGCCACATACCGTCAGGTTCACCATATCCAGGCAGAGCCGGTTCAGCAGCTACAGTACTACCCATCACCACCACTATCTCAGGATACTCAGATGGTGGTCTACCTGCTGGATCAACCATTGGCAGTTCTCCCTCCACCACCCATTGAGTAGGAGCCATTGATGGAAGTCAATAAGATAAGGTACGACTGGTACCCACAGCAGGTCGGGATTCGTCGCGATCACCCGCGATTCCGTTAGACCACCGGAGGCACCACATCCCAATAGCAGCCTCCCGATCAAGGCAGCCAGAACAACTAGCAGCAACAGCAACCCTATCACTCCCATTAGCAGTACCAGCAGGGTCCTCGTCCCTCTTATTAGGGACAACAGTGGAGGCAACGTCAGCAGCCTTACCAGTCATACTCCCAGCCTCCCCCTCACTATTCACAGCAGAAGCAACCTCATTCCCAGCATGGGAACACTTCCGGTTCTCAGGAACCTGCCTTCGAAAACCCTGCTCTTAACGACCTCGCCCGCTTGCTCTCCGAACATCAAGCATCCTTACGACGAGAAATGGATGAGTTCCGGCAGGAAATGAGGGATATCATCAAGGGCAAGGTCATCATACCAGCTCATATCGAACCCAACCCGAACAGTTTGAAGAGAAAATCTGAGCAGGTACAGTCTACAGAGGATATCACTCCTAGTGACTCTTTGCATTACATGTCTTCTTCTATATTTGATGCTGATTTCATGATTATTAGGAGCGGTAGGATGCCAACTGGCGGTGACTTGTCTGAGCGACAACCACCCGAGGAACTAGGAGCGCCAGACGAGGAGAGTAGCGGTGCTGATGTCGCTAATGATGTTGATGATGGTGGTGCTGATGCCACCAAGGATAGAGATCCAGTCGACGGTACTGCATCGTGACTCCAGATGCAGGTGGTGGTACTGATGCCACCATTTTGCTTGATGTTGATCCAGAGCATGGTGCTGATGCCACCATTGTATTTTATGATGAGCCAGAACGCGATGCTGATGCCGCGAAGACAGATGCCGTGGGCAGTACTGATGCCACCACTTCTACTCATGTTGTATTTCCATCTGTTGTGTTGCAACCTTTTGTATTTCAGGACTGTGGTAATAAGAAAAGAACCAAAAATATGAATAAAGGAAAGGTTTCTTCATCTTCTCATAGTCCATATGTGTTGCATGATGATCTTCGTATGGATTCCATTACTTCACAGACACAGGAACCTCTTCCTAGCCATCCATTTGAGGAGGGCTCAGCCATCCCCTTCCCTCAAGCATTCCGCTCGGCTAAGGGGAATAAAAAAGAAAATCCAAAAAAGGCACAACAATTAGAGTTCATCCAACAGATGATTGATAGATTTCAGATTCAGCTGACTCTACAAGAGGCACTAGAGCACATCCCCTTTTTCAAAAGAACTTGAGAGAGAAGACTACCGTACGCAGGAAGAGGAGGAACCACAGAGGAGAGATCCATGTGCTCACCGTACCGCATGCTTTACCATTCAGAACTGGCTGCCAGCCAAGAGACCTGATGCAAGAGCCCCCTATGTCAGATGCGAGATTCAAGCGCAGCAGTTCGATCGTACTCTATTAGACAGCGGCCCTTCTATCAACCTCCTTCCGACAGCCTTACTCGAACGATTTGAGTTTGGACATATCCATCGGAGCAAGACAATTCTTTAGTTTGCTGATAGATCCATTAAGAGGTCGAATGGGTTAATGAGAGACGTGGTCGTTACCATTCAGGGCCTAAAATTCCCTGTGAACTTTGTTGTACTGGACATGGAGATCCCTGAGTTGATAACAGATACCCCCATCATACTTGGACACCCATTCTTAGCCATTGCCAAGGCGGTGACCGACCATGATAGTGGGAAGGTGTACTTTCACGTAAAGGGTGAAAGTATACAAATAGAGATGATCGACGAGACCAGAGCGTGAGATTCAACATGCTCAGAGAAGTTCAGTGACACAGAGCAGATGACAGAGGCTGAGCAAGACGTCCACATGAAGTTTGACTCTGTGATGACCGATGATGAATCCATTTGGACAGATCCTGTAGCACAATCCTTCACTTTTCCCACAGAATTAGCATACTTACAGCTTATGGCAGTCGAGAGCTTGGAGAGCACACCCCTGGTCGAGGACATATTAGAGGCCGACAGTTGCGGGACGAGTGGTGAAGCAGAGTTTCATTCGTGTTCTTCATATTCAGATCCCTCAGACTCAGACATTAATTGGGATGACTTTGATGATTATTTGCCATGTCTGATTCCTTCAGAGATGATAGCTACGACGGAGAGCGAGATCACAGTTTACAGATATTCCAACAGGGTTCCCTTCTTCAGATTTTCATGCATAGAGAGAGTTCTCACATGCAGATTTGGTAGCCTTCACTCAGACATATCAGAAGCCAAATTTGCCAGCTCCCAGTTGTCCAGAACTGAAGCCCTTGCCGCAGTCGCTGAAGTACAAAATCCTTGCAGGTGAGCCAGATATGCACCCAGTCATTATCTCAGCAGATTTGATTGGAGAGTAAGAATCTCGTTTGATGGAGGTTCTTGAAAGAAATTGCAAGGAGATAGGATGGAGTATAGCTGATCTCCAGGGGATTAGTCCGACTATGTGCTCCCACCATATATACCTCAAAGAGGATGCCAAGCCCTCACGTGAGTTCCAGCGACGGCTGAACCCAAATCTTCGAGATGTGGTCATGAAGGAAATATCTAAATGGTGGAGCATCGATTTTATATACCCCATCTCCGACTCCAAGTGGGTTAGTCCATTACATGTGGTACCCAAGAAGACGGGTATCACTACAGTTATGAGTGAGTCTAGAGAGGAGATAGCTACCCGGGTACCCACTTCTTGGAGAGTCTGTGTGGACTACTAACGATTGAATCAGGCCATCAAGAAGGATCATTTCCCACTGCCATTTATTGATCAGATTATCGAGAGGCTAGCTGGGAAGAGTCACTACTGATTTCTTGACGGGTACTTAGGCTATAACCAAGTGGTTATTGTGCCCGAAAACCAGGACAAGACGACATTCACCTGTCTATTTGGGACATATGCTTTCAGACGGATGCCCTTTGGTCTATGTAATGCCCCAGCGACATTCCAAAGGTGCATGTTGTCCATCTTCTCAGACATGGTGGGTGATTGTTTAGAGGTCTTCTTAGATGACTTATCGGGTCTATGGCGATGGGATTGATGCATGTCTTGACTACCTAGACCATGTGCTTCAGCGCGGCATAGAAGTCAACCTTGTCTTATCTTGGGAGAAGACACTTCATGGTGACTCAAGGGACGATCCTCGGCCATATCATCTCCAACAAGGGCATGGAGTTTGATCCGGCCATGGTGGATATCATTAGAAAACTCAACCTACCGTCCAATCAGCGACAGCTGCGGTCTTTTCTGGGGCATGTTAGTTTCTACCGACAGTTCATTCAGGACATCAATCGTATTGCCCGACCGCTCACTGATTTGCTGACAAAAGACACCGAGTTCATTGTCAATGATAAGTGTCTTGCATCCTTCGAGACTCTCAAGAATCTATTTGTTAAGGCTCCTGTCCTTCAGCCACCTGATTGGTCTCTCCCATTCAAGATTATGACGGATGCTTCTGATTTTACCGTAGGGGTTGTGCTTGGACAGAGGAGGGATGGATTGTCGTATGCCATTCACTACGCTAGCCGGACTTTGGATGCTGCTCAGCAGAATTACACTGTGATTGAGAAGGAAATCTTTGGATAAATACATATCATATATTCTGGGATCAAGAGTGACTATCTTTACAGACCATACCACCATCCGATACCTCATGGCAAAGAAGGATGTCAAAGCTCGACTTACCAGATGGATCCTTATGCTCTAGGAAATTGATATTGAGATTAAAGATAAACCTGGAGTTAAGAATGTGATGGCAGATCGCCTCTCCCGATTAGAGAACCTTGAGGAATCTGAGCCCATTGTACCTATCACTGAGACATTTCCAGATGAGGCGATCCTTGCCATCGCCTCGCTTCCATGGTACGCCGACATTGTGAGCTATCTTGTCACCAAGATGGTTCCACAAGGTTGGCCCATGCATCGACTTGAAACTTTCCTTGCAAAGGACAAGTCATACCATTGTGAGGATCCCGTCCTTTATCATAAAGGAGGGGATAGTATCTGGAGGAGGTGTATTCCTCAAGAATAGCAGCATAGCGTCCTCACCTATTGCCACAAGCTTGAGGTAGGAGGATATCATTCTGGGAGATGGACAACAGATAAGGTGCTCCAATCAGGCATTTGGTGGCCTACTCTCTTCAAGGACTCTGATGAATTCGTGAAGAGGTGTACTGACTGTCAGAAGATGGGTACTTGCAGACAGAGAAACATGATGCCCATGCAACCCATTCACCTTTGTGAGGTTTTTGATGCATGAGGGATTGATTTCATGGGCCCATTTCCTAAGAGTCGTGGATTTGAGTACATACTGCTTGTTGTAGATTATGTGAGTCATTAGGTTGAGGCCATCCCGGCCCGAGCCGCAGATGCTAAGACTGTTTGTCAATTTTGAGGAAAAATATCATTTCACGGTTTAGGGTATCTAGAATTCTGATTTCAGACGGGGGGACTCACTTTATCAATGACAAGGTAAGGGCCCTTGCAAATGAGTTCAGCATTGACCATCGTGTTGCCACTCCATATCTCCCTCAGACTAATGGTCTTGGTGAAGTATCGAACAATCAATACTATTTTATAGAAGGTAGTCCACTCATATCGAAAGGATTGGTCACAGCTTTTGGACTCGATCTTATGGGCCTATAGGACTTCCTTCAAGACGTCATTAGGGACATCTCCCTTTCGTCTCGTCTATGGCAAGCCATGCCATTTTCCAGTGGAAATCAAGCATAAGTCATTATGGGCAGTTACCGAGTTATTATTGGATCCCGAGAGTATAGGAGAACAGAGGAGAGCAGAGTTGGCAGCTCTGGAGGAACTGAGAGATACAACCTTTTCGAGTAGCCAACAATACAAGGTAAAAGTGAAGATATGGCACAATTCTCAAATCAGCCATAAACAGTTTGAGCCAGATCATCGTCTATGATTATTTGATTCGAGGCTAAAATTATTTCCAGGGAAATTACAGAGTAAATGTAAAGATTCATATGTGGTTATAAAGGTACATGACAATGGCAGTATTGATATATCCGAATTGTCATCTTCCTCTACCTTTCGAGTCAACGGTCAATGCCTGAAACTATATCTAGATCATGATATGTCGATCATTGACGTTGCCCCTACTCATCTAGTATGAGATGTGCTCTTTCACTCACATCACCTGCATCTCATACATGGTTATCACTTCCATCCTCCACTGTATAGATCCATATGTCCATATCATCCATTCTTTCATTCGTTATGTATGCCACCACGTCGTCATCTTATGATTTTGCTATACTTAGGACACCACATGTCCTAAGTATAGGGGTGCACACACCGAGCTGTGATCTTTTTATCCTCTTTTCTTCTTTTCTTCTTTTCCTTTTCTATATTCTTTATCTATCAAAAAGGTGTCGCCCCCTTTTTGTCAGTCTTCTATACTTAGGACGTACTTTGTCCTAAGTATAGAGGGGTGCACACTGAGTTGATTCTATTCTTTGATCCTCTCCGTTGTCTCCTCTTCTTGTCTATACTTAGGGATATCTCACCCTAAGTATAGGGGGAGACAGACTGAGTAGGATCTGTTCATTCCCACCATTGACCCTCCCTGCTTTGTGTACAGTCTGCTATACTTAGGATTATTTGATCCTAAGAATAGGGGGGACGATCGACTTCTCATTACTTTATTCATTCATCTTTTATTCATTTATTCTTTAGACTTTTCTATACGTAGTATGAGTTATGTCTTCTCTTTTCTCTCCAATCTATGCGGACATAGCTCAAGCTAAGTATAGGGGGGTCGTATATACAGCATATATACTTTATCCATAACTCGTACTTTCATATTTTTACTAACAACTATAGCTATTACACTTATAAAATTCAGTAAAAATCTTAATAAAAAAATGTTGATTATTCCTTAAATTCTTTTTGTATTTACTAATTAATAAATTAGGTGAAAATATTTTTTGCAAAATTTTTGAAAAAGAGTTTGAAATTCCTTTTGAAAATCTTTTGAAAACTATTTGGAAAATGTTTTGTTACATGTTTTCAACCTTTGTAAAACATTTTATTTTTGTAAAATTTATTGTCTTTGTGTGAAATAAAGATGTTTGAAAAATGATTTGCAAATGGTTTAAAAAATGGTTGCCAAAATATTTGAAAAATCTATATATATTGTTTGGAAAACCTTTGCAAAATGATTTTCAAATGTGTGTACATGTTGTAAAAATGATTGTAAAAATTATTTTGCACTATAGTTTTTAAAATTGTTTGTACAACCCTTTTCAAATAAGTTTGAGGAATATATACGTCTCACCTAAAATTCTTTATGTATATAATTATAAAATTGACCACTTACCCCTTGTAAATTCTTAAAAACCTAATTCTTGTAAATATAAAATGCATCCCCATCTAAATATTTCTACCTAGTTTTTAGCCGAAACCTTTTGTTTTCAAAAATCCCAAAAACATTTACAAAACTAAAATACCAAAAACATTTGCAAAATCTTTTTTGAAAAATCTAAAAAATGCATATGCATCATCTTTTCAAAAACCCATAAAAAGTTTAAAATCTTTGAAAATTGCATCACAAGAATATTTTCCGCATTCTTTATAGCATTTGCATATCATGAGCATTTTTCGGATCGAATTTGATGGTTGAACAAGTCTAAGTAAAATCCAAAGATTGGAGCTTGGTTGGACCTTAAAATCTTCCTAATAACAGGAACCTTATAGGAACTGAAATTGAGGTACTTCAGGTCTAGTTGACTTAATTCTTTGAGGATCACGAGACTTGGTTCAATGGATTCTTGACTGTCTAAGTAGAGTATTTCGGAGCACACGCACGACTCTTGTTAATAATGACCTAACTTGGACGCCTGCACCTTTCACATGGCTCAACTCAGTTGGAGTGGTGAGGGGGCTGGATTTGCAGGTATGAGACGCATACAAGTGGAAACATTTGTCCTCCTCTAGGGAGGGAAGTGCACCCCAACCCGTCCGGTGATGATGAGTTTTGAGGACATGAGAGTGTGGGTTGCAATAAAGCTTCAAAAGAGGGATAGTCTACTAGCTCAAGAGGAAAAACTCCCTATGTAAATGATGTTGTATATAGTGTTTCAAAAAAATAAAAAAAAGCAAAAACTCCAAAAAGAGCGGACATGCATGTGCAAAAATAAAATGCATGTCGGAGTGTACATATGTGTACAGTCAATAAGCAAGCTTGAGATTCAAAGTCAAATCATGTGAGCCTGCAGCTGGATGACTTGACTACACTGGGCTTGCATCCTAGGATAGGTAGCTACACCGGCTACCGTCCATTCTTCTCTTCACCCCCTCCTCTTGGGTTGGTTGTCACTTGAACTTACAAGGGAATACCCCTCTCCTTGAGGAAGGAGTTGTTGGATTGGGGAATCATTGGGTTGTCATATTGGAGAAGTCAGTCTCTTTGCCATTTCAGTTGGGGAGAGCCACTATCACTTACACTGTACGAGTCAGATTCATAGTCGTAAAGATTTGCGTATGAGTTGAAGTTTTTTGACCTGGCTATTGAGGAGACTTAAGTAGAGTTTTGGGATTCTCGAAGGCTGTTGGATTTTAAATCCGGTTCTTAGTAAGGTACCGCCTGCACTAAAACTCCAAAGGTCAGACTTAAGCTCCAAACTTTGAGTTTGTGAAGACAAGTTTGATCATTAAAATCAATCCATCTTTCTTCTTTTTCTTTTCTTTGTTTTTCTTTTTCTGCATTTATTGCATAAGTGTTTGCTAGGGACTAGCAAAGGCAAGTATAGGGAGATGATGAATCTCCATTTCATCATCTTTATTCTATCATTTTGGCCTCAAAAATCCTAGTAAATGCATGTAAATACCTTTAATTCATGTATTTTAGCATTCAGACATGTGTTTGTAAATAGTGTATAAAATACGGTTTTAAAGCCAAAATAATATAATAAAGAAAATAAAAGAAAAGGATAAAATATTGTAAATATTTTATGACCGAAACCCCGAGACCTAGGCATTTGGATGAATAGGTCGACAAGGAATAAAGTAGGGGGAGATAAGGGCCAAAATACAATAAAATGCCCTTTTATTTAATTCATTCTTTATTCATTTTAGGACCTATTTTTAGTTCCACTTTTTATACCTCAAATAAAGAAAATTTGTACATAAAAATTGTAGATAATTAAATAAAGAAAAATACAAAATTGATTTCATACAAAAATAATGTATAGATAAAAAGTTATGATCTGAATAATATTCCAAAATTCCAATTTCTCAGACATGTATCTCTCAAATAAGAACTCGAAATGTATCAAAATCACTTTAATTGTATATAACTTTTAATAATCTATTTAATGAAGGTGGTTTCATATTTTTCAGAGTTACGGTTTGAAAGTTGAGTTTTGGACCCCCTATTGTATACTTGTACAGATTAAAATATTCATTTTATTTATTATTGTTTATTCTTATAATTTTATATTTTTATAATTTTGTAAATATTATTTGTATTATATGTGTATATTAAAACAAGAATAAAAATATAAATAAAATACAAAAATAAAATATGAAAATAACATACATAGGCATAATACCTGTAAATATACCTATAAAGAATATACTTCTATTTATTTAAGTGTATAAAATAAATCAGAAAATAACATAAAAATATATTTAAGTGTATAAAAATAAGTTATAAATTTATAAAATAATAAACAAAAATAATAAAATTAAATATACAAAATAAAAATAAAATATTAAAATATATAGATGGATATACCTGTGTATAAGTTACAAAAGGAAACTTGTAATTTTTAATCTCAAAATAAATAAATAAATATCATAATAAAATAATTTATAAAAAAATAAATCTTTTTTATTTAATATCTAAAAATTAATAAATTAATTTTCTATTTAAATATGATTTTACAAAACATTTTCCAGGCTTTTTCCAGGTTGATCCACGTGGACCAACTAGGAGGCTGGAGAGTTGACTCGCGGTCAACTCTCTGACCCAACGCCTGCCCCTTGTCAGACCTCGTTTCTCGCCATTTTTGTCGAGTTTTACAGCCCGATTCTTGCACCATTTCGCCTAAGTCCCTTCATGACTTTTGTTCCTGGGAGGTTGAGCATGCACGCCCAGGTGAGACCTCGGACTTTGAATCAATCACGCACCCGCTATGCCTCGTTCTTTGAGCCTCCTTGTTAAACCATTCTTATACACCTCCGATTTTCAATTCAAACTTTGAACCCTATTTTGACCAGTTCTTCCACCTTCATCTTGCGCGATGACTAACTGGTAGTGGCAACATCAGATCCAATCGTTGCGCGAGGTCTTTGACGGGTCGATTGGGCGTCTCCAACCACCTCCGACGACCTTTGCCGTTGAGGTTCTTTCTCAGGTGAAACTCACCTTCTAGGCTCTCTATCTCCCTTATTTCTTGCAATTCCTTATCTCCCATCATCGTAGGAATAGATCCCCATCGCCATTTACGTATTTCGACCATCGATTTGCACCATAGACACCCTTGCCGGAGATCGCTCTGGCGAGTCTCGTCTCCACATCCACGTGCCTCGTTGCTCCGCTCACTGGGTTGAGGCAGTTTGCCCTTGGCCCGGAGTTTCTTTTTGTGTGGGTCATGTAGAGTTCAAGCGTAGCTAGGGCCTTTTGGGCGTTTGCCGGAGATATCTGGGGGGTTGTGGCTCCTTCGACCTCACAGGCGAGCACCGGACGTTCTCCAGCCCTTCTGAAACCTCCAGCCAATAGAGGGAGATGCCAACATACTCTTGAACCTCCTAGCAGCGACGGAAGATGACGGACGAAGGCAGGCGCGACGACCCAAGCTCGTCGGGCCCGTGTTCTTGCCATGTACTTAAGACGCACCTCTGAGCCATCGGATGGCCCCATGTTCTTGCTGATCACCTTCGAGCCCTTGGATCAAGCCCTCCAGCAACCGTTGATCCTCACCGAAGGATCTAATCTGGTCCATTGAAGCCGAACCGTCATCGGTCGTCCAGATCGCAACACGTGGCAAGTGGAAGCGCATCAGCCGTCGGATCTGCAGCTGGGTATTTTGCACCTTAACCCTCGCCATTTTGTGTATTTATTTATTAGTCAGAAACTTTCATCTGCAGTTTAATATTGTGTAACTTTTGCAAAAATACCCCTAACATTTTTCATATTTGCATTTAGGTCCCTATCTACGTCACCTCACGTGACCTACGAACGTGGGGGACGGGGCCCTTGTCTTTTGTGTTATTTATGTTAGGTCCAGAAAATAGTTTGTAACGTTGTATTATTTTTGGAGAAATTGTAGTCCAGCCCTCGGGTTTTGTTATTTGTAGAAAGGTCCTTCCTAGTCAAGTACCTTGCGCACGAGACTTTGGAACTTTTACACTTTTAACCATGTGGTTCTTGGATTTAATATTTGGTCCACAAAGTTTTTATTCAATATATATTTTTGTGGAAAAATGCATCTGTAACCCTGGATTTCTAGATATTTACACATATTCCCTTGTTAGTAGTGTATTTTCTCTTTGTTGTCTCTAATTATTTCATGCATCTATAAAACTCTAAAAAATACTTAAAAAATATCATTGTGTGTTTGTTGCATTTCTCCATTACGCTATATTTTTTATTTGCATTTTTGTTGCATTTTATTATTTATAAAAATTCAAAAACATGTATTTTCTTCACTATTTGCACTAGAAAATACATAAAAATTATAAAATGTTTTTGAAAAATTCCAAAAAAAATTATATTTGGTTTTCTCTGTATGTTTTAACTTCAGACCAAAAATTACTAAAAATTACAAAAGAAAACTCAGAAAAATAAGAAAACTCTAAAAACTTTCATAAAAATGTATAAAATCTATAAAAAAATCTAAAAATTGTGTTTTCTATTCCTGAATTTTATTTATTTTATTATCCTCGGTTTAAAATTAATTTGGAGGATTTTTGACACTGTTTGGTATTTTTCATCTCCATTTTAATTTCAGCAATCAATTTTGTTTACTGTTTTCAGTATTTTCGATTTTAAAAATACCAGAAAAATTACGAAAAATTTAGAGTAAAAATATTAGAAAATATAAAAAGCCCAAAAAGATTTTATTTACTGTAATTTTGATATTTTTAGCTATTTATATATCTCTCGCATCTCTCTTGTATATATATATCCTATATAGTCTTATATCTCTCTATCAAAAGAAAAGGAAAATATTAAAATATAAAATATAAAAAGAAAATACAAAATCAGTAAATTAAAAATCAAAATATAAAAATATAAAACCAAAAATTAAACAAAAAAATAAAATTCATAAACCCACAAAAATAGCACTTGCATAGGCATTTGATCACATTCTGTCTTGAGCATTTATTTTGTCGATCTACCTGCTTGTTCCATGTGTTCGACCTCTACATACTTGCTTCTATACACATCTTTTATGTAGAGTTATAATAAATTTTAACTTCACAATTTGATTGCTTGATATTATTTGTGGGTTAATTGTTGATTGACCCGGGTTTCGTGAGCGATCGCCACAGCGACTTTGTCTTCGCCTTATGTGAGACATATTTAGACCCTCGTGAGATCCGATTCATCACCTATCAACATCTATATTTGACAAGCTCAAACTTTAACCTATCCGGAAGATCAGAGAGATCGTTCAATTGGCTGATTGATCTATAAAGCGGTCGAGAGGAACAATTTTAGTCATCGTTACATTTCAAGGTGCTCCGCTCAAAATACACTTCACAATCATTGATATTGAGTATCAAGGAGAATTCAACTAGTCCCCAATCATTCTCAGAAAGCCATTCTTGGCATTGGCTAAAATATCTATTGAGTGTGAGACTCGGGAAATCAATTTTACATCATTGGGAGCACTTCGATCTCAACAAGTCTTTGAGGAACTACGATTTTCTGAGGTAACCCGTGAAGCCCTCGACAGCTGTAACCATCAAGCGGTAGATGAACCCTACCCCGTTGCTACACCTGAGATAGCGATTGTTGATGAGACTATTGGTTTAGAGACTCTCCCTACTGTTCTATTTCCCGCTGCTCTCACCATGGAAAATCTAATATATGACTCATATAATCCGGAGACATATGCATAGGCTCACCCTAAGTCGATCGAAACCTTCTATGACTACCTTGATCAAATCAACCCGATACATGAATGCTCCAACATCAAGTTAATTGAGAACGGACATGTAGAGACTCTCCCAACTATTCCATTTCCTGCTACTCTGGAAAAGTGTTTCTTATATGATCCTGAGACATATGCATGGGCTTACCCTAAGTCAACCTTCTCTGACTACCTTAACCAAATCAATCCAACTCAAGAGTGCACCAACATTAAGAAAACTAAGAACAAATACGCGGGAAGTACACCAACCAAGGATAAAATTTTCAATGGTTATTCATCTGGGGAATCAAGTATCAACACCTCACTCCCAGGACCCACACCTTCACGAAAAAATGGTTGCTTCTTCATCTAAAAAGAAAGTCACCTTCTACCTTTCGGAAGAAGAATTGTGTGATGATCCCTCATCAGGTTTGGAAAGGGCAATCTACATGAGTGAGGTATGTTCGACAGTTCTAAAATCATATCTTCGCAAGGATCCAAACTTCGATTCCTGTTGGATGACTCCCATTCCTCACTATTATTCATCCAAAGTCGATTCTCCTGGTCTCATTAAATATACTGCAATAATTTATTATGAGCTGATTGAGACTATTGCTTCAGAGTATTCATCATCCGACGACGAATTACTTGATCATAAAAAGGAATAATACTGAGAAAACAAATGAAACAACTAAAGAACAGTAATATCTGGAGTGCCTCTACTTTCAAATACTATTCCTCTGAGGATAACTTCGATGATGGTTACCTTTCATATGATTCATACGCTTCATCTAATCTCTGGCATGATTTCTCTAAGGATAACACTGATAATGGTTGGAAATCATATGCTTCGTCTCCTTCTTATCATTACGATCTCCCACCTCAGGCTCACAAAAAGATTTGTCTAAACCACCTTAATCTTCGATTTCCCACCCTCCTGACCACATCGGTCTCCTTGTGCATCTCCCTCCTCTACTTAGGCCAAGGCCTGACTATAGGGGGCACCGATGCCATCTGTACATACCATTCTCATCATCTCACGATCGCCTCATTTCCATCCTTCTTCTATACTTAGGTTGACTAGAGCTTAAGTATAGGGGGAACCGATGTCTATCTGATACTCTCCTCATTCACATGTCCCGATCACCTCATTTTCACGCTTCTTCTATACTCAGATTGTCCACAACCTAAGTGTAGGGGGACAGACCAATCTATCTTTTTCTTTTTCACTCTCTTATGCTTAGCCCGAACTATGTATTCTCTATGCTTCTTGTGCTTTGAGGGCACAACACTCGCTAACTATAGGAGGTGTGTATATATACTATGTATATAATTTACCCATAGCTCGTACTTTCGTGTAAGTCTATATGTATTTACGGGGTGGGTAACTAACTTGAAAAAAAGCAAAAAAAACAAAAGAAGAAAAGAAGTTTTGTTACTAACACTGATCGTGTCCAACCAAAAAATTGAGAAAAATGGCTTCTTATTCATTTATGTATAAAAGAAAAAAATCCTTGCATTAAAAAATTCATCACAAAAATCACATGAAAAAAATTGTGTCTGCATTTCCCACACCTACACTTCATCCATCATTACATGCATTTGCATTTGTGAAAAGTCATTGGGTTCTGAAATGAGTTGTGAGCAGAAATCGAGAATGGTCTGGACTTGACCTTAGTCCACTTAATTTTCAGAGTAACTTCACTGAGAAATAGGTTTTAGAAGCTTTAGCTCTATGACTTAATTCTTTGAGTTCCGCATGACAATGTGCAACGTTTAACTCGTAGTGTCTAATCTGGTCTCTTCATTCTGGGTACGACTCTAGAATAGGGAATTAATTTGTACTCTCTCACTATGCACTTAGCTCTACTCGGACGGAGTGTTGGATGACTGTGTGAGTTTCTTTTCTAGTAGTGTGACATCTAAAGACCAGAGTACAGGTTGAAATAAAGCTTCGGAAAAGGGATGGACGACTGGGTATAATTTTTTCGAAGACCCCAAAACATGTACGGAAAAAAGATTCTATATCCATAGGGGCACAACAAGATCCATGTAGAACTACCAAAAATCAAGATACAAAGATAAGCCTACTACCAAATAAATATCTGACCAAAAAGATCCAAGCTTCACGAAAACCTACAGATCTTGGTGGAGACTTGGCTAAACTGCCCGACTTCACAAGGAGAGGTGACTACACTGGTCCCATCTCCAGTTATTTTCTCATTCTAATTTCTCCCTCTATTCGATTGTGAACAGAGCATGATGGACCTTAGAAGGAAATACCTGACTCCCCGAGGACGAGTAACTGGAGAGGAGGTTTGCATAATTAGCATTCAGGCATGTTTTGATAAGAATGGCATTTTATCACTTATTATAGCACAAAATAAGAAGCCAAAAATCACAGTCCAATTGACCTGTAAAATAGCCTAACTTCCCTGATTTTTAATTAATTCATGCTAACTCCAAATGACCTAAAACTACCTGCATTGTGTACGTATCACTAACAAGAATAAATAAAAAATACAAAAAATCACTAACTAAATAAATGGACCAAAAATCCAAACCCTAGTTGCAGGATTTCTCGAACTAAAACCTCGATATCTTCCTCATCAGTGTCCATTTTGATCCTACTCACTTTTGAACTAATGTATATTCAAATACCTTCAAAACTAGATTAAGTTCAAGTGAATCAAAGATCATATGTGAAAGTTGGGTTTTGGGCCTCTTTTGTACATTTTGTATTTCATCGGTTATTGATCTATTATTTTATGTACATAATTCACTCATTTTATTTTATTTCTTTTTCATTTGTCTTCTTTGATAAAAGTTTTATTAAAATGCGTAAAAATCTAAATTGTACTTGAAATCAAAGAAATTAACTGAGTCCGATTCTGCACTAACTGTCTATATAAAAAGTGCAATTTTCACATTTTATTTTATCTCTTCTTTTTCTTACTTAATAAAAAATAAAAAAATAGATTAATGCATACATATTTATCTTTGATTTTAGCTTATTTTTTCTATATTTTTATTTGATTTAAAAATGACAGAAATTATAAAACCCAAAAATCAAGGTATTCTTTGTACACGGGATACCCCAAAAATATCACTTTATGCAAATAATTGATTTTGATTTTGGTGTCTTCATGAAAGTTGTAGATCTCATCGACAGGAGAAACTTCCATGAAGAAATTTTTGGATACAAGTTCATTTACTATTTTTTACGTATTTACCACTATATTTATTTTTCGATTTTTTGGGGTTGACGCGTGGCAGCTCTTGGAGCCACCACATGTCAACCATATGTGTGTGTGTGTTTATAAAAAATCAAAAGCCTCGCATGTGTAGCGCACATGCCTCCAGCGCACGTGCCCTGCACGTGCTCTACCCGTCCATCCCACTCGTTGTCATGTGGCATCATCTCGGTCGTCCGATCTCGACCGATTGGACGGGCATTCAACTTCTCCTTCCCTCAATTTTCCTCCACTGGCGCTTGCCTAATCGGGCCACCGACGATGCCTGCGATCTCTACAGATCCCACGTGCAATCTCCACCCTCTTTCCCTCTCAAGCTCGCCACCAGATCAAACCTCGTCAATCATCGATCTCTACCTCATCCTCCTCCGCGGATCTCGGCCTCCTTCCTGCCATCTGGAGCCATGCGACACCTGATTCCCTCTCCAATATGATCCCCTTCACATCTCATGAAATCCCGATCAATCACCCATCCCCAATTTCAGCTCCAACTCTATAAAGCTTCGCTGCCCCCTTCTACTTGAATTCATCTGCCGATTGCACGCGAAGAGGGCCATGGTGGTGACACCCCGGAGCTCCACTCATCTCCGACGAGATCCGAGCTTTGCAGCACGTCACGGCCCACGACCGTGCCCGCTCGTGTTGTTGTTGTTGTGCTCCGGCCTACGTCGTAGAGCTAAAGCTTCAGACTCCCCTACTTCATCGACACCTCTGTCAACCTTTAGGAGATCTCCTCCAAACACCGCATTCACCTTCTCTAATTGGGTTTCTCCACCAATTCACCTTCGGTTGTACTTTGCCCGCAAGAAGCCAGTCAACCTTGCCATCAACAACACCGCAGAAGGAGCTCCTCCATGCCAGTTGCATGCAGTCATCTCTGCCACACCGCCGGGTGCTGACCTGAGGCCCCCTCTCACGTGAGTTGCACGTGTTTGGGGGGGGACATTGCATCGAAACCCTTCCACTTCAGTTAAATTCCAGAACGATCCCCGCCTGCAATCAGGCACTTGCTTTGCACGTGCCCTGGTAGAATTTTTACTCAAACCCCCTCTGAAGTTCTCGGTATTCACAGAAGACCCCCTGCCTCCAAGGGCACATGTTGCGCACGTGATCCTTGGGAATTTTGTAGAGACACCTCTGAAGGAGTAGGTAATTACTTTTAAGTCCTCGCACTGTAAGTTCTATATTTATTTGTTTATTTATTATAATTGCAGTTAGACCCTTGACTTCTACATATTGTTTAAGCAGCATTCTGTGATCAATTTATTTATCAAAATTTTGCATTTTGTTCTACAATTAATTTTCTGCATCATGGCATGCTTGTGATATTTTTGTGGTCTATGGTTAATTAATAATTAATATTCTTGTGATAAATTGCATATTTTCCCATTCTCTATTTGGAAATTCATATTAAATTCACCATTACTCGAAAAATTTCCAAAAAACAAAGATTGTAGAAATTACTTGTATTTCATATCATACTAAAAAAAAGGATTGCATTTGCATGCATGGTTTTCCATATAAAAAGTATTTTTGCATATTTCAATCTTTAATTTTAAATAGGTATTATATCTCATATTTTTAAAGTTTAGGATTTTTCTGAGATCAATCACCTAGTGATAGATCTTGGATAATTTTATCTCTTGAAAATAAATAGGTTTAATATTTATTATAATTAAATATTGAAATTCACATCATTTGCATTCATAAATCCATAAAATATTTATATTGCATCCAAAAATTCCAAAAAAAATACAATGCGTTCATTTTATCATAATTAACATCTCGACCAAGCTTCATATTTTTCGGATATCGTTTGATTGATCTTCACATTTTACTCCTTCAAATTGGCCACGTTTGCATTTTACATCCCAAAATTTGCATTAAAAATAGAAAAAATATACTGTCTCAAAAACTGTGTGCGAACTTTAACATACATTATTCTAGGTTGTTCCTTTACCTCCATGAGTTCGACCTTGGGACTTGCCCAAGTAAAATTAACATAAAACCACGCCGATTGAAAATTGACTAAAATTCTTGTGGTTATTTCTTGACCGATTCCAAATTCCTGTCTACAACGAAATGACATATTTTAAAACTTAATTCTAACAAACTAAAGTAGGGTTTTACGACTCGTCAGTGGTCCGGGTGTTAAAGACTGAATTGGGAATGCAAGTTGGACTTGGAAGGCAGAATGTGTTCCCACTTCTTTTTATCCGAGTTATAGGATCTCGTATTATTGGGATGTGACAAAGATAAGGAAGGATATCCTAGATCTTGCTTGAGTTACAATGGTAAGTATATATCTTACATTGAAAGTGATTAAAGGGAATCAACTTTCAGTGTTAACAAGGCAAGACAACTTTGATATAAAAATTCCTAAATCAAAGTAAAATATGTGTGTATTGATATATACATGTTAATGTAAATTCCTTATTTCAGTTAATTCTTCATTAAACCCACTCAATGTTATACTCAATAATAACATGTAAAATATCATGGATTAGATCCATGATCAAGATATTGTACTTGCAGTTGGACACATAATTGTATGTGGTTGCAATGACATTTTCCTCGTAATAATGAGAAATGACAATTAAATAAACAATAGATATACAACCTTAGAGTTTGTATGTTGTTATAATCTTGATTTGTCATCAAATGTACTTTGGAAGTGACATGTTGATGATGATCGTAATTGTCAAATAATCGTTTTAAAATCTAAGAAGATGATCTGGCATACATATGTGCTCTCTACATTAGTCATGAATGACATGGTTTACTGCATTACGCATAACGATGACTCTATAAGAGTTGATGAAATCAAAATATTTGAGTACCTACATGAACCAATGATTTTAAGAGTTAAGATGGATGTAGATATGATGAGTGTCATCATTCTACTGTATGTACTCTAGTCATTCATGGAGCTTCAAAATATTCATATTATATGAATTGGATGAAGCATATATAAATGTTGAAGTACTCTTATATTGAAATCTTTTGAATTCAGCATAAGAGATCCTTTGTCTAAAAGTAATGGTTGTTTATAGATGAAAGGAGCGCAGCAGAAGCATGGGTCAGACCCAAGTTGAGAAGGAAAGTCAAAGAGTTGATTGTACTTCTATAACTTCCATATGACATCCAGAGAGTTGGATGAATGCCAATACTGCAATAAGCCAATGCACTAATAGTATGACTATCTAGTCTATCTAGGATCCGTGGAGGACTCAAATAGTGCGTCAAAATAATCTACATCTACATATAATCATTGATACTGACTTGCTTATTGGATAAGATAAAGTTTAATAATTGTATCTCAATTAATAACACTTGCAGTTGGTTGCATATATTTTACAATACTAGAAATTTGATATAAGGTTTAATAGTTGTCCGTGGATATTGATGCAATGGTTGCAACAATCTCTATTGTATATATAGACTTCTTATGTTCAGTGGGAGAGCACTCAATCTTAGAGAATGTCTCTGTGACCTAGATATTAGAATACACACATTTTTATTTCTGAATGTTGGAAATAAACATGAATTCTGGAATAAACCTATCATAAAGAGTTATGATGGATATATTTCAGATAGTAATCTGACATATGGAGGACTCTGCTAAATTAGAATATTAATGAATGTTCATTAACTTTTCTAATACTGAAAATTTAAAACCTTAAAAGATCAATATGAGGATGAATATCATTTAACAATGATTTGGCATCAAGTCTTGGATATATGTTTGTTGATGTGATCAATATACTAGTAAGAAATAAAACTTTAGATTGTCTAAAAGTTCAAATCTTACATACTTGTGAATAAAATATCCAATACACCCTTCCTGGGAATGGTGTTAGATGTCGAGGTATTCAAGATCTCATACATATTGATGTATGTGGATCATCTATATCATAATAAACATTATGGATATGTGATATCTATTTATGATTATTTGTGATATAAGATTTCTTCCCTTCACCTTAGAAACCTTTGAAATGTTCAAAGATTTCATTTTTTGGTTTAGAACCAAAGTTTAAAGGAAGATGAAATGATTTTGATCTAACCTAGGTAGTCAGTACCTATTAGATGAATTCGTGGAATACCTTATGGAGAAAGGAATATCATTCCTATGTCGTTCCTCCTGATAAACCTAAAACTCAATAGAGTTGTAGGGAGATACAATTGGATCATGTGTGACATGATTTGATCAATGATTAATTTTAGCATGATTATCTCTTAGATTCCAAGATATATATTGTAGTAGAGACTATAATTAGGTTCCATGCAAATAAGATGGAATCTAGCACTAGAAAGTATACCTCATTAGGAAAATAAAGAATGGTATTGGATACCTACTTTATGACCTTGAGATTCTTAAAAGATCTCATCTCTGAGAATGTGATTTTTAGATGTTGAGACTCTTAAGAATCAGGATGAAAATGACGTGTAGGAACTCAGTTAATCTTGAGAAGATAGTGAGGCCCCCTAGAATCAGAAACTAAAAGGACAACTAAAAGATGAAACATCCATACCTCTTCAAATGACTTTGAAGATGGATTCCATGTGTCAGTAAGTCTGAGAATGATCGGACTTCGTGTGATGAAGCTCCTGAGGATCATGACATGGAAAGATAGATTTTAGCAATAAAAGTCTAAGGTAGACTTCATATATAAGTTTTGTTTATGGGCCCTCGAGGATCCACCTATGAGGGTAAGACCTTTTAAGGTGTAAATGGATCTTTAAGAGAAAGAGGGAACCTGATGACAAGACTTTAGAGATAGTGATATCTAAGTCTTATCTTCAAGAACTTAAGACTTCATAGATAGAGATCTAAAAGGTCTTAATTGTGGATACCTTAGGAGACAGAGATCTCCAGGAATAAGGGTATTCTTATAAGGATTACGGAAATACTGGTTATAATAATGATTGAGTTGCAGTGTCAAGGACACTATAACTAATAAGATTGAGCATCGATTGCATGAGATGCAACATTTGCATTGAATGCGAGCACTGATACTGGGAGATATGCAAGTGCCGTAAAAGGACTTGGCATAGTCTCTTGAGAACAGAGTGATAGATTAGCTTACCTAGCTATTTTTCTAAATAGCCTATGATTGTCACATGAGTACGGGTTTAAAGATTAACACGTTAATGGTTCTTTGGGCTAGTGGGAGATTGTTGGACATGCGAGCCGAGCCATTATGCAAGAGATGTTATTACAAATATCATTCCTTGATCTGAAATGAAGAATAATTAATTTGCATGATAGGTCCCTTAGGGTTATGTACCATGGCCATAATGATCATACAACTGTGGATTCAATTATTGAATCATAGAGGATGGTTCTTGGATGAATATCTAAAGAGTTAGATTGAGGGCACATCAAGCACCATCAAATGATTATTAAGATATGATCTTCGACTTGAGAAGGAGATGGCAATCCTTTCTCTAAAGGTTGATATCTAACCAACCTCTTGATGCAGGTCCTCTGCATAGGAATAGAGATTTGGAGGTGTTAGATAAGTTAGGTCAAAGACTTGACTTAACGAGATCGAGATAACTAAGTTCTATGTTGTATGCTGTCACGATATAGGCACGCATCCTCTGATCGGAGACATATGTTTTATTATATGTCTAAGTATGTACATTTGGCAGACCAATAGATTGATGACCTAACCAAGGTCTATACATCGGTGTGCTGGTGTGCATGCAAGGGCATATGAGTAATACGATCTCGCAAAGAGATCATACATGTTCATTATTGAACAAGAAGACATGAGATCACTCGTGAGATATTGGGAAGAATCAAATTCCGTGCACGGTCGTCTCGCTTTGGAAGTTTGACTGAATTTGTTGGTTTGACATATACTTTTGGAAAGTATATGATCAAGACCTAGGTATGATATATGCTTTTGGAAAGTATATGGTTGATACCAACTTCCAATGATCAAATGAGAAACTTAATGATAAAACCATGAAGTAGACAATGTAAAATTGATCTTATACTTCTGCTTTATCCTGGGTCTTCCAGTATGCAGGATGTACATGTATTAGGAATACCTAAGGGTGATGTGATCATAAAAGATTTTATAACCACAACGCTTCCATTCCTAGGGAGTGATGAAATGGGTCTGAATTTTAGTGACTCCTCTCAGTAGAGAAGTAATCTAATCTTGATCCAAATGTTCGATATTGATCTGAATGTGATTCAGATGCAATGAGAAGATTGGATTTACGGTCTTGATTTAATCAAGCATCTGTGAGAGGTCCGCGAGATCTAGATTTGAGATGTGATCTCAATATCCAAGTCATTATACGTGGAACAATACAATCACCCAGTCCTTATCTCCAAGTATCCGCGGAGAAGCGCATTATCCTTGAAAGAGTTCAAGATGATTTCGTTGTTGATATTATGTATCCGAGCATTGAGAAAATTGATAATTATGTGATTTAATTATCGTGAATAATATGAATTTGATTCATATTATAAAGAGAGTTATCTTAGATAATTAAATACGATTTAATTATCAAAGATGTAAATAATGTGAATGTGATTCATATTATTTGGGCACATGAGAATAGAGATCTAAGATGATTAAATGTGATTTAATTATCACGGATATGAATAATGTGGATAACACTATCCATATTAATCATATATATTATAAATGTAACTTATAATATATAAGAGAGAGCTATTTGTAATTTACATTTGTTAGTTAAATGTTATTGTGAATTGGATTCACATTGGACAATTAATTGAAAATGTAATTCACATTTTATTTTTAGTTGTGAATGTGATTCGCAAATTTCCAATGGTAAGATTGCAATATTCATAAAATAATTATGAATTATTTTTGTAGAATAAATTACACAAGTGTTGTTGTAAATATTGGAGATTTACATGGAATAATGTAATCTCATGAGATTAAATGAGATTCCCACCAACTTCTATTAGGAAAGGGTGATGTAATCTCCATTCCATAATCTCCACGATTGATTGATTTAATTTGGGACTAATTTATATTGATTTATCAATATATATTTAATCCAAATTAAATTAATTATTGTTGTATTTTTAGCAACAGGATCATAGCCATTAAAAGAAACACAAATCAATGTGAGTCATTGGATTTGCGTTTTCCATGGATTGAGATCCATGGATCCCAAAATATTATAAAAGGAGAGGCACCCCCTTTGCTCTTCTTTACACAACACAAGTTGGAGACAACATATGCTCTCTCTCTCTCTCTCTCGTCCTTTCTACACGCCAACTTCCCCCCCCCCCCCTCTTTTGCGGCCATCCACCATGATGCTCTAAAGAGAGTCGCCTTCACCGCAGTGTCGCCGTTATGCTTCCGGATTGTTTGCTCGTGGATCTCTGTCTCCTTCAGTGCACCTCACTCATGAAGAAGACGTCGGATCTCATTTGATGAGATCAGGAGATTCACCATTTGGATCTTGAACATGGATTGCAAGAAGCACACATTTCATCAACATGCTGGCAAGCGTCTCCTCCGTCGGATCAGACTTGAGACAGGAGGTCTTTTTGTTTAGAGACTCGATCGCAACCACGCTTCAAAAGGTAACCCTAATAATTGTTTGTGGTTTATTTGAAATGATCTGAGAAGTGTTCTTGGATCGTGTGGTTTTATCGCATGATTTTTTTTAATTTCCGCTGCCTCGAGCAACTAATGTGACTAGTCACTCCCAATCACATAAGATGCGATCTTCATGCTTCCGTGATGCGCTTAAGGATCTTACCATTTCTTTCAAGCCATTACTTCGAGCCTTCACTATCGTCGATGCAAACACCCCACTCCCTCTCCTATAACCGGCCTCCTCCACCCATGAATACCTCTTATCTGCCACCGATACTAGCTATCCACCAACTCCGAGCAAGAGCCCTAGCTCTCATCTGCCTTCTTGTGAAAGAAGGAGGTCAGAGGAAGGCCATTATGGCCTCCCCAAACTTCGATGTTGCCCCACGACGTTGACCACCATCTCACGGTACCTCTGACCTGCTGAGCTCCTCGGAGAGGCTGACCGAGTTCGAGCGAATAATAGGGCTTCCTTCGGAGCCCAACACAAGCCATTCCTCTACCTTCTTCCTCTATTATCCTCCAAGTAATTCCTTCCTTATTCTTCTCATGTTTTATCCCTTCTATCCCATTGCACACAATCCACTTCATCTTCCCCTGACCATACACTTAGCTTTGCCACACTTCGAATACCCTCGCCAACCCCTCCACTCGCCTCCCTCCCTTCTTCAGAACCTCCACCGAGTTAGTCCCCTCCTTCTTCCCCTCATCGGAGAATAACCCCACCAGGGACTCGCCTCCTCCCATCCACGGTCCTCCATTCACCTCACAAACTCACGCACGCACTTCACGCCACCACCTCGGCTATATCAAACTCCTATAGATCCAAAATTCCTCACTGATTGGACGTTCCAAAGTGGCTCCGTTCTCAAACCACGCCTCCGACGTATTCCGTCGACTGCCTCTTTTGACCCTCTCCCCATCTCTCCCTTTATTCGAGCTTCATCGCCAAAGCTTCTAGGATCCTCATCAACCACCAAGGAAGCCAAATGAGTACGGAGGAGCATCACAGGGCTTGTCGGATCCCCACCAAGTCCACTGCAGGAGGCGCCAGAGCTGAAGTATGAAGAGCAGGTATTGTCCGATCATCTGGATCAGATGGTCTAGATGATGCCCGAGCCTCTATTCCCAACCTGCAGGCTCGTGTTATCCAAGCCACTGGCCGAAGCCACCCGCTTGTGTGTCGTGCACATGAGGGGTTGGGTAAATTGCATAAAAGGACCCAGGGTTTTTAAGAATTATACTTATGTCTTGGCGCATGTGCGCATGGACATTTTGCAAAAAGTCCCCACCATTTTATCAAAATTGCAAAAGGTCTAGGCATGTAAAGGAAAATTTACATAGGGGCCTAGCTGGTTTTTGCTAATTGCAGATATGTTCCTACAGGGACCTATTTGTGATATTTATCTTTTATTTTTCATATATTTTTATTACAATTATGCCCCTGCATTGTTTTTAACGTATCTTGAGCATATTAACTCCAAATCGCATGATTTCAGTTTCATTTTGAAACTTTTTCATTGTCTATCTAACGACATTGGTAATCTCATGTTTTGACACCAGATTAAAAAGTTTATATCTTTGTGTGCTTCATGTTTTTTATTCTTATTTTGTATGCCATTATTGATTCTTTACGGCTCAATTCGACTCTAAAATCGATCCTTATTTTCTTGCCCAATGTTTTGATTATTTCACAACATTATTGTATATCATTTCTCTACTAGCATATTTTTCACCATGCATCTCATTTTTTTCATTTAAAAATCAAACAAAATACCTGCATTATTTCTTGTGATTCTATCTGTACTATTGCATCGTCATGTTATCTATGCTTCACATCTACATGTATTTTGTTTGATTTTAAATGCATAAAGATGAGATGCACGTATTTTATTTGAAAATACTCACTCATTAATTAAATAATAATTTATGATAAATAGACTTAGAGGCTCGCGTCCATGTGTTCGACCTTGGTATACTTATCAAGTAAAATAACTTCCACATATTCAAAAGTGTGGTTTTTCATCAACTGAATTTCGTCTCCTATAATACAATTCCTTATTATTAAAGAGGCGATTTTCACGTTCACCAAATGGCACCGTTGTCGGGGATGTGACTCATCATTATTTGTTTGTTGAATTTTATTGTATTATTTTTTAATGTTGATATTTTCCAAATTTTAGGTCTTCTCATCATGTTGTTTTTATACATTTATTGATTATTTTTCTTGATATTTTTTTACTATTTATTTTATGGTAGGGTCCATGGAGACTGAGGATGATCGATATATATATGGAGGCATGGAGTTGGGAGCTCCCCCTGCGAGGAGTCACAAAAGACAACAAAAAGGATTCAAAGAAGATTCATCAAGATTTCATTCATGCATTTTGTTGTAAAAAATGTATCATGTGTATTTCTGGCATTCCTTGTTCGAGGGCTCGCATGTGTAAAAAAAATAAAAAATAATAAAAGAGAGCTGATCACTCGATGATCTACTCCCCCTCCCAGACACACATCCATCTCTCATCCCCCGTCCATCATTCCATCACTGAAAATCCACACCCCTCCCCTGCACATCCATCACAATGCATACACCTCCCCCTGCATCTTCATCTTCATCTGTAAAAATTCATCTCCCCTCCCCCAACTCCAAACGACCAGACATCTGTATAAATGATCCCTCTAACCCTCACAAATCACGGGTCCCCCAGCCCAAAATCTATTTCAAATACTTAGGCTATTTTCATCCCAAGTACAGGGGCACCCGACCCTTCAAACCTTACCTCTATATGTTTTCTTATACTTGGGTCATTTTTGACCTAAGTATAGGGAGACCTCCGAGTAACTTCCGCTATATCATCTTATATTTAACTGTAGATATGGCTTCATATCACCGATGTTATGAGTACATAATAGAATTTAAGTAGGAGGGTATACCGTATATTATTGTATATATACTTTAGCCATAACTTGTATGTTAAAATTTTTAAAAACTTTTTGGGCCAGGTTTTAGGTATCCTGGCGAACTGATTTTTATATTTCTCATAAACATCTTTCAAAAAATTGAGGGATTAAATTTTTGTAAATAAACGATTAACCTCGTTAAAAAAACTCCATAAAAACTTGAAATTAGATATTATAAATATTAAGCACATTGATCCATATTTTTATCAAAACAAATTATAGTTGTCTAAAAATCCTCAAAATGATGAAAGGCATGGGCCATCAATCTTCCATTTTAAAAAAAAATCTAAATATTATTATAAAATTTTAAAATATCAACCATATCCTTCTTTTAATGAATTAACCTGGATTTATATTTAAAGTTTTTATTTCAAGATTTTGAGTGGTTAATCTCATGCTAATTGTTGATTTTGTATGGATGATAAAAATGTTACTCTTGCTACACACTTTTTCTACCACCCACACCTCTACAGAGACGATGGCCCACTATACCTCCTCAGGATACAGAGGACGTCGGAACTATCAAGGAGGATGAGGACGTGACTCAGGACGTGGACATGGTCGTGAATCTGGACGTAGCAGTGACTCAGGATGCGGACGCGATCGTGGATGTGGTCGTGATTCTTCTAGTGCTTGGTATCCGACATGTGTACATTGTGGACGCTGGAATCACCTTCTGATCGCTGTTGGGCAACATTTGGAATGCGACCTAATGCCAACAATGCCTATGATGAAGTATCGTATGATGCAACTGCAGACACATCCACTCAGCAAATCAGTGGGGCACAAACCCCATTCACTGCTTCTGAATATGCTCGCCTACGACAACTGCTACAAGAATCTAGTCCTTCTGACAGTAGTGCTTCTGCCCCTACTGCTAGCATGGCTACTACCTCAGTCACAATAGCAAACATTGTCTCTGCCTCTACGCATTCATGGATTATTGACTGTGGAGCCTCTACCCATCTGATGGGAGAAGGAAGTTTGCTAACATCCTCCCAGTCGTCTTCCTCTGTGAAGATTGTTCGGGTTGCTAATGGGGATCATTCTCCAGTGTCTGTTGTTGGTACTGTCAACTTTTCTTCCAAGTTGCAACTGACTGATGTTCATTGTACCCCTGTTTTTCCTCTCGGTCTTTTATCCATACAGAAGCTATGTCGACAGCTTAACTGTCGTGTTATTTTTGATGAGGTTTGCTGGATACCGAGAATACAATACCTATTGTATCATATATGTGTACTTTTGTGCATAGATGTGGTAATTTATCAATGATAGGATGTTATATGTATTAAATATATTTTTTGAGGTGATTTTAATTTCAATAATTATTTTCATAGTTCACTGTAATAAAATTAGGCCATGAAGTCGTTTTTTCCAAAATCCTTACTAAATCAAATGTTGTTAAAAATATAACAATAATTTTATTTTTTGCAAAATAATTTTTCAATGGTTGATTCAGTGATGGACTTTGAAAAAAAAGCATCCCTATAACGACACTTGAAATTAGCAACGAATATTATATCCATCTCCATATCATTAGCGAACATCCACATATCAGCATGTATATGTTATTATTTTTTGAAATTTTAAATAATCATTTTGATATTTTAAACTAAAAAAATAACGATGATTTATTAAAGTTTTGAAAATGGCAATAGACATGCGTCACCATATGGACCATCGTTAATGATATAGTATTCATCGCTAATTTTGAATATAAAAAAATAATTTATAATGAATAATATTGCCACTATATATTTACCAACGACTAATTTAGTGATAGATTTTTGGGAAAATGTCACTATATCCCAATTTTGTAGTGGTGATTTTTAATCAATTTTTGCATTCAACATTACATATACTTTGATAATTAATATTATAATTATATTTATCAAATAGTTGTTGTATATTATACAAAACTTCCTTTTATGATTTTGAAAATTCAATTTTTTTATTGTAGAGTTACATCCATATTTTTTTATCTTGAAAAATAGTATAAATAATATATCATATAAAAAAAGCAAGTCTATAGATTAATAAACTCAAGACGAAGTAAAAAAATAAAATTACAAAGTTTGTTAAAAGTATAACAAAAGAATGTGTAATTGGTAAGTTGATAATTTACTTAATATATTATAGGCATATACATATTTGGGAGGGAGGTGTTGGCTTTGTGGGATCTTTTAAATGGAAAGAGATAAAAAGGAGAAGTCATGGAGGGAGGAGGGAGAGAGAGAGAGAGAGAGAATGCAGAGAGGGTAGTTGCAAAAAGAGAGATAAAAAAGGACAAATCATGATATAGAGAGAATGGAGAGATGGTAGCGAGAAAGAGCACAAAGGAGGGAGGAGAAGCTGACAATTGTACGTGCGAGGTAAAGGGGAAGCACCGAGAAGCAAAGAAGCAAAGAAGATGTCTGCGTGGCAATGGGACATGGCTTTTGAAAGTTATCCAACTTCAGTTATATATAAGACTAGCAAACCAATCCATACTTCGCAGCGGGAAGGTAACCCATGAAGCAAAAAAAAGTAGAATCCTTGAATCTTTAATTAGACATTTCTTTAGACTAAAGGGTGAATTCTAAGAATCCATATAGTGGACCATACTTAATGTGGGAAAAGACTATTTTTGTTGTTGTTGAAAGGATGAATTCTTAAATAAGCCGAATGCAATTCTATGATTGTAGAAAAAAATTAAGATATAAAGGTCGTTGAGCTGTCATTATTACATGATGAGTCGTTATTCAGAATGGGAAAGTGTAAGAGAACGGAAAATGGATTTAAAAATTGATTTGCTTGATGAGGTACTGCAAAGCCACCAAAAACACAAACACATTATATAGCATAGGATATTTCAACGAGAAAAAAGATATAAAAATAATAATAGATTGTCAATTTTAGTGATATTTGTAAGCTATTGAGAAATGATTTATTAATCTAAAGTTTTGGATGAATTTTTCATAATATTTTATTTTTATATAAAAATATTTTTGCTTAAATTTGTTATATTTTCTATCGATATCATATATCTTCTGACATACAGCCCCACTACCTTCCTTTTTTAGTGTTCTTAAAAAAATGACATGAATAGAAAAATATAATATAGATGGATAATGAAATAGAAAAATATTAATATATTTTTATAATGAATAAATAAAAAAATGGTTATGCAATCTAGTCTCATAAAGAAATGTATTTTATGTCAACAACATGAGTATTATATCTAAACAAATGCAAAATAAACCAACATAAAACAGAACATATATATCTCAACAAAAAAACAGTTAAAATGGGCATATGATGTTAATAGTACATAATATCACATGTGAAAACTCGTCCGCAATGGAAAGTTTTTCACCTGGAATAGAAAATTAAACAAATAAAACCCATAATTAGATATTGTAAATGTAAGTTTATCAATAAGTAGATATTGTAAATGTAAGTTTATCAACACAGTGACAACAAATATAAGTTTTAAATTCACTAATTGATTACTTCAAACGGAAAAAAAACTTAAAAAACAACTATCGTCTTCCACCACACCATATTCATGCAAACATTAATCGAGAATACAATCCAATCATCAATAGTTTACCCATATTTGTAAAAATGATTACCAGACATCCATAGAAATATATCATATAATGGCAAGAAATAAGAGTAATAAAGTGGACATAATAAAGATATTGGCAGAAACATTTTCGTTACACTACAAGGAAAACAAGTTGTAGCTACAGAAATATGGCCACGGATATAAGGTTTGTGGCCACAGAATTGGGCTCTGGCCACGATACATCGTGGTCAGTAGCCGTAGCTACAAGTCTCGTCGCGAGAGTTCTCTAGCCATGAATATGCCGTGGCCACTACAAGTGGCCACAGAATTTATCGTGGCTACAACCCTTATATGAAGACTTTGGCCACGGATTGTGGCTACGAGAAACTAGTGGCCACAGAATTATCGTGGCCACAAGTTTCCGTAGCCACATTCCGTGGCCACAACCCATTTTTCTTGTAGTGTTATTTTTCTTTTGTAGTTTATGATAACAACATGCATATTATATCTGAACAAATGCAAAATAAATCTAGAATAAAACCGATATCTTAATAACAAAAACAATTAAAGTGGGACATAATGTTATTATCATAGAATATCAAATGGGAAAACTCTTCAGTAACAATATGCTTTTCATATGGAATAAAAATTTAAACCAATAAAATGCATAATTAGAAGTTATAAATATAAGTTTATGGACAACTGATTACTTCAAATGAAAAAAGTAAACAAAACTTATCGTCTTCCTCCGCATTACGTTCGTGAAAACAATAGTCGAGAATACAATTCGATATTCGATAGCTCATCCATATCTGTAAAAAAATAACAGACGTCTGCAAAAATATAGCATATAAATGTAAGAAGCAACAGTAACAGAAATTACTGCAATAACAGCATTAGAAGAAACATTTTTCGTTATTTTTCTCCTGTAAAAAACAGGAAAGCAAGTTGCAATAAATAATAGAAGTGATAAATTAAAGGAACTCAAAAAATAGACCAAACTTTTTTTAACACAATACCACAAAGTTCCGCACGATACATGCAAGAATGAAGCTGTCGCATCGAAATCAACAATTTTCCTTAACATAATATGCAAAAAATGCAATAAAATCATCATCATAACACTACAACCAAATTGAGCTATAGTGCTGGTTTTGAAACTAAATTAGTCGTTGTTAAATATATAATAACGATATTATTCGTTGCGAAATGAGTTTTCGTACTCAAAATTAGCAACGAATATCATATCTGTCATTATATTATTGGCAACGACCCACATAGCGACGCTTATCCGTTGCTATTTTTTAAAATATCAACTAATCGTCGCTATTTTTTAGTTCAAAATTTAGCGACGATGAATTAAAATTTTGAAAAATAACAACGAATAAGCGTCGCTATGTGGACCGTTGCTAATGATATAACGACAGATATGATATTCGTTGCTAATTTTGAGTACGAAAACTCATTTCTCAACGAATAATATCGTCATTATATATTTAACAACGGCTAATTTCGTGACGGATTTTTTTAAAACCGTCACTATAGCTCAACTTTTTTGTAGTGTAACCTTCTGAAAATAAACAATTCCAATATTTAAATTTTTTAAATGATTTTAAGTACATAACCAGTTACAACCCCATAAAGAGATGCAACATAACAACAATCTATCTATAAAGCAACATAATTATAAAAAATTTAAATGCTAGAAAAACAATTATGACAATTATGACAAACCAACAAAATATGAGGACAATAATTGAAAGCGGGAGAATCAATATACTGTATATAATTAACTAACTATTCTCATAAAATAATTCCCTAAATAAATAACAATTATGACATCATAACTTTATGGAAATAAAAACATCAAAGGTAGAAAAGAAAGCATGATTTGGTAATGTCAAGGAAGTATTTCAATCCTGATCTGACCATATAAAATAAGTTCAATGTAATTATAAAAAAATAAAATGCCAGCGAACACTAACAATATCAAAGAAGCAGAAAACAGTGATACAATATACAACAGAAGTAGTAAGGAAAAAACTCAAAAACAAAACAAAAAAAATTAAAAACCAACACCACAAAGATAGACACGATACATGTACAATGAAGCCACTGCATATAAATCACTGACCTTTTTTAACAATTTACTAAAAAAATACAATATGTTCGTCATCAAACATTGCGAGAGTAAATGCTGCCAATATAAAAAAATCTAAATGAGTTAAATATATAACGAATTAAAAACCTTATAGATATGGCAACAGAACATCAATCTATCAACAAATTAACATAATTTTAAAAAATAAATTCTAGGAAAGCATAATACTTTAGAATATATAAAACAAACGAATATATGCCAACAGAAAGACTTCAGCATATATTACCATCAATTTAGGTATATGAACATGCATGAAAGAATATTAATCCGCAAAATTTGAAGTCAATAACTGAAACCGTAAGAATCAAGATACTCTTTATAACTAATTAATTTTCCTGCAATAATTTACCGAACTTATAACAATGTTGTCATCATAAACTTACAAAAATATAATCATTGAAGATGGAAAAGTAAACATAGTCTGGTAATATAAATGGAATATTCGAAACCTTATAACTACGATAATAACATCATTTTCTGACCACGTAAAATAAAGTCAATATAACCATACAAATCAAAATGCCTGGATTTGGTAAATAGAATAGACTACGAAATCCCAAAAATGGATAACACGTCAGGATAATACTAATCTATAAGTAATAATGTCTAAATAAAACATTAAAATCGGAATAGAACCTAATACATAACAAAACATATGGTATAAGTAACTTACTCTAAAGCATAGTATTAAAAAAATAATGAATACAATTTAAATAAAAGATTATAAAGGAAAATTTCCTAACATAATACACACCTATAACAAAATCAAGTTACAACAAAATCCCTTTCCAAATCAAGTTACAACAGAATCCCTTTCCGAAAGGAATCATAACTCAAATAAGAAAGAACATATTATTTCCTTTGGAAAACATTCATATAAAATATGGGTGTCGTATAACAAACCATCGGAAAAAAGAGCAATAATTTCCTTTGCAAAACAATCGTATGAGAGACGGGGGTCGTATAACAAAGTATTGGAAAGAAAACCAACCTAAAAACTACCTCCATTACAAACCTTAAAAATACAACAGCAGAATCCCTTTCCAAAATAATGAATAAATAAAAAAATATCAATTTCAGAGCAATCAATGCTACAAAATTGCAGGGTATGTATCTGAAGAGGAAATATTATTTCCTTTGCTCACACTCACTTTCCCCTGCACAAAAAGCATTAGAAATGCAAAACATAAAAAATCAACTAAGACAATTGAAAAAGAATAAAGAAACCAAACTAAAAATCCATACCTATTCAGCAGATGCAATTTCATAAGGACTCTTGCAAATAAACGAGAGGCAAAGCAAGAAGACAACGAGAGATAGGACATCGCAGTGGGACGAAGAAAAACAAACTAAAAATGTCAACAGAGTTGGGCAGGAATTGAAGAGGAATAAAGAAAACAAACTAAAATTCCATGCCTCTCTAAGAGGAGAATTACGCAAGAATGGGAACGAAATAAGGGGAAAATATCAAAATATCACGTCCCTTAGAGCCGATGAAGACAGATGTAAGCAATAGAAACAACAGTGCAAATCGGAGGGCAAAGAAAGCTTAATACATTTTTAGGGGTTCTGATGGCGGATGCAGATGAACAGAAAGGAAAATGGGTTGAAGAAGGAAGGCGGAGAAAGCAAAAGGTAGAAACCCTTTTTAGAATTCAGAGGATATAGGCACGTGGGGCGCATATGTCGAGGAAGGGCTATATTGGAGACAACTGCCAAATAACGGGAATCTAAAACAGCCAGATGTAAGAAATGTTGAAAAAGAGCGGAGAACAAATTATCGCATCCAGCGGAAGGCAGGGAATAATATACACTAGTGAACAACCCCGTGCTATGCACGGGAGATATTTTATCAGGTATGTTTGCAGTGAAATAGGTCTGAGAGCAAGATGTAATTACATGAAGATGTTAGTACTAATATCAATAGAAAAGCGGGGAAAGTTTTTGGGAGATATTATACTTACCTGTTATATATTATCATAACTTAGTATATGTTTGTATTTACATAGACAAAAAGAGGACACGTCTGTACGTCTCAAAAACAGCATGTACAAACCAAAAAAACCATCGTCCTTTGTAGTATGCAACGACTTCATTTTTTTATGTGTATTGCATGTAGAGGATCGATGCCATGAAGACGTCAGATTCTTCAACGGTCTGCATTCCTGTATATAAGAAGAAGAAATCATCGTTAAATATATACATGTGTGTTTGTGTGTGTACGTAAATAACTGTTGAGGTTATTAGATTGGCAGTTGAGAAGACGTTATGAGAAATATTAGAAGTTTGAAGTAATAGTAGGTTAGTCAGAGTAAATTAAGACGTGCATGGAATAAATGAATTTTTTTTTAGGTTTTTATCAGAGCAGCTTGATTTACCTAGATAATGATGTTTAAATATAAGCATATGTATGTGTTAATTAAGAGAATATTATTGTAAGGAATATATGGAATATGAGAAGAAGTAAAAATTGAGGTTTAAGTGATATGTTTTATAAAGGTACTTACAAAAAGATGGTGGAACTATATGATCATAAGGATGTTGATGGTCCTTGTTGAAGTAAGTGTGGCTTTTCTACAATGGAAACCGACGTTGCTGTGAAGTCTCTTTGATTCACGTAACGGTGATTTTTTTGAGTCAATATTATGTTGAAAATATATTCCATCTATAATCGCTGAGCAATTAAAGTATCAAGTGCGTGTGATGCATCATCCTGTAAATATGTAAATCATGAGGAGAAAAAGATTAAAATTTGACGTTAGTTTGAGGTGAGAAACAGATTACTGTTGGAAGTTAGGTTGAATGAATAAATCTATTTAATACATGTTGAAGTAAATCTATGAGTTCGGATACTTTTATGCCGAGAATAATTTTTGCTACATCACCGAAAGTTGTTATGTAAATTTCCCCAGAATCGTCCAATGCTGCTACCTTTAATTTCATTCTGAAAGAATAAAATGCTTTAGTTATAGCCAAAGAAATTGGTACGTATAGAGTTTTTAGCATAGATACCTCGGTACACAGTTAGGATTTTTCATTTGGCAGTTGATACAGGAGAATGGCTTATCTGTACAACGAAATGTAGTGAAGCATGCTCCACAACAGTCATACCATAATTGTGCATCACGTAAAACACCTGAGATGGCGGCTTTTATTCGATATGTTGTTGGCTTATATAGGTAAGACAAAATGACAGAAAAAACTACAGATGTAAGTTGTATTCTAACAGGGAAGAGAATATATGTATGGGTGTGTATGTGTTTCAAGTAATGCTAACCTCTAATGGATAGGCAGTAGAAGCATTGATTAGTTCACTAATTTGAAGTAGTGGAGGTCTATTGCTGTAGGGAAAAAGTTTCCGGGAATCATGTTCAGAAGGAGGTTGTTTGGCAAACCTGTGAAGAAGTGAGCGATTCCGTAAATAAATTAAGTACAGGATGTAGAGTGCTTGTTGACATTACCATTCTAAGAGAGTTGATGCTTCCTTGATGTCCGTAGGATTGAGCATCAAAACTGAGAATCGAATAGTTGAAAGACAGTATGATTCTTTCAAAATATGAGAAATTGTTAGAACAATATTATTTCAGTATACGGAAGATAATAAAGTCAGCTGCAAATCAACTATGTTTCGACGTTCACACCTTGGTAGTTGGAAACAGACATGTGACATGCGAGAAGAAGATTTGTATCATGTGGCCGTTTTGAGAGTTCAAGCTCATATTTTAAGGCCAACTCACCCCATATTGTAATTGTTATAATGGCTTCGCTGTATGTAGCATTAAGGAGGTCAATATGACCGTATATCGTGAATTCATGTAAAGAAAAGACAGAGAAACTTTTGATTTACCTTTGATCGATAATAGTGACATTGAGCTTATTTTCTAATCTACCATCTCTCGTTTTTGACTGTGATGTAGAGCCTACATTGATAACTATTCCAAGAGCATCTGCGAAAGCAAGTAGTTAGCAGAGAAATATAATCAAGATAAATGGTAAATAAATTTGCACAATACATATGATGTGAAAGGTAAATGAATATAGAAGATTCGGGCTACCATAAGTGATGATGATATAAAAATGTTAGAGCAAGAAGTAGAGGTAGTACCTATCAGTTGTTCTCCCTTAAGTTTAACGGAGCATAAATTATCCAAAGAAATGATATTATGCTTGATTAAAGGTATGCTTCCATCATCTTCATCCAGTTGGACAACTATAACACCCCGTAAATTTCGGTTTTTTTTTAATTTTAAAACCTATTCAATATTATACTCAAAAGAAGCGTCTCGTCGCAAGCTTTCCAACGAGCCCAAAAACACGTAATTCCGAGTTCGGATGTAGGAGATATGCATGTTTTAGTGAAGAGGGGTCATGGATATTATGGGAATTAAGGGTTACGGGATTAGATAAGTTAATTTCGAATCAAGGCTATTTTAGTGATCCTAAAACTAGGGTTTTGGTTCTAACCTATATTAAGACTCCCACCCTTCATCTCCCCTCATTCCCACTTCTTCCAAACCCTAATCCATCATTTTCTTCCTCCACAAGTCATTCCCTTATCCATTCTCCCTCTCCTTCTTCAGAGAATCAAGGAGAGAACGGTGCTACCACCATTATCAAAAGCTCTCAAAGCCAAGTAGCTTCGAGACAAGAAGAAAACGAGGAGGGCCATCGCAAGGGAAAGGCAACCCTCTCGTCGGATTCTTGATCGAACAATCAAGAACGCGGATTGGAGGCGTACGCTAACATAAGTAATGGATCTTGACATTCTCCTTTTTATTTCGCGTATCTTGCGATGATGGAGTTTGTTGATTTTGGGGTTCGATGTTTCGTTTTCGATCTTTCCCCGAGATCGCCTCTTGCTGTTGGTGATATCAATCATTGTTAATCAACCATGTTGTATGATTCTCTTTGTCTGGACCGATCTTAGGAAGGGCTTTAAGATAACCTACGATTGTATGAAGGGTGATAATATATCTTGTGGGATAATAAATCTAGGGTTTATTTATTTATGGTGGATATTGTGACCTGTACGGTGTACTAAACCATATCATTGATTAAGGATGTTATTTCTTAATTCATGGAGAAATATTTGTGTTGCGTCATGTAGCAAATAGTTGGGACTAAGCTATTACTTACCTAAGGTATCTATGAATATCTCGAGTCCTAAGAACTCGAGGGTCGCATCTGATCACTATCCAACACCATCTTTCAACCTTTATATGTAAAGTATATACGTATTTGTGATGACAGATATACCTACCATAGGTTTTTTTAGAACTATGCACACTTAGTATAAACTTATCTCCTATATATATATATATATATATATATATATATATATATATATATATATATATATATTGTTATTTAGTACTCAGATTTTCACAGTCAGAGATCTTCGTTGAGTTGATTTATACGATGGTTGTGCCTCTTAAATGGAATGCATTGCTGAGAATTAATTGTAGGAAAAGAGGTCATGCAAGATTCGTGGATCACAGAAACAATTGGTACTGTTAGTCTTAACATCACACTAAATGTTTACATTTCCAACATTTTTAGCACTCGGTTTGTTTTTGGTAAACATATGGTGACGAGGTAAATTAGCGTATACCTAATTACATTTTATTTCCGATAAAGGATGAGACTCGGTCATTGAAATTGTTTACGATATTAAGATGTATTAGTTTTCTAAACGTAACTTAAAGAGGCTAATGTGCAATATATATAAATGGTGTTGACATGTCAAGATTTGTGAGTGTCACGACTATTGGTTTTGTTGATGTTAATGTGTTAAATAACAGCCCTGATACGAGTCTATAGTAGAATATAATTTGTATGTCGTATAACACACGTTGTATGTCAACATAAAATGTTGTACGTTTGATCGAGATAAGAGGTAGTTCACACCCTATGGCACATGATATTTTTTTATGCTTAGTAGTTGATGGGCCTAATATGAGTATTAATGGTAGGGCCTCCCTTGTAAAGGTCAGGGTTTAATGAAAATAATGTATTGGATTCCATAGCAGATATTTGCACGTATACTATGAGATAATCTATAAATTGCTAATAGAAGGAAGTGTGACCCGAAGGTTCTGTGTGTTGATAGTATGGCTTGTTTGATTGATGGAAATCACTTTTTGTATCCCAAGATTTGTTACTCTAATGTGAAATACTACAAGGTGGGTGCACACCCTTGTAGTCCGGTTGAGCCAACAGTGAGTCATCCCCACTCAAGGGGCATCACAGAGTGGGGTGGTGGTATGTACTCTGGTGGAATTGAGGTAGATGCACGTGTGCATTGTACCATACGGATCCGTTTTGTTGCACTTTTTAGGGAGCGAGCGAGACTCCTCCGGCAGACTCGATTGACAGGGTTGCGACTCATTCGACATATATGCCCGTCTCGAGTGTCAGAGTACTATTCACTAGACTAGCTGAAGGATCGCGTTTGCGCACAGGTTTTGGGTTGCACTTTAAATGAAGTGTTGCAGGCTTCATTTCTGGAGTAATCCTTCTCCTTTGACGGACGAAGCCGGGATAAGTAAATGAAATTAAGGATTAAGATATGTCAAGGAATTTATTTTTGGTTACGCAAAAGTTAAAGGCCAAAATTATATCTGATTGTTTATTACTAGAAGCTTTTATATTGCTCTCCATTAAACTTGTCCAATTACTGCATTTGCATTACCTACCTATATTCTTTTGATTTAATTTATTTATCCTTACTGAATCAGTTGACTCATGAGTTACATTCTTTGGAAATCCAACAGGAAGTGTCGAACAGGAGACGGAGGCTCGCATTTTCGGTGGTGCATCTGTAGGACATTGTTGAGGTTGAGGCTTAGTTCTATAGTTGATTTATCTCCCTTTGTTTCGTCTAATTATGATGTAATAAAGAGACATCTGATATTTTATGTTCATTCTTATGTTGACGTTGGTGATCAATGGAAACTTAGATTTTCTTCCCTATGTCCTTATTTTTTGTATGAATGGTATATCATGCAGGTTGTTTATGACTGTTGTTGGGTAATATTGAGGATGAGTGTTTAGATGCGCTCCCGCTGAGGCGGGGCGTTTCAACAACTGTACAGCTTGTAATAACCATGCGATAACGATGAGGTACAATAATATGCCACTTTCTAGATTCGTATAAGCGGACATTTTGAAATATGTGAACTGATCCCATTTTCAATATAGTTCTCCATTTATTCAAATCTATATCATCTACCGATCCCTGCATCTGGTCACCCTGTCCATAACGTATAGGCAAGTAAAGAAGATATCGGTGGTCAATGGGAATAAAGAATTTTCAAGTGATACCATTTCATCGACCATAAAAGCGAGTGCATTTGGATTTTTTTGGACCGTAAATTTTGCCGAACCATAATCTGGTAATTCTTAAGCGATAAGATTTGTTACACATATATGGTCGTGCCATACTCAATGTGATGAATTTCTGTTGGTTGGCAGACGAAGATGGATAGTTGATATGTTTTCCTTGTACTGCTTCTTTATCTTGAACTTTCAACATCTTACAATCTGCAACGAAAAAGATTTACAGGAGTAAGTATTAGAATTAATCGTAGTAAGTTAAGAAGACATGCAAGTAACAATAACTTGTAACTTAGACATTTATAGGTGTTGGTTAAAAGAAAAGATAAGTAAGTAATACCTGATGTCGTTGGGTTGTTACAATCATAATCCTCTTTAAGAATGTCCGAGGAGAAGTCATTTATAGTGCGAAGCTGTAATGGTTTTTTTGCTTTGGGCAGTGACGTTTCCATATAAGTATTATCTCGTGAAGAGTTGTCGGACTGCTTATTTTTTGTATCTATAATCGATAAGATGATTTGTTATTGGGAGGTACATATATCAAGATGTAAGAGATGAAGTTATTGTCAAATATGTAACGAAATCACTTATAAAACTGCTATATACTGGAAGTAACAATATCAAAGAAGTAGTGGTAAATTAGGAACATGGCAATAGTTACGATAAAGAAATAGTTAAAAGGAGAATCATATATGTTAAATATTCATCTTTGTGAGTAATAATTCAGAAGTGTTGCGTACCTGTAACGAAGTAATTATTGCATAGATTGTGTGTTCACTTCGTTCAGAACTTCCTTGTAGACAACATTCTTAGTTGAATTGGTTGGATATTCTGTCTTGTTAGAGAGCAAAATTCTTAATCCATCTTTTGACATAATTCTAGACAAAGCAACATATAATTGTCCATGGGAGAAAACAGGCGTTTGTAAATATAAACCAACACGTTCTAATGTTTGTCCTTGACTTTTATTGATTGTCATTGCAAAAGCTATTTTAGCAGGGAATTGTCTTCTTTTCAGAATAAAAGGCCTGCCAGTGCTTCCAGTTGATAGCTCGATTCTTGGAATATAAACTCGACGTCCAGCATAATCACCAGTCATTATTTGAGCATCGAGAACTCTTCGTTGAAATGACTTAACGATTAGTCGAGTACCATTGCAAAGGCCGATAGACTGATCTATATTTCTCAATAACATAAGGGGAATATCATGTTTCAGCTTTAATGTACTTGTTGGAATTCCTGGAAGATTTATAGAATTGAGATATTCAATAGAGTAATCAACGATTGACGAAGTTCCATCTTCATTAAGTGGAATTGCCTTGTCTGAACTATAAGCAACGATTTCTTCTCCAGGTATCTTATCCATAATTAAATCATTGATTGTATCAACATCATCATTTCTTGCTGCTAAAATCGCACGATCCTTCAAATAGTCAATATCTAGAAAATTAGTAGAGATATTCGGATATACTTCATCAACCAACCCATTTAAGCCGCGCTTTATATCCACCAATATATCAGTTGGAATGTTGATCCATGAGGGACTATTATTATCGCAGAATGAAATCTCTTGACATTTTCCGTCCCCGACGTCAATTAGCCACTTAGAGAAATCTGCTGCAGAAACATGCTGAAGATTCGTATTAATTTGTAATCGCATGTTTCTTTTGAGCACGAACATTTTACAGTGACGCCAGAGATATGATTTGGGTAAGGAAGCATTAACTATATCAGCTCGACCACCTCTAGGAATAACTGGAAGTATTTGTCTAAAGTCACCTCCTAGAACAATAGTTATCCCTCCAAAAGGTAAGTTCTCTGCATTTTCTCGTATATCTCTCAGTAAGTCTCGTAACGTTCTGTCTAATGCATGGAAAGCATTTTTGTTGACCATTGGTGCTTCATCCTATATAATTAGCTTAGTAGAACGAATCAGCTTTGCCAATTCTGAATGTTGTGGAATAGTACACATCAATGATTGGTCAAGTTCCAAGGGTATCTTGAATCTTGAGTGTGTTGTCCGACCACCGGGTAGTAGTAACGAAGCAATTCCTGAGGAGTCAACTGGGAGAACTATATGCCGTTCTGAGCGAAGTTTAAAAATGATTGTTTTCCATAAATATGTTTTACCAACTCCACCACTGTCATAAACAAAGAAAAACGAACCAGTGGTAGCTTCACATGAATGGATAATTTCGTTGTACACATGTAGTTGCTCGTCGTTCAGTCCAGAAAATAATCTAACAAATTCTGATTGTTGGTACTCTATATCGCAGTTCCTTTCATCTATAAGCAGTTGATCATGGCATTGTATGGTATACTTATCATAGGCAGCATTTAATGACAGAAAATCAGCAAATGATTTGCCATTTTTCCTTAAGATTGATTGTAGGTGTTCTAAACCTTTTCTTTGTAAGTCTTCATCAGACAATCTAAAGATACTATAGAAGGAATCATCTGCACATCTTTTTTGGAAGTCATCAGTCAAATGTCTCCAATATTTATCCCAAAGACTTTTAGGATTTGGTAATCCCGTGGTCATTAAAATTGACGCAAAGAGATGTCTTAATTGCCATGCACTTGCCCACAAAGCTGCATCTTCAATTACAAAGGTCCATTCGTTATCATCATCTAGGAGTCCCAGAGCAGTACAAGCGTCTTTGAAGGTATTGTATGTAGTACAATTTATTGTACGAAGTTCGACATAACTTTTTGCGCCGCAAACTTTATGTAATAATATTCTTAGATAATATAATTCTCCTGATGATAATTTAGCAGCTGGAAGACGGCCTATACATTTACCACGGATACGTGGTGTCCATTGTCTACATTCGTCCTTCCAAACATAATGTTCTGGAAACTGCACGTATGTGTATGCTCTACCATCAGGAGAGTTTCTATTGCAAACAAACCATTAAGTTAACATAGTTTTACCAATAGAAGGATTTTCTACCAGTTGATGAAGGTTGTCATCATCTCGAAAAATAACACATTGATTATCAGGTAGGTGGTAGCATAAACGTTGAACTGCAGGATGTCGTTCATGTAGTCGAAAGTCGAAGATTCTCCAAGAAGCTTTGGCCGCGGAAAGATATCTTGCATTTAAGTATTGACTGATTTCGTCTATGGTGCCTTGGTTCTCTTTTTGCAAAGCAAATGTCAATTTATCAAAGCCTTTATGGACATACTTGAACAAATACTTGATTGCTTGCATCTGATTGCAAACTTCGACATTTATATGAGCATCGAGTTTTGTTAGTAAATCTATATTGTAAGGAACAACCCATCTATTATCAACGGATATTTCTCGTACTTGCATCTTTTTACCATCATCGCGTCGCTTATAGATCGGATATCCCTCACCATCAAAGATCGTCTCATTGTTGAATTTCTTTGGGTAATGCTTTGAGCATCTATTATCAATCATGCAAGCTGATTTTGGATTGAGCCTACCGCACGAACCATGAATCATACATTTAGCAACTGTTTCATATGCAAGCTTATCTGTGGATGAATTCGGGATTTCTGCAGAAATAATTCTATCTATATCCTCAATACTTCTGATCTTATTATATGTATCCAAAGTAATAAGCATGTGCGTATGAGGTAGGCCACGCTTTTGAAATTCTATTACAGATAAGTCTGAAGAGAACGCTATGAGTTAGGTAACATATTTATTGAGTAAAATATCTTTACACTTAATAAAAATTAGAATAAGAAAATATTATATGAAAGAGAAGAGCGTACCCAATTTAACAGTTCCGAATAACTTTCCTTTGACTATATCATCTTTTAATTGCTTATGTTTAATATTAAAAACTCTTGCAACGATGTCTGGACGGTCCTCTGGAGACGAACACCCAGCAATATCAAGCAAATATCGAATCTCTGGCCACTTAGGATTACATGTAAATGTAAGAAATAAATCAGGTGGTCCAGCCCATGCACATAAAGCCATTGCATCGTAGTAATTCTGAAGCATATATCTTGGACCTCCAGTGAAAGAAGCAGGCAGAATGATTCTTTTTCCTGTGCTTGCACAGAACTCTTCCCCATCACATACAGCATCATATATATTAGCAAAGCTTTCAACACGCAATTTGGACTGATTTTTACGCAACCAGCTTAATCTTCCATGTTCGATATATGCATACGCATCAACAATAAATTGCTGGAGTAATCTACCCCCTCTCAACAATGCAACTCCTGATTCAGCAGCTCGATTTTGCAGTCGGAAAGCATAGAAATTCATCATGGATACAACTGTATCACAAGGTTCCATATGTTCATCTCTATTATAGCGATTAAGACCTAATCGCCAACCATCCTCACCATAGGGGAATAGTAACGGGTATTGTAGAGGCATATATGCCGGGTGTAATTCATTAATTCGTTGAAATCGGTCTCCTTTTTTGCATACAATTATATCACGATTGTCTCCCGATGACTCTTCATCTCCAACCAGCAATACTGCAATCTCAGAAGACACAGGAGCAGCAAATTGATCGTGATTGGCTTTCCTAGAATCTATAAGCTTCAAAGTCACATGGCTTTCATTATTTTCTTCAATCCAATCTCTAGTCCTTTTAAAGATGGAGACGTATGGGTTACAATATTCTAACATAGACTGTAATGATGCCATCAACTCCTTATTTACAATAGCACCAGTTGATCCAGTCCAAAAACTGCGGCATCTATTTTCTAATTCATGCTCTGGATCATAAACATAAAGCTGTGCAAAACTTGGAGAACTTCCTTCTTCAGGAAGTAACGATCCTATTCTATGATACATTTGCCCATGAATTCGATAATAGTAAGGACCTTGAGAATTGGTTACTATTGAGTCAATACATGTTCCTACGGAGGTGAAGCTGAAACAGTTATTATATTGGCGCACATATTTCTTGAAATGTGCAGCATAAAGATGGCTATTAGATAGAAGTTGCTCAAGAAATAGGGAACATTTCGCAACAATGGTAGCTTAATTCTTCCATCTGAGCAACAAATTCGAAATTGTGGGTGCCTACTCGATGATCGTAGAACTCTTTCTTCGAACCATACGATTGCACCACATTTGCTACAGCATGAATCACGAGGACCAAAATTCCATCGATTGAAATATTTTCCTAGAAGGCAGTGAAGTCCAGATAATGTTCAGGTAATGAATGAATGGAATGGGCACGTAATTTTGTGTAGTACTTTGTTAATACACAGATGAATATCATACTTTGTATAGAGTAAGGAATCGTATTGTTCAAGCTATTAGTTGAAGATGTATCATTATCTGGGAAAAGAAAGCAATCATAGATGTGATGTATCTATTGTAGGTAATTGTAGAAAGAACATATGCTTGAAATTCATATAGGGATATGAGCATATAATGTGGATATAGTACCATTCGTGATGTCTCCAGAAGGTCGTCGCGCTTCCAAAAGAAATAATTGACATATATTAGGCAATACAACTCTTATATGCGTAGTATTGAAATAGACACCTATGCTAGGAAAAAGGAAATTGATATAAGCATGGAAAAATGTTAGTTCTGAACTAACCTTCAGTTAGGTAGCTTCGCATTCTTTTTGCTGGACGATTACCTGCAAAGATATCAGATAACATACGATTTGAAAATTTCACTGTCATAGAAGTTATTCAGCTTAACAAAGTGCGCGCGCACACACACACACACATATAAATATATGTGTGTGTGTATTAAAATGTTGCAGGTTGATCTTAATAGTGCTTCCGTATAAAGAAGGCGTAATTATGTTGCTATATTATTAGTTACAACCCACGGCAGTTGCATAGACGGAAGTGGATTATTTCATAACGTTAACAAAGTAGACTTCTAATGTGTAATATTGCTACGATAATATGTTGAATGTTACGTCGATCGAGCAAACTACGAAACCGAAGGTGATGTATGTGGATGCACAGTTATTCTTAAATATCATGAAGCGAGGAAATTTAATCATATCTGTATGATAAGAGCTAAAAAGTAAAATACGGAAAGTACATGAGATATGAACTTCTTACATGAAGCAGGTGGCTGAAGCTCGTGCTCTAGAGGTTGAACATGTGCAGAATCTTCTTGTTCGGCCATCTCAGAAGAAAGTGCCTATAAGTTATAGGGAAATTTCAAATAATCTAGAACTGCTTGCATTTTACAGAGTAGTATGCATTTTATGTAACTGTGATAAGATGTGGAATCTTCTCAAATTATATTAGAGATTCAGACGATAGTTGAAAATATGATCTCATTGCAAGGCTACTATTAGACGGTGGAATATAAGAACCAGAATGAAAGTAGTGATTAAACATGCAATCAACAGATCAAGTGTGTTTGCATGCTTGATGAAAGGTAAAGTGGCTACCTGCGAATAATATTAAGTGCTTCGGATATCGGCCTAACGTACATTACATAGCATATTTATAATAGTTTGTAATTCACAACATATGCATTAGACCATTAGACCAGTATCTTAGTTGTGTAAGGAGCAATGTATGTGTTTAATTAAGTAGCAGGTTTTCATCTTATAGGAAATTGTATTATATCTTTAATTCATAATTTCCATTTCTTACGCAGATAATCATACTTAACATCAATTATAATAAACAGTAACATAGATATTCCCAAAATATATATTCTGATGTGTTGACGATACTCCGTAAAGTCAAAGAAAGAAAGTGCCTAAATTGTAATTCATGCATGTATTCCGAAAGAATTTTTATCTGATCCCTATTAGATTTTATGTAATATAAAGTGGCTACCTGGGAGCAATATTAGAGAAGGGCAGTCGAAAATTCGCTTCCAAGCATGATCTCCATATGTATAAGTCACCTCGTGGTTTGTGGTTAGATATTAAATTTGATAGATGCAAGGCTGATTATTATTATTATTCCTTTTTATATAGGATTTTTAACTTCTCTATTTTAAAAGGGAAGATACTCTGATTTAATTTTGATTTTAAATTTGAATAACAGAAAAATGTTGCAATTTCATGAATAATTTATAGCAGAATTTAAAATAGGGATTTTTACCCTACGGACATAAACTACACCCCATCCATATATAGTACATGAATGCGAGAAATTGAAAGTATACGGATATTCACAAATACCACTAAAGCCCTATACTCTGCAAATGATCTGCATGTGATGATGCGAGATGAACATGTAACCCATCAACGGGAGATATCTTGAAAACATAAGGCACATTTGGTGGGTTTTAAAAACAAAAGATACATTTCCTACGGTTTAAACAGATTTAAGAACACGCGGATCATACAGGAGATTTAATTCCTAAACTCTGGGAAAAAATATAAACTACGGAAAGACTTCAATAATCATAGGTACCTCGACTGCAAATTTCGAATTGTGTACCTCATGTTTATTCTTGGATCTATTAGATTTTCAGGGGATGGAAGAGACGATGAGAAGATCCTCACTTGAAGGCAGAGGAGGAGGAGAGGCGGAGGAAATGAAGGATGAGTTTTTACCCTACGGACATAAACTACACCCCATCCATATATAGTACATGAATGCGAGAAATTGAAAGTATACAGATATTCACAAATACCACTAAAGCCCTATACTCTGCAAATGATCTGCATGTGATGATGCGAGATGAACATGTAACCCATCAACGGGAGATATCTTGAAAACATAAGGTACATTTGGTGGGTTTTAAAAACAAAAGACACATTTCCTACGGTTTTAACATATCTAAGAACATGCGGATCATACAGGAGATTTAATTCCTAAACTCTGGGAAAAAATATAAACTATGGAAAGACTTCAATAATCATAGGTACCTCGACTGCAAATTTCGAATTGTGTACCTCATGTTTATTCTTGGATCTATTAGATTTTCAGGGGATGGAAGAGACGATGAGAAGATCCTCACTTGAAGGCTGATGACACGCCTGACAATCGGATTAAGTATGTAAATAAAATGGTCGTTGTGACCCAAATCACCAAGCGCGGTCAATCGAGAAAAATGATGAAACCACTCGGAAAATATATATCAATGAAAACAAGGAATGTAAGCGGTCTTTCGCTATTCTTTTTACCTGGTATAGCGACCAGGGTCGAACACAAGGAGCACGTTTGAAAAACTCTGCAGTCAAATTTCAAAGTTAAAATTTTTTAGTGGTTTTTGAATTTTTAATATATGGAAAAAGCACAAAAACTGGACAGAAATTAAAACAAGTCAAAACACAGCTACAGGAATTTTTGTGGAATTTTTAGACTATTTTTCGATTTTTTATGGATTTCGCAATTATGGACAGACAAAATACCACTGTTTTTGATTTTTTAAATATAACAAAACTCAACGAAATGCAATGAGAATTTTATACAAAGTTAGGGTGCATATCAGGAGTATGTAAGAATTTTCTCCAAATTTATTGAACAAGAAAAGTCATTTATTTCATCAGAAAGCGCAAACAAGCTCAAGTTCTGAAATCCCAGGGACGTAAATGTAATTACCTCAAGTTCTTATACTGAATGATAACAGAAATAAAATGCAAGGAGGAGTTCGCAATTTACCCCAAAAAAAGACATGTTCTGCACATGACGTGTTCTGGCGGGGACGTTTTTGTAATTATGAGAACTTGAAGATCTTCCTTGCAGTATGCAGCACTTTCAAGGATTGTTATGATATTTTCCCAATATTTTAATAGCCCTAGGGTTCTTCCTTCTCTTCCAAGCCAAATGAGATGGGGATCACAGCCGCCGCACCTCTTTTTTTTGTTCACGCGCGGGGCGCGGGCCGCGCCGCCTCACGCGATCGGCGGAGGAGGGCTAGCGGGGCCGATGGGCGCGGCGAGGCGGTTGCAGATCGGCGGAGGAGGAACGGCGGAAGGCCACGCGGCCGCGCGAGGAGCGCGCGAGCCGCGACGCGGTGGCGCGGTGGGTCGCGCGGAGGGAGGACGGTGAGTGGGGCGCGCAGGCGGCGGCCTGGGCACGTGGGAGCCACAGGGGAGGTGCTCGCGGAGAGGGGCTGAAGGGCGGGCGGACGTGCGCGGGGGCGCACGGCGGTCGGCGCTGGCGGTTGGGCCGCGCACGGATGGAAGATCTGGAGTCGCGCGGCTGTAGGTTGGCTCGCCTGGGGGGCGCGGGGTGGTTCCGCAGGGGTGACGAAGGTCAATGGATGGCGACCACCGCAGAGGGCGGGGCTCCACAGCGCAGGAGGGCGCGGAGCTGCTGCGGGGGCGTGCTCGAGGGGAGGACGCCGGCGGGCGATGGGCGCAGGACGCGGCTGTGCCGCCTGGGGGCGCACCGCTTTAATTTTTAATTTTTATTTTTTTTTTGTTTTATTATTTTGCAACCTGCAGGAAATGGTAAGAAAAAAGTATATTTTTTGTTTATTTTTTTAAACAACAGATGTAAATAGAGGAGAAAATGATCTTTTTTATATTTTTTTATATATTTTCCTGCAAAACAAAATATTAGAGATAGAAGACAACAACTATGTTTTTTTGTTTTCGTTATTTATTCCTGCAAAACAAGGATTAGAGAGAAAAGACAACAAAAATTCTTTTTTCTTCTTTTTAAAGTTTTCCCTGCAAAAACAAATGTGAGATGAACAGGAAAAACAATTATTGTTTATTTATTTTTTTATTTATGCACAATAATAGGAGGTGTGGATGGGGATCCGGTGGAAATGTGAGGGATGGATCCGAGTCTCCGACCACCGTACGTGGTCGGAGGTGGAAGGTTGCGTGAGGTAGAACGTGAATATGGAGGGATAATGAAATGAGATGAAAATTGGTGTCGGAGGCGACTTATGTGGAGAAATGTTTTGGAATTTTTAATCTAAAAATTACTTCCTACTCCTACGCTAAGATCTAACTCTACGATTACCTAAGAAAAACAACAAGTAAAAGTGGATCTCACCTCGGGGATTGGACAAGCCATGATGGCCTCGACGAAGCTCAAGCCGCTGTCACCGGCTGGATCGGAGGCTAGGACCCTCTTCAACAAGAAACCTCTCGGAAACTGGGCTCCTCTCCGCCAAAGATTGATCAAGTGTGAATGAGGGAGGAGGAGCCCATTAAAAAGAGAAGAAAATCAAAAATGGAAGATATTCACAAATGAGGAAAGTGTTTATTTGTTAATTAAAATAGAATAACTGAATAAATAAAATAAATAAATAATTAAAAACGAATTTCGTAATTAATTAAAATAAATAAATTAAATAATTCCCAAAAATCAATTAACCACCTTAATGGTGGCTATTTAAGGCACAAAATCAAATCTTTACATAAAAGGTAAGTTATCAAATCAAATGAATTCAAATAAATCAATAAATTAAATAAATACATATGATTTTTCGTAATTAAATAAATTAAATTAATTAATGTGAGACAATTAATTTTTTTTGGTAATTTTTATTTAGGGAAATTAATTATATACATATATTATACACATATAATACAATATACATAGGTACATATAAGGAAATATTTTTATAAAAGATTTTTTTAAATTTTTATCTTTTTTTTTATTTTTAATGAAAGTAGTATTTACAAATATATACATTATAAAAATAAATATGAATAAAATATATACAACAAGTATATGGGAAAACTGTACAAAACACCCCAGAAAATTGAATTTTTAACCGTAACTCCAAAAAGTACGAAACCACAGCCATTTGAAAGATAATTTAATTTATAGTATGATGGAAGTGAGTTTGGTTCAATTTGAGCTTGTATGGAGCCGGAATTGATGTTTCAATTATCACTTTGTGGCTTTTTCTAGGTGTAATTATTTGCAATATATACACTAATTTGATTTACAAATATTTTTATTATTTACAACGTATTTTTATTTACAACTTTTATTTACAAAAATAATTAGTTTGAGGTCAAATTATGTACAAATAAAATAATGTAAGTTTTGTACAAATATACATGAAAAATATTTACAAGATATTTTTGATTTTTCTGACAAACGACCCTATCTCCCCCTACTTTATTCCTGGTCGATCAGGTCAAGTCTTGACCTTCTCTCGGGGTTTGGGTCAGTCTGTATTTATTGCATAACTACATCCTTTATTTTTCTTTTCTTTTTCTTTTCTTCTTTATTCTTTTATTTATGTACAAAAAGTGTTAAAAATGCAATTTTAACAAATGCATGCAAAATGGTAAATTTATGAAATTAATGGGTATTTACAGGTGTTTGACTAAGAAATTGAAGCTAAAATAAAAGAATAAAGGCGATGAATCGTGGATTCATCATTCCCCTATACTTTACCTTTGCTAGTCCCTTAGCAAACACTTATTTGAAAAATAAGTGAAAACAAAAATAAATAAAAGAAAAAGGAAAGAAGTTAGAATAATGTTGACTTTTAAACTTATCTTCATAAAAATGTAGTCTGGAGCTCTGTCAGACCTTTGGATTATTTGTGTGCCGGAACCTTAATAGGATATGGATTTAAAACCTAACAGCCTTTAAGTTCCACCAATCTATGGACAAGACTCCTCAATAAACCAGATCAGAACAAGTCTACATACACAAACTCTAATGACCATGAATCTTTCCATGCAGTGTAAGTGATATGTAGCTCCCCACCTCAGAAGTAACAAAGAAACAACCTCCCCCAATCTGGTAACTCTAATGCCTCGGTCTAGCAACTCTTTCCTCGAGAAGCGGGGTATTCCCTTCTAAGTTCAAGTGCAACCGGCTCAAGAAGAGGGGGAAGAAGTATAGACTTTTGGAAGCTCAGCCAGTGTAGCTAAGTCTCCCGCTGCAAGCTTCATGAGATGTAACATGGATGCCATAAGCTTTTGCTTTATTTCACTATATACACTCCGGTGGGGTTATTAAATTTTCAATCCGACCCACCACTTTTTTGGAGTTCTTTTTGCATTTTTGCATTTTTTTTTCTTTTTTTTTTCGAATGCCTCTGTACAACATATCTACATGGTGCAGCATATATACAAGAAATTTTCCTCTTGAGCCAGTAGACTATCCCTCTTTTGAAGCTTTATTGCAACCCACGGCTTCTGTCTTTAGCCTTCGTCACCACTAGACCAAGTTGAGACGCACTTCCTTCACTAGAAGAAGAAGAGAGGTTCCGCCTAGAAGTACTACCCTCATATGCTACCCCAAGCCAAAGGAAACTGCCTCCTCACCACCTCATCCGTGGAGAGCCATGTGTAAAGTGCTGGTGCAAGTCAAGCCATTGTCTCTAAGAGTTATGCGTGTGTTGTTAAGTGTTCTACTTAGGCTCATCAAGATGACATATGCTCATAGTCGTGTGGACCCAAAGAATTAAGTCACTAGGACCTGAAAAGTCTTAACTCCACATCTTATAAGGTTCCTCTGAAATTAAGTGGATTAAGGTCCAACTAAGCTCCATTCTTCAAATTTATTCCAGACTTAGTTTAATCGTCAAGACTATCCTGAAAAATACACATGCCAATGCAAGAAAATATGTACAATGCATAGAGAAAACAAAAATCTTTTTGTGAAACAATTTTCAATTTTTTGAAATTTTTATGGATTTTTGAAAAAAAAATGCACATGCAAAAGTTTTTTTTTCAATGTAAATAGTTAGAAAAATATACAAATATATACAAAGTTTTTTTTAAGGAAAAGATACATATTTACACAAGAGTGAGTTGATTATTTTACAAGCATGAAATGCAAGAATTTACAACTTGAGTAATTTATACATGTATATACACAGTTGGATTTTTTTTAATTTTTATTTTATTCATTTTTTTATTATTTTTTTGTGATGCATATATTCCTCAAATTTATTTGAAAATAATTTTACAAATAATTTTGAAAACTATAGTTCAAAATAATTTTGCATACAATTTTACAAACATTTACACACATTTGAAAACTATTTGGCAAACATTTTTCAAATAGTATATATAGATTTTCAATATAATTTTTCAACCATTTTTCCAAACATTTGCAAATAGTTTTAACAAAATCATTTTATTTCACACAAAAAAAATTTTTTTACAATCCACAATATTTTTACAAAGGTTGAAAATATTTTTCAAACATTTTTCAAATAGTTTTCAAAAGATTTTTCAAATAGATTTTCAAACTACTTTCAAAATATTTTTCAAAATATTTTAACCTGACTTATTAGCCAGTATGTTCAAGGAAAAATTTTGAGGAAATTTATGCATCTCTTTTTTTTAATATTTACACAGTATTTTAGCCATATTAAAAATATGAAAGTACGAGTTATGGCTAAAGTATATATACAATATATACGACACCCCCCTATACTCAGCTCGAACTATGTCCTCATAGTGATCAAAGAGCTGGAAATAAAGACATAACTCGTGCTTCGTATAGAAAAGTGAGAAGAATAGTATACTACAACGACGAATAAAAGAATAAAATCAATAGAAGTCGGTGATCCCCCTATACTTAGGATCAAGTAATCCTAAGTATAGCAGACTGTACACAAAGGGAAAACCGAAGAGATGAATATACAGAGTCTACCTCCCCTATACTTAGGGTAAAATATCCCTAAGTATAGGCAGCAAAACAGAGGTGAAAAGAATCAAAAGAATAATCAAACGTCTGACACCCCCCTATACTTAGGGTAAAGTACACCTTAAGTATGGAATAATCATGAGATGGAGATGGGGTGTGAGACAGAAAGAATGTATGATATGGACAGAATGATATAAACATATGTGATCAATGTTGAGGTGCCTCTCAACGAGCGCTAGAGTTTACGCCCCGGCAACGGCGCCATTCTGATGACACGCCTGACAATCGGATTAAGTATGTAAATAAAATGGTCGTTGTGACCCAAATCACCAAGCGCGGTCAATCGAGAAAAATGATGAAACCACTCGGAAAATATATATCAATGAAAACAAGGAATGTAAGCGGTCTTTCGCTATTCTTTTTACCTGGTATAGCGACCAGGGTCGAACACAAGGAGCACGTTTGAAAAACTCGGCAGTCAAATTTCAAAGTTAAAATTTTTTAGTGGTTTTTGAATTTTTAATATATGGAAAAAGCACAAAAACTGGACAGAAATTAAAACAAGTCAAAACACAGCTACAGGAATTTTTGTGGAATTTTTAGACTATTTTTCGATTTTTTATGGATTTCGCAATTATGGACAGACAAAATACCACTGTTTTTTATTTTTTAAATATAACAAAACTCAACGAAATGCAATGAGAATTTTATACAAAGTTAGGGTGCATATCAGGAGTATGTAAGAATTTTCTCCAAATTTATTGAACAAGAAAAGTCATTTATTTCATCAGAAAGCGCAAACAAGCTCAAGTTCTGAAATCCCAGGGACGTAAATGTAATTACCTCAAGTTTTTATACTGAATGATAACAGAAATAAAATGCAAGGTGGAGTTCGCAATTTACCCCAAAAAAAGACATGTTCTGCACATGACGTGTTCTGGCGGGGACGTTTTTGTAATTATGAGAACTTGAAGATCTTCCTTGCAGTATGCAGCACTTTCAAGGATTGTTATGATATTTTCCCAATATTTTAATAGCCCTAGGGTTCTTCCTTCTCTTCCAAGCCAAATGAGATGGGGATCACAGCCGCCGCACCTCTTTTTTTTGTTCACGCGCGGGGCGCGGGCCGCGCCGCCTCACGCGATCGGCGGAGGAGGGCTAGCGGGGCCGATGGGCGCGGCGAGGCGGTTGCAGATCGGCGGAGGAGGAACGGCGGAAGGCCACGCGGCCGCGCGAGGAGCGCGCGAGCCGCGTCACTCACAGCACGCCCCAAATGGGAGGGTGGGTAGGGAGAAAATGAGAAATCGGACGGAGTTCCGACCTCCCCAGAGAGTGGACGGGAATGATGGGCATGAAGATAAGAAGCCGTGAAATCGGACTGGAATGGAATGTGACCCATCGTGATGAGAGGAAACTGAAGGGATGGATGGAGGGATAGAAGGGAGTAAAAGAAAGAAAAGGCAGCAAGGAAGAGAGAGATAGAAGGGAGGGAGGGTGGGTTAGAGACAGAAGGTGACTGCTAATGATTTAAAGAATGCTCATAACCGACTCACACCAAAGACATTCAAAACACAAAGCAAACCCCCAGTTCACCAACTCAACACAAAGTGAAGACCGTGAGATTCAGTCCTTTATCTTTTCAATTTTAGAGTTAGGTGATCAACGAAAGTTGTACAAACACTTAGGAGGCTTGAATAGGATTTGGGCACTACTCCTTAGTGTGTACGCGAGCGAGTAAAAGCGCAAACAATGAGGGAATTGTGATGAATACCCATTCACCACTCTTTATTCTTCTATTTTAGCTACAAAAACCTTTGCAAATACATGTAAATATGTGTAAATACAAATAATTACCAAAAGCATGCATTGTGTAAAAAGATATAATTAGCATGTTTTTGTGCAAATAAAGAGTAAAAAGAAAAAGAGGGAAATATTTAGAATAAATATTGAGCAACCTAACCCAAGGGAGGGCTCAGCATGGGCCTGGCCGCATAAAAGCCAAAGTAGAGGGAGATAGGAGCTCATGTGTACATACTTTTGTAAATAAATAAAATTATATTTTCCTCACCCAAAAATATGCTTGTATACATTTTGTATATATTTAGAAACTATTAAAAACAAAATAAAAATTTAAAAATCAAAATTCCAAAAAAATGCCCTTTCACCATGTATATAGACCATCATCCTTTATTTATTTAACCCTATAAATAAATAAAATTATTTTCTAAACTTTTTGTAAATATTCTATGTTACATATTGTAAATACATAAAATAACAAGAAACAAAACAAAAATCAAATAAAAATTACAAATACAAAAATACATTGTATAGATACCATGTATATAAATGTATACAACTATTTATTTCACCCTTGTGTATAAATAATTAAAATAAAATAAAAATACCATTTTGTTCTTTATTTTATGATGTAAATAAATAAAATATAAAATGGGCATAAAAATACATAAAAATAACAAATAAAAAAATCAAAAATTAAAATCTATATAGTGTACATATACCTATATATATAGCTACCCTATTTTTATTTCCAAAAATTAATTAAAAATCACCAAAAAATAGAAAAAAATAAAAGAAAAATATTTCATGTTTTGAGTTTTTCTTAATTCGGCCTTTTTCTACCTTAAATTAAATAAATAAAAAAATAAAAACGTGGCAGCTCCTGATTGGTCCACGGGGGATTGTTGACCCCGGTCAACTCCCCCGCGGACTCTTTCCTTTTGCGTCGACTCGCGCCCGACCCGACTTCGTCGATTTCTCCACGCGTCTCCAGCCTGTCGCCCCCGCGAACCTCGCGCCCGGATTCTTCGCCGTTCATCCGACATCCTCGCCAGATCCTTCGCTGTGGGATCCACGCCTTCCATAGCTGCCTCCACTCAACCCTAATCGGCCCTGTCTCCATATATATCCCGACCTCCGCCGCCTCCGCGCCTCTATCTTTGGCTCGCCACTTTCATTCCCGTGACCTCCAGAGCAATCACCGAGGTGACAGCTCGCGTTTGCCCCTGTTGCAGTGAGGAGAGGGTGCCCCGACCATCGATCCGGCAGCTTCGCGCCGCCGTGCTCCGCCGCTTGCAGGAGCTCGAGCCTCAGGCCTTGACGCCCGTCGAGGCTACGACCGGGAGCTAGCTAAGCTCCAGCACAGTCTTCCGCACCACCCAGGTCAAGACAAGGGTCATCTGAGACCCTTCGCCATCCAGCCAGGAGACCCGTCTCCGCTGCCTTCGCTCGAGCTCCTCGGAGCTCGGTGTGCTCGTCGGAGACCACCAGCAGACGCGGGAGCCTTCCGCGATTCTTCTCCGACCTCCAGAAGGCTCTCCAGAGGACCCTAACGCACGCACGAGCCCGGCGAATCTCGCCGGCGACCAGTTCTTCCAGGATCCTCCAGAACCGTTAGATTCTCCTCCTCGCTCCAGATCTGATCTGAACCATTCATCTGCGGGGCACTGCCACCATCCGATCATCCCGAGGGTCGATCTTGACCGCTCGCGCAGAGAGAGAGGCACCAGCTAGCCTCAACCGTCAGATTCGCCACGCGTCCTCCTCTCAGCCGTCGATTCACCAAGAGTATCTCCACCACGCTTCGTCACCGTCAGATCTGCCACGTGGAATATTCTCCACCGTTCGATCAGGCCAGCCCTTCCAGAGTTAAAGTCGCACCCATTCTCCACCGTCCGATCAGCCACGTGGCGCACATCAGGCCGTCGATAATAATAAAAGGGGTAAATTCATCTTAGGCCCCTCTGTTTGTTTTATTTCATTTTAGTCCTGTAATTTTTAAATTAAGTTGTTTATTTTCTGGGATATTTGCATTAAGGACCTCGTACTTACTTTATTTGCACTTATACCCCTGTCTACGTGGACCACGTGCTTCGTCACGTGAACTTTATTGGGATATTTGCAATATAAACCCTGTAGTTTTGGATGTTACGGATTGGATAAAAAGTTTTCTTTATTTGCATTTATGCCCCTGTGCGTGATTTAATTCCCCATGTGCGATATTTTTTTGGGTTATTTGCAGATAAGCCCCTGGACTTTTGGTACCTGTTACCAATAAGCCCTCGGAACTTATTTTTTCTTACATTTGGGTCCCTGAGTGCCCCAGATACGCGCCTCGCGCGTGATTTCTTGGGTATTTTGCACAGACCATCCTCTCATATTCAGATACAGCTGATGCAGAGATGATAGCAGAGGATGGTCTGGAGAGCACAGCCCTGGTTCAGGATACTATTGATTCGGCAGAGTCGGACCTTGATCGCGACACGATTTTCAGTGATGGTGGTACTGAGGCCACCCTACTCTATGGTGGTACTGATGCCACCGCAGTTGATACAGATCCCTCGGATTCAGAATCTGATTGGGCAGATTGTGATGATCAGATGCCAGACCTGGATCCACCTGAGCCTATAGATGAGGAGGAGGTAGAGGTAGAGCAGATCAGAGACAATGCAGAGGACCCGCTTTCTCCAGATCCAGCTTGTGAGAGTTCTTTATCATTTTCCCAGGCAGATCTGGCAGAATTGTCAGCATACACACATCTTCTTCAGAAGCCAGATTTGCCAGCACCCAGCTGTCCAGAGCTAAAGCCGCTCCCTACTTCGCTAAAGTATCGATTCCTTGCGGGAGAGTCTGAGATGTACCCAGTCATCATCTCTGCCGATCTGACTGGAGAACAAGAATCCCGTCTGATGGGGGTTCTTGAAAAGAACCGCAAGGCAATTGGATGGAGCGTAGCAGATCTCCATGGGATTAGTCCCTCGTTGTGCTCCCACCATATCTATCTCGAGGAAGGGGCAAAGCCGTCGCGTGAGTTCCAGCGGCGACTGAACCCCAACCTAAGAGAGGTTGTCATGAAGGAAATATCAAAATGGTGGAGTGCAGATTTTATTTATCCCATTTCCGACTCCAAGTGGGTTAGCCCCTTGCATGTGGTGCCCAAGAAGACGGGCATCACGACTGTGATCAGTGAGTCGGGAGAGGAGATTGCTACACGAGTACCCACCTCTTGGCGGGTCTGCGTTGACTACAGGAGACTCAACCAGGCCACCAAGAAGGACCATTTCCCCCTGCCTTTTATTGATCAGATCATAGAGAGACTGGCAGGGAAGAGCCATTATTGCTTCCTGGATGGGTACTCGGGCTACAATCAGGTGGCCATTGCTCCTGAGGATCAGGAGAAGACCACCTTTACCTGTCCCTTCGGTACATACGCCTTCCGACGCATGCCATTTGGGCTATGCAACGCCCCTGCGACTTTTCAGAGATGCATGCTGTCGATCTTTTCGGACATGGTAGGGGAGTGTTTGGAGGTCTTCATGGACGACTTCTCGGTTTACGGTGACGGATTCGATTCCTGTCTTGACTGCCTAGACCGAGTGCTCCAGCGATGTATTGCTACTCGCTTGGTTCTGTCTTGGGAGAAGAGTCACTTCATGGTGACTCAAGGGACGGTGCTTGGCCACATCATCTCCAACAGGGGCATGGAGGTTGATCCGGCCAAGGTGGACGTCATTAGAAAACTCACACCGCCGTCCAATTTGAAGCAGCTACGGTCATTTCTGGGGCACGTTGGTTTTTATAGAAGATTCATTCATGATTTCAGCAAGATCGCCCGACCGTTGACTGATCTCTTGACGAAAGACACCGAGTTCCTTGTCGATGACAAGTGTCTTTCGTCCTTTGAGACTCTCCAGCAGTGTGTTATTGAGGCTCCTGTCCTTCAGCCACCCGATTGGTCTCTCCCATTCGAGATCATGACGGACGCCTCCGATTTTGCCGTGGGGGCAGTGCTGGGACAGAGGAGGGATGGAGTTCCATTTGCCATACACTATGCTAGCCGCACATTGGATTCCGCCCAGCGGAATTATACGGTCATAGAGAAAGAGATGCTAGCCGTAGTGTTTGCCCTAGATAAGTTCAGATCGTATATCATTGGATTTAGAGTGACTTTGTTTACTGACCACACCGCCATCAGGTACCTCATGTCAAAGAAGGATGCCAAGGCCAGACTTACTAGATGGATCCTTCTACTCCAGGAGTTCGACATTGAGATCAAGGATAAGCCTGGAGTCAAGAATGTGGTGGCGGATCATCTTTCCCGATTAGAGCAGCCTGAGGATTCTGAGCAGATTGATCCTATTCGAGATACCTTCCCAGATGAGGCGATCCTTGCTATCGCCTCACTCCCGTGGTATGCCGATATTGTGAACTTTCTCGTTGCTGGGAAAGTCCCACAAGATTGGCCCAGGCAGAGGCTTGAGACCTTCCTTGCGAAGGCCAAGTCCTACCACTGGGAGGATCCCATCCTTTACCACGAAGGAGGGGATAGCATCTGGCATCGGTGTATTCCTCAGGAGGAGCATCATAGTGTCCTCACTTACTGCCACAAGCTTGAGGCAGGAGGACATCATTCTGGAAGAAGAACGGCACAGAAAGTGCTCCAATCCGGCTTGTGGTGGCCTACCCTCTTCAAGGACTCTGATGAGTTCGTGAAGAGGTGTACTGACTGTCAGAGGATGGGCACTTGTGGACAGCGTGATATGATGCCGATGCAGCCCATTCACTTCTGTGAGGTTTTTGACGCATGGGGCATCGATTTCATGGGTCCATTCCCTAAGAGTCAGGGATTTGAGTACATTCTGCTGGCCGTTGATTATGTGAGTCGTTGGGTTGAGGCTATCCCCGCCCGAGCCGCTGATGCGAGGACAGTTTGCAGATTTTTGAGAAAGCACATCATCACGCGGTTCGGGGTTCCACGAGTTTTGATTTCTGATGGGGGGTCTCATTTCGTCAACGACCAGGTGAAGGCCCTTGCTAGCGAGTTCAGTATAGACCATCGTGTTGCCACACCTTACCATCCACAGACGAATGGTCTAGCTGAGGTGTCGAATAGGGAGATCAAGAATATTTTGCAGAAAGTCGTCCGCCCTGACCGAAAGAATTGGTCACAGCTTTTGGACTCGGTCTTGTGGGCATATCGGACATCTTTCAAGACTCCATTGGGTACATCTCCCTTTCGCCTCGTTTATGGCAAGCCATGCCATCTACCAGTTGAGCTGAGGCACAAGTCACTTTGGGCAGTTACAGATATCCTTATGGATCCAGATGGTGTAGGAGACCAGAGGAGGGCAGAGTTAGCAGCCCTGGAAGAGCTTAGAGATACAGCTTTCTCAAACAGCCTACATTATAAAGAGAAAGTGAAGGAGTGGCATGATTCTCATATCAGCCACAAGCATTTTGAGATTGGACAGAAAGTATGGTTGTTTGATGCAAGGCTACGATTATTTCCAGGAAAGCTACAGAGCAAATGGAAGGGACCTTACTTGGTCAGAAAGGTACACGATAACGGTAGCATTGATATATCTGAGTTATCTTCTGAGAGTACCTTTTGAGTGAACGGCCAGCGGCTCAAGCCATTTCTAGATCATGAGCCGCGGGACGTTATTATTGCCGCTATTCATTTTGCGTGAGATGTGGTCTCTTGACTCACATCTTTTGCATCTCACGCCTGATTCTCACTGTTCTTCCGTCTGTATAGATCCAGTTGTCCATATCATTCTATTCTTTAGTCCCACATCCCTTTTCTCATCCTGTGATTATGCTATACTTAGGGTGTACTTTACCCTAAGTATAGGGAGGAATGTCGGACCTGCGAGTATTCTTTTCATTCTTTCTGCTCCTGTTTTTGCTGCCTATACTTAGGGATATTTTACCCTAAGTATAGGGGGGGCAGATTTTGTATCTTCTTCACTCGGCTTTCCCTTCATGTACAGCTTGCTATACTTAGGATTAGTTAATCCTAAGTATAGGGGGAGACCACCGAGTTCCTCTCATTCTATTCATTTATTCATTCCTGTACTTAGCCATTCCTTTTCACTTCCCTTTTACTAAGCACGAGTTATGTCTTCTTCATCGCTCTTGATCACTCTGAGGACATCGTTCGAGCTAAGTATAGGGGGGGTGTGTATATATTTCATATATACTTTAGCCATAACTCGTACTTTGTGTGAGTGTGTTAATAAATAAAATGGCTAAAAATCACAAAAATTTAAAAATTTTTCATGTACATAAACCTCTTTTATCTTGCACATACATAGCTAGTGTACAAAGTATTTTTGTAAAAATGATTTCAAAAATCTTTTGTGTAAAGCTTGTGTAAATATTTTGTATCAAAATTATGTATATAGTACAAAATTTTTCCAAAATGTTTTGAAAATCAAAAGTTTGCAAAAATCTTGTGTAAATGTTTGTAAATATCTCTTTGCAAAACTTGCACCTCATGCATCATTTATTCATGATTTCAAAACATTTTTCAAAAATTTTGCATAATTGTAAAACATTTATAAATAGCATCTTGTGTACATATATGTATATAGTTTTTCCTGGATAAGAGTTGACATTTAAACTAAGCCTGGAATTAAATTGAGAAATGGAGCTTGAAAAAGATCTTAATCCACTTAACTTTAAGAGGAACCTTATAGGACTTAGGGTTAAGGCTTTTCAGGTCCATAAGGACTTAATTCTTTGAGTCCACTAGGCTATGAGCATATGTCATCTTGATGAGCCTAAGTAGAGCACTTAACAACACACGCATGACTCTCAGAGACAATGGCTTGACTTGCACCTGCACTTACACATGGCTCTCCACGGATGAGGTGATGGGGAGGCAGTTTCCTTTGGCTTGGGGTAGCATATGAGGGTAGTACTTCTAGGCGGAACCTCTCTTCTTCTTATAGTGAAGGAAGTGCATCTCAACTTGGTCTAGCGGTGATGAAGGCTAAAGACAGAAGCTGTGGGTTGCAATAAAGCTTCAAAAGAGGGATAGTCTACTGGCTCAAGAGGAAAATTTCTTATCTATGCTGCACCATGTAGATATGTTGTACAGAAGCACTTGAAAAAAAAATATATATGCAAAAATGCAAAAAGAACTCCAAAAAAAAGTGGTGGGTCGGATTGAAAATTTAATAACCCCACCGGAGTGTACATAATCAAATAAAGCAAAAGCTTATGGTATCAATGTTACATCTCATGAAGCTTGCAGCGGAAGACTTAGCTACACTGGCTAAGCTTCCAAAACTCTATACTTCTACCCCCTCTTCTTGAGCTGGTTGCACTTGAACTTAGAAGGGAATACCCCGCTTCTCGAGGAAAGAGTTGCTAGACTGAGGCATTAGAGTTACCAGGTTGAGGGAGGTTGTTTCTTTGTTACTTCTGAGGTGGGGAGCCACATATCACTTACACCGCATGGAAAGATTCATGGTCATTAGAGTTTGTGTATGTAGACTTGTTCTGATCTGGTTTATTAAGGAGTCTTGCCCATAGATTGGTGGAACTTGGAGACTGTTGAGTTTTAAGCTTAAAGTCCAAATAAGGTTCCAACACATTAATCCAAAGATCTGATCGAGCTCCATATTTCAAGTTAATAAAGGAAAGTTTAATAATTCAACCTTGATCCATGTACATCCTCTTTTTCTTTTTCTTTTTCTTTCTTTTTCACTTCTTTTTCAAATAAGTGTTTGCTAAGGGACTAGCAAAGTTAAGCATAGGGGGGTGATGAATACCCATTCATCACTCTTTATTCTTCTATTTTAGCTACAAAAACCTTTGCAAATACATGTAAATATGTGTAAATACAAATAATTACCAAAAGCATGCATTGTGTAAAAAGATATAATTAGCATGTTTTTGTGCAAAAATAAAAGAATAAAGAGTAAAAAGAAAAAGAGGGAAATATTTAGAATAAATATTGAGCAACCTAACCCAAGGGAGGGCTCAGCATGGGCCTGACCGCATAAAAGCCAAAGTAGAGGGAGATAGGAGCTCATGTGTACATACTTTTGTAAATAAATAAAATTATATTTTCCTCACCCAAAAATATGCTTGTATACATTTTGTATATATTTAGAAACTATTAAAAACAAAATAAAAATTTAAAAATCAAAATTCAAAAAAAATACCCTTTCACCATGTATATAGACCATCATCCTTTATTTATTTAACCCTATAAATAAATAAAATTATTTTCTAAACTTTTTGTAAATATTCTATGTTACATATTGTAAATACATAAAATAACAAGAAACAAAACAAAAATCAAATAAAAATTACAAATACAAAAATACATTGTATAGATACCATGTATATAAATGTATACAACTATTTATTTCACCCTTGTGTATAAATAATTAAAATAAAATAAAAATACCATTTTGTTCTTTATTTTATGATGTAAATAAATAAAATATAAAATGGGCATAAAAATACATAAAAATAACAAATAAAAAAATCAAAAATTAAAATCTATATAGTGTACATAAACCTATATATATATATATAGCTACCCTATTTTTATTTCCAAAAATTAATTAAAAATCACCAAAAAATAGAAAAAAAATAAAAGAAAAATATTTCATGTTTGAGTTTTTCTTAATTCGGCCTTTTTCTACCTTAAATTAAATAAACAAAAAAATAAAAACGTGGCAGCTCCTGATTGGTCCACGGGGGATTGTTGACCCCGGTCAACTCCCCCGCGGACTCTTTCCTTTTGCGTCGACTCGCGCCCGACCCGACTTCGTCGATTTCTCCACGCGTCTCCAGCCTGTCGCCCCTGCGAACCTCGCGCCCGGATTCTTCGCCGTTCATCCGACATCCTCGCCAGATCCTTCGCCGTGGGATCCACGCCTTCCATAGCTGCCTCCACTCAACCCTAATCGGCCCTGTCTCCATATATATCCCGACCTCCGCCGCCTACGCGCCTCTATCTTTGGCTCGCCACTTTCATTCCCGTGACCTCCAGAGCAATCACCGAGGTGACAGCTCGCGTTTGCCCCTGTTGCAGTGAGGAGAGGGTGCCCCGACCATCGATCCGGCAGCTTCGCGCCGCTTGCAGGAGCTCGAGCCTCAGGCCTTGACGCCCTTCGAGGCTACGACCGGGAGCTAGCTAAGCTCCAGCACAGTCTTCCGCACCACCCAGGTCAAGACAAGGGTCATCTGAGACCCTTCGCCATCCAGCCAGGAGACCCGTCTCCGCCGCCTTCGCTCGAGCTCCTCGGAGCTCGGTGTGCTCGTCGGAGACCACCAGCAGACGCGGGAGCCTTCCGGGATTCTTCTCCGACCTCCAGAAGGCTCTCCAGAGGACCCTAGCGCACGCACGAGCCCGGCGAATCTCGCCGGCGACCAGTTCTTCCAGGATCCTCCAGAACCGTTAGATTCTCCTCCTCGCTCCAGATCTGATCTGAACCATTCATCTGCGGGGCACTGCCACCATCCGATCATCCCGAGGGTCGATCTTGACCGCTCGCGCAGAGAGAGAGGCACCAGCTAGCCTCAACCGTCAGATTCGCCACGCGTCCTCCTCTCAGCCGTCGATTCACCAAGAGTATCTCCACCACGCTTCGTCACCGTCAGATCTGCCACGTGGAATATTCTCCACCGTTCGATCAGGCCAGCCCTTCCAGAGTTAAAGTCGCACCCATTCTCCACCGTCCGATCAGCCACGTGGCGCACATCAGGCCGTCGATAATAATAAAAGGGGTAAATTCATCTTAGGCCCCTCTGTTTGTTTTATTTCATTTTAGTCCTGTAATTTTTAAATTAAGTTGTTTATTTTCTGGGATATTTGCATTAAGGACCTCGTACTTACTTTATTTGCACTTATACCCCTGTCTACGTGGACCACGTGCTTCGTCACGTGAACTTTATTGGGATATTTGCAATATAAACCCTGTAGTTTTGGATGTTACGGATTGGATAAAAAGTTTTCTTTATTTGCATTTATGCCCCTGTGCGTGATTTAATTCCCCATGTGCGATATTTTTTTGGGGTTATTTGCAGATAAGCCCCTGGACTTTTGGTACCTGTTACCAATAAGCCCTCGGAACTTATTTTTTCTTACATTTGGGTCCCTGAGTGCCCCAGACACGCGCCTCGCGCGTGATTTCTTGGGTATTTTGCACCAGGACCCCCAGAACTTTGGGTATTTGCACTTTGGTCCCTGTGCACAGTGCCCCCCTTTATTTTTGAATAAAATATCAAATCACCTCCAAATTCGATGAAAATTAGACACATGGCTCCTGCCATGGTGTAGAATTTTTGTGAATTTTTGAGGACGTTTTTGATTTCATTTGCTATTTTTAAAAATTCAAAAACCCTTATTTTTGCTACTGTTTAGAGTCATAAACCCCAAAAAAATATCAAAACCCTTTTAAAAATTCCATAAAAATTAGTTACTGTTTATTTTGTGTTCCTTGATTTTCTAGCTAATTTTAACTATTTTTCATTGAGTAAAAACCCTAAAAACTTAAAAACACCTCAAAACTCCTAAAAATCATAATAAATAATTTAAAAACTCAAAAACAATAATTTTGGTGCTCAAATTTTCCTTGTTTTCTCTAGTATACAGGAAAATTACCTCCAGGTCCCTTTGAGATCCTTAGATATTTTATCTTTGGGTTTTGGGCCTGGCTGGACAGTACACCTTGCTTTTCGCACTGTTTGATTTTTAGGAAATAAAATAAACATCAGAAAAATCTCAAAAATTCACCAAAAACATAAAAAAATATAAAACACATAAAAATATTTTTGTCTGAATTTTTGCTTGCTTTTTAATGCATTAAATAAATTGTTCAACTTAATTGTTTGTGTGCTTTTCCTGTTTTCTTTATATTCCAAAAATCCTAAAAAAATATAAAAACCCTTAAAAACACTAAAAAATACTCTCTCGGATTTCTGACTACATCGTAGGCCGCAAGGCCAATCTGTGCTCCTTGTGTTCGACCCTGGGTGCTATACCAGGTTAATCTCATAGCTAGGACCGCACTTCGTGTTTTGATCTCTGATTTATTTCGTGGTTCGATATTTTTCTTGATATACTTAGCCCGAGTGATTGAGGTCGCGACGACCATTTCTTTACCTTTACCTTAGTCGTCCGGGCGGTTATCAAATTGCTCTCCCAATACAATGAAGTGAATCAATTACGTTTGATTTTAGAGGTCAAGTTCAATTAGCAGTCCCATTTTTAAAATTTTTGGTTTTTCTATTTTTTTTGGAATTTTTTTTTTATTTTTAATGAAAGTAGTATTTACAAATATATACATTATAAAAATAAATATGAATAAAATATATACAACAAGTATATGGGAAAACTGTACAAAACACCCCAGAAAATTGAATTTTTAACCGTAACTCCAAAAAGTACGAAACCACAGCCATTTGAAAGATAATTTAATTTATAGTATGATGGAAGTGAGTTTGGTTCAATTTGAGCTTGTATGGAGCCGGAATTGATGTTTCAATTATCACTTTGTGGCTTTTTCTAGGTGTAATTATTTGCAATATATACGCTAATTTGATTTACAAATATTTTTATTATTTACAACGTATTTTTATTTACAACTTTTATTTACAAAAATAATTAGTTTGAGGTCAAATTATGTGCAAATAAAATAATGTAAGTTTTGTACAAATATACATGAAAAATATTTACAAGATATTTTTGATTTTTCTGACAAACGACCCTATCTCCCCCTACTTTATTCCTGGTCGATCAGGTCAAGTCTTGACCTTCTCTCGGGGTTTGGGTCAGTCTGTATTTATTGCATAACTACATCCTTTATTTTTCTTTTCTTTTTCTTTTCTTCTTTATTTTTTTATTTATGTACAAAAAGTGTTAAAAATGCAATTTTAACAAATGCATGCAAAATGGTAAATTTATGAAATTAATGGGTATTTACAGGTGTTTGACTAAGAAATTGAAGCTAAAATAAAAGAATAAAGGCGATGAATCGTGGATTCATCAAAGGCAGAGGAGGAGGAGAGGCGGAGGAAATGAAGGATGAGTTTTTACCCTATGGACATAAACTACACCCCATCCATATAGTACATGAATGCGAGAAATTGAAAGTATATGGATATTCACAAATACCACTAAAGCCCTATACTCTGCAAATGATCTGCATGTGATGATGCGAGATGAACATGTAACCCATCAACGGGAGATATCTTGAAAACATAAGGCACATTTGGTGGGTTTTAAAAACAAAAGACACATTTCCTACGGTTTTAACAGATCTAAGAACATGCGGATCATACAGGAGATTTAATTCCTAAACTCTGGGGAAAAATATAAACTATGGAAAGACTTCAATAATCATAGATACCTCGACTGCAAATTTCGAATTGTGTACCTCATGTTTATTCTTGGATCTATTAGATTTTCAGGGGATGGAAGAGACGATGAGAAGATCCTCACTTGAAGGCAGAGGAGGAGGAGAGGCGGAGGAAATGAAGGATGAGTTTTTACCCTACGGACATAAACTACACCCCATCCATATAGTACATGAATGCGAGAAATTGAAAGTATACGGATATTCACAAATACCACTAAAGCCCTATACTCTGCAAATGATCTGCATGTGATGATGCGAGATGAACATGTAACCCATCAACGAGAGATATCTTGAAAACATAAGGCACATTTGGTGGGTTTTAAAAACAAAAGACACATTTCCTACGGTTTTAACTGATCTAAGAACATGCGGATCATACAGGAGATTTAATTCCTAAACTCTGGGAAAAAATATAAACTACGGAAAGACTTCAATAATCATAGGTACCTCGACTGCAAATTTCGAATTGTGTACCTCATGTTTATTCTTGGATCTATTAGATTTTCAGGGGATGGAAGAGACGATGAGAAGATCCTCACTTGAAGGCAGAGGAGGAGGAGAGGCGGAGGAAATATATAGTACATGAATGCGAGAAATTGAAAGTATACGTATATTCACAAATACCACTAAAGCCCTATACTTTGCAAATGATCTGCATGTGATGATGCGAGATGAACATGTAACCCATCAACGGGAGATATCTTGAAAACATAAGGCACATTTGGTGGGTTTTAAAAACAAAAGACACATTTCCTACGGTTTTAACAGATCTAAGAACATGCGGATCATACAGGAGATTTAATTCCTAAACTCTGGGAAAAAATATAAACTATGGAAAGACTTCAATAATCATAGGTACCTCGACTGCAAATTTCGAATTGTGTACCTCATGTTTATTCTTGGATCGATTAGATTTTCAGGGGATGGAAGAGACGATGAGAAGATCCTCACTTGAAGGCAGAAGAGGAGGAGAGGCGGAGGAAATGAAGGATGAGCGCTACATGACGGGGTTTGCGAAGGGACCGACGATGGCCGGTGGAGGGGGATTGCTTGAAGCCGTGGGAGACATGGTGATGGGGATCGCGCAAACGGCGAGGGACCTCTTGATGGGTCATCAGTAGCGACGGGTCGATGATGAAGATGAAGTAGGTAGAGTATGGCTTTTTCCTACTATGTTATATTTGTTTACGTACGTAGATGATAGTAAATGTTGCATGCTTGTGTATGGTGCATGGATATGTAGGTTCTTTTGGATGTATATACATGCAGCTCTGTTTGCACGGGAAAAAAGTTTTTCTATACTCAAATAAGAGAACCTTATGTTTATTCTTGGATCTATTAGATTTTCAGGGGATGGAAGAGACGATGAGAGGATCCTCACTTGAAGGCAGAGGAGGAGGAGAGGCGGAGGAAATGGAGGATGAGCGCTACATGACGGGTTTGCGGAGGGACCGACGATGGCCGGTGGAGGGGGATTGCTTGAAGCCGTGGGAGACATGGTGATGGGGATCGCGCAAACGGCGAGGGACCTCTTGATGGGTCGTCAGTAGCGACAGGTCGGTGATGAAGATGAAGTAGGTAGAGTATGGCTTTTTCCTACTATGTTATATTTGTGTACGTACGTAGATGATAATAAATGTTGCATGCTTTTGTATGGTGCATGGATATGTAGGTTCTTTTGGATATATATATACATGCAGCTCTGTTTGCACGGGAAAAAAGTTTTTCTATACTCAAATAAGAGAACCTTAGCACAGCAGCAACTCAGATGAGATGGTGAAATCAACAACAATCTCGTAGCAATGGAAAAAGTAGAGTGAGTAAGCATACCTTAGAAATAATGTCGGAGGGGAGGATGATGTGCGATAACAAAGCGAAGGCACCACAGATAACACCCGATTGCAGAAAAGTGACGTAAATAGGAAGATCTGAAGTGCAATGTCGGCATGGGCAGCTTGCGTGCATGGCTAAAACGGGACGAACCTTCGGCTGTAGGGCACGTGCCTCATGCACTAAGTGCATGAAGTGCGTAAAGGTTTCAGTGACTACACGCAAACAGCCCATGCAAAAGGAAAAAGGCGGATGCATACTACTGTAGCAAGTCGAAGAAGAAGGCAGGCGGGATTTAAGGGCAAACCGGGAAATAATGGAGGGTAAAATCGCAAATTTAATACGGGGAATTAGTAGCCGACATTGAATGAAATTTGTCTGCCGCGAATTTGCATACTACTGTAGCAAGTCGGAAAAGAAGGCGGGGCGGATTTTAAGGGCAAATCGGGGAATAATGGATGGTAAAATCGGAATTTTAATACCGAAAATCAGTAGCCAACATTGAATGAAAATTGCATGCCACGAATGCCACGAACGAAATTTGTCCGCCGCGAATTTGCTACAGTAGCATCCCCACGCGCTATAATATAGAGTATAGATGTCAGAAAAATGGTGAAATCCATTTATGGGTGAAGAGGGAAGACACACGGGAGTAAATGTTGGAGAAGTCGAAGGAGGCAGATTTAGTATTATTGTATCCAATGTAGAGCATGGAGTAAATGCACGTGTCAGAGTACAGTAAAACTCATTATGGGATAAGAGGGCAGACATGTAGGAGTAAATGCGAGAACAAGGCGAAGAAGCCGAGAAGTCGAAGGAGGCGGATTTAGTATTGTTATATCAAGCAGAGAGCATAGAATAAATGCATGTATCACATAATAGCAAAATCCATTCATGGGATAAGAGGGCAAACATGTCGGACTAAATACGGGGGAAGGTGAAGAAGCCCAGATTTGGTATATTTAAGAGATATTATTATTACTACTAGATAATAGACAACAATACATAGTTTATTATCATTAGATTATTGATAGTTTATTAATTATTATTTAAAATAGACAGATAATATTATAGACAAAAGATAGATTAATAGATCATTAAAATTAGTAGATGAGTTTAATAGGTACTTGTAGTTCAAAGCATATTAAAGCATATTAAATTTATTAGATAAATTATTAATTAAAGGCATTCAATCATTTTCATAATTTATTGTTTCAAGTCATTTTATAGTGAAACAACGAATACTCATGTATGTTAGATTGGCCCAAAGATAGATTGACTTACTAAATTATTAGAACAATCTATAACATATATTAAGTAGGGGGTCTTGCCCCCCACCTATTATTATTTGTCCGTTACATTCCACGTTTGCCCTTCCGAGGCCTACCTTCCTTCCAAGATTGCCCTTTGCTTTCCCAATAATACCAGCGCCGTCTAAGATTGCTTCGCGGCCTTCGCCTTCCTGTGCTGTTCACGACCCCTAAAAATCTTGCACTTCTCCGCTTGGACCCCCTTCCCGATGTCCCCACTCCACCACCCCGCTCCCTCTTCGCCAACCACCACCCACTCTTAGCCCTCCCCTCCACCATCATCTCATCTCTTCGATTTCTCCTCCGTCATCTCCGTCGTCCATCCACCATACACGTGGCTCTCTCCGATCCGGTTCCATTCGACTGCCATGTCCCTATTCCAGTCTTGGCTTTTCCGGAAACGCCAACATCTTTTCGAAGTCTATGTCATCCTCCATCACCGCACGATTCTGGATGACGAGTCATCCAATCCCAATGGATACACTGAAGTGCAAGCCAGCGAACTATCTACGAGGATTCAAAAGCTGAAGCAGCTCAGGATGAAGTAAATTCGTCCCAGCGGTACCCGTGGAAATTTATTCCACTGAACCCCCAGACGAACTTATAATTTATTAAATGCCTCAAGGAAGCCATCACTTCAAGTCACGGCTTCCATTGGGGTATGTTTACATGCGATATATTTACATGGAAGCCGCCTCTTGAAGATGCGGCTTTGGCCAAAACCGAAGCCGCATCTTCAAGAGGCGGCTTCCATGCGTTTTTTTCCCATGTAAATAAACCCCAATGGAAGCCGTGACTTGAAGTGACGGCTTCCTTGGGGTACTTAACAAATTATAAGTTCGCCTGGGGGTTCTGTGGAATAAGTTTCCACGGGTACCGCCCAGGCGAATTTACTTCAGCTCAGGATAGTGGATTTGAATGAGAGCGGACTATGGGCGACATCGAGATCGTATTGTCCGAGCTTAAGAATGTCAAGCATGCCAAATTGAATGGGGCAGCTCGGGGTGCCTAAAGATTGAAGGTACATTTGCATGTTCAAGCATAGAGGTATTGCGTGACACCATGTCACATTCGTCTTACCAACTTCAACGTAAACCATAGGAAGATATAAGTTCTCCAAACTGCTCTCAGTACTCTGTTTTTAGTTGATTTGATGCCAATATTGCTAACAACCCTGTACTTCACGATAGGCCTAACCCCGTAAATTTTAGTAGTGTCATGCTTGACTGCAACAGGATGTTTAAAAAAATGTGGACTTTGGATGTGAGCTACAATCACATCAGCAGGGAGTTGCTAGAGTTCGACACTTTTTTGAATCTTAGGATCTTTTGATCCAGGCATAATAACCTCAGTGGATCACTCCTCCGTGAACTGTTGGGAGTTCCGTTCCGATGGCAAAACTTTCTATCAGAAAATCCCGCATTTTCCCTTGCTCAAATTCAAAAATGATGGCTACTTCCAACTAAATTCAAACACGTGTCCCCATTCTTCACAAACCCACCACCTCTTTTGGGCCTTCTCCTCGATTGCCATGTCATTGCCCTCCTCTCCACAGCAACGGTATCATGGCTTTTGTTTCGCTTGCAGGAGCATGTTTGATCATGCCTACATGTCATGGAAGGTTTTCCTATGATTTACTTTGACGTTGTCATTCGTTCTTTTAATTTTGTAATATGTCATAACTATGATATGACAAACTTAAGAAGGCAGTAATTAACTTTATAACTAAATACATTTTCAATTTGTATTAGTACCATAACGTGATCATGATGTTGTTAGTACATACACGTATTCTGATTACAGTCACGATCAATGTTCAAAGGCAACAATATATTTTGTCAAATAGTATTCCCTTGTGGGATTGTGCCCCCTTCTCCAATGTCTGGTGGCAAACTTGCCAGATCTCTCACTTTACCTTTCTATGAATGGGACAACGTCTGTTCAGAACAATCCCGTTGTCAAAAAATGCAGTGTTGTGAAACTGAATATATATGATTATGAGCATATATCGAATGCCCATGCTCGTCGTAATTTTGTCTGTTTTTACTTTGATATGCCAATACTAATTTTGTCATGTTTTTATCAGGAACCCTTTCCTGTACAGGAGCTATATTTGATTGTTGATGTATTGGCATAATAGTTGATTGTTGATGTCGCAAAATATCAACATGCACTGCGATAAGTAGTTGCTTCTTTAGCATTCCCCTTAGGGACAAGATGAAGTAGTAGGTGCTTTAGCATTCCCCTTAGGGACACGGTAATAAGTTTATCATATATGTTATCTACAAAATCCTCATTAATTGTTACCAAACTGAAAGGATTCCAAAGAGAGGCTGCTCCTAACATAGGGAAATTACGGGTTGGACATTCTTCTCTATGTATTGAATTAGCTGAGATGGTACCATTTTACAAAATATTATACATATACATGCATACTACGTCTAACTCTAATTTTCCCATGGCATGCCCATGGCTACAGAGTATGAATGTCTGAATCACGTGGGTTGTCAAACAGACACTTGAGATACTAAACTCCCAGCATCATTTCTGCAACCAAAGATCGACATATAAAAGTTAATAAGGAGTTCACTAACTAAAGTAAATGAATTAATTCAAAAAAAAATCAACACCCATATGTGTTGCTCCCACCACCATCCAAGATGGCGACATTGTGCTCGATGACAACAAAGACGGGTTCTGGGTAGGGGAGGTGCCATCATATGATAACTTCCATGAGTCGATGCGATATGAGGGGATGTTGGAACCCGAATTCGACGACAATAGGAGCATGGATGCGCGGCGGATCGAGCAAATAAAATGTTGCTCAACCTATGTGATTAATGCCATGTACTTTCATGTTGGTATATACAGTCACTCATATTGGTATATATACCTTTATACTTATTCATGTATCTTCATCATTATGTTATCAATTTGATTTTAAATATAACTCCAAAACTGGAGTTGGAAAAGCTTGCATTAAATTAACATTATACAATGGCATACTTAAAACATAAGTTTAGTAATTTATTATTATTGATAGAGTTAGGGAACACAATGTCTGGCTTTGCTTTGCGGCCTTCTCAAGGAAGTGTACACATCTTACATACATGTTTGCACAACGGAACTGTTGCAAAGTTGTTCCTTCTTGGGAAGTTCGTGATGTGTTGACTACATTCTGTTAAATATCAACATGGTCACAAAAGCCGAGGAAAAATATTCAAGTATTTGCTATTTAAGATTGACAGAGGCTTTTCTTGGGATGAATTTCACAGGGTATCTATGCTAGGAGGTTGAAGCTTCCGATTTTTTATTACCCTTATTTCTCTAATTAAATTCTGCTTGGAGACCTTGACGAGTAGATTTGGAAGTGCAGACAGCTTTCCAAAAACAGAAATACAAAGTTAGAGGAATTACCAAAGCGTTCCGATGACTCCCCGTAGAGAGAAAACGCCCCACGTTACCGGCACATAGGGTGTTGGCGTGCCACTCCTAGGATACGACGATCCCACACTTGTGTATACTTGATCTTGCACCTATTCGTGTTTTTATAGTGTTGTGAGATAGATTTATTAAATTTTTGCAAAAGAAAGAAAGTAAGAGGCAAGCCATTGTTTTTTAAAAATATAATATTAAAGAAGTAAACGAAGATAGCATCGACTAAAATATCCGTAATTTACATGGATATAAGTCCATAAGATAATATATTCTAGGATTTTTTTCAAAAAATGTAAGAATAATAATGAACGAAAAATAAAACTAAATAAGAAACATGTTTTATATAAATTACTGCACAAACTAAATCGAGGCTCAATTTTTTTATAGCTTTTTTCCTTAACATTGAAAAGATGTAAAATGGTTTCCATGAAGAAATCCAAACTACCTCACCATTCTAATTGAAAGGACAAACGTTCGTATATGTTACATATAGAAGTTACATATAGAAGTTATTATCATCACCGCCTCGCTTATCATTATATTTTTCAACTGAGTAAAAAAATATGGGGAAAATATCTAATATTTTTTGAACATTTGTAAGTAAGATAATGTATTCTTTTGACTTGAAAAGCTTTGTAAACTGCTTTTTACAGGAAATCAAATTACCTCACCATTTCAAAATAAAAATATATATTTACTAGTGCAAATACCAAATTCATCACCGTTCTCTCTTTTATAGTGCTAATATTTTGTTATCAACGAACAAAAGGACATACCATTATCAGAGATTTCAACAATAAAAAAAGAAGGAAAAAACTCTCAAGGTAAGATAAGACGAACAACATATTATGTAGAAAAAATAATGAAGAAGAATGAAACTATCTGAATCATAATATAGACAACCACTTTTGCTCTGATTAGTAGAAACAAAACAAAACATGTTACCAATAGAGTAACTAAAATCTTCAAAGTAGTGAACACAATGGGAATGAGTAATCGGCTTTTACCAAGAGAAGTTGAGATTCAGCATCAATATTTACTTGCGTAGAAGATCAAAACCTTGCTTTCTTTAATCATGGGAAATATATGTGCCAGTACGATGTGGTACAATGGGGATACATGGTCAAATTAAAAGAAGTACACAGTCTTCTCTAAGTATGACCTTCTCCACAGAACCACATGTCAATAAATGGGGAAGAAACCTAGCCTTACTAATACTAATTAACGAGGTCCTTATCAAGTCTAGCGATGACTCCATTGGGAGCAATAGAGCTCTTCGTCCATGACCCCATGAAATGAGTTCAAGAAGGATAATAAGACCTCCTTTATTTATACAGGAGACTGTTAAGGCTTGAGATGTTTCAAAGTGGGTTACAATCCCACATCCCATTATTCCAAGCAAAATCAAATCCTATAAAGAGAGGTGTGGTTATGTGTGGTGGACCAGTTCTCTAGAAATGCAATAGTAAATGAACCAGAATTATTTGGACGAATCTTTGAATCAAACCTAGCAAACCAGATTCACACTCTCTTGAATCTCCAAGTATAAGCCACAATATTGCCCTTAAATCAGAGGCAATTATAAAGTTCCGACCCGCATTGTTCCAAGCAAATCAAATCCTACCAATTCGAAATGTTGTTGCGCTTCTTTGCATCGCGAAGGAACACCGATAGACAATCATTTTTTCCACCAGTGCTCTATCTAGTTTGCACAACTACACTCATATCAAATTACTTTTATGATATGTTTACAACACAAGTCATATAAATTTTGTCGATTACCTCATATATACTTCATACTGGCGTGTACCTGCGCTTCGCGGCAATTCAAAGAACGTAGTGTTAATGTAATATGTATTGAATTAATCGATAAAATTATTATCATTTAATCATCTTGTTAATTGTTCTGTTCGTGTAAGTCTATTGCAATCATTGGCAAATTTTAGCTTAAATAAACCTCTAAGACATGTGAAATATAAAGTTTACATATAATATAATGAAATGTCTGATCCATATACATAATTATTATTAGGTATAAACTTTGAATTTTAATCATAAATTACAAAGGATATTATAATACAAGAGTAAATTTATGAGATAAAAATGGAAAAATAAAATACATCAACTAAATAAAACCTCGCTAAGTTAAAGGAAAAGCTCAAAATAATATGTGGTAGTTGTAAAAATTAGTGCTAATATTGAAAAAATATTAAAACAATAAAAATACATATTTTTCATATAACAAATGCGTGAGTATACCATATTTGTAAAAAATACAAATATGATCTTTCATATAATTTTTTATTTCATATCAATCTTTTATTTATGTTGTTTATATATATAATTCCTATATGAATTAGTTAACCGTTATTAATGTTTGGAAACAAAATTCAATACAAATATATTCCATCTTTATTTGATATTATCTTGAATTAAAATGTTATGTAAGCTATTATCTATTTCAATAAAATCATTGTTGTATATCAAACTATATTTAAAAAATAAGATACTCACGATTGAGAAATGCCAATGGAAAATGGCTACGTAATTTCAAAATGCTAATATGTATCTTATGTAAATTTTTATATTTCAATATTAAGATATATATCAAACATGTCTTCAATGTATATATTAGAATATGTATATATATCATATATTAATATTTTCTTATTATGGTAATATTTGTTTGTATAAATTTTAGTTTTTTTATAAAATTAAGTATTGTTAATGTTTATCTATGTTAATATAAAGATATTTAAATAAAAACGAAACTTGGTAGATACATGCTACTTTTTCCAAAATATTAAACGAATAATCTCATAACTTATATATTTATAGACCATTATGTCAAGATGCGTATATATCGTAGATTAAACTTTTAATAGAATTTATAAAAAAATGAATTATGTTGTTATAAGAATTTATAATTTAATTGAAATCATTAAGATAAAAATATTCTTTCATTTTTTATTACTTGATATATTTTATATATTAGATATATTTAAATTATTATTTTTAACATAATTATTCAAACTATGATGATATATGCTTTAGAAATCCATAAACATTTAAATTATATGAGAGGTAGTGGAAAAAATATCATTCCATTCGATTGATGGGTATAGTTAAAATAAAATCTAATAGTTGTATGTCACACCCACTTTGAAAAATGATAAAAAAATAAGTTATATATGTATTATATTATAAAAATATTTATTACCATATCATTTTAGATTTTTTAATATTTATTATTAATAAAATATTAAAATAAGTGAAATTATATCATTATCATTTTCATGAAAGTGGATAAAACTGATTATAGAGTATAAATAAATGACAGACAAATATGTATATATAATATTGATATAACAAATATATAGGAGAAATATGAGATTTATAATTTTTAGTTTAATAAATATAAAAGATATATATATGTATATATGAATATTGATGTAATAAATATAAAGGAAAATATAGAATTTATAATTTTTAATTTAACAAATATATTAGTGGAGAGAGAGAGAGAATAGTGGAGACTGGGGAGAGAGGGATTGAGATGAGCGTGATTTAGGCGTTTGAGAGAGAGAAGATAAATGGAGAAGAGAGGAGAAAAGGATGTCATGGTGGAGAGAGGGGAGAGAGAGTGGAGAGAGAGAGGGAGAGAGTAGGAGTACTTGTTTTGAGAGAGAGAGAGAGAGAGAAAGAGAAAATGAAGAGCGAGAGAGAGGGAGTAAATAGATGGAGAGAGGGGGAGAGAATCTACCCCTCTCCTCTCCATTCTGCATCGGTTTCCACTCCAACTCCTTTATCTTGTTCTCTCTCTCTCTCTCCATCTTTTCTCTCCCACGTCCCTCTCTCTTTCCTCTCTCTCCTTTTGTCTCACTATCTCTTCTTTTAACAATATAAAATCCTCTTTCTATCCTTTCTTTTTTCTCTCCAACGTCTCTCTTTCCTCTCTCTCGTTTTATCTTCCTCTCTCTTTCCTCTCCTCTTATCTCCATCCCTCTTCTTTTTACAATACAAAATCTTCTCTCTCTACTTCCTTTTATGTCACACATCTCTTCTATTTCTTATCTCCTCTTTATCTCTCTCTTTCTAAATTTATAATTATACAAAAACTCTTTCTCTTGCTCTATCTTTTATCTTTCACTCTTCTCTTTATCTCCATCTCTCTTTGAAAATTTATAACAATCTCACAAATCAAAAGCAAGCTAATTTAAAGGGATTTTATTTATATCTTAATAAATTTGTATTAATTAAGTTACATACTATAAAATTTTAATAAAAATATATCAAATTGTCTAATAATATACTATATACAGTATTATAGTTTATTTGAAAATTATATGATCTTATATTTTTAATAAATCAAAAGTCAACCTAAAATCACATAAACTTTACATGAAATTTAAATATTTTTTTTGAAATTCCATAAGATCTTTCTTTCTCCTATCTCGAAAAGCGCCCTTAACCCCGTATATATAGTTTCCGAGTGAGAACCATGCAAGTCTCGTAATCAGACCAGGGATTAAAGGTTCAGAGCCTTAGCTTACTGAAGTTGACAAGCCTAAGTGGCGAGCAACTAAATGTTACTGTAGAAATTATGTTATTATTCCGAGATATGAGTTTTTTGTTGGTTTTGATGATCTCAAAGCTCCAATTTTTAGAGAAATTTACTTAACCGGTATGTGGAATTACATTATAATGACAAATTAAATTTCATTGCATCATCTTACTTTTTTTTATAATTATCCTATATCTTTAGGAGATACTATTCCATTAATTATCACAGTAATTCACATACATTCATAAATAGAAGACAAACACAAGAAAAATGTAGAAAATAAATAGTTAGGTTTAAATTTTGATGTCTAATACAATTAATATTATACATAGATACTGTTAAAATTTAAAAAACAGTATTGTGGATTGACTATTTTAAATCTAAATGTGAACAATGTTAAATAAACATTCTGGGATTCATTATGAGAGGCTCAAGGTTCCCTTATATAAGAGAAGAACCATGGGGTAAATTACAGGAAGAAGAAAAGAAAAATAGAAAATTACAAAAGATATTTGCTAAAATAGTAACTATCTCAACACTCCCCCTCAAGGTGGAGCATAGATATCAATAAAGACTCAGCTTGGAACAACATCTTTGATAAGGTCCTCTCGCTAGAGCCTTTGTAAGTATATATGTTGTCTAGTCTCCAGAGCTGATGTGCGTAGTAGTAATAATTGAAGGATATTGTGAATCCTTAAGCGCATCACGGAAGCGTGTCGATCGCATCATATGCAATCGGAGCAACTAGTCGTACTAGATGCTAGATGCAGCGGAAATTAAAATTTTTTAATTTTAAAGATGAAACCACATGATCACGAGAACACTTCTCGGATTGTTTCATCAAACCACAAAGTACAAGGAATACCTCTTGAAGCGTGGTTGTGATCGCGAGATCCCAAAGTAGAGATCCTCCTATCTTAAGTCCGACCCACGGAGAATGCGCTTGCGGGCACGATGATGAGTCGCGTCCTTCCCGCAATCCTTTGACGAAGATCCAAGCGTCAAGGCACAGCAAAATGATCTCCTTCCTAATACACAAAGTGGACGGCCACTTGAATATTAGGGAGACTCCACGAGAATGAGAGAAAGAGAGAGAGAGAGAGTAGAGTTCTTCAACTCAAGAATGTTGTTGTAACTTGGAAAGGCTACCCTAGCCTTCCTTTTATACTAGTTTAGGATCCAATGGATCTCAATCCATGGGACACATGGATCCAAGGGCTATGCTTGGTCCATGCTAAATCAATGGCTATGATTGATTATGTTGCAACATTATCAACACAATTATAATTAACCAATTAAGAGATAATGTGATAATTAAAATGGAGTCAACCAACCACCTTCAAAAATAGGGGGCATCACCCATGAACAATTCATGGGTGGCGCCACCTATGCATGGTGGTTATTTGGCTCCCTTTTATTTATCTTATTATTTCTTAATTAATCACAAAAAAATATTCACCAAATTAATTCCAAATTAATTTGTGAATATTTCAATCATGCCATTGAATATTATGTGAATCATATTCACAACCCAAACTAATAAGTAAATTGCATTTCCAATTAATTAATAAATGCGAATCCAATCCACATTATTAATTAACAAATGCTATTTACATAAATTCTCTCTCTTATATATGTATATTATAAATCACATTTATAACATACATATATCATGGATAGTGTTATCCACATTCTCTTAATCCTTGATAATTAAATCCAATTTAATTATCTTAGATAATCATTTTCATAATATGAATCATATTCATATTTAAGCTTGATAATTAAATCATATTTAATCATCAAGTCCTTGCTTGGATATTTCATCAAAAGAATTATTCTTGAACCCTTTCAAGAATAATGTGCTTTCTCCGCAGATACTTGGAGATAAGGACAGGGTGATTACATTATTCCATGTATAGTGACTTGCATGTTGAGATATTATCTCAAATCCAGATCGAACGAACCTCCCACAGATGCTTGATTAAATCAAGACCGCAAATCCAATCTTCTCATTGAATCTGAATCCCATACAGACCAATGTCCAACACTTGGACTAAGATCGGATTGCTTTTCTACTGAAAGGAATCACTAAAATCCAGACCTGTTTCATCACTCCCTCGGAATGGAAGCGTCATGGATATACAATCGTTTATGATCACATCACCTTTCAGGTATTCCCAATACCTGTACATCCTACATACTGGAAGACCCATGATCAACCCGAAGATCAAGATCATTTTATACTGTCTTCTTCAGGGTTTAATCATTAAGTTTCTCAATCTTGGTCATTGGGATTTGGTATCGATCATATGCTTTCCCAAAGCATATATCATACCTTCAAATTCATGTCATGCTTCCAAAGCACGACGACCATGCATGGAATTTGATCGGTCCCAATACCTCATGAGTGAGCTCATGTCTTCCGGTTCATAAGTGAACCTGTATGATCCCTTTGAGAGATCATATTGCTCATACACCCTTATATGCACACCAGCTCGGCGGTGTATAGACCTTGGTTAGGTCATCAACCTATTGGTCTGCCAAATGTACATACTCAGACATATAGCAATATATCTGTCTCCGGTCAGAGGATGCGTGCCTATGCTGTGACAGCATTCAACATAGGACTTAGGTTATCTCGATCTCGTTAGGTCAACCCATTGACCTAACTAATCTGACACCTCTGAATCACTATTCCCATGCAGAGGACCTGCATCAAGAGGTCGGTCAGATATCAGCCTATGTGAGAAAGGATTGCCATCTCCTACTCAGGCTGGAGATCTCCACTTGACAATCATTTGACGGTGCTTGATGAGTCCTCTATCTAACTCTTTAGATATTCATCCAAACACCAGCCTCTATGATTCATTTAATGAATCAACAGCTATATGATCATCAAGCTGGCCATGGTACATAACCCTAATTGTACAGAGGGACCTTATAGTGCATTCATTCATATAATTTCAGAAAGGGAGTGAAACATCAATAACTTTTATTGATAAACTTAAATATTACAATAACATTTATTGTAAGAATGGTTCACCCAGGGCTCACAAGTCTAACAATCTCCCACTAGCCCTCAGAACCATTCAGGTACAATCCGTAAACCCATACTCAATACATGCTGGTCAAAAACCTTCTGTGTCAGAGGTTTGGTAAGAGGATCAGCAATGTTCTCGGCAGAGGCCACCTTGGTGATGATGATATCACCACGCTTTTGAATCTCCCGAATGATGTGGTATTTCCTTTCCACGTGCTTGCTCTTTTGATGGCACCTGGGTTCCTTTGCTTGGGCAATGGCTCCAGTGTTATCGCAGAGTAACGGGACGGGAGTATCAGAGGAAACTACGCCAAGCTCCAAGATGAACTTGCGTAACCACACCGCCTCCTTTGCAGCATCCGATGCGGCAATGTATTCGGCTTCTGTTGTTGAATCCGCCGTAGTGTCCTGCTTCTTGCTTCTCCAGCTCACAGCACCACCGTTCAACAGGAATACAAACCCTGATGTCGACTTTCGATCATCAATATCTGATTGGAAGTCTGAATCTGTATATCCCAAGACTTGGAGATCACCATCCCCATAGACCAAGATGTAATCTTGCGTCCGTCTTAGATATTTGAATATGTTCTTTACTGCATTCCAGTGTTTTTCTCCATAGCAGGATTGGTAACGACTTACCACTCCCACTGCATGGCAGATGTCTGGCCTAGTACACATCATGGCATACATCAAGCTTCCTACGACTGATGCATAAGGGCATCCAGCCATGGCCTTCTTTTCCTCAACACTTTGAGGAGCCATCCCTCTGGACAGATGGATACCATGTCCTAAGGGGAGGAATCCTTTCTTCAAACTATCCATGCGGAATCGTTCAAGAATCTTCTTGATGTATCCATGTTGTGATAATCCCAATATTCTCTTTTCTCGGTTTCTGAACAACTTCAGGCCTAAGATGTAAGAGGCTTCTCCAAGATCTTTCATCTCGAAGGTATGGGATAGCCAAATCTTCACACTGGTCATCATTCCTGTATCATTCCCAATGATAAGGATATCATCTACATAAAGCACGATGAACACAATAGCGCTCCCACTAAGATTCTTGTACACACAAGGTTCATCAGGGTTTTGCACAAAATCATAACTCTTTATGGTTTCGTCAAATCTGATGTTCCAGCTACGAGAAGCTTGTTTGAGCCCATAAATGGATTTCTTCAGCTTGCAAACTTTACCATCCTCAGCTATGAAGCCCTGGGGCTGCTCCATATAGATATCCTCCTTGAGGTATCCATTGAGGAAAGCCGTCTTGACGTCCATCTGCCAGATGTCGTAGTCAAGAGATGCAGCTATAGCCAGCAGTGTCCTGATGGACTTAAGCATGGCCACAGGAGAGAATGTCTCATCGTAGTTGATGCCTTCTCTCTGTGTGTAGCCCTTGGCTACGAGCCGTGCCTTGAAAGTCTCTACTTTCCCATTAGGTCCCCTCTTTCTCTTGAAGATCCATTTAAACCCAATGGGTTTTACCCCTTTAGGTGGATCCTCTAGGGTCCATACACCATTCTTATGCATGGAGTCAATCTCTGACTTCATTGCTAGCATCCATCTATCCATGTCATGATCCGCAAGTGCTTCATCATATGAAGAAGGATCATTGTCAGTCTCACCTGACACATGGAATCCATACCTTTCAGGTGGTGCAACCACCCTCGAACTCCTTGGAAGAGGTATGGGTGTTTCATCTTCATTTATCTCTTCAGTTTCTGGTTCAGGAATCTCAGAATCCTCAGGGGATTCAATGAGCTCCTCTACTTCATTCTTGTCTTGACCTTTAAGGAAATCATCCTCCAGAAATTTCACATCCCTAGAGACAAAAACCTTTTGGGTCTCAGGGTCATAAAGTTGATATCCAATACCATCTTTAACATACCCAATGAAGTAGCACTCACGAGTGCGAGATTCTAGCTTACTTGCGTCCACGTTCTTCGCATGAACCAAGCATCTCCAAACCCTCAAGTGATTGACACTAGGTTTGGTTCCATACCAGAGCTCGTGAGGAGTCTTTGGTATAGACTTGCTAGGAATCTTGTTTAGGATATATATTGCAGTCTCTACTGCATATCCCCAGAAACTAAGAGGTAAATGTGCTTTACTCATCATTGAACGGACCATGTCCATGATGGTCCTGTTGCGTCTTTCAGCAACACCATTAAGTTGGGGAGTTCCAGGAGGTGTGAGATTGGAGACAATTCCACTCTCTTTAAGGTATTCCTTGAATTCATCTGAGAGGTACTCACCACCTCGGTCAGATCGAATCCGTTTAATCTTCCTGTCGACTTGGTTCTCAACCAAAGCCTTAAACTCTTTGAACTTCTCAAAGGTTTCAGATTTATGACGTAGCAGGAAGATAAACCCGTATCGCGAATGGTCATCGATAAACGTCAAATAATATCGATAACCATTTCTAGTCGCGGTATTGAAGGGACCACATACATCAGTATGTATTAGGTCGAGAATACCCTCGCATCTCGTAATCTTGTTACGGAAAGGCATCGTGGTCATTTTACCTCGAATACAATGTTCACAGGTAGGTAAAGTTTGAACCTTTAGAAAATCTAAAGGTCCATCCTTTATCAATCTATTGATCCTATCAACAGATAAATGACCGAGCCTTTGATGCCAAATCATATTCGAATGATTTCCATTCTTCCTAGATCTCTTGGGGTTTTTATTATCAGTGGTAGTGACATTTATGATACATTCATTAATGCACAATTCATAGAGTCCACCAGAAGTCAGAACACCTTCCGCAACAAATTTATCATATTGATTAATGACTAATTTATTACAGAACAGGAAGGAGTACCCATATCTAACAAGCTTAGACACAGATATCAAGTTCCTCCTGACCTCAGGTACATAAAGACACTCTTTAAGTACTAGGACTCGACCACTAGATAACGACAGTCTGCATGTCCCGATGGTGACTGCTGCAACACTTGCATCAGATCCCATCTGGATAACTATCTCCCCATGCTCCAGATTCCTAGTTTCCAGAAACAAATGCAACGAATTGCATACATGAACAGAAGCACCAGAATCTATAACCCAACTTCCTTCTCGTCCAACGAGAAAGCTAGTTTCAATGATGAGAGTACATTTCATACCTGCTGGGGCTTTACCTTTGTCAGTGGACTTCAGGTAATCTGGGCAGTTACGCCGCCAGTGCCCCGGCTTCTTGCAGTGGTGACAGACATCGGTCTTTTTCGATGTCATCAGTGTGGAAGCACTAGAAGATGAACCAACTCATTGATTCTTCTTCTTTCTCTTCGAGGCTGGGCCCTTCTGAGAACCTTACTTCCGCCCGCGCTTTCCTCTCACCTGTGCAACCATTGCACTAGCAGAGGGGCCGTCCTTTTTCATGACGTCTTCTGCAGACTTCAATGCAGCTAACAGCCCAGCGTTTGTGAAGTCACCTTTGTTCATGTGGTAAGACACAACAAAGTTGTTGAAAGACTTAGGGAGCGAGAGGAGAATGAAATCAACTTGCATTTCAGAATCCAAGTAAGCTCCCAGGGTTTCCAGCTCAGAGAGGTACCCAAACATTTTGAGTACATGTTCTCTGACAGAGGTCCCTTCCTGCATCTTACAGCGAATAAGCTCTTTCATCACATTGTAACGCTGTGTGCGGTTTATGTCACCGAACATCTCCTTCAGATTCAGCATAATCTCTTGGCAATGGTTCATTTCCACATGTTGCTTCTGAAGCACATTGGATAATGACCCAAGGATGTAACACCTTGCCAGATTATGGTCTTCATCATATTTATCATTATATGATTTATCTTCATCAGTCACAGGGTTTGCTATCTTGTCCTTGCTAAGCACGTAGGAGATGCGCTCTGCAGAGAGAACAAGATCCAAATTTCGGATCCAATCCGAATAATTTGGTCCGGTCAACTGGTTGACCTCTAGAAGCCTGCTAAGTGGGTTCATGGACTTCATTTTCTGAAATTAAGAATGCACTATATTAGAATAATTATATATTCATTTTAAGAATATTTTGATTAAGGCATTTTAAATCAAATTTGTCCTGCCGTGTCGACTTTGAAAGATTATTCCCTTATTTTTTCTTTCAAAGTAAGAGATATACTTACCGCTATATCTCAAGCAAGATCTGGGATCTCCTCTCTATCCTTATCACATCCCAATAATATGAGAACCTGTGACTCGAATAAGAGAAGCGGGAACACATTCCGCCTTGCAAGTCCAACTTGCATTTCCCAATTCGGTCTTTAACATCCGGGCCCACCACCCCTAAGATGATGTTGACCCGTTGTTAATTAAACCAACCGTCAACAGGCTTAATACTCGCTATACGCAATCCAATATCGCCCCAATAATATGAGGACCCGATATTGGGGTCACTACGTATACGGCCTTACTCTTTCGAGAAGCAAAGAACCCGATCCAATTAAATCATGCACAGGATCTGTCACTTCGGACAGGCGTCTCCTATACACAACAACTGGCGACGAAATCCTTTGCCTTGACGGGAGACCATGGATGTCACTTATGTGATCCTCCACCTCATATTCAAATTTTATAATTAATTATCGTGAATCATATTCACATAATTAATTCTTCCAAGGGAAATACACATCTATTCAAAATAGAGTGTTTATTGGATATGATTAATTTAATCATATTAAATTAATCATTAATCCAAACATCAACAAACATGTCTTTTACTTGAATAGTAGGTATATTCTCAAAATACGTATTATTCGAATTTTAATAATTAGAAAAAATACATATTGTCTGTCTCCGGTATTATACAGTCCCTACCCGCTGTCATGGCCAGTACCGACGAGAGTAGGACGGACCACATACGTTGCAATCCGCGACCCCAATGCTCTCCGACTAGGCACCACATCCGCCTCGGGAAAGGATAATACCAGATAGACCATCATGTACTTTGAGATGTTCATGGGTTTTTCAACCGAAATTATACCATATAATATAAATCAAAACATTTTTGATTATAAGGAGATTTGCTAGACAAATCCCCAATCATATTCAAGCAAAAGGGTTTTTCATGTAAAAGTTGTCCTACAACTATTGTAGGATAAACTATAGTTTTTATGAAAGCAATGTTTGTTGATGAAACAATGATCAAGATCTAATATCTCATCATTGTAGTTTAGGCAAGTGTCATTCAATGAAATAATTATTTCTTTAAATATTTCACAAATATTTATCACTAATTATTCCAGAAAATTAACAATTAATTTTCATCATGATAATTGAATGACATATCACAAGGTTCAAGATCAAAATTGTTAATTTCCAGCAGTGACCCCCAATCACTAAAATTAACTTATCTTGATCAATTTAAATCCAAAAAATGCAAACTCAGTTTCCAAAGATTGCCTATTTGATTTATTAACGAACCCAAGTGATAATTCACGCATTTCAAGGCGGATTAAAACCGTAATTATCTCATCAATTACGTTCAAATCCACAGTTCCCGCAACAGTGAATATAGTCATATTCAAAAAGCCATATCTTGAGCAAATAAAGTCCAAATTTAGTAAACTCAAGTCCTATGGTTTCCTTGTTTAATGGGGAACAAAAACCAATTGAAAATTTCGTGTTTAAACATTTTAAACAGTACAGAAAAAATCAATTAGACAGAGGTGCGAAAATTGAAATGCAGTAAAAATTTCGCAACCCTTTCAAGAACCAAATCGTCTAAGGTGTATGGATCATATACAAAACCTTATTCAACCTGGCTCTGATACCACTTAAAGGATATTGTGAATCCTTAAGCGTATCACGGAAGCGTGTCGATCGCATCATATGCAATCGGAGCAACTAGTCGTATTAGATGCTAGATGCAGCGGAAATTAAAATTTTTTAACTTTAAAGATGAAACCACATGATCACGAGAACACTTCTCGGATCGTTTCATCAAACCACAAAGTACAAGGAATACCTCTTGAAGCGTGGTTGTGATCGCGAGATCCCAAAGTAGAGATCCTCCTATCTTAAGTCCGACCCACGGAGAATGCGCTTGCGAGCACGATGATGAGTCGCGTCCTTCCCGCAATCCTTTGACGAAGATCCAAGCGTCAAGACACAGCAAAATGATCTCCTTCCTAATACACAAAGTGGACGGCCACTTGAATATTAGGGAGACTCCACGAGAATGAGAGAAAAAGAGAGAGAGAGAGTAGAGTTCTTCAACTCAAGAATGTTGTTGTAACTTGGAAAGGCTACCCTAACCTTCCTTTTATACTAGTTTAGGATCCAATGGATCTCAATCCATGGGACACATGGATCCAAGGGATATGCTTGGTCCATGCTAAATCAATGGCTATGATTAATTATGTTGCAACATTATCAACACAATTATAATTAACCAATTAAGAGATAATGTGATAATTAAAATGGAGTCAACCAACCACCCTCAAAAATAGGGGGCGTCACCCATGAACAATTCATGGGTGGCGCCACCTATGCATGGTGGTTATTTGGCTCCCTTTTATTTATCTTATTATTTCTTAATTAATCACAAAAAAATATTCACCAAATTAATTCCAAATTAATTTGTGAATATTTCAATCATGCCATTGAATATTATGTGAATCATATTCACAACCCAAACTAATTAGTAAATTGCATTTCCAATTAATTAATAAATGCGAATCCAATCCACATTATTAATTAACAAATGCTATTTACATAAATTCTCTCTCTTATATATGTATATTATAAATCACATTTATAACACACATATATCATGGATAGTGTTATCCACATTCTCTTAATCCTTGATAATTAAATCCAATTTAATTATCTTAGATAATCATTTTCATAATATGAATCATATTCATATTTAAGCTTGATAATTAAATCATATTTAATCATCAAGTCCTTGCTTGGATATTTCATCAAAAGAATTATTCTTGAACCCTTTCAAGAATAATGTGCTTTCTCCGCAGATACTTGGAGATAAGGACAGGGCGATTGCATTATTCCATGTATAGTGACTTGGATGTTGAGATATTATCTCAAATCCAGATCGAACGAACCTCCCACAGATGCTTGATTAAATCAAGACCGCAAATTCATTCTTCTCATTGAATCTGAATCCCATTCAGACCAATGTCCAACACTTGGACTAAGATCGGATTGCTTTTCTACTGAAAGGAATCACTAAAATCCAGACTTGTTTCATCACTCCCTCGAAATGGAAGCGTCATGGATATACAATCGTTTATGATCACATCACCCTTCAGGTATTCCCAATACCTGTACATTCTACATACTGGAAGACCCATGATCAACCCGAAGATCAAGATCATTTTATACTGTCTTCTTCAGGGTTTAATCATTAAGTTTCTCAATCTTGGTCATTGGGATTTGGTATCGATCATATGCTTTCCCAAAGCATATATCATACCTTCAAATTCATGTCATGCTTCCAAAGCACGACGACCATGCATGGAATTTGATCGGTCCCAATTCCTCATGAGTGAGCTCATGTCTTCCGGTTCATAAGTGAACCTGTATGATCCCTTTGAGAGATCATATTGCTCATACACCCTTATATGCACACCAGCTCGGCGGTGTATAGACCTTGGTTAGGTCATCAACCTATTGGTCTGCCAAATGTACATACTCAGACATATAGCAATTTATCTGTCTCCGGTCAGAGGATGCGTGCCTATGCTGTGACAACATTCAACATAGGACTTAGGTTATCTCGATCTCGTTAGGTCAACCCATTGACCTAACTAATCTGACACCTCTGAATCACTATTCCCATGCAGAGGACCTGCATCAAGTGGTCGGTCAGATATCAGCCTATGTAAGAAAGGATTGCCATCTCCTACTCAGGCTGGAGATCTCCACTTGACAATCATTTGACGGTGCTTGATGAGTCCTATATCTAGCTCTTTAGATATTCATCCAAACACCAGCCTCTATGATTCATTTAATGAATCAACAGCTATATGATCATCAAGCTGGCCATGGTACATAACCCTAATTGTACAGAGGGACCTTATAGTGCATTCATTCATATAATTTCAGAAAGGGAGTGAAACATCAATAACTTTTATTGATAAACTTAAATATTACAATAACATTTATTGTAAGAATGGTTCGCCCAGGGCTCACAAGTCTAACAATAATACCCTTAGGTATAATGTCACGAATGTAGTGACAATCCACCTCTATGTGCTTCGTCCTGTCATGAAAGGTTGGGTTATTTGTAATGAAGAGAGCAACTTTGATTATCACATTGGAGATGCATGGGAAGAGGCACTTCTATGGTCAGGTTAGTAAGAACGGATCTGACCCATATCATCTCTATATTAGCTTGTGTCGTAGCCCTGTATTCCGATTCAGCACTTGATTTGTCAACCATAGTCTGCTTCTTACTTTTCCATGAAACAAGAGAATTCCCTATGAACACAACAAATTCAGATGTAGATTTTCTATCTTTTGGACACCCAGCGTAATCTGCATCTGCGTGTGCTGTCACTGAGAGAGATGTGCCTCTGCTGAAAAGAAGTCCAGTACCAGATGAAATCTTCGAGTATCTCAGAATCATATGTACTACATCCATATGTTCATGTCTGGGCTGCTCCATAAACTAACTCACTTTGCTCACAGCAAATGCTATGTCAGGCATGGTAATAGTTACACATAGTAGCTTGCCAACAAGCTCTTTGTACCTCCTCTTGTTGACCTCCTCATTATCATCATCATCAAACTTCATGCTTGGGTCAAGAAGAATAGTGGCAGGTTTGCAATCTGCCATGCCTGTTTATGAAAAAAGATCTATAACATACTTCCTTTGGGTTATTACAAGACCACGTTGGTTCCTGACGAACTCTATTCCAAGTAAGTAACGTAAATGTCCAAGGTCCTTGGTCACAAACTGCTGACATAAGAAGTCTTTGGCACCCCGAATAGTCTGCCCATCATCTCATGTAATAATAATGTCATCAACATAAACAAGAATGGCTGTAGAACCTCTTTGGGTCTTCTATATAAATAAGGAGTGATTAGCAGTTGATCTCACAAACCCCTATTGCTCTATCAAGTCCAAGAGCTTTTGGAACCATGCTCTTAAACTCTGCTTCAGGCCATAGATAGCCTTGCGTAACCTATAAACCTTCTGACACTCCCCCTCAGCATTAAACCCAGGTGGTTGCTGCATGTAGACCTCCTCCTGTAGGTCACCATAGAGGAATGTATTCTTCACATCAAGCTGATAAAGAGGCCAATCTCGTGTCGCAACAACAACAAGGAGAATATGTAGAGTAGAAAGTCTAGCAACTGGGGAGAAAGTATCCTGATAGTCTACCCCTATTTCTGGTTGAACCTCCGTGCCACAAGTCTCGCCTTATAGCAGTCCACATTTCCATCTGCACAGTGTTTCACAGTGAACATCCATTTGCATCCCACAACTGATGTATTAGCAGGAGCAGAATCAAGAATCCACGTACCACGTGACTGTAGTGCAGCCATCTCCTCCTCCATGGCTAACCTCCGCTGACTATCTTTGAGAGCCTCCTGATAGGTCTGTGGTATCTTCACAGCTGATAGTGCTAACGTAAATATCCTGAAATCTTTTGACAACCTACTCAAAGAAATCTAGGTTGTAAGAGGGTAAGTAGCACATGTCCGTTTCTGCTTTTGCAGAGCAATTGTCATGTCAAGATCATCTACAAAGTCCTGGGCCTGTATATTTCCCTCTTGAGAGGGTACCTGCTCCTCCTGTCTAGAATTATGTTGTACAATCATTTCAGCAATGCCATCAGTAGAAATAAGATGCTCATTACATACTTAGGGCATGTTGGATGATGGGTAAGGCTTGTGAGCATGGCAAACAGAGCGAGATCTGCAAGGAAAAACACGAGGCAAGAACTGAACCAACAGAGGAGGTGGTGGAAGAGGAGGAGTAGGTGAAGGTGAAGGACTAACTGTAGGAGGTGGTGGCATGTATATTTCATCATCAGAGTTAGATGGAGTAACTTTGTCACCTGTAGGAGAGAAGTACACGACCAACTCAAAGAAAGTAACGTCAACACTGACAAAATTTTTCTGGCTTAGAGGATCGAAGCAGCGATATCCCTTTTGGATACGAGAGTAGCTGACAAATACACACTTGACAGCTCTAGGTGAGAGCTTGTCACACCCTGGAGAGACATCATTAATAAAGGCAACCGATCCAAACACACGAGTTGTAAGAGATAAGAGATCCTTCTCGGTAAACGCAATCGAGTAAGGAATCTTCTCTCCTAACACGGATGAGGGCATACGATTTACCAAATAACAAGCAGTAAGGACAACATCACCCCAGTAAGCATGAGGAGCACGACTTTATATCAATAATGTTATGGTCACATCAAGTAAGTGACGGTGTTTGCGCTCGACAATACCGTTTTGCTGGGAGGTGTAGACACATGAGGTCTGGTGAACATTGCCATGGGATCTAAGGATCTCAGAAAGATGTAAGGTACAAAACTCCAAGGCATTATCAGAATGAAGATACTTGACATTGGCAGGAAAAATATTCTTTATTTCATTAATAAAATACTTGATAATGGATCCCTCCTTAGACTTATTATTCAATAAGAAAACCCAGGAAAGTCTAGAAAAATTATCGACATCTACAAGATAAAAACAATGTCCTTGGAGATCAGGAACACGACTAGGACCTCAAATGTCTAAATGAATAAGCTCAAATAGCTGAGATCTGCTCTGACTCTGACGGGATGGAAAAGAGGAACAATGATGCTCCTCAAGTTGACATGCCTCACATTAAAAGGAGGATCTAGTAGAAATATGAGGAAGAGCATGACATAACTTTTGCACAGGAAGATGTCCAAACCTAGGTGCCACAGATAAGGAGAGACATGTCTAGTAGGTATAATAGAAACACTAGCATGAGAAGGTTGAACCAGTCTGTAAAGTCCCCGTTGCTCACGGCCACATCCAATCACCCTCCCCGTGAGTATGTCCTGAAACACAAGAAATGAAGGGTCAAAGATGGCACGACAATGTAGATCCTTAGTGATCTGACTAATAGAAAGTAAATTCATTTGAAACACAGGAGCATATAAAACATTCTTCAGACGCATGGACGGTGTCAACTGCACCTCCCCCTATCCTGTAATAAGTAAGTGGTCGTCATTAGCAATGACGACCCATCTGCCGGGTGGTATAGCCCTGTAGGACTTCAGCTACATTCTGTCTCCACACAAGTGGTGAGAAGCATCAGAGTCCATAATCCACTCTGTTATGTCTGCATTTGTACTACCAGTAAAGGCATAGGTGATACATGAGGAGCTCAAGGAGGCTCTGGCTACTGCAGCAAAATATGTGGTGGTGTAAGCACTAGGAGTCACGATTTCTCGAATACAAGAGACAATATCATCTAGGCGAGGATTGGCATGTGGAGCTGTTGTCTCTGAAGACACAATCTGTTATGTTGCTCGACCATAAACAGGATATCCATGCTTCTGATAGCATGTATCCTCTGCATGTCCAGGCTTGTGGTAGTAAGTGCAGGGGCAACGTTGGCGTCCACTGCCTCTTCCTCGAGGTGTGCATCCTCTGGACGGGATTGCCCCACCTCGACCACGAGAAGCGACCATCGCTGAGGAGTGCGACGTCGTTGTTGTCGAAGGGATGATGAGGCGGCTGAGACGGCTATATGCCTCCTCTATAGGGGAAATGGTTGCTGCAGTAAGAAGATGAGTACGTACAACATCATATTCTGTATCAAGTCAAGCCATGAAAACTCCAACCATCATGGAGTTCATATATGGCTTCTGCAACTCAATAGATGTTGTAATGAGCATGTAGCTGTGAAGATTTTCAAACATGCCACGTAGCGAAGAGTAGTAAACATGCAAGAGGCACCCATTCTGCTTGGTGTTGTAGATATTAAATTGTAGTTGAAGGATCTTGACCTCATTCGTTCTCTTATGCATAGGTGGATGCCAAAGTTCCCACATTGTCTTGGTAGTGGGCTGAGTTAAAATATCATTGGCTATCTTTGTCGTAAGAGTCCCACAAAGTCAAACACGTTTGTATACATCATCTTGCTTCCAAGAAGTATTTGCCCCAGTCTTGTCCACTGGCTCTGGATCTGTCAAGATATGTTCTTTGTTGTTGCACTACATGAGAGTGAGAAATTGCATGGACCATAACTCATAGTTGGTCCCATCCATCTTAGCGATAGGAGCCAGGCCCTTGAAGGCTCCAGACGAGAAAATGTCACCCTTTTTATCTGACATATTGTGAGATAGCCAAATAACAGAATTCGATCGGAGAGTAGACCGATATAGATGAGTCTTCAGAATCATATGAAGGATTGGTTGTACATATAGGCTCATATAACCATCCTTGTTAATTGTCGTTAAAATACGAGAGGCCAAGATGCAAGAGTCAGGATACGTGCAGAGATCATGAGTCACAGCTTCAGGAGGCTAGGGCGTAAGATCCGAGATGTTCAAAGGAGTGTGTACTCGTGCATGGCTTCAATGTTTGGACTCACGTAGTTTTATGGATTCACGCACAGTGATGGATGCTCGAGGGCGCACAGGGCTTTAGGACTCAGGTTTGGAAGCGGGGTCTATGCGCAGTGTTGGATGCGCATAGGGTTCATACTTAGAAGTCGGGGGCACACAAGGGCTTCAGGATCCTGGAAGTTGGGTCGGGGCACGGGGCACCTGGGCGCGCGACGCCTGGGCAGAAGTTAGGGGCGTGGTGCGTGGGGCAGCCGGGGCGCACGGAGACGCAAGGACGGCTGGGAGCGCAGGGCACGCTATGGCGACCTAGGGGCGTGGGGGGCAACCTGAGGCGTGGGGCGGCTTGAGGCACGTGAGGCAACCTAGAGCGCAAGGGCGCGGGGTTACGTACGTGTTGGGGGGGGGGGCAGGTATTGAGTATGAACGAGCTAGGGTTAGATGGGTTAGGGATGGATACGGTAACTCTGATCTAGGACCGTCGCTCTGATACCATGTTAAAGAAAAAATTATGGGATTCATTATGAGAGGCCCAAAGTTCCCTTATATAGGAGAAGAACCATTGGGTAAAGATAGAAAGAAGAAAAGAAAAATATAAAATTATAAAAGATAATTGCTAAAAATAGTAATTATCTCAACAAACAACAAGAAGAAATTCTTTATCACAATATGGGGAAAATTGTTGTTGAATTTCCAAAAGATATGGTTCTTAATATAGACAATCCAACAATTATTATCTTCATAGCGATGATTGTAGAAAACTTCAAAGGTATATTTTTTCCTTTTCTTTAACATAATAAATAATAATATTACAAAAAGAACCTTCATTTGTTTAATATTAGCCTACGAGGTCTTCATAAACATAGATATACCTTAGACAATATGGATTCGATGCATATGTATGTTATTCCATTTGAAAAGTTTTTATACTAGATTATATTTTTCGCATATTCCATTTGATACAACTTTGGTCGACCACTTTACAATATGTTTGTTCTCCCGCTTCAAATCTCATATAATTCACCAATTAAGTATCCTTTTATATTATATGTAGAAAATAATATTTTTAAAAAAATTAAACTATGAAATATCTTCATATAAATATATTTATACTGTCCTTTAAAGTTTTATTTATCCCAGAGATGCGGTATCAATGGAAAGAAGACAACCTCTCTTTTTTTATCTTTTCCCTATCTTATTTATTTATTATGTTTAATATCTGCTTCTGATTAAGTTACTTAGATTTTCGTATACATCAATTGCAAGTAAAAAATACAAATAATTTCTATATATATTTCTTTTACTTCTATTATTTAACTTATGATTTCTTATTAACTTATTCGGATATTCATTGAAAGAAAACATTAGTTAATATTTATGTCAATATTAAACTGATGCAATGTAGCTGTGTAATTATGTTAGTTTAATACAAATTTCTTACAGTACAATTGTAGAAATTCAGTATTCCTTTATACGTAATGATGATTGATATATGCAATTGTCATATACGAACTTATTATATTAATTGCACAAATACAAAGCGTTTATTTTTATGTAAAAATATAAACTAAATCTTTTCATAACACGCAAACTTTTTTTTTACTATTTATTAATGTTTAAAAGGAAATAATAAAACTTTCTCTTTCTTAAATCATATCAATTCATTTTTTTAAATGTTTGACATGAATTAATAAACTTGTTTTTTTAATTATATCAATTCAATTTTGTTCCGTCATGAAGCACGGGGTACATCCGAGTGGGAGAAAAGAGGAGGGCCATGTGGCAATAGTACAAGAAAAAATCGAATATTAGTATATGAGGAAAGGGATCCTATTCCATGTAGTAGGTAACTTACATACTCCGCTTTCTTTTTTTCTTTAAATATTCTATATTTTTTGAAAAATGTTTTCATGTATTTTCATAACCATATCCTTCTAATATGTCACTCAAATTTCGTCAGAAATAGAGACTCCTATGACCTCCATCCAGAACATGAAAAATATAGTAAAACTGTGACCGTTAAAATAACTGTATGGATGGAAGCTGTAGGAGTCACTATTTCTGACGAAATTTGAATGACATATTAGAGAAATGTAGTTATGAAAATCAATGAAAGTATTTTTTAAAAAAATAAAAATATTTGAGAAAAAGAAACAGAGTAGATAAGTTACCCACTCCATGTAATTAAGATCCCTTGCCGGCGTGTAGGTGGCTGAAATGGCTAAATGCAATCAATCCTTAAAAAAGATCCATATTTTCTTTTTCGCCGCCTTCCTCCGATCCCTACCTTCCCTTCTCGCCCTCGCCTTGCCTCCGCCATTTTCTTGTCTCCCTTCCCCTCGCGCCCTTGCCCGGAGATCTCGGGAGCGTTCTCCTCACCTCCCCCTCGAAACATCCAATGAGCGAGCAAGGTAGCTATGTTCCCCCGATCTATGTTCCCGTTGGGCAGTCAGATTTAGAAGATCGAGCTGCTCCAGGAGATGAAGTTAATCCCGTTCAACAGCAGACTAAACAGGACGCCATGCAGTGGTCCTCCGGCATATGTGCCTGCTTTGATGACACGCCTAGCTGTACGCAGCTTCCGACTTTGTTTTCAATTAACTTTTATAAGACAATCAATGTCGTGTGCAGTGAGATGAATGCTTCTTTATCGGATAGCACAATTCTTGAGTTTACCATTTACTAACATGACCGAGTCCACATGCAATCATGCTGATTTGCAGTCTCCTTGTGTCAGAAAACACGATTGGGAGGATAGCCTTCCTCTGCTTAGGGTTAGGTTCCTCGCTCGGTGCCTTCAATAAGGATCGAAGAGAGGTCTACCAGATGGGTGGAGCTAAATGCATATTCCTTTTTCTTGGGCATTAAAGACAAGATTATATATATCGTAGTCACACTACTACTTGACTTATTAGCCTTCTACTAGTATGGAAGAAAATGAAGAAAGGATAGTCAAAGCTAGTTAATGTGGCTTTCGTTCCTCGGATTGGCCTGGAGCAAGAAGGATCCAACTTTCATTTGACCAATGACTACGCCCCCAGGGGTGAGAAGCCAGCTATATCTGATCTTGGTTGGCCTTTCACCCCTAGCCACAAGTCATCCTTGAATTTTGCCATATACGTGGGTTTGGTCCTCCAAGGCCTTTCTGAGCTCTCTTCAATCTGCTTATGGCTAGATCGATCGGTTTTGGATCAAATAGGAAGACCTATCCCTCGTACTACTCCTGCCCACACACACTCCTTCGTTCGTTCCCAATTCGGAAATCAACCCGCTAAGCTAGCCATAAGCGTACTGCAAGGGGCCTGCGGAAAGGTGAAAGAGAGCGGGAAAAGCGAACTAGAAAAAGCAGTTGATGGTATAGACTGAAGTGAAGGAGAAAGAGAGAGCTCGACAAAAGCGGTAAAAAAAGGTCTATTATGCTTCTTGTTTTAGACTGAAGTGAAGGAGAAAGAGAGAGCTCGACAAAAGCGGTAAAAAAAGGTCTATTATGCTTCTTGTTTTACCGGGACCTTCTTTAGTCAGACTCCCGTTCTATTCAAATAGTACTAGAAGATGATCTCAAGAGATATTTTCATTCCCAACATGCACTTGGTTCTAATCAATGATTGGCATAATTTCTATTTCTTGTCATGCATTAAGGACATGCATGCATAGCAGAGTTTCTGTTGGTTAACGGATCTGATAAAAAATGCATAGGCTGAATGACTATCGAACAAGAGAATCACTCACAATCGAACAACACCAAGATTTATAATGATTTGGTAACATGCTTACTTTACTTGCTCACACCAAACTGTCTCTTTTCATTCTTTTGAATACGTATGGAGTACAATGATCAGCTGTCCCAAAGGCCTATGCTAACAGGGTTACTTAGTATTTAGGGTTACATGGATGTGTGGATGTGAAATCACCAATACACAGTAAGCAGTCATTGGAAAATTATGCAGTAATCCAGGATAGACAGTGGGATCCTCCATAAAGAGCTCTGTTGCAATGAAGGATGCCGTCTTTCAATTAAGGATACAACCCAGGACAAGTTGCCAGCCTTAATAAAATTTTGTCTTGATTGGACACTTTGACGTCTATCCCAAAGTTGCCTCTGCTATTCTTTTTTGTTATTTTGTTTATGTTATGTTATGGTGAGTATGCATGTAAGGTGCTGCTAGAGGGTTTCTTTCACAATACAGCATTTCCTTATATATTTACAAGAATAACATGGTTAAAATTTGAAGAATCTTTAAGAGGTTATTTGGCATACACAGAGGCAACTGAACTATGGAACAAAAAAGTTGTTATCCATACAATATGCTATGATGCGAAAGATGTGTGCTAGATGTAAGATCATGCGAATTCAAAGAGTCAAAGAAGGATGATATATATATATATATATATAGGATTTCTTTCAAATAGGACCAGTCCTTCCTAAGTTAAGGAAGGCCATCCCCCTTTTTGTATAAAACATGATGATTTTAGTAGAATACATATACAGTTTTGTATTATAATGTACAGTTTTAATGTTTGTATTAAAATGCACAGTTTTGTATGCGGCTTTGTATTTATAACGTGCACATATAATACAAACTATATACATATTCTACTAAAGTACTCGTGTTTTATACAAAAAAGGGCCGGCCTTCCAGAACACAGGAAGGACTGCGTCCTATTTGAAACGCCCCCTATATATATATATATATATATATATATATATATGGAAAAAATGGGGCTGCCCCCTGGGGGCAGCCAACATGGCTGCCCCCGCCCCATTTTTCGGCATTTTTTTATTTTTTTTTTTGAAAAATAAAACCATGTATATTCATCCATATATCCCTCCTATATGCCATTCGAATTTCGTCAGAAACAGAGACTCCTACGGCCTCCATCTCGATGGTATCGATTTAAAAAAATCCTGTTACCGTTAAAAAATTGCTGTCCGGATGGAGGCCATAGGAGTCTCTGTTTCTGACGAAATTCGAATGGTATATAGGAGGGATATAGGGATGAATGTACATGATGTTATTTTTCAAAAAAATAAAAAAATTGCCCAAATAAGGCGGGGGCAGCCACATATGACCCTATATATATATATATATATATATATATATAGAGGAAAGGGAAGCTGCTCCCTATAGCAGCCAAGGTAGCTGCTCCCCTGATCTGGACCGTTCATCACGGTTCGGATCAGCCGTCTGATGCAAAGAGTGAGGGGTCCCTAATCGCCCTCCCTCTCCCTCTCGTGCAGTCACCTGCCTCCCCCCACCCCATCTCGGGCAACGCCTCTCGCCTCCACCGCTGGGTCTCCTCCCCATCGCTCGACCATCGGAGCAGCCCCCTCTTCTCCCCTCCCCGTGCGCACCACACGAAGTCCGTTGTTGAAGCCCACCGCCTGCGCACCTATTCCCAACCTCCCAACAACCCTACTCGACATACACACGACGCCCAGCCCTGCCTGCCCTCCCCATCTCGCTCCTCCACCGCACGCGTGCCCTACCCCAACCTCCCTCCCCATCTCGCTCCTCCACCGCCTATTACCAACATTGACAGAATATCTTAATAACCAAATTCACACTTCTCTACTAATTCTTTTATGGAGTATTTAGTTGCTTTAAATGAGATTAATGTATAATTGAGGCCGAATACCTTAGCTTTAACGATTCTATACCTATTTTGCTACAGTTTTAACGATTGAGATCTGCTACCAATTCAGACTGAATACTTAAGCTTTAATGTTGTTGGACAGAGATTAATGTATAATTCAGATTTTAATAACCAAATTCAGATTTAGAACTTAATAAAATAAAAATTCATTGGTTGTTCATTCGAGAAAGTGGGTTGGCTCAATTAATTTGAGAATCAAATGTTACTCATTTTAGAGGTGATTACAAGAGATGCTATAGATTCTGATGATCGAAACAAGGTCTTAATCTTCACTTGGGTTGGACTTTATTAGTATCTGATTGTAGATGCAAAGTCTCTTTAAATTTCCATACTAACAAGCTTTGTAAGATTCACTTGATTGCATTGTTTGCTTGATGTATTTCATCGTCCGACAGCTTGTCAAGACAAGCCGATATAGTGTGCTGTTAAGAATGAAATCTCATTTGATTTTTTTGTAAAAAATCGATTCGGTTTGTTTCCCTTTTACTCCTGAGATTCGTGGTTAGTCTGCAAGTCTCAATTTCATCGCAGAAGTAAGAAAGCCTGGCTTGGAGCATAATATGAAGAGAGCATAGTCTTTGTTAGCAAATACTCTTAAGTCCCACTTTCATATAAGAAATAAAGGATCTCGAGCAGTAACATATTCAAAAGAGCATTACCTGTTGCGTTATCAGGATACATAACATTTCGTCTCAAGAATCCAACAATAAAGTTTGCATCGTCCAAACATAAATTTCTCAACTACAAATGCACACCAAGACAAAGGTCTCTGGAGACCATATTTTCAGTATAGAAATTGATCTAAAGTGCCTGTCAATCAACATCAACTCAGTAAGATTTTCCAAAACCCGGTTCTCAAGCTAATTAACCACTTAATAGATGCATACCATTGCTACACAAAAAAACTGGAATATCCATACCTCAAAACTATTCATAAACATGATATGGCCCTAAACAATTCACAATGCTAGAGATGCCAAATTGAAGCAAAGATAAAAAGGAACAAAAAAACCACAATCCATACAGTTCCTTAATTAGGGTTCCATTTATCAGTAAAGACCCATGGAAGCTTAATCAACTGATCACAAGCATACACCCATGTCTGAACAATCCCCCTTAAATGAAGCAATCCACAAGAAACAACTGATTCTGTTGAACTTGCTGAATTTGGTGTTGCTGGAGATTTGCCAAGGGATGGCTTCTTCCTTGATCTTACATTGTTAATACTCTAATCGTTCTTGACTAACCTCATCTACTGTTGACTCTATACAGGGATAAATAGTATCCACCATAGAAAGTTTTATCTCAAGTTAGATGTATGTATTCAAAGAGAGATCAAACAGTAACAAATGATAGTTTATTTTATAGTCTGTCGATCCACACAGAATTGACATTATACAACTCAGATATCAAGCACTCAGATATTATATGCCCATCTCTTCTCTCAATAAGTATGTTGCAAGGAAAGGCAACGTTGGATGGCCCGCACAGAAAGAGTGCGGCAAAGTACGACGTGCAAGGGGAAGGGGCGACGCTGGAGGGCTCTCACGGGGCTGCACGAGATGGGGAGGGAGGTTGGGGTAGGGCACGCGGGCGGTGGAGGAGCGAGATGGGGAGGGCAGGCAGGGCTGGGCGTCGTGTGTATGTCGAGTAGGGCTGTTGGGAGGTTGGGAATAGGCGCGCAGGCGGTGGGCTTCGACAGCGGACTTCGTGTGGTGCGCACGGGGAGGGGAGAAGAGGGGGTTGCTCCGATGGTCGAGCGATGGGGAGGAGACCCAGCGGTGGAGGCGAGAGGCGTTGCTCGAGATGGGGTGGGGGGGAGGCAGGTGCCTGCGCGAGAGGGAGAGGGAGGGCGATTAGGGACCCCTCGCTCTTTGCATCAGACGGCTGATCCGAACCGTGATGAACGGTCCAGATCAGGGGAGCAGCTACCTTGGCTGCTCTAGGGAGCAGCTTCCCTTTCCTCATATATATATATATATAGAGAGAGAGAGAGAGAGAGAGAGAATGGGTTTGATAGGAAAAGATGATGCAAAGGTTGTTTTACGTGAGGTCTGGCCATAGCAAATATGCAGATGTTCTGTTTAATTGTGTTAGTTTGAACTTGGGAATGGGTATTTAGTTTAATTTACAAACTTAGTCAACCATGGAATTCCAATCGATATAATACTCTACTTTGTCAGAATAACACATTTCATGATGATAGAACATGGATGCACCAGCTCTATTTCTACATGGATATATTCTGAAATGCATTGGAAGCTCAGAAAATTTGCCCCATTTTAAAGCAATATCTATACTGTTGCTTATTAGATGGATGAAATGACCAACACTCTTAGAGTCTGTTTTTTGTGCCATAGAATTTTGAGACCTTTATTGGTATTGAGAAGATTCTAGTGTTGCTGACAGATTTTGACAATGACAAAGAGTAGTTTATATATTTGTTTTGGTATGATTAATATTTGTGGTAGATGGAAACCCGAGGATTTACTAAAACCTAAGAAGAACTTAGAAGCCATCAAGGTAAAAGAAGCAATATACCTGAAGCGTAAAGCATAAGAACCTAGAAATCATCAAGGTAAAAGAAGCTATCCGCTTGAGGCCTAAAGCTCAAAGCATCAACATCCAGAAAGCTCAAGACCTAAACCCTAAACCTCAAATACATATAGAGGAGATTTGAAGTCTTTGAAGCTCACGAACAAGTGCATGACGAACAATTATGGTTTTGCAATATTTGTCAAGTCGGACAATTTATAGTCTTTTATTTTTTCGAAAAATAACATTCTAGTTTCTATATATTCTTAATGCACAAGAAAACATAAATCAACATCTAATTAGTTAATTAATCACCTTTCAATCGACTAATTTCACCTTGAGTCGACTATAGGAGTTTTCCAGTTGATCATTCTTAAACATCAGAAATCACATTCCGTTTTTTCAGTTGACTATATATTCTTCTCAGTCTTTAGTTCACTTTATAATCCTAGTCGACTAATGTCAAGTCTTGTAAACATGCTTACTGTCTCAAATTTTCAGTCGACTATAACCCAAATTCCAGTGGCTATTCTTTTCCCTGACGGTCAAATGATGGAATGATGGAACATCAATTCCCAATTTCCAAGACCATCAAGACTTTCAGTCGAGTAACCTTTTATGCCAGTCGATTAATCTTCATTCCAGTCGACTAATTTGTTTTTTAAATGAATATTTTGTACTAGTCGTTAGTGACCTTATACCTAACCCTAATTACTATTCTTAAACAGTCACTAAGTCATCTTTAGCCTACAAATATGACTCCTAAGTCCGTTTACCCTTCACTAATGTTAAAAATTCCTATCTACTCCTCTAAGGGAAGTTGTTAGCTCTTTATGTGCGAAATTTTCAAGTATTCAGCTCCAATATAGTTTCAAGCATTCTCTAGAGATCTTAAGCTGCATCCTTCTCCATCGAGCATCTCAAGCCTTGTTTCATCTCATCTTGGCTCAAGTAAGCTTATGTGTTAAGTTTATATACCAACAACACACCTTTCTTTTGCAAGTTTTGTCTATAGGTACCTTGGTTGTGGGTTCCTTTCTCTGCGAGAGATCAAATCTCCTTTGGGATTTGTCGAAGGAGAGGTACACGTTGCATAAAAGGTTGTGCTACCATTGGTTTCAAGTAGCGTGAATAATGGAAGCAAGCTTCGTTGAGAGAATGAATATGAAACCCTAGAAGATAAGTTCCGGACTGCGGTATTAGCCGCTTGGGTTTTCACGTTAAAATCAACGTGTGCAATTTTGGTTTGCATTTTTTTATCTCTACTCTACTCTCGTAGCTTGCAATTCTTAATTAGATATTATCATTAGATTATTGTATATTGCACACTTCACCCCCTTATACCAGATTCACATACTAGTTGACTAATTCCATATTTGTCGGCTAATCACACGCTTTGTTGACTAATTAATTACTCCAGTCAACTAAACTCATTTTCCAGTAATATAGTTCTAGATTTTGTTTTCAAGCTCAGTCGACCGATCCTTTTCATCGGTTGATTAAATCTGTGCTTTAATGGTAGAAAGCGAAACTTTGGATGTTGAAATTTTCGGAAAACATTTTTAGTTGTCTAACCCTTTTTTAATCAACTAATTTATTTTTTACTGGACTTATTTTATTTTTAATCAACTAATTTGGTCCAGTTTGCGTGTTTTCATTCTAGTCCTTATTGAACACTTACCTAACCCTATTTACTATACTTAAATGACTATATTGACTTGTTAGCCTATAAGTAAGGTACCTAAGTCCTTTTTCATGATATACAACACGTAGGAGTCAAGTGCTTTCATTCCTCTACGCTTCAATGAGTTGTGAGCTACATGCCTACAAATTGCACCAGTTGTCTGTATGTATGATCACAAGTGCTCAAGCTTAATAGTTTGCTCGGTGTGATCTCAAGTGCCCAAGCTTAATAGTTTGCTCTAAAGCTCCCATGCTTCATCATTCTTCATCGAACATCTATAGCCTTGTTTCATCTTACTTAAGCTCAAGTAAGCTCATGTTTATGTTTTAAGCTATCAAGGCATTGGTGAAGTTGTGGACATTTTCTAGGAGGGAAGGTTAGCAACATCTGACATGGGAACCACGATTGCTTTGATTAAAGGGAAGGGGTGATCTCTGGTGGTGAGACATGTTCCTTAAAATTTGGGCAAGCGTAGTTCAAGATATAGAAAGAGGAGCTTTACCCATCTCTTCTTCCAATTATCGATGAAGATTTGTAGAGCATGATGCAGGAGCTAGAGTTGGAGAAGGCTTCGCCTAGGGTGGTCAACGTTGTATATCTATTGAAGATGATGGAGATAGAGATCCCAGAACTGGCGATTTCAAAGATCCAACAATTAGCGGAGCTGTTTGCCCTGGTTTTGAGGTATTTGTATTGCATTCATGATCGAGTTGTGCGGGATTTGAAGAGGGGATTTGCTGCGACAATGCATGGGGAATTTCAGGGTTCTGCTCGAGCTGTCTCCAGTCTTGTTCTTCCTCATCCGTTGCTTATCAGATCAGGCTGCAGACTCGACCCAATGGAGCATGTTGCCTTGGAGTCGGATCTGCTTGCCCAAGTTCGCCCCTCAATTACTCTTTGGGCTCCTATCAGACCCCCGTGTTGCATCTCAGAGTTAATTGGCATTTGGATCCTGACATAACTAAGTCTGGAGTTGGAATTACCAGCGAGGTGTCTCCCTGTTCAAGACCAACACATCTTGAGTTCGGGTTCTCTCTTGGAAACAACACCACAGGGGGAGCTTCTGGACATCTGCTCGCTGCTGATGGGGGTCGGAGTCCAGTGATGGACCTCTGCGATTCTTTCATCTTCGGTAGAATTGTCACTAAGCTATGATTTCTTCACAGGAAAGGGAGAGGGTCTAGTCTATACTAGGAAATCTTAGAAATCGTTGACTAGTCCAGGTAGATCGGCTTTGCCTTTAAAGATGATTCGTTGGTCCTGGTGCCTACTCCTTTGTTGTACTATTCAAGCATACTAATGGCCTTTCTGCCATTACATCCAAGCCCTCAATCTCTGCCAATTACAGGGTTGAGTCCATATAGATTAAGCATCACCAATGATGCGAAGTGGTACATCACTGCAAGTTCTCAATAGTACCTTATGAAGGCTATCTATTGGAATGTGTATGGTCTAGGTGCCTCAGAGAAAGGGAGGATTATTAGGAGGTTGCTATGCGAATGTCATGGCGACGTTGTTCTCTTGCAGGAGATCATTGATCCGAAATTGGACCAACTGCTTTTATAGCTCGTTTGAAGGGACTATGTTCTCAGATTTTTACAGCTCTGGATGCGGTAAACACTGACACATGCATGATTTCGGTAGTATTGAGGGACTAACACAACAATGATTTCATGGCCTTCTCGAGTGTGCTAGGGGCCCACTTATGCGGCTCTTAGGCCTAGGTTATGGCAGGATCTGTGGGAGTCCAATTCACATCCCTTTCTGTTTCTTGGTTGATTGCGGGGAACTTCAATGTCATTTTGTTCGTTACGGACCACCCATGAATGCATTCGAGGTGACTCCAGCCCCAGACCTCGCGCCATTCCAGGCGACTCTAGGCCTCCACCAACTCGAGGCCCTTCTCGCATTGTTCCAGACGACTCCAGGCCTTGCGCCCTCCAGGCCTCCAGCGCCCCTGGCGACTCTAGCCCCTCCTTGTGCAGCCCTACGTACTGGCCAGCGCAGTCCCAAGCGCCCTGCACCGCTCCCCGCGTGCCTCTCTCTCCTTTGCCGATCACCTATGGTATCATCCCTTGATGCCGATTATCTCGTTGATGCACTGCTAGGTCTACGTGATGCTTGAATAAGACTGCAAGGCACTAACTAGGTCACTTTCTCTTGACCTACTCGACCACCATGGCTTCTGCAGAGCTTAAATCCCTGCACTCGACTTCGTCTGTGATGGTACATGGCACTTCTATAAAATTAAAAGGCTTTGAGAACTATGTACTATGGACCAGATCCTTCAAGGTATTTATTGGTGGTCAGCGAAAGAACTATGTTCTCACAAAAGACCAGCTCAAGGAGACGGACAAAGACTATGATACCTGGTACGTGGACAACTGCCAAGTGATTACTTGGATGACTAACAACGTCGATCCAAATATTGAATCAAATCTTCTTTATAAAGAGATGACAAAAGCTATGTGGAAGAGCTTGGGAACACCTACTCCCAAAAGACAACTAAGTCCAGGCTATCAGATATCTACACACAAATTTGGTCTGCAAATCAGGGAGATACATACTTGGTCGACTACTACAGGCTCCTTACAGGTCCGTTTGAGGAGCTTCTTGTCTTTCAACCTGCTTGTCGTGATAAGCATATAGGTGAACGTACAGAATGGCAAGTGTATCGTTTTCTGTTAGGATTGCATCCGAGATACAAGACCATGAAGGACCAATTTCTGATTGCTGTTGCGCTACCCACTCCATAGACCATATATGTGTTGGACATGTGAGCCCACGGCGAGCCATTATGCAATAAATGTTATTGCGAATATCATTCCCTGATCTGAAATGAAGAATAAACAATTTGCATAATAGGTCCCTCTGTACAATTAGGGTTATGTACCATGGCTATCTTAATGATCATACAGCTGTTGATTCAATTATTGAATCATAGAAGCTGGTGTTTGGATGAATATCTAAAGAGTTAGATTGAGGACTCATCAAGCACCGTCAAATGATTGTTAAGATGTGATCTCCAGCCTGAGTAGGAGATGGCAATCCTTTCTCACATAGGCTGATATCTGACCGACCTCTTGATGCAGGTCCTCTGCATAGGAATAGAGATTCGGAGGTGTCAGATTAGTTAGGTCAAAGAGTTGACTTAACGAGATCGAGATAACCTAAGTCCTATGTTGAATGCTGTCACAGCATAGGCACGCATCCTCTGACCGGAGACAGATGTATTGCTATATGTCTGAGTATGCACATTTGACAGACCAATAGGTTGATGACCTAACCAAGGTCTATACACCGGCGCGTTGGTGTGCATATAAGGGCATATGAGTAATACGATCTCTCAAAGGGATCATACAGGTTCACTACTGAACCGGAAGACATGAGCTCACTCATGAGATATTGGGAGGAATCAAATTCCGTGCACGGTCGTCTTGCTTTGGAAGCTTGACTGAATTTGTAGGTTTGATATATACTTTTGGAAAGTATATGATCAAGACCTAGGTATGATATATGCTTTTGGAAAGTATATGATCGATACCAAATCCCAATGATCAAATGAGAAACTTAGTGATCAAACCCTGAAGAAGACAGTGTAAAATAGATCTTGATCTTCGGGTTGATCATGGGTCTTCCAGTATGCAGGATGTACAGGTATTGGGAATACCTGAGGGTGATGTGATCATAAACGATTGTATATCCATGACGCTTCCATTCCGAGGGAGTGATGAAACAGGTCTGGATTTTAGTGACTCCTTCCAGTAGAGAAGCAATCTGATCTTAGTCCAAGTGTTGGACATTGATCTGAATGAGATTCAGATTCAATGAGAAGATTAGATTTGCGGTCTTGATTTAATCAAGCATCTGTGGAAGGTCCGTAAGATCTGGGTTCGAGATGAGATCTCAACATCCAAGTCACTATACATGGAACAATACAATCGCCCTGTCCTTATCTCCAAGTATCCGCGGAGAAAGCACATTATTCATGAAAGGGTTCAAGAATAATTCTTTTGATGAAATATCCAAGCAAGGACTTGATGATTAAATGAGATTTAATTATCAAGCTTAAATATGAATATGATTCATATTGTGAAAATGATTATCTAAGATAATTAAATGGGATTTGATTATCAAGGATTAAGAGAATGTGGATAACACTATCCATGATATATGTGTGTTATAAATGTGATTTATAATATACATATATAAGAGAGAGAATCTATGTAAATAGCATTTGTTAATTAATAGTGTGGATTGGATTCACATTAATTAATCAATTGGAAATGTAATTTACAAATTAGTTTGGGTTGTGAATATGATTCACATAATGTTCAATGGCATGATTGAAATATTCACAAATTAATTTGGAATTAATTTGGTGAATAATTTTGCAATAATAGTTATTGCAATTTATTAAGAAATAATAAGATAAAATAAAAGGAGACAAAATAACCCCCTATGATTTAGGGAGGTTAGTTGACTCCCTTTTTGTTGTCACATTATCTCTTAATTAGTTAAATTAAATTATGTTGATAATGTTGCAACATATTTTAATTTAAATTAATGTTGTTGGTTTTAACCAACAACAATCATAGCCATTGATTTAGCATGGACCAAGCATAGCCCTTGGATCCATGTGTCCCATGGATTGAGATCCATTGGATCCTAAACTAGTATAAAAGGAGGGCTAGGGTAGCCTTTCCAAGAAAACATAATCAAGAGTTGTAAATGGTTGCAACTCTCTCTCTCTCATATTCTCGCCCTCTCTCTTTCTCTCCTCCAAAAGATGGCCGTCCATCTTGTGTTGAGAAAGGAGAGACTCTCGATTTCTTCTTCGACGCTTGGATCTTCGTCAAGGATTGCGGGAAGGACGCGACTCATCATCGTGCCCGCAAGTGCGTTCTTCGTGGATCGGACTTAAGATAGGAGGATCTCTACTTTGGGATCTCGCGATCACAACCACGCTTCAAGAGGTATTCCTTGTACTTTGTGGTTTGATGAAACGATCCGAGAAGTGTTCTCGTGATCATGTGGTTTCATCTTTAAAGTTAAAATTTTAATTTCCGCTGCATCTAGCATCTAGTACGACTAGTTGCTCCGATTGCATACGATGCGATCAACACGCTTCCGTGATGCGCTTGAGGATTCTCAATATCCTTCAATATGGTCGACTACAGGAGCTTGACTCTCCCTCTCCTCAACTATCTAAAGAGACTACTGCACATTTTGCTAGAGGATGACTGACGAATCCGTGATTCATCGCCTTTATTCTTTCATTTTGGCTAAAATCCTTGGTAAAATGCATGTAAACATTCACTAATTTCAATTAATTAATATTCTAACCACTAATGTTAATATTATTATTTAACACTTATTTTATCCAAAATAAAATAAGAAAGAGAAAAAGGAAAATAAAAAAAGGATGAACATAATTATGTACAGACTGATCCTAACTCCGAGACCATGTCAATATTGACTTGGTCGACAAAATAAATAAGTAGGAGGAGATAAGGATCCTAATTTATACAAATGCCAGAAAACCTGGATCATTAATGTACATAAACATATTTTCCACCTTGTAAATATTTCACCTCTTTTATTTATCACATAGATCATCCCAAATCGAAATACTTCTTTTATAAAAGTTGTTCATAAAATTATATAATATTTTATAAAAAATATCAGAAAAATAATTCAACACAAAAATAAAATATTACAATGAACCAAAAAAGCCATAAAAGATGACTTCCAACGTTCATAACTACTTATAGAAAATTCCAAATGGAACAAACTCACTTTTATTCGTTTTATACTTAATATTATTTATTAAAAATATTTAAAAAATATTTAAATAAAATGGGTGAGTTTTGGCATTTAGGTCTCGTTGTATATATGTACTATATGTAGAAACTTTCCGTATTTTTATTTAATTAACCGTAAATCTGTTTTACTTGATTTCTTTTCTAATGTATTTCTAAAAATATATAGAAAATACAAAAATATAATATAAGTCAAAATGATTTGGATTTCCAAATGAAGGTTTTATCTTGGAATGTGAGGGGCATGGGGGATGCGGATAAGAGGAGGTTGTTAGGTAACAGATTCAAAGAGTGGGGATGCGATCTGGTTCTTCTGCAGGAAACCAAGCTGGCACTCTTCGATGAGGATGTTTGGCGATCTTTTGCCGTGGGAGATCTTGATGAATTCAGTGCATTGCCTGCAATCGGCCTTGCAGGGGGCTTACTGGTTGCCTGGAAGTCGTCGGCTTTCTATCTAATCTTTGCAGTGAAGGGTTGCCACTCTATTTCGGTCTACTTATGTAGGAAGGAGGATTCTTCAACTGTCATCTTCTCCTGTGCGTACGGCCCTTGTTGTCATATAAAGAGAAGGGATCTTTAGGACGAGCTTCGGCTGATCAGTCAATCTTCTCCGGACTCTCCTTGGCTGATTGGTGGAGACTTCAATGTTACACTGCGTGCTTCGGATCAGCCGCGCTCTAGGGGGGGGGTAAGGACCCGGGTTCGGCTGACTTTGCGGAGTTTGTTAACTCCATGGCTTTGGAGGATCTGTGTGCTATGGACATCGCATTCACTTGGAGGAGCTCTTCGTCAAAATCTTGCATTGACAGGTTCTTCGCTACAGAGACTTTTATGTCGATGTTTCCCCTGGCTAATGTTCTCTCTCGCCCGCGTTCTTTCTCGGATCATACTCCTATCGTCTGGGTCTCCGACCTGTCGCCTCCGTCTGCTGGCTTCTTTAGATATGAGAGATGTTAATTGCTCGAGGATAACTTCAGGGATTTCGTGGCTGAAGTTTGGAATCAGGTTTGCGGTGGGCGGTCGGTTGTGAGCAGATTTGCTCAGAAGTTAGTGCATCTGCGGAAATGTTTGGCCTTGTTTAAAAAAACGTCGCGGGAGGCACGGGCGTCTGCCAAGAAGGATGCGGAGGTGATTGTGGCGGCTTTGGATGCGATGGAGGGGGAGAGGGACCTTTGCCCCGAGGAATTATCCTCCAGGTCGACGACGTTGGCTACGGTGGAGAGGGAGGAAAGGAAGAGGGTCGCGGAATGGCGTCAGAGGGCTAAGATCAGGTGGATTAGGGAGGGGGATGCTAACTCCTCCTTTTTTCATAGGGTGGCCAGTAACAGGAGGCGCTCAAACTATATTCACTCCGTTTCCTTTGGAGGCAGGGAGGTCGTGGGTGAGAGGATTTTGGGGAGAGAGGTTGCCGCGTACTTCAGGGAGTCCTCTTCTATTCGTTCTCCTAATCGTTGGTTCTGGTCGGGGGAGGGCACCCCGCAGCTCTCGCCCTTGCTTTGTGCGGAGCTGGTTAAGGAGGTCTCATTGGAGGAGGTCAAGAATGCGATTTGGGACCTCAACGGCGACGCCTCGCTAGGCCCGGACGGTTTCCCCGTTGCGTTCTACAAGGACTTCTGGGAGTTGGTTGGGAGGGATGTTTGGGAGGTTATCTTGGAGTTTTGCAAAGGAAACGCGGGCTTCGACCAGGTCAATAGGGCTCTCATCGTCTTGTTGCCTAAGATCTCCTCTCCCCGCGCTATAGAAGACTTTCGCCCGATTGCGATATCCAATGCCTTGTACCTGATCGTGGCAAAGGTTTTTGCACGCAGGCTTGCGCCGTTGCTTGACGATTTAATCGAGCCCTCTCAAGCCGCCTTCATCCGTGGTCGACAAATTTCTGATGTTACGGCTCTGGCTTCTGAGATGGTGGAGAGTTGGATGAGTAGGGGGAAGCGCGGGGTCCTGTGGAAAGTGAACTTTGCTAAGGCTTACGACTCGCTGGATTGGAAATTTCTTTGGATGGTGCTGCGGGCTCGTGGGTTTCCTAAGCTTTGGATCTCATGGATGCGCAGGTGCATCTCTACTGCTTCATTCTCTATTATGTTGAACGGCCGCGTCGTTGGTGATCGGTTTCAGCCTAGAAGGGGCGTGCGGCAGGGATGCCCCTTGGCTCCCCTTCTCTTTGTTATTGCGGTCGACGTGCTTCCCCGGATGGCGACTCTGATGGTGGATCGTGGCCTTTCCTTGGGATTCTCTTGCGGCAGCAGGATCGTCCCAACCGGGCCAACCCTACAGTATGCGGATGACACTATTGTCTTCATCGAGGGTGACATTGACGAGGTAAGGGGGATGGCGGCGACTTTGGAAATCTTTAGCGAGCTCTCGGGGCTTCTCATTAATCAATCCAAGTCCAAGGTGATTCCTTTCGCTTGGGATGCGGGCTCGGCGGATGCTTGTGGGATGTTGCTGGGAACTCCTCCGTCCTCGCTTCCAATCGACTACTTGGGGATGCCCCTGGGGGTGGGGAGATCTAGGCTTCGCGATTGGCACAAGGTTGTGGACAGAGTGGAAACGAGGCTCGCCGGGTGGAGCGCAGCCATGCTCTCTCGGGGAGGTCGGCTCGTTCTTGTTAGGTCGGTTCTTGCTTCTATCCCTATTTACTACCTTTCTAACTGGATTATACCGGTGGGGATTAAGAAGCGTCTTGAGGGTTTGATGCGAAGCTTTCTTTGGGGAAGAAGGGGGCCTTCTTCGCGTGGTCCTCACCTGGTGGGATGGGCGGAGGTGACTAAGAGGAAGTGCGATGGCGGCCTTGGCATTCGGCGCCTTGATCGCGTAAATGACGCGTTAGTTCTCAAGTGGGTTAATAGGCTCTGGGGTAGTTCCAACAGCTTCTTCCCTCCCATTCTGCGTGATCTGCTGTCTATTGGGGTGGAGATGGTGCGGGATTTAGAGGATCGCCGCTCTAGAACTCCTTTCTGACGTGGGATTTTATCTGTTACTACGCGCTATTTTCATCTCTTCAATCCTGTTCTCGGGGATGGTAACTCCTTCTTGTTCTGGCGGGATAAGTGGGCTGGTGTGGCCCCTATCGGTGATATCTTCCCTCGCCTCTGTGCTTTGGCGCGTGATTCTCGGGCGACGGTGGCCTCCTCTTGGTTGGGGGATGAATGGTTCCCATCCTTCGCCAGCAACCTCTCTGATCAGCGGTTCGATGACCTCCTGGCTCTCCTCTAGCAGCTTAAGGATGCGCCCAGGCCTTCGGGTGATCGGGATCACTGGATATGGCGCGATGGCGTCTTCTCCACGAGGCGTGCGTTCAGGGCTATTTCGCAGCTGGATACGCCGCATCAGGACCTCATGTGCAGGGATATTAACTTTATCTGGCGAATGAAGCTCCCGGAGAGGGTCGCTTGTTTTCTCTGGCTGTTCAGACGCGGGAGGATATTGACTCGTGATAGGTGCAACAGGCTATTCACGGGGTTCGATGCTACGGATTGTGTGCTTTGTGGAGGCGGTTTGGAAACTTTAGAGCACCTTTTCTTCCTTTGCCCCGTCACTGCTGCCATCTGGGCGGAGGCCAGAATTCCGTGTACCAAAACTTCCTCTTCTCTGGCCTTTTAGGACTCTCTGCGGACTAATAAAGATTGGGCGCGGGGGGAGCTCCTTCGTCCGTTCGCGTGCATTTGGGCGATATGGCTTGGGTGTAACTCGACGATTTTCAGGGGGCAAAGGTTCTACAAGGAGAATATTCTGGCGCATTCAGCTACGCTTTTTAATGATTGGTCTTTGATGTAGCGCGTCTTCTTTTTGGGCTTTTTGTGGGATCTACTCGATCCTTTAACTCTGTATCGCTCTCTCTTCTGCTTCTTCGCTTTTTTAATAAAAAGTTTAGGGCGAGCACCGAGCCGTGCCTCCCCCGAAAAGTTGGTTTAAAAAAAAAGTCAAAATGCCAATAAATGCCGAAGCCACGAAGCCTCTACCTAAATTTTCCGAACCTCATAATTCGGCCATACGGACTTCGACTTGGGCAAAGTCAGTTTTATTACGTATTATTTAATTCTCTACAAAACGACACTGATTTCGCTAAAATCGAAGTTACTATGAAAACTGTGGGTTTCAGAACCGTATTAGTATATATTGTACAATGTACTGTAATTTATTATTATTTAATATATGTTATTTATTATATTTATATAATTCATTAATATTTTATTAATAAATTAAAGTAAATTAAAATTATTATTTAATTTATTAATGAATTTACTTAATTATTTATTATTTAATTATTAATAATTATTTAGTTATTCATTATGTTGTTTAATTATTTCATTAATTATATAACTAATTATTAGTTAGTCATTTACTTTCGTAATTATTCTCTAATTAATTCTTAGCTTAATATAATTATTACGTTATTTAATTATTTAATTTAATATTATATATTTTTTAATCTTTCTCTCTCCTCTCCTTCCTTCCCTGTCACTTTCCTTTTTCTTCTCCGATGTCGCCCGCCTTTGTCTTCACCCTCATCTCCTCCGCTTTCCGTCAGCGGCTGCCAACCACTCCAACCAACTCGTCGGTGATCGCACCTCACCTCCGGTGACGAGACCAGCTACCTTGGGCCCCAAGCTTCATCGCCCTATATATATCCCCTTGTCGAGAGTCAATCCCCATCCGCCATTTTCTTCCACTCTCTTCCCGTGAGCTCCGGTGAGAGAGGGTGAGTGTGATAACGATTCCCCCTTCCGTCGTTGAAGCGAGGTTGAGCTAAAGAGGAGCGACGCGATCCATGCTGGCATCGTAGCTTCTGCTCCGCCTCGCGAGAGCCTCCGTGTCCGCTGCGCGTCGAGGCTACGACGAACGGGAGGTCCATACCTCCTTCCGCAAGTGATTCTTCCAAAGTCCAGGTTCCTCTTCTCCTTGTCTCTACTTCTCCTTCTCCCTTTGTTTTCACCGTCTCAGTTTTCTTCTCCATCCCTCTCTTCTCAAATCCTCCTTTTGTTCTCTGTTTTCCTCTTCGATTTTGATCGATTTCCATCTCATCGCGTCAATTTTCGCTTCTACGCATATCTCTTCATCCTCTAATCATCTTAGATTGTCTAGATCTGAGATTCATCGATCCGATTTCTCCGTTGCGTTCAAGATCGAACCTTCATCCACTTCCATTCTCTTATGCATGTAACATTCAGGTCGAGGATAGCATCTTCGAGCCCTAGTTTAAACTCGCAGGTTCATAGGTTCTGGGAATCACGTCAGGATCGTTCTCCGCTCGAGGAACAATAGCTTCACCTCATCTGAAGCTTGACGATCGACTTGTTGTCCATGAAACCGCCACCTGGAGCAGATGACTATCGAACCGGAGACGAAGAGCCATCTGGAAGCATTCGAACACCTCCAGAGCATCAACCTATCGAGATCCTTATTTGTTCGCCGAAGCCCCGTCGCATGATAATAAGGATCGCCTGAGCCTTCTGTAAATTGGAGAAGAATAACGAATTATCAGAGATCGTACACCACATCTAAGAGAAGGGCATCACATGAACACCATCGTAAGACCTGTAACTTCTTAGAGATCTGATCGGAGCAACGCCATCTGATCCATTCTCCATGGAGAAGCAAGTCATCGCTACCCGGAGTTCACATTCGAGGAAGAATGCATCATTTGTTCCAGACTCGTCCGGAACCGTTTGATCATCCGCTGATCGATGACCCGCGTTAGGCCACGTGTCTGCATCAGCTTAAGCCGACCGCCCCACCGCTTAGGGCATACACGTGCGTTTGGATATTTCGGGTGAAATTTGCGTGAATACCCACTGCTTTTTCTTATTTGCATACATGTCCTGCAGTTGCTAGAAGAGCACGTGAGGAGCACATGATTATTTTGGTGATTTTGCACGTGAATCCCCGAACGTTGTGCTTTTAGTGAACAAATCATTATCGAGCTACTATCATGTGCGTTTACACACGCCGCCTGATATTTGCGTGAATACCCTCCAGCTTCTGCCATTTTTACACGTGCCCTTTTACTGTATATATATTTCTATACATATCCTGTATACATAATAAATAATACGCAAAATATAAAAACTAAATAAAAATATACAAAAATAACCCTATACTATCCTATATACAATATAAAATCAGATTTGAAAATTAAAAACATTTTCTATTTTTAATAGATCATTTAAAAACACCTAAAATATAACAAACCTTAAAGTTCATAAAAAATATAAAAACGTCTTAAAAAATTCTATAAAAATTAGTTACAGTGTACTTTACCATATTTTACACATAAACCCAAAAATAAAATAAAAATTGAATAATAAAACCAATAAAAAAATCAAAATACATAAAAAATTCAAAAATTCATAACTAAATAAATAAAAATCGCAAAAATACATATTACGTATCATTTTAAAAATAATGTCACATACTTTGTAATAAAAATAAAAATATTTAGCTACTGATGACTATTTTAAAAATTAGAAATAAAAATCTAATTCTCAACATTAAAAATAAATCAAAAGATATAAAAATCCTAAAAACCTTTATAAAAATACATAAAAATAGAAAATAAAAATAAAAATATAAAATATGATAAAATATAAATTAGATAAAAAATACAAAACATTTTTCTAAAATCATAAAAAATTACAAAATACTTAAGTTCGTAAAAAATAAAAAATTCAATAAATAAAAATTAGAAAACCCATAAAATCCTATTTTTCTATTGTTTAACCCTAGTTTCCAACAGTTTGCCTCTCTGAGTTCGACACTCCCGTACTTGACACTATACGCATCTTGTTTAGGAGTATAAATAAAATATAATTTTTTGGTAAAATCCATCGGTCATTACAATGACAGTGGTCTATTTTTAGATGATTCGATTGATGTGTTTTTCAGATGGCACTGTTGCCTGGTAGGTAATGCTAATGTAGATCATAGACCTAAGGTTTAGGATTTTCTCTTCGCCAGTTTATTCCCTACCTCACGATTTTTTTTCTGACTTGTGCAGCACAGGTTGGGCCGCACAACTGAGAATCGAGAAACCGCATTTTTTTTCTTTCTAGTAATCTTTTGTAAGAAAATATAAAAAGATCAAGGGCACTTGTCTGTTTTTCTGTTTTAGTAGAAGGGACCCCTTCAGGGCATCCCGACTTGTACCTCCCTCTCTCCCTTCTTCTTGAGGTCTGTTTCACCAAGTGTTGTGCACTTGGGGGAGCAGGGCACCCACCGCGGTTTTCTCGCATCTCCATTTTCTCGATGGTTTTCCGTGGCTTCTTCTCGATTTTCCCCTCTCTGTGCTACCGTAGTTAGGTGCTTGCTTAGGTCGCATAACCTAGTTGCTTGTGTACTTAAGACAAAAATAAAAAAACAAAAACATGTTAGGCATTTTTCAAAAACACTAAAAAAAGTGATAATCGAAAAATTAAAATAGAGACTGCTAACATTATCTGGCCTAAAATTAAACGTAAAGGATTCACTTATATTGGGAGAGCAATCCCCAGCGCATGAATTGCAGGTACTCTCCAGATTTGTGAGTGAGGGACGACACTTAAGGTTAGAGCCAGAGTCTGAATCTCTTTCGGGATACTACTAAGTTCGTACATTTAATCACTTGCTCTCAGTGGGGATTCTCGGGTAGTCGGAAACAATCCATGTTTCTTTAGCAGAGTGGGAGGTTTAGAGGACAATACATAAGGCTCCGTCCTCAAGTAACACAAATAGCCAGAAATGGACCGTACTTACTCTCATACTGGCTGAGAATAAGCGATTTTCTGTAAGAATTCGGGACAGTCTTTTAGAGAAGTTTCGGACACCTAGCAGCTCACGCTAATATGTGAAAAGGCATGTTTGCCAAATAACCCTAAAACTGAAAAGATAAATGAACGAGCTTTTACGGTCATTACCGGGTTGAGTTGGTGAACACATGGTTTGCTTTGCGTTTGATTTGCGAGTGAGTCCTATCTTTCAGATCATTCAATTGATCAGGAGTCATCTATCTAATCACGATGATGGGTAAACGATCTCTTCGACCGACTCTTACGGCAACGCTTCCAAACACAACTACCCATTCATCTAGGTCGGTTCGAGACGTCTCCTGTATCGAGTCTTAGTTGAGCCCTCTGACCTTCTCCGAGTATGACTCTGACCTTGGAGAACCGCCTCCATTTGTTTCCCTGTCTTCTCCGTCTCCTTCTATCTCTTTCTCTTCGTCTCCATCAAGTCAACCTTCAGTTATATATGTGACAACGGTGCAGAGGTATGAGACCATGAGCCGAGTATTAGTCAGATGAAAGATTCGAGTCCACTAGTTGCTGAGACAAGAGTGCGGATTGAGCAGCTTGCATCTTATTTGGGAGCTGAGTCAGTTTCTATATCGAGATTTTACCGACCTTCCTGGTTGACTTAGATTTCGTCTCACTACTATCGAAGTTTTACGGGAAGCTGCACGAGGAACAGTACGGGCATCTTTATGAGTTCGAGGAGATTTGCAACACTCGATTCTACTCAGACATTACACCTGAGGATGCTATGAAGAAGACCTTTCCCCTAACACTCAAGTACGGATCCGTGAGATGGTTCCGACAATTGGGAGAGGAGCGAGCTAGTTGGGGTACATGTCGAGTAGCATTTCTTAGGATATTTTACCCCATTACCCGGGCCAACTTAATGCGGTCGGTTATCAAAGATTTTTCACATGATCCCTATGAGCTATTCCAGGATATGTGACTTCGATTTCAGATTCTTCTGAGGAGATTCCCGGATCACGGGATCTCTAGAGCTGAGTTAGCTCAAATCTTTTATCCCGGGATGACCGCAGATCGGTAGGTATTGATCAATGCCTCGTGTGGCGGTTCACACCACAGTCTCGACGAGGATTCACTTTAGAATCTCTTCGGAGAGATTTCTGATGTCAAGACAACATATGAAGGGGATTACAGACTATTTAGATGCGATCCACCTCTCGTTGATGTAGGGATCACCCATCAGGCAGTTGATATGGATACTGATGCAGAACTAAGGATGGCCGTTAAGACAGATACATAGAGTTCTCATCTTTAGAGACCGATACATATTCCATTACTTTTCAGCCGGAGTATGAGTCGGTTCCATGTCTCCCAGTTCAAGAATCTTGGATACCTATCCCTCAGGTATTCCAAGATACAGAGAGAGAACCTGTGATGTTCTAGCTGACCTATCAACCGATTCAGTTTCCATATCACGACCAATGCTATGAACAACAACCTCAAGAGCACTTCACCTCAGACTCATTTACTTGTTCTAAGAGTATTCGATAACCCGAAATGAATGTGGGACATTACTTTGAGAGTCCTGATATAAATGGTCCCACATTCGATTACTTCGTTCATTTGATTCATGAGCAGACCGCCTATCGTAGAGAGCAGATGGACACCTTTAGAGATTGTATTGCCAACATTGTCACAGAGCAGAGAATAATTTCAGATATTCCCGTTCCACATGAGTCATTGAAGGGGCATACAATCGGCAACGACGCAAGTGTATATTCTGATTCTGATTCCCTTCATAGTGAAGGCGAAAAATCACAAAAAATGAAAAAAAGAGAAAATCCAGAAAATGAATAATGGCGACTCCTGACTCTTTAGATGGATCTCGAGCTTCTGCTGTTCATGGAGTTAGTCCCCGTTTAAGTAAAAGATTTTCTTGTCCTTCTTATCCTCTGAGTGTACAGACTAACACAGAGGATGTACATATACCCTTCCCAGATGCTCTGAATCTAGGAAAGGGAAAAAAATTAGGATTTTTTTAAAAAAATCCAAGTTTCGAAATTCATGAAAGAGATGCTGGACTGAATTCAGATCAAGCTCACTATTTCGGATGCATTGGTCCACATTCCTGTTCTTCAGAAATGTCTGAATCAACATACCACATCAAAAAGGAAGAAGAGGCGTAATCACTGCTCTGAGAAACAAGTGCTGAACTTTGCCATCTGTTGCGCCATCTAGCATACATTTTCCAAGAAGAAAAAGAAAGACATGTGAGCACCATTTGTCAGTTTTCAGATTTCAGATCACGGGATCGAGCACACCTTATTGGTCAGTGGGTCATCAGTGAATATTTTACCTTTCTATCTTATCGACTCTTCATTTAGGGCCTCTCAAGCGAACCAGAATGATTCTCCAATTTCCGAACCGATCGGTCAAGAGGCCGAAGGGTATACTCAAGGACGTTGTCGTGATGATACAAGGCACAAAATTCACTGTGTATTTTGTTGTCTTAGATCCTGACTCATTAGTACCATCACGTGATGCAACCATCATTCTTGGTCGGCTTTTCTGCGTTCGACCAAGGCCGTAATTGATTATGGGGAAGACATTGTCACGTTCCCTTCTAGCAGCACAATGCCGAGCTCCGAGACAATAAATACTCTGTTAGCAGATGGGTGCGCTTTCGGACTATCAGATACTGAAGCATGTGGGATCACAGCTGAGATTAGACATGATCATATCCCTTCTGATCTTACTGAGATCCAAGATTTTCTCTCCAGAGATGAAAACTTATAGAATATAGATTTTGGTGATCCAAGTACACATGTTTGGAGATGTGTTGACGAGATCCGTAGTATCTATATCATTGAGTTAAACCCGCTGGTGGCACTTACTTCGAACGCCGAACTTTGTTTCGGTTATAAATCCTTTATTCGAATCTTCCGATCATGAAATAGTTGAGCCCTCTTGTTGCACATATCTAGATAAGGGCCATTTTGATGAGGAGATTGATCAAATCGCAACAGATTTTGACTTCTTTCTTGCTTTTACTCCAGACACAACACCAATGTTTCTACAGTCACACAGAGTTGAGGATACAGTGTTGGAGGATGATTCTTCGTCTTCTTATCTCAGTGCTGATGATGATAGTGATTCAGAGATTGTGGTACAACTCTCAGATGTTAGTTCTGTCCATCTTTTCGTCCATCTAGGCCGCTCCTCACCGGTCGACACAGGTCAGGGATCCTTTGATTCAGATATGGTCATCCTTGAGAATGACCCTGATGTCGACCTAACTCTTGTACATTCCATCATTCCTAAGTCGCGCAAGAAGGCCACTCTTCAGCTTTCTTGAGCTTGTACAGTTCGTTCACTTTGTACACGAGTTTTCGATTTTACTCTTTCTTTCTTCTATTTGTCTTACACCCTTAGGTTTCATCTAGATTTTTTGTTATACTTAGGATGTGCTTTATCCTAAGTATAGAGGCATAGACTCCGCGTTGCTCATTCGTTTTGTTTTATTACCCCTATCGTTGCCTATATTTAGGGTACGCTTTACCCTGAGTATAGGGGGGGGGGTAATATCGCTCATATCGTCTTTTGATAGTTTTCTGTTTTTGTATCGTTTGCTCTCTCGCTTGTCCTTTACCTATTGATATTCTTCTCTATACTTAGGGATATTTTACCCTAAGTGTTGGGGGGACAAGTCGAGTCATTGATTGGTTATTCTCTTGACCTCGATCATTTTCGATTTTGAGTCTGCTATCCTTAGGATTATTTGATCCCAACTATCAGGGAGGACGCGGTCGTAACTTTGGTCGTGGTCATGATCATGAGGCTGGACATGGACAGGACTTCGGACGTGGACGGGATCCTGCCCCCGCCCGCTATCCAGCATGCACTCATTGCGAATGCTGGAACCATCCATCTGAACGTTGTTGAGCAAAGTTTGGCATGCCTACTAATGCCAACTGTGCCTATGAGGCTACCTCATACGGTAACCAATATGATAATATCGATACTTCGCAAGAACAACCATCTGGAGACAGTCAGACATCTTTCACTGCATTTGAGTATGCTCGTCTACGTCGGTTGCTACAAAAATTCAGACAGTAACACTAGTACTTCTGCTTCTATTACGAGTCTAGCTGCTATTTCAGGTACACTCAACTGAGCTACCTTTTCTTCTACCGTTACAGATTTTTGGATGTATTGCATTTGTTTAGAATTTTAACACTACTGACAAACTCTCTTCTCATGCTATTAAATGCGTTTTCCTTGATTATTCTCGTACTCAAAAAGGTTACAGGTGATATGATCCAATTGGATGTCCTACTATATATCTGCAGATGTAACCTTTTTTGAGCATACCAGCTTCTTCAAACAATCTGTTACCAATATCCCTCTTGATCTCACACTTCCACCCATTGTCTACAAGTGAAAACAAAAATCTCAATCGCCAGATGTTCCATTACCTATCCCTTTATTGCAGAATGATAATCCTAATTCAAGTCTTCCCTCCACTGTTGTCCTGAATGATCCTGAGGAGCTTCCCATTGTTCTATGCAAAGCTAAGAGGCAGTGCACACTTCATACCATGCTTCATTTTACTTCTACTGCTAATTTATCAACCTCTGAAAGAAGATATGCAAATACTATCATGACCATCTCTATTCCAAGAGACCACCATAGTGCTTTGCAGGATTCAAGATGGAGAAAGGCCATGGATGACGAGATGGATGCTCTTATTTCAAGGGGAACATGGGATCTAGTGCAATGTCTCAAAGGGACCAAACCTGTGGCACGTAAATGGGTCTTCACGACAAACCAATCACCAGATGGGTTGATTGATAGGTTGAAAGCTCATCTTGTGACAAAGGGCTTCACATAGACATATGAAATGGATTATTTTGAGACATTCTCGCCAGTTGCGCGTATGGGTTAATAAGGACTATTATTTCTGTAGTAGCAAATAAGACATGGCCTATCTTTCAGTTAGATGTGAAAAATGTGTTTCTATATGACGATCTTGATGAGGAAGTATATATGATGCTGCCTTCGGGTTATGAAGTTGAGGGGTTTGTGTATGTCGACTTCGAAAACCAATATATGGCCTAAAACAGAGCCTAGGGGCATGGTTCGACAGATTTATTGCAGAGATCAACACTCTTGGCTTCCAGAGAATAACCTATGATTATTTTTTATTTATTAGAAGATGAACAACTGGTACTGTTATTCTTGCAGTCTATGTGGGTAATAGGGTTATCACATGTGATGATGATAAAGGGATACTAGAGACCAAGACCTTCCTCCACAAGGTATTTGTTACCTAGGATCTTGGTCCACTACAATACTTTTTGGGCATAGAAGTACTACGCTATGCAGAAGGTCTTCATCATTCACAGAGAAAATACTGTCTGAACATTTTTACGGAAGCTGGATTACTTGGATGCAAACCCGTTGGTATTCTTGCAGATCCTAAGAAACATCTTACATCTTCCGATCATATCTTCAAAGATGTTACTCGATATAGGAGCATGGTTGGCAAACTTCTTTTCCTTACTGTCACCAGACCAGATATTTCCTACACAGTAAGCAAAGTTAGTCAACACATGGAGAAACCTTGTTACAGTCACTGGCAGGATGTTCTTTAGATTCTATGATACGTGAAGGAATCACCAGGAAGTGGCATCTTCTATGGAGCAAATGGGTACACCGATGTTATTTCATATGCTGATGCAGATTAGCAAGCTCACCAGAGGATTGGCACTCCACCACAGGTTATGCTATGATGGTTGGAGGAAATCTTGTTACTTGAAGAATCAAGAAACAGACTGTTGTATCTAGATCCAGTGCAGAAGCATAGTACAGAGCGATGGCTCAAGCTACTTGCGAGATCACGTGGCTATTAACCTTTTTACAAGAACTTGGTATTGTTGTCGCTATTCTTATTCCACTATATTATAATAACAAATCTGCTACATATATTGCCACGAATCCGGTGTTCCATGAGCGAACCAAGCATATAGAGGTGACTGCCATTTTGTTCGTGATACTGTCAAGAGTGGAAGAATTACCACTCCTTACATCAACACTGACCTTCAGCTTGCGGATATCTTCACAAAAGCACTACCTAAGAAGCGACTCTCCTGGATTATTTCCAAGTTGGGCATGACTGAGTATGCTCCAACTTGAGGGGGAGTGTTGAGAGTATATATGTTTGAGAATATTCTGTGGCAGAAGTATATTATTGTAACCTATAGGGGTATTTATGTATATTTCTCCTTTGAACGCTCCAGGATTTTGTCCTATATAAGGACTCGTAGACCTCTTGAATAAGATAAGCCATTCTATTCTTTCATACTTTCCACAATATCAAATAGAACGTTCCCCGAATTTTGCCAGCAGTAAAGAGAAGCAACTGATTTATGCAGCTGACCCCACTTTTTTTACAGTAGCTGATCCCACTTAAAGTGGAAAAAAAAGGCTTGACAATTGCTGTGCTGTAAACACTCCAATGAACAGCAAACACAGCAGCCATACGGTTAGGCTGCAGCCAAGCTAAGTGGCTCAAACAATTACGCGATCATTAAATAAATGATAACATCATGGGTCTTGATTATACCAACTTTTGGTGCTGGAAGCTTTGCTTCGAACACCTGAATAGCTTATTATTTTATAGCATGTCATGAGCACTATACCTGTCTGCAAGATTTATTTCATTTTTTTCTTTTTTGTTGTAGGTTGTCTTGGTCTTTTCTGCCCATGTTATCTTTTTGGAAAAAATGTGGAGTTTTTGGGCTCTGGAACTTTGGCTGGCTCATGCATGGCTCATTTACTTATATACGGTCTAGTCAACAGTCTATGTTGTCTATCAACAGATGGTATTCTTTTGACAGTGCCAGCATCTATGGTTGCATGCTATGCACGTGGGTATCGGCAAGCGCTGCGTGCCAAATATAATTTGCAGGTGAGGTTTCATATTTTGAAGTACCTCTAGGAAATTAACCATCGATTTTCATGGTTTCTGTAAGTATCCATGCCAATTAGAGTCTCGGCCTGTTTCCAAAAAATGGGCATCAACTTTGCAATTTTTTCAATAACCTCAAAAAAATTGTGTAACCATGATTATGACAGGACCACAATTTTAAGATGCTGAAAGTAAAAGGTTCGTTTCTTTGTGCTGCTTAAATTCGTGAAACATACTCTTGGAAATTCTCCAGCGTCCATTATAGGCGGTAGGCACCTTCAAGTTGTCTGAATGTCTTTATGAAGTATTTATCTGATTATTAAATGATTGAAACAATAGAATCAGGGCCCTTCTTCAATCAATTGGCTTTGTATAAAAGATCATCAATTGCAATCAAGGCTTAACCGTAACGTATGGACAATGAGAAGTAGAATGAGTATTGAAGGAGATTGATATATGGATGGACAAGACTGTAATTATTGTGGGAAATTCAATATACAAATCCTCTCGTAAGACGAAAAGGGTGTAGTCCCGAGGCAGGGCACACTCAGTAAATAATACATCTAATATTGAGTTAGGACCGAGTAGGAGATTAAACACATATCGTGTGCTTCATTGATGGCATGTAATGCCTATGGTAGTTTTTTAGATGCTGAAGGATTGTCAATCAGCTAGGATTGCCATCTTGATTTTAATAAAAAAAGAACACCAAGTTACAAGACCAAAACGTATTCCTTTGACAACCTCTTAGAGTTGCAGGGGCACCCATGACGTATACAACGTCTCTACAAAAGCCACCACATTCTCTAACATAGTACCTCCCACCTTTTTTTTAAAGGCCAATGCGTTCTTTTCACATGAAATTGCCCAAAAGGGCCGTGACTGGCCAGCCCTATCTTGCCTTCCCCTGTATACCTGATAACCGTCCCCTGCTGCTTTGGATTTTAAAGTTGCCTGAAAGGAGCTAGCCCTACTTTGCATCTACCCACATGCGGATCAAGTGAAGAACATATGCTTCACATCTTCCTCCCTATTGTCGCACATCAGGTATGTATCGTCTAGCCCAGTCACCACTTGCTTTTAAATAACATGTTAATTTGTTTCTTCCTTCTCATTAGCCAAGCATGCAACTTCACCTTCACTCATGCAATGACTTCCCACAATGATCTAGAATCCAATGTGGAAATCTGTCGCGGGTTTTAACTGTCGCAGGCACCTCGTACGTTATAGTGATGGTGAAGTCCTCTCCTGACCACTCCCACAAGTCATCTTCCTGATCCTTTAAAGTCACTCCCTCTAGCAGTAGGATCAAGGACTCGAGTTCAACACTCCTTTCATCCAATACTAATGGGACAATCCTGAGTAACAGGACCCCATCTTAACATCTAGTCAAACAACCTAAGGAAGATATCAACCAACACCCCTTTCCTAGACAATCGTTCAACTAAAACTTGAAATCCTTGATGCTTCACAATCATTACACCAGAAACAACCATGCATATGGCAATAAGTGCATCAAACTGCTCAAGAATACCGAAAATCTTAATAGCATGACCCTCTCTACCAACTCAAAATACCCTCAACAGAGCCTTGTTGATTTCTCACCAAGTTCAACCTCTTTCTTGGGCCTACATACCTGCTCACACTATCAGACAGGTACCCTGCCCCCCTTTTTTATAGGAATCTTCTTAAGCCCCTGTCGATACTCCATTTCACCTTTACCTGCAATATGACCGCCCACTTGTAGAATAGGTCAATTAGGGGTTGGTCTAAAGCATTTACCCCAATGAGACCAGGCATCTTCCAACAGAAATCAACTTCTGTCTCTATGCGTCGAACCTCCAATTTAACCTCTCACTCCAATTAAATGACCTATCAGACAGAGACAATAATGTAAAACCTATGTACATCATCGACAACTGAACATGCTCTGTGGCCAGTACCCTCCTACAGACCAATTCCTCTTCATCCTCCATGGTAAAATCATAAAAGTAGACCTATGATCCTTGACCCTCGAGCCCAATGCCTCACCGAAGAAGTGCACCAACATCGTGGCCCATTGAGAAAAGGATACTTGGAGGAAGCAACTAGAGTCATAAGCATATTGAGGGCATATAACTGGAATATCGCCATGTGGTTCCAAACAGAATATTGAGAACAAGTCCTTGCTACAAAGCCCTAGACATCGTCGTTGCCAACACATCGGCCGAGGAAAGGAAATTCTTATCACCCCTTTTCATTTTTGAAGACGGACATATACAACAAGCACACTGAACTTGGTTTCAAGTGCCATAGATTTTTGATCGACTAACATTAGAGATTATAAGACTACATGGTTGAGTCGCTATGTGAGAACCTGGGCTAGTGACCAACTTATATCTTTCCTACCTGTGGTGGACCATATACGGTTCTCCTTAGATTATGGCAAAATGTTAAATTGTAAGCTAAATGCATTGGATACTGTGAATCTTTATCATCTTCCGTGCATGTTGGTTGTTTTCATAATAGCGCTGCTTATTTTATCTGTTCATGAGATATATCGTTTACCTCTTATGGTATTGTCATCTGCTTTTATTATGTCCAGGAAGCCCCTTGTGGAGACTTTGCAACTCATCTCTTCTGCCATCTTTGTGCTGTCTGCCAAGAATACCGAGAGATTCGCGAAAGGACAATTCGGGCCAATTCTTCTGATCAGCTAAATGCCATAGTTGCAGCTCCTTCAGTTCAGATAATGAATGGTGATAGACAGAGGGAAGTGATTTATGAATAAAAGTAGGGATATTTAGTCCTCTGCTTTCAGCTTCTTGTATCTTCCTCTTCGTCCGCACATCAGCAACTATATCAATCACCTATCACAAAAAGAGTTCAAGAGTTGCCTACTGAGTCACGATTCTGATGTCATTAGTAGGATCAGGATCATTCTATCAGGAGGCAAACGATCCATGCAGCTGACCCCCACTTGAGGTGGAAAACAACTGATTATGTTTTTGCTCAAATGTAATTATCTAACTAGATGGGGAAATACACTAAAGTTTCATTAACACAATGTAATGTATCAGAGCTTGTGCTGGTCACTTATGACAACTGACAAAGAATGTGATGTGCAGCCTGTACCCTTGGTCGTACTTCGTCGTCATCAATGAACCAGTTGGTGTGTGGCTCCAGTTTTATTGTAGAACAAGATTACAGCAGTATGCACCTTATGTTGGATGAAATTGCTATGAGATGCTGCAGCAGCTAGTTTCTACATAACCGTCTCAGATCAGGTTGTGATTTACTTTGTAATTTGCATTTAGGCTGTGGAGTTTTAGGGCTATTGGAGATAACATCTTTCTTGAAGAGTTGGTCAATGACTTTGATCAGATGATAGTCTCCTACCTCTTTCTTCTGTGATGCTCATTGTTACAATAGTCACCTGACTAGACCGATTGGTCGATTCAACTATGCTTTCAATGGGGTGATCACTAAGAATAACCATATTCAACTGCTTAGTTGATTAATAAAAACATATTTTATTATGATTTGGTTTTTTTTCATTATTTTCTTTATTTTAAATTTAATGTTAGATGTCTATAATTTTAATTGTAATTCTACTAGAACTTTTATCTTGTTAATAGATGGCAATACATGCATCAATATATAAGATTATGTGTATTAGACAAGATTTATATATGAAACAATTAAAAATACACAACTGAATATTTTCTAGTCACTGGAATATCATTTATTCTTTTTTCAGCAATCCTTTCGATTGAACAATGAATACCGACTTTTGTAATGCTGGCAATGCATGGAGGCTCTTTTGTCGCTCATCAACTTTGCAGTATCTGCAGATGACATCAAAGCTTTGTGACGTGAGCCCTTAAGGATTCCCACACCTTATTTTTGCAGACAATGTGCTTATCTTCAATCTATGCTCTTGGAAGTCGTCGAGGGGCCTTCAAGCCACTCTTGATTTATTTTATTCTTGCCCGAGATCGCGTTGTGCTCGTTCTTGTTTATTAATCTTTCTTCTTCGGTGGTCGTGAGAGGCGATCGACCGCCGTTATATCTGGTTGTTCTTTTCTTCACGTGCTTACGTGGTGGTGGTCGATTGCGCATCCACATCCGTATGGTGATTCATATCCCTAACAATCGATATATGAGAGGAGACGATACCGGGTCGTATCCCAACACTCCCCAACTCTAGTAAGCTCTTAATGAGGCACCCTCTTTCATGGGTACCAGGCAGCGCATACCCTAGGTAATAGATATGCCTCATATGGGGGATCAATGTCCCCTCGTAGGCTTTTGTCCCCCTCAGGGTTGTCTGGTTACCTTGAAGTCTCATCGCTTACTGCCTATGCTTGACCATCGCTATCAAGTCGAGGGGGCTTTGAGGTACATGCTTCTGAACGGGATTCGTTCCTCCTATGAACTCAAAAAGTTGCTTAGTAAGACATCATCGCCAAGAAACCAAGCCCAAACCATAAAGATCTTAGTGCATGACATGAGAACATATTCAATGCGATCTGAGAGGCTAAATTGCGCGATTTTTCATTAAAACTTTGCATGCAATCATAACAGAGCGAGCTTTGTATGAGAGAAGTTTGAAAATACTCCAGATTTGCGAAGAAATCTAGTTCTTCCCTTTCGAACATAATCCTTATAGTGACTTTAGATCGCTCATAAACTTTCACATTAACACAATCACGATGTAATCATGATGCAACCACTTCACTCGAAAAGTTTATCTTGGCTCTAGATATAGTCCCTTTATCCCGAGATAAATGGATCAGATCCAACTCTGACCCGATCCGATCGGCCAAAGCTTGTGCTTGGTCCAGACTCAATGTAAATACGAACTGGATTGGCCCACATATTTTCCTAAATTTAATATTGGATCGGACCAAGCCCGAACCTGTGAGGACTCGAGTTGATCCAACTCGACCCGCTCCCCTCCTGTATGCATCCTTTTAATATTGCTGGGAATATCCCTTTAATATTTAGTGGAATATCCTACTCGTTTATATATATTAGTGTAGCACATGCCCTCAACAATACCAGTGTCCACAGGCCCAAACCCGTGGGATTTGGTCCGGGGCCGCGGTTGTCGATTCTTTCCAAAACTCGGCCCTCGACCCGGCTCATAGGGATTTAGCAAGTTGCCAGGTTCGGGCCGGACTTTTCGGGTTGGGTTGAATCGAACCTAATGCTTCCCCAAACAAAAATAGTCAAAAAAATTCCCAAATTCGATTTTTTCTTAAATTCGGTTCGCAAGTAAACGAACTGGAACTTCTGGTTTAGGTTTGATTAGATAAACAAACCAAACCTGAAAATTGTAGGTTCACTCAAGTTCGGTTCGTTAAAAGTTCGTTATACACACAATCTAAAATCCTTATATCAGGATAAGTGGATTTTGTCCTGAAATGTTCAATACACTCACAAACTACAAATCCTTATCCCATGATAAGTGGATTTTGTCATGAAATATTGGACTTTATCCCTAGAGAAAGCATTTGTTTATAGGGTAAGCGGACTTCATACTGGGGTAAACGGACTTTATCACGGGAGAAGTTCTTTTAAGATAAATGATCACATCATGTTTACATTATGTCCCTGACTATAATACATTTCCCTTCCTTATCCCTCAAACAAAAAAAATATAAATCTCATTTATCCCTTATATCATCTTATTTCTTATCTCTAATTCAAACGAAAAAATATTAAAATAATTTTTTTGTTCAAAGAAAATAATCCGTTTTAGTTTATTTTTTAAAAAGACGAGGGTGAGAAAAGAATGGAAAAAATGAATTAACATTGTTTCAATTATATATATCCCTCTCCATTTCATTCCTTTTCACTCACTCTCATAAGAGATTTTTAAAGTTCGATATTTGATTTGATTAAATAAAAGTTTGATTTAAATTTAGTTCAAAAAGATACCATCCAAACAAACATATATTTATGTTTTTTTATATAAATTAACCGAACTTGAAAATGACAGATTGCGTCACTTTTTGTCGATATATATAATTTTAAATTAGGATTTTTACCTGTTAGACCCTATAATCTTTATCAATTATCTCCACGACCTTTGAAACAACTTAATTCTCCCCCCTCCTCGACCCCGTAAACTTGTTCCGTCTTACACCATAGACCCTGTCATCATCTTTAACTTTATTGGAGTCAAAAACTTGAGTTAAACCTGGGTTAATCAAATCAAAAAAATCAACGATGGATCTTCAATCTCCCTCTCTCCTTCCTTATCATCCTCCTTCTTCATCCTCTTCTTCAACCCATCAAACGGGAAGCTATAGAAGACCTGGAGGGCGACGACAGTGCCCTTCCGACCTCTGTGCCTTCGCGGTTCTCGACAACTGGCTCATCAGTCCGATCCCTAGTTCGCTCGGCTCACTCGCGCGTCTCGAGCTTCTGTACCTCAACGAGAACAACCTCTGTGGTCTGATCCTGCCAGAGATTAGGAACTTCCACCGCCCCGCACTACTTGCTGCTCCACCTCAACGACCCCTCTGGCACGATCCTGCTGGGATTGGGGAACATCTAGGCTAAAGGGTAGGGGGGGGAGGTCTTGGGTTCTTGGGCTGGAGATGGGCAGGGGTGGGGGAGGGCTGAGGTGGCATTGGGGGTCAGGGGAGTCCGACCTCGATTGAAGGGTGGGTAGGGGGAGATCGGGCTTGGGGGTTTTCTCCGCCTGGTTTAGAGGGTGGGTGCGAGGGTCGGGGGAGGTCAACCTCGGCTAGAGGGTGGGCAGGGGGAGGTCGGCTTGGGTGCCTGGGATGGAGGGTAGGCGGGGGGTCAGGGGAGGGCTACATAGGGACGTGTGTTCTCTGCTTTGGGTTAAAGGGTGGGCGCGAGGGTCGAGGGAGGGATGCCCAGGACGGGTAGGGGGGGGGGGGAGTTCTCCGCCTGGGCTGGAGGGTGGGTGCGGGGGAGGGTTTCCTAGGACAGGGGGAGGGGCTTCTCTGTCTAGGCTAGAGGGTGGGCGCGAGAGTCGGGGGAGGCCGACCTCGATTGGAGGGTGGACCGGGGGATATCGGGCTTGGGTGTCTGGGCTGGAGGGTGGTCGGGGGAGGTCAAGGGACTGCCCGGGAGGAGGTGGTAGAGATTAGGTGGGGTCAGGGGGAGATCGGGATCGACCTCAGCTACTCAGGAGGAGGGGGAGGAAGCAGTGGAGGGGAATGGGTAGGGGCAACAAACCTGGAGGAGGTGGCGGAGGTCGGAGAGGAGTAGAGCGAGGGCGACGGATGTCGAAGAGGTGAGTGGTTGCTGGGAGTGGCACTCCGTGTAAATTTGATAAATAAAATGGGTATAATGTAAATGCACATAAAGGAAACTGTTAGTTTTAACGAATAAATGGATGGGGGTTAACCACATGGTCTTTATGATAAAGATTAACAAGTTTACAGAGTTACGAGAGGAATTAGGTTGTTTCAAAAATTGTAGAGGTAATTTGAAAAGATTATAAGATGTGCTGACAAAAATCCGTTTTAAATTTTAAGAGCATATAGAAAATAAAAATCTCCACATGCCCCGTGAAAATAAAAATCTCCACTTGCCCACAAGCCGGTAAAGCTGCACACGTGTCAAAGCCACGCGCCGCCTCAAACGCCGCCGTTCATATGGTCCGCTATTTCCAAATTCGAAACCCGCCAAAACTGGCAGGAAGGAAGAGAGGAGAACAGAGGAGCGGCGCCGCCCGACCACTCTTTATCCCTCTCCCCTCTCCTCCGCTGCCAAACCCTAACCCTAAGTCCACTGCCCGTCGTCAACCTCGAGCGGAGGATTCCCACTCTGCAATGGGGATCCCCAGTGCTCACCTCGGTGCGAGGGACGGCGCCTCAATGGTCCTTGGGACCATCAGTGTCCTCACGTGGGCCGTCGCGGAGATCCCGCAGATCATTGCCAACTACAATCAGAAGTCGACGGCGGGCCTCTCTCTAGCCTTCCTTGTCACGTGGATCATCGGGTGAGTGGTTGAAGATTGGAAATCTTCATGATCACCATGAATCTTTATTTTGATTCTGTTGTGAGTGTGGTGTGACGTGTGGCTGTTTTCATCGCAGGGACCTTCTAAACGTCGTTGGTTGTTGGTTGGAACCCGCCACGGTAAGTGGTCTACGTTGCCTGTAGATGGATCGTTCGAAAATTTTGAACTTGATGGGCTTGGTTTGGATAAAACGTGGTTTCTGTATTTGTTTCGTGTTTGTGCAGAGTGAGGTTTTGTTTGCTAAACGTGCGCATTGTTTGTGTTTGAGGATGTTTAGATGCTTACTCTACTTATTTTTGTTTGCTAAACGTGCCCATTGTTCGTGGTAGTTTTTTGCTGGCTGAACTTTCCGGGTTTATTGGCATTTTGATCTAGAGAAAACTTTGAAAGAACGGTGTTGCTTGGAGGTAGGGGTTTCAATCCAATCCCTCCAACCCAACGAAATTTTGCATGATTATTTCACCCAGAAACAGACAACAGAGCATCATCTGCTTTGTTTACACCCTTCGGGGAGTGGATATTATCTCAACACGTTTCCAGGAAGAAATTCTGATGTTGTCTCTCAATAACTTGAAAATGTGAGGATAGACCTATGTACTTGCAGAATTATGGTTAAAGCACATGTTTACAAGTTTATAAATAGTTCATAGTTCATAGTATATGTAACCTCGTGTAACTTATCCAGTTATCTTAGCATACTTCCACAGAAAAAAAAAACAGCTTACCCGTAGTCATATGATTTCACAAATTGTCTAGGAACTTAAAACTATCTGTACCAATTTCCTCATCTAATTCAAATTAATTTTGTATTCCATTTTTTTATCTTTCCACTCTCTAATATAAAATAGTGAATGCTATTATACCAATGAACATGTTTGTTCACTACCATCAGCATGATAAGTTTGAATTCTTTTTGTTAAAATTCATTTTTCAATAAAAGTGCAACTTTAGAAGTTCAACTGATTCATTTGTCATTCTTTAACACTTTATTCTGTTCACTATGCAGTTGGCAACTCAGTTTTACATGGCACTAGTGAGTCTCCTTTATATTTTATTTTTATTGTTCACTCACAATTTTCCTGCTATCCACTACCACTAACACCATTTTTTCAATTTCAGTTATTTACAGCAACCTCATTTGTCCTAACAGGGCAGAAAATATATTATGGCTACTTTTGCTATAATCAGGATGGTGAAGAAATGCAATTTGCCGAGGTCTGTTTTTCATACCAATGAAATGTTTAGTTCTGATATTTTCCCTCTCTTTCTTTGCAATTCCAATTGGTTCAGCTTGCAGATATCTTTCTGAAAGGAAATCCAATGGCTGGCTGTAAGTAGCCATCCAAATTTTAAAACAACCTCTAAAAATTTGCAAGAGAAACAAGCGAAAGGAAACATCTGAACCCCAAATTTGACCCAACCCCACATGACAAACTTCTGATACATATTAAAACATAGATAAAAGAAGTTTACAACAGTTTACTTCATTCTTTTGTTTATGTCTTGGACATCTATAAAATGATAGCTTTTTCAAAAACCTCCTCATGCTGTGACTTTGAGCAAAACCTTTATTGGGAAACATTGGTCCCAACAATTTGTTGGATTTGCGACTGGACCTAATGACTTACACCCTAAACGATCAAGTCCAAATTGTCGATGTAGTAATTTTCACTATGACAATCCACTCTCACATTTTATGATTTTTCATGAAGGGGACTTTGTTTAGGTTGATCTCTCCCACTTTTATGCACCACATTTGCATTGTAATACATCACATCATTTGTTCGCAATGATTATGGTGGCTAATACTACTTGTAAAGATCTGACATCGTAAAGGACTCGTATCCTTGATAACATTTTTTGGTTTAGAACCAACTAGACTCAACAACTGCATAAAATTTTTTAAGTCTATGTTATAGAGTAGTAGCTCAGGCCACCTATATCGTAATAATTAGAGTATACTCATAGTACAATTAATGTGGTTCCTTTAGATCTGCTGTACATGATTTGGACATTGAGATCATGAAACCCACGGAGATGCAATGTGATAACCAATATGTTTTTTATTGGAAATAGCTATATATTTCAAGAAAGGACCAAACTTATTGAGGTTGATTTTCACTAAAACTCGTGAATCGTGATTTGATACACAAAGAAATTCTTCAAACTTCGCATGTGTCATGTAGTGATTGGTTTGCAGATGTCTCCTCTAAGCATCTAGCATGAACCCTATTTGTTAAATATCTTTCTGAATTGAGCATGTATGATATTTAGGTGCCAGCATGAGAGTGGGTGTTGAGCAAACACTGTATACTTTTTAGTTATAGTCCAAGTTGCTCATGTACATATTTGGCCACCACCCCTCTTATATAATGAGGGATATACCTCTCGTTTGAGTCAACTCGCTTGTTTTTCCTAACACCAGTCTTTCATAAATTTTTTTTAACATCTATAACATTTATATTATGTACGATTGTAAAGCCTTTTTGTTTGAAACTTTAATTCAAATATCTGAAAGTGAGGGGACGGGGTATATTTTGTATGTTGTTCTAATAAAAAAATGATAAATAATATCTTCAGCTTGGACAATGATATACATGGAAAGTAGTGGTGCATGCTTTTTGCTGCTGAGTCTGTTTAAGTAGATGGGATAAAAGATGTGGGCAGTATATAGATTGAGTGTTTAATTGTTGGATGGTGCCTTTGGAGTGCAAGGGGTTTTCACAAAGTGGAATGAAGACTTTGTATATGTAGTGCAATTTAATGTAAAAAATTAGAGATTTGACTAAAATAATGCTTAGAGCTTATTGTTCAAAGAGTGATGCTTTTGAATACTTGATTTTGCTAAGCCGTATTAGGAAATGATGGAGGTGGCACTCATAGAATTAACACATGGTAGTTGAAATGGAGATCACCTTCAAGCGATCCTTGTGATAATAAGATTCCTCTGACGATTTAAAGGTAAATCAAGATGCATTGAAACATAGTGCCTTTATGACAATGAGTGTTAGATAATTAACTTTTTATACGTGTAGAGATCGTCTATAGTCGAGAAAAAGACAGTTTGACGAATACATGGTCACACAAAAAAAGATCAAATTCATAACGAGTGAATCAAATAAAAGGTTGGTGTGGCAACTTCAGGAGATCATCTAATGTTGCAGTTCAAAGATATGCAAGGTTGAAGAAGAATCTTGCAAAAAGGGATGGGGATTACCAAACTGTTAAGAAGGATTTGACATTTTTCAATCTAAGCTTAGGTATGGTCTGCATTTTATCTGTTTTGAAGCAACGAGTTGTACAAATTCTTCTGAAGTGGGAAATAGTTGGCTGTTGTTCTTGATGTGTTACTTTGATACAAATAATTAATGTAGATTCTCAGAAGAGAAATGATTATGGTAATCTACTATCATTATGGTCACGTAGAAATATATTTAATGGTAATATACTAATATTAAAGTCATATAGAAATATAATTTGATTTACTACATTCGAAATCTTAAATGTTTGCTTGCATCCAATGCTTATGTATGTTTGCTTAAGAAAATTGATTTTTATGATTATATATTTAATGCATGAGTAGGCCAGATAAGATCCTCTTGCATTAAGTATTCAACATTGTTCAAATGGAGTGTGCACATGTCTGTGAAATCTCCATGAGGTTGTTTATTTTTTGTATTTTCAAAGAGCTGTAAGGTTCTGCACCCAACCATAAATTGGGAAAAGGAATCCTAATTAAATTCCTAAACTATCAACCATATATTTATAAATCTAAATCGATCTCGATTTATTACAAAAATTATAATTACAACGAGTTTAAAATAAAATGAAAAACACCAACTAATCTCTTATTTTGACCTAACCTGCTATTTGTTCATGCACTGGGCTCCCAATCCAAGTTTTCATCAGACTTATACTTCCTAACCGTATATCATTGACCATTAGATGCACTGATGCACACAAAATGAACATAGATCTGACCTCATCGGGTCAATACTAGGGGCTTATGCAACCTAAGTACCTTTGGAGTCAAGATGGCATGATGGTTTCAAACTTCGCGAAATATCGATGAAATTTTGCCTATTTCGATTTTGATATGGGACCGAAATATTGAGCAATATGGCGATATGGGGGCTTTTTCAGGCCATTCTTCACAAATGCTGGTCGATATGAGCAAAATTTCGTCACTAAAATATCGTATCGACATAGTGTCAATATAGAAGCCGATATCGATACTGAAAACCTTGGGCATGCATGAGTGCTAAAATCCTCATGTATATCATTACATCCATCTCCTATATACATGTACACAAGCTTCTTTAATGTTTCTTTTGCTCAGCTTGGTCTTTAGATGCCTTTAATCTTCACGTTACGCATGAATATATTCCTTAAATACATGTATTGACATTTTGCTTGAAATTGATGTAGGATGGCTATTATCTTTAAGGAACATGAGCATTTTTTTGAGGAAAAAAGTGAGCACGGGAAGTGGGGAAGGTGAGAGGGCAATTGCCTCTATTTGACTATATAGAGAGATGGGGAAATGGGTTAGGATTCATGAAAATCCGTTGATCTCTAGTTATGTACGGTGTACCACTCAATTTGCCCTCAGGTCTATAGAAAATCATTATCCATTGGTCACAGGTTAGACTTTTCTCATGCCATTGGGTGATCGCATAACCACTCGTTTGCCCTAACTTACTATCCAGTGGTCTCTATTTATTTACACCAAGTTAAATTCTTCAATTTGTTACATTTGAATGTTGGCCAGCTTAAATCTAATGCAGTGCCTCTAGCTGTGCTACTACAGATCTCGATCTGGTGATGTCCAGCTGGTAAGTTTTTCAAATAAATATAAAATGCCAAAAATTGCAACATTTCCACATTTCAGAAGTTCATCATGTCTCTCATATCCATGGTTTTAAAAAAATGTCAGGCGAATCTAGGCGGTTCCCTCAACGAGGCGAGGTATAAGCCTTGAGACGGCCGGGGCATAAGCCTTGATTTATATACGAAAATATATATAAAATACAATTAAGCATAATTATGTAGATTTATAAAATCACAAATTTAGATATTCCCCAACATATTCACCATATATGATATGAACATGAGAATATATAATATTCTTTACATGATTTATTTTGAATCCTAATTCATATTGTCATCCATATACAATGCAAAGCTTATTATGACCTCCATTAATATTGGCGGGGTGAATTTCTTGCCGATATACAATACTTCCCTTTATGTGCATGGGTGAATCAAAATTATGTGACTAACATATATTATTAACATATACAATGTTGATGTTGAGAAGAGGAACAAAATGAGATTTATTCCATAGAGCTAGGGTCTCTTATATAGAGAGAAAATCCTAAAGAGTACAAGGGTTATGGAACCCTAAGGGTCACGGGGGTTACGGAACTCGAAGGGTCACAGAGGGTTACAGAACCCGAAGGGTCACGGGAGGTAACGAAACCCGAAGGGTTACAAACATAAGTGTAAATTTAATAACTCTAACACTCCCCCTCAAGATGGAGCTGAGAAAGCTACAACTTGTAACAAAAAGAAAAAGTATACACCACATCTTCACACGGTGCATCATAAGAACATATGTTCGCTGCTGGTAGAATACCTCGTTCGAGGACGAGTCTGCGGCTTTCAGGTCATCGGAACGTATCTCTGCCATGCCTGTAAAGTCGCTGCGATATCATGTCACCGGAACGTATCTCTGTCGTGCCTGTAGGTCACCGGAACATATCTCTGTCGTGCCTAGAGAAGAATCGCTATAGAAGAAGTCCAGTGCGGAGGAGTAGTCGGATTGTAAAAGAATAAGTATACATCCTGATGAAGAAGTCGATGCTCTGTGAAGACGGATGACCTGAGTAGTAGTCTGGAGTGTTGGTCTGTCAGTCGTGGTAGGATAACAGACATCCTGAAGGATCATCGCTGGCTCCTCGTTTCTCCCATACTTGATAGAATAAAGAGGGAGAAATAAAAAGTTGGGAGAAACAAGTCGTGGTGAAACGTGGGTTGTTGGAGAAGGGGGAGGATCCAGGAGGTACGGTTGGAGCTGCTGGAGACTCGGACGACACTTTAGGTGGAGTTGGTGGTGGCAGCTGGTGTTGCTGGGGTCTTGGACTGCCTTGCGCGGGACCATCGAATCCATGAGTGATGTAAGAGGTCCAACCCTCTCTCCTTGTCGGCGGAGAGAGGGCTGATAGTGGCGAGGGATTTAGGATATTAGGCTTCGATCTAGGATCGTCGCTCTGATACCATGTTGAGAAGAGGAACAAAATGAGATATTTATTCCATAGAACTAGAGTCTCTTATATATAGAGAAAACCCTAGAGAGTACAAGGGTTACGGATGTTAGCAATGTGAGCCCGGGGCGAACCATTCCTACAATAATTGTTATTGTAATTAATGATTTATCAATAAAAGTTATTGATTATGTTTCACTCCCTTTCTGATATTGAATGAATGAATGCACTATAAGGTCCCTCTGTACAATTAGGGTTATGTACCATGGCCAACTTGATAATCATACAGCTGTTGATTCATTGATTGAATCATAGAGGCTGATGCTTGGATGAATATCTAAGGAGTTAGATAGAGGACTCATCAAGCATCATCAATGATTGACAAGTAGTGATCTCCAGTCTGAGTGGGAGATGGCAATCCTATCTTATTAGACTGATATCTGATCGACCTCTTGATGCAGGTCCTTTGCATGGGAATATTGATTCAGAGGTATCAGATTAGTTGAGTCAATGAGTTGACTTAACGTGATCGAGATAACCAAAGACCTATGATGAATACTGTCACATCACAGGCAAACATCCTCTGACCAGAGACAAATGTATTGCTATATGTCTGAGTATGTACATTTGGCAGACCAATAGGTTGATGACCTAACCAAGGTCTATATACCGGCGAGCTGGTGTGCATGTAAGGGCATATGAGTAATATGATCTCTCAAAGGTATCATACAGGTTCACTTGTGAACCGGGAGACATGAGCTCACTCATGAGGTTTTGGGATTGACCTAATTCCATGCATGATCATCATGCTTCAGAAGCATGATATTAATTTGAAGGTAAGATATATGCTTTGTGAAAGCATATGATCTGTACCATATCGCAAGAACCAAGATTGAGAAACTTAGTGATCGATCCCTTAAGATGACAGTGTAAAAGTGATCTATATCTTCGGGATGATCACGAGTCTTCCAGTATGCATGATATACAGGTATTGGGAATACCTGAAGGGTGATTTGATCATAAACGATTGTATAACCATGACGCTTCCATTCCGAGGGGGTGATAAAACAGGTATGGATTTTAGTGACTCATCTAATTAGAGAAGTGACCTAATCTTAGTTCATATATTGGACATTTATCTGAATGAGATTCAGATGCAATAAGAAGATTAGGTTTACGGTCTTGATTTAATCAAGCATCTATGAGAGGTCCATGGGATCTGGATTTGAGATGCGATCTCAATATCCAAGTCACTATACGTGGAACAATACAATCGCCTGTCCTTATCTCCAAGTATCTGAGGAGAAATAGCATTATTCTTGAATGGTTCAAGAGTAATTCCATAAGATTTAAGCAATGAGAAATTGATAATTAAATATGATTTAATTATCATGATGTATGAGGAATTATCCAATATAATTAAATGTGATTTAATTATTATGGATAAGAATAATGTGGATAGTAATATCCAATTATTCATAATATATTATAAATATGATTTATAATATATTAGAGAGAGCTAATTATAATTTATATTTGTAGATTAATTATTAATGTGTATTGGATACACATTATCTAATTAATTGAAAATGTAAATTATATTTTGTTTCGGGTTGTGAATGTGATTCACAATTTTCCAATGTCAAGATTGCAATATTCCCAAAATAATTGAGAATTATTTTTGGTGAATAAAATACCAACAAATAATTGTTGGAAATAAGTTGAGAGAAAAACAAGGAGATGTGCAATCTCACGGGAATCCATGAGATTGCCCTCCCCATATGGGAAGGAGGTGGCGGCACCAATTCCTTTATGGAATTGGTGGCCATCCACTCCCTCTAATGGGGAAGGTGGATCTCATTTGTATTTCCACTCCTTATTTGATTGGTTTAATTTGGTATTAATATATATTTGATTTATCAAATATATTTAATCAAAATTAAATCACAAGTTGTTGGCTTTTACCAACAACAATCTTGACCATTGGATTGACATAAATCAGTCTTATCCATTGATTTTATATGTCCCATTGATTGAGATCCATGGATCCTAAAACCCTATAAATAGAGAGGCATACCATGCTCTCTCTTTACATGCTATTGTAGCACACATCTCTCTCTCTCTTTCTCCACACTCGACAGCCCTCTCTCCCTCTCTTCTTGGTGGCCGTCCAACATACCTTGGTGGAGAGAATCGTCGACGCCCGCGTCATCGTGCTGCCGCTTCGACGCTCTGCGGTTCTTCGTCTACTTGGAGTGCTTCACTCGCGAAGGAGATGTTCGATCTCGTACGACGAGATCAGGAGCAACCGTGCTTGGATCATCTTCTTGGATTGCGAGGACACCGTGACTCATCCCCGCGCTCGCAAGCCGTTACTCCGACGATTGGACTTGAGACAGGAGGTCTCTTCTCTTAGAGACTTGATCAACCACGCTTCAAGAGGTATTGCATTATACTTGTTGTGGTTATAGATGAAACGATTTGAGAATGGTTATCGGATCATGTGGTTTCATCGAATAAAAAATTTTAAATTCCGTTGCACCGAACAACTAGTACGACTAGTCGTTCTCCGTCGTATCCGATACGACGATCACGCTTCCGTGATGCGCTTGAGGATTTATCCATATCCTTCAAGTGGTATCAGAGCCTTAGGTCGACGGTTTCGAATATGATTCGAAAACCGAGGACGACTTGGGTTCGTTAAGGTCGCGAAAGTTTTCATCGCATTTGATTTCGCAGATCTGTTTAGTAAATAAATTTGGCACTGTTTAAATTGTTTAAACACGAATATAGTACTTGGATTTTGTTCCCCATTATATAAGGAAATCGTAGGATCTGAGTTTGCGTAAATCGGATTTCGTATGCTCTAGATATGGTTGTTTTAATGAACATGTATGCACTGTTGCGGGAATAGTATATTTTAACATGATTAAAAGTACTAAGCCTTCTCCCACTATAAGTAGGGTCTGCTATATGGATTCTTGCTCAAATCCATGTTGAAAGATTCGACTATTTTTTACGTTGGCCGTCGACTACCTAACGCAACCACTGCAAGAGTGGGATTTGAACCCTGGTCTTTTGTGTGGTAGACACACTGTCCTGCCACTAGACCATTAAGTGGGTACATATTTTAACATGATTAAAGAGTTAATTACTGTTATCATCTGCCTCGAAATGCGTGAAACATCACTTGGCTTCTGTCCTAAATCAAGTTAGCAATCTTTGAAAATTGAGTTTGTCTAATTTGGATTTAAATTGATTGAGATATGTTAATTTTAGTGAGTAGGGGTCACTGCTGAAACTACTGTCCTAATCTAGAACCAAGTGATTGTCAATTAGTGAAATTAATTGTTAATTTCGTGAAATAATCTTGAAAAATATTTGTGAAATATTGGAAGATGATTATTTATCTAATTGACTTAGCCTCAACCAATTAATTGATTAAGATGTGATCTAAATCATAATTGGAAACCACAATCTTCAAACTTGATGCTTGAATAGGATTTGGGAATTTGTGTAGCAAATTTCTTTATAATAAAAAATGTTTTGATTATTACTATATGGTACAATTTCGGTTGAAGAACCGATGATCATCTCAACTACAAATTAATCAATTTGACATTATCCTTTCCCAAGGTGGATATGGTGTCTAGTCGGGGATCGCTGGGGTAGCGAGTTGCAACGTATGCGGTCCGTCCCACTCCAGTCGGTACTGACCATGACAACGGGTAGGACCGGGATAATGTCCGAGAGATTAAGTTGTATTTTTCTAATTATTAAAATTCGAATTAACACGTATTTTGAGATATTACCATATATATTGAAGTAAAATAATCAAGTTTGATTGATTGAATTGGATTGATAATTAATTTAATATGATTAAATTGATTATGTCTAATTAAAATACTCTAATATGATTAGAGTTATTAATTCCCTTGGAAGAATTGATTATATGAATGTGATTCGTAGTAATTAATTAAATTTGAATAAGAGATGGAGGATCACACAAGTGACATCCATGGTCTCCCGTCAAGGCGAAGAGTTTCGTCGCCAGATATTATGTGTAGGAGACGCCTGTCGGAAGTGACAGCTCCTGCATATGATCCATTTGGATCGGACTCGTCGCTTCTCGAAAGAGTAAGGACGTATGTATAGTGACCCCAATATCGAGTCCTCATATTATTGGGGCGATATTGGATTGCGCATAGTGAGTTGTATTCCTGTTGACGGTTGGTTCAATTAATGACGGGTCAACATCACTTTAGGGGTGGTGGGACCGGGTATTAAAGACCGAATTGGGAAAATACAAGTTGGACTTGCAATGCGGAATATGTTCTCGCTTCTCTTTATTGGAGTCATAAATTCTCATATTATTGGGATATGACAAAGATAAAGAGGAGATCTCAGTTCTTGTTTAAGATATATCGGTAAGTACATCTCCTATTTTGAAAGTGAATTAGGGAATACACTTTCATAGTTGACATAGGAAGACTAATTTGATTTAAAATGCCTTAATCAAATAAAACTAAATTGAATATATGATTATATGTTCTAATATAGTGCATTCTCAATTTCAGAAAATGAAATGCATGAACCCACTGAGCAGGCTTCTGGAGGTCAACCAATTGACCGGACCAAATTATTCGGATTGGATCCGTAATTTGGAGCTTGTTCTCTCGGCGGAGCGCATCAGTTATGTGCTCTCTGAGGACAAGCATGAGAACCCTAAATCCAAGGAAGAAAAAGCATTTAATGACAAGTATGATGAAGATCATGTCTTGGCTAGATGCTACATCTTGGGTTCTCTCTCCAATGTTCTTCAGAAACAACATGTGGAGATGAGTACTTGCCAGGAGATCATGCAGAACCTAAAAGATATGTTTGGTGACATCAACCGCACCCAACGGTACAATGTTATGAAAGACCTCATTCGCTGCAAGATGCAGGAAGGAACTTCGGTCCGTGAACATGCACTCAAAATGTTTGGGTACTTGTTGGAGCTGGAGACTCTTGGGGCAACAATGGATGCATACATGCAAGCTGACTTCATTTTGCTGTCGTTGCCCAAATCTTTCAATAACTTTGTAGTGTCATTCCACATGAACAAGCTGGAATTGACAAGTGCTGCTCTCCTTGCTGCATTAAAGTCTGCAGAAGACGTGATGAAGAAGGATGGTCCCACTGGCAGTGCAATGGTTGCACAAGTCAGAGGGAAGCGTGGTCAGAAGCATGGTTCTCGGAAGGGCCTGGCCCAGAAGAGAAAGAAGAAGGGACAAAGTGTTGGCTCTTCTTCCAATGCATCCACTCTTTTGGCGTCAAAGAAAACCGACATCTGTCACCACTGCAAAAAACTGGGGCACTGGAGGCGTAATTGCCCAGATTACCTGATGTCAGTCGACAAAGATAAAGCCCCGGTAGGTATGAAATCTACTTTTATCATTGAAACCAGCTTTCTCGTAGGACGAGAAGGAAGTTGAGTTGTTGATTCTGGTGCTTCTGTTCATGTATGCAATTTGTTGCATTTGTTTCAAGAAACCAGAAAACTTGAAGAAGGGGAGATAGTCATCCAGATGGGATCTGATGCAAGTGTTGCAGCAGTCGCCGTCGGGACTTGTCGGCTATCATTATCTAGTGGTAGAGTCATAGTACTTAAAGAGTGTTTTTATGTACCTGAAGTCAGGAGGAACTTAATATCTGTATCTAAGCTAGTTAGAAGTGGATATTCATTCCTGTTTTGTAATAAATTAGTCATAAATCATTATGATAAATATATTGCAGATGGTGTTTTGACTTCTAGAGGACTCTATGAATTGTGCATTAATGAGCATGTCATGAATGTTACAACCACTAATAAAAACCCTAAAAGATACAGGAATAATGAAAATCATTCAAACATGATTTGGCATCAAAGGCTTGGTCATTTATCTGTTGATAGGATCAATAGATTGATAAAGGATGGACCTTTAGATTTTCTACTGTTTCAATCTTTACCTACCTGTGAACATTGTATTCGTGGTAAAATGAGTAGGATGCCTTTTCGTAACAAGGTTACTAGATGCGAAGGTATTATTGACTTAATACATACCGATGTATGTGGTCCCTTCAGTACCGCGACTCGAAATAGATATCGATATTATTTGACGTTTATTGATGACCATTCGCGATACGGGTTTGTCTTCCTATTACGTCATAAATATGAAACCTTTGAAAGGTTCAAAGAATTCAAGGCTTTGGTTGAGAACCAAACCGATAGGAAGATTAAATGAATTCGATCTGATCGAGGTGGCGAGTACCTCTCTGATGAATTCAAGGAATACCTCAAAGAGAATGGAATTGTCTCCAATCTCACTACTCCTGGAACTCCCCAACTTAATGGTGTTGCTGAAAGACGCAATAGGACCATCATGGATATGGTCCGTTCAATGATGAGTAAAGCACATTTGCCACTTAGTTTCTGGTGATATGCAGTAGAGACTGCAGTATATATCCTGAATAAGATTCCTAGCAAATCTGTACCTAAGACTCCTCATGAGCTTTGGTATGGAACCAAACCTAGTGTTAAGCACTTGAGGGTTTGGGGTTGCTTGGTCCATGCAAAGAACGTGGATGCAAGTAAGCTGGAATCTCACACTCGTGAGTATTACTTCATTGGGTATGTTAGAGATGGTATTGGATACCAGCTCTATGACCTTGAGACCCAAAAGGTTTTTGTCTCCAGAGATGTGAAATTTTTGGAGGATGATTTCCTTAAAGGTCAAGATAAAAATGAAGTAGAGGAACTCATTGAATCCCCTGAGGATTCTGAGCTTCCTAGACCAGAAACTGAAGAAGTAAATAAAGATGAAACACCCATACCTCTTCGAAGGAGTTCGAGGGTGGTTGCACCACCTGAAAGGTATGGATTCCATGTGTCAAGTGAAATTGATAATGATCCTACTTCATTTGATGAAGCACTCGCGGATCATGACATGGATAGATGGATGCTAGCAATGAAGTCAGAAATTGACTCCATGCATAAGAATGGTGTATGGACCCTAGAGGATCCACCTAAAGGGGTAAAACCCATTGGGTGCAAATGGATCTTCAAGAGAAAGAGGGGACCTGATGGGAAAGTAGAGACTTTCAAAGCACGGCTCGTAGCCAAGGGTTACACACAGAGAGAAGGCATCGACTAAGTTGAGACATTCTCTCCTGTGGCTATGCTTAAATCCATCAGGGCATTGCTGGCTATAGCTGCATATCTTGACTACGACATCTGGTAGATGGACGTCAAGACGACTTTCCTCAATGGATACCTCGAGGAGGATATCTACATGGAGCAGCCCCAGGGCTTCATGACAGAGGATGGTAAAGTATGCAAACTGAAGAAATCCATCTATGGGCTCAAGCAAGCTTCTCGTAGCTGGAACATCAGATTTGACGAAACCATAAAGAGTTATAATTTTGTCCAAAATCCTAATGAACCTTGTGTATACAAGAAGCTTAGTGGGAGCGCCATTGTGTTCATCGTGCATTATGTAGATGACATCTTTATCATTGGGAATGATACATGGATGATGACCAGTGTGAAGATTTGGTTGTCCCATACCTTTGAGATGAAAGATCTTGGAGAAGCCTCTTACATCTTAGGTCTGAAGTTGTTCAGAAACCGGGAGAAGAGGATATTGGGATTGTCACAACATGGATACATTAAGAAAATTCTTGAACGATTCCGTATGGATAGTTCCAAGAAAGGATTCCTGCCCTTAAGACATGGTATCCACCTGTCTAAAGGAACGGCTCCTCAAACTGTTGAGGAAAAGAAAGCCATGGCTGGATACCCTTATGCATCAGCTGTAGGAAGCTTAATGTATGCTATGATGTGCATTAGACCAGATATCTGCCATGTAGTGGGAGTGGTAAGTCGTTACCAATCCTGCTATGGAGAACAACACTGTAATGCAATAAAGAACATATTCAAATATCTAAGACGGACGCAAGATTACATCTTAGTCTATGGAGATGGTGATCTCCAAGCCTTGGGATATACAGATTCTGACTTCCAATCGGATATTGATGATCAAAAGTCGACATCAGGGTTTGTGTTCCTGTTGAATGGTGGTGCTGTGAGCTGGAGAAGTAAGAAGCAGGACACTACAGTAGATTCAATAACAGAAGCCGAATACATTGCCGCATCGGATGCTGCAAAGGAGGCGGTGTGGTTGCGCAAGTTCGTTCAGGAGCTTGGCGTAATTTCTTCTGACACTCCCATCCCGCTTCTCTGTGATAACACAGGAGCCATTGCTCAGGCGAAGGAACCCAGATGGCATCAGAAGAGCAAGCACGTAGAAAGGAAATACCACATCATTCGGGAGATTCAAAAGCGTGGTGACATCATCATCACAAAGGTGGCCTCTGCCGACAACGTTGCTGATCCTCTTACCAAACCTCTGACCCAGAAGGTTTTCGACCAGCATGTAATGAATATGGGTTTAAGGATTGTTCCTGAATGGTTCTGAGGGCTAGTGGGAGATTGTTAGCAATGTGAGCCCGAGGCGAACCATTCCTACAATAATTGTTATTGTAATTAATGATTTATCAATAAAAGTTATTGATTATGTTTCACTCCCTTTCTGATATTGAATGAATGAATGCACTACAAGGTCCCTCTGTACAATTAGGGTTATGTACCATGGCCAACTTGATAATCATACAGCTGTTGATTCATTGATTGAATCATAGAGGCTGATGCTTGGATGAATATCTAAGGAGTTAGATAGGGGACTCATCAAGCATCATCAATGATTGACAAGTAGTGATCTCCAGTCTGAGTGGGAGATGACAATCCTATCTCATTAGACTGATATCTGATCGACCTTTTGATGCAGGTCCTTTGCATGTGAATATTGATTCGGAGGTATCAGATTAGTTGGGTCAATGAGTTGACTTAACGAGATCGAGATAACCAAAGACCTATGATGAATACTGTCACATCACAGGCAAACATCCTCTGACCAGAGACAGATGTATTGCTATATGTCTGAGTGTGTACATTTGGCAGACCAATAGGTTGATGACCTAACCAAGGTCTATATACCGGCGAGCTGGTGTGCATGTAAGGGCATATGAGTAATATGATCTCTCAAAGGGATCATACAGGTTCACTTGTGAACCGGGAGACATGAGCTCACTCATGAGGTTTTGGGATTGACCAAATTCCATGCATGATCATCATGCTTCAGAAGCATGATATGAATTTGAAGGTAAGATATATGCTTTGTGAAAGCATATGATCTGTACCATATCGCAAGAACCAAGATTGAGAAACTTAGTGATCGATCCCTTAAGATGACAGTGTAAAAGTGATCTATATCTTCGGGATGATCACGAGTCTTCCAGTATGCATGATATACAGGTATTGGGAATACCTGAAGGGTGATTTGATCATAAATGATTGTATAACCATGACGCTTCCATTCCGAGGGGGTGATGAAACAGGTATGGATTTTAGTGACTCATCTAATTAGAGAAGTGACCTAATCTTAGTTCATATATTGGACATTTATCTGAATGAGATTCAGATGCAATAAGAAGATTAGGTTTACGGTCTTGATTTAATCAAGCATCTATGAGAGGTCCATGGGATCTGGATTTGAGATGCGATCTCAATATCCAAGTCACTATACGTGGAACAATACAATCGCCCTGTCCTTATCTCCAAGTATCTGAGGAGAAATAGCATTATTTTTGAATGGTTCAAGAGTAATTCCATAAGATCTAAGCAATGAGAAATTGATAATTAAATATGATTTAATTATCATGATGTATGAGGAATTATCCAATATAATTAAATGTGATTTAATTATTATGGATAAGAATAATATGGATAGTAATATCCAATTATTCATAATATATTATAAATATGATTTATAATGTATTAGAGAGAGCTAATTATAATTTATATTTGTAGATTAATTATTAATGTGTATTGGATACAGATTGTCTAATTAATTGAAAATGTAAATTATATTTTGTTTCGGGTTGTGAATGTGATTCACAATTTTCAAATGTCAAGATTGCAATATTCCCAAAATAATTGAGAATTATTTTTGGTGAATAAAATACCAACAAATAATTGTTGGAAATAAGTTGAGAGAAAAACAAGGAGATGTGCAATCTCATGGGAATCCATGAGATTGCCCTCCCCATATGGGAAGGAGGTGGCGGCACCAATTCCTTTATGGAATTGGTGGCCGTCCACTCCCTCTAATGGGGAAGGTGGATCTCATTTGTATTTCGACTCCTTATTTGATTGATTTAATTTGGTATTAATATATATTTGATTTATCAAATATATTTAATCAAAATTAAATCACAAGTTGTTGGCTTTTACCAACAACAATCTTGACCATTGGATTGACATAAATCAATCTCATCCATTGATTTTATTTGTCCCATTGATTGAGATCCATGGATCCCAAAACCCTATAAATAGAGAGGCATACCATGCTCTCTCTTTACATGCTATTGTAGCACACATCTCTCTCTCTCTTTCTCCACACTCGACAGCCCTCTCTCCCTCTCTTCTTGGTAGCCATCCACCATACCTTGGTGGAGAGAATCGTCGACGCCCGCGCCATCGTGTTGTCGCTTCGTCGCTCTGCGGTTCTTCGTCTACTTGGAGTGCTTCACTCACGAAGGAGACGTTCGATTTCGGACGACGAGATCAGGAGCAACCGTGCTTGGATCATCTTCTTGGATTGCGAGGACACCACGACTCATCCCCGCGCTCGCAAGCCGTTACTCCGACGATCGGACTTGAGACAGGAGGTCTATTCTCTTAGAGACTTGATCAACCACGCTTCAAGAGGTATTGCATTATATTTGTTGTGGTTATAGATGAAACGATTTGATAATGGTTCTCGGATCATGTGGTTTCATCGAATAAAAATTTTTAAATTCCGCTGCACCGAACAACTAGTACGACTAGTCGTTCTCCGTCGTATCCGATACGACGATCACGCTTCCGTGATGCGCTTGAGGATTTATCCATATCCTTCAACGGAACCCGAAGGGTCACGGGGGTTATGGAACTCGAAGGGTCATAGAGGGTTACAGAACCCGAAGGGTCACGGGAGGTTACGGAACCCGAAGGGTTACAAACATAAATGTAAATCTAATACCTCTAATAGTTGACAATTTGGATAGAGCTCCGTGTTAATTCATGAGAATTAATTGATGTGTCATTTCGTTGCAGGTAGGCAAATCACAGTGTCTCAAAAAATACCACTAGATTAATGTTAATCAATTTAATACGAGCAACCGAATTTAATTTTTACTTGGGTAAGCCCAAGGTCGAACTCAAGGAGGTCACTGTTTTCTTAGGTTTAATTTTTAGACCAGAAAGAGGTTGGGCTTTCAATAGAATTTATATGCAATCAATGAGATGCAAGTGCAAGATACCGATTTTTAAGGTCAAGTTAGCCTTGGAGTGGAAAATCCAAATTAATGTGCAAATGGACTCAAAAATTCCGAAGGCTATTTTTCGTTAGTTATTTATGCAGTGCCAAATCCGGAACACTTTTTTGTATTTTTATGGTGTGAAATGCTTGCATGAAAAATGACTCTTTTCTTGAGTTTTTATGTATTTTTTCGTGCAAATGAAATAAAAAAATTGAAAATTTGAGAGAAGGTTAAAAGTGATGAAATTAATCTACTATTTTTTTAGAATTTTTGGAGACCATGTGATTTAGAGTAAATTAATTTTAATAAAAAACAATTATTTTCTAGAAATAAAATTAACCTGGATATATCTAATTAAGATTTATCTAGAAAAATTGTAAATCCTAAAAATACTAAGTTTGCAGATAATTTAAAACCATTTACTATGATCACAAATTAATTTATTTTAACCTAAATGTGCGTGCAAATGATTAAATATGTGTACCAACGATGTGATTTCCGTATAATGTTACAATGTTACAGAGGGAAATTATTCCTAATTAATGTGATTTTTGAGTATTTTCAAAGCAATAAATGATTTTCTATGAATTAAAGATCGAGATTGGGCAAAATATGTTCAATTTCATCACGAATGAAACAATTAATATATGTTAGCTTATTAAATCACCACTAAATATTTACACCAAAGAGAATTAGTTTCTCCACGATGTACATATTTGGAATTTTACAAATGATGCTTAAACAAATGCATGAACAACGAGGTAAGAATGCAATGTTATGAAAAAAATGCAAACACAATATATGAAACAAGGACTTAAATGCATTTACCAAAACCTGTTGGGGGTATGCTGCAAATTTCACATGTGAATATGTGTTGTGCATGTGTGGAGATCTGGAGCTGCATGTATGGTGGCAGACAAGGGCATGTGTGCTATTCTTTTGAAGCACGGGTTTGCTTACGCAAAATACTCACACTGCACGCATGGCTTACGTGAGGGTGCGAGGCTTCTAGAGTGCTTTGGTACCGTGCCTTCACGTGCCATGCTTCGGTAGCTCAAGAGCGCGACTCGAGGCTTCTAGCGTGGAGGTTGACAAGCAGTTCGGATGAACAATGTGGCATGGTGTGGCATGTCAGATGCGAACGTGTAGAAACAATCGACGATGGCTGCTACTTGAGTCTAAGATGCTGGAATCGGTGTGGTACGTAGGAAAGACTTTGTCTCGTTGATGGGTGGTCGGTTCGAGGTGGGTGTACTGCTGGTGTCGCTGCTTCATTGTGAATCGAAGTCCGTAAGATCTGAGGTGGCTTCTTCGTTCCTTGAACATGACATAAGGGGTTTGGAGCACGACTGTGTAATGGAGGAGGAAGAGCGTACGACGGCTCTGGAGCTGCTCAACACTTAACCACAGAGGTCTCTACTGGTGGATTGTGCCGTGATGCACCGCAAAGTTGGATGACAGGATTGGATCTAATATGCTTCGATCTTGAATAGATCGGAGATGGAAGAGATGTGGGGATATAGAGAAGAATGCGAGAGGAGGTGGAAATGATGATAATAGTGTCTATTTGAGTAGATTAGAAGACGACGGTTGGAGAAGAAGCAGAAGTTGGGGACTTGGAGTAGCAGAGAGGAAGCGAGGGTAACACACGTTGAAGAATGATGATCAGGGAGAAGAAGAAAGAGGTGGTTGTGCGGCAAAGGCAGAGAGGCATGCAGGTGTGCGGAGGAGTCGATCGTCGTAGGCGGTTGTCGTCATTGGATGCAGCAAAACCGGAGGAAGAGAAGAAGTCATGAGTTGTTCGATTGCCTTGGATCGAAGGGGCATGAATGTGCCACGTGGAAGGGAGATTTTATTAATCGAAAAAGAAAAAAGGATATAAAATAAAATAAAATATAAAGAAAAATCGGGGTTGTTGGATGAAGGGTGCTCTATCCAACAACCCAGAAAGGAGGCAAAGGGAGTTAAGTGAGGACATGTGGCAGCTCTAGGAGCGACCATGTGTCATCCCCACAAAAATCAGAGGATAGAATAAATATAATTCAAAATAAAATACTAAATGACCTCAAATCAAAAAGTGATCATCTTGAAAGTTGTTCATCTTGACTAGATCTACAACTTTCGTGAAGGAATCAAAATCAAAAGAAATCATCTGTACAAAGTGTATTTTTAGTGGTGCATAGAATATTGTATTTTTTAAGTTTTGCATTTTTTGTGATTTTAAATTAGGAAAATTCAAGATAAATCATATATAATATAAAACAAATATTTGCACATTATTTTTTTTTTGATATTTTTAATAGTCAAGAAAGTAAAGAAATAAAATAAAAGAGACTTATATACAGACTATATATGCAGAACTATGCCGAACCAGAGTAGTTCATTTTCTTTGATTTTTAATTCAATGTTGTTATATTTTTTTCACTATTTATTAAAACATAAATCAAAGGAAATAAATAAAAAAAGAAATAAACTAAAAAGAGTTTAATTTGTACATGAAATGATAATGTTAAATTAGTCAATATATACAATATACAATGAGTTCTCAATATCCAGGTTTCACATATAAATTCCAATTCTTTTGAATCTGGTCTTGTTTTGTAATTATTTAATGTACATTATTTCAAAAGTGAGTAGGGGCTCATAGGAACTGTATGTGAGGGAAAATAGCATTTATAGCTTTTTATCTTAAAATTAGGGTTTGGGTTTATTGACAGTTATACAAGTTAGTATTTTTTAATATTTTCTCTTTATTAATGTTAGTATTATATACACGACAGACTTGATCTTACTTTATTTGGAGTTAGTATAAAATAATTAAAAATATAGGATGTTATGAGAATATACATGTGATAATATACACAATATTTTGAGTTCTTATTTATGCAATTATGAATGCAAAAGTATATATTATTTATACATGTATGAGCGCTAATAATGGAATTTAAATGATTAAATGCAATTTATTACTTGGGAGTAGAGCTCTATTTTCATCTTTTAAAGTGATGAATTGTATATTCATCAACTTATGACTGACATACATATTGATATGCTTTGAATCCTAACCATCTGATTTGTTAAACCCATTTGAAGAACTGTCGTATGCACCTCGTTGTCGCACCATTCCCTACCAGAATAAATATAGAATATAGAATAAATATAGAATATAGAATAAATATATATGAGTATATAATAAATTAAATTGTTAATAATTAATATTATACTTAAGATATCATAAAATTTAGTATAAAAAAATAAAAAATGGGTACCAAACATGTGCAGCCTGAGGCGGCACCTCAGGGCCACCTCAGCACCTTGAGGACTGCCTCAATGCCTCGAGGTGCACCCCTCGAGGTGCACTTTTTAAAACCGTACTCATATCTTTCACATTCGTCCTATCTAATATTAGAGCAATAAACAATGAGGTAGCCATGAAACGGTTTATTCCAGCGGTATCATTTGATGATAATTCATGTGACTGATGTGCAATCCAAAGTTCCAAGATAAAGAAAACTATAGGTGCCTATTGGAGCTTATTAATTTTATATTTGTCTGCCTATTATACTACATGTTGTTTTCAGAAAAATGCCTCCCTTACCGAATACAAGAACTCTTCTTGCATGGCTTGCTTCAGAAAGACACATTTTTTTGCTTGCAAAACAATAAATTATGACCTTATTTTGCTTGATATTGAATTGGAAATGTGCAGGGTTCTAGATCACAAATTGATGAGAAAGTAAGAAAACAAAGTCAGGTTGAACATGTCATTGGAAGGAAGTTAATGGAAGGGAATAGTGGTTCCTCGGGAAATCAAGATATAGCCCAGACTAGCTCTGCAATTTCATATCATTCTTCTGCATTTGTATTTCCACGTTTCAGTCCCTCCACAGATGCAGGTTTTTTCTACAAGTAAATTTCTCACATCTCATAAACATATCAATTTCGTAAGGTATATCTTTATGAAAAGCTTGAATATTTTAATTGTGAATTGCCAGATCGGCGAGATCCTTGTCGAGAAGCCCAAATACTGCAGCAATGCCATTTTTATTGTCTCGTGATTTTGGACATGTTTCTTCCAGTTATCAAGAACATTCCATGAGGGAACCCTTTCTCTCTAAGCATGTTTATAAACAATTCACACCGCCTGCAAACACAAAAAACATGTTATGTGTGGTGAGCTTGTTTCTGTGCAATTATATTTCAATGCCTATTACCGATATTAGAATTTATAAACAAACGTTTCTTAGATTGCCGCTCCTTTCCAGGTATCATCATCTATATTTCTTCTGGGTTGTCTCAGAATCCACTTTTCCCAAAGAGAGAGTTCTGTTGGCCATGTATATGTAGTGCCAGTGGGGAGAAAGCTCCTTGAGGTAATGGACTCTACTGAAGCATTCCTGAGAATCGAGTCCACATTTTTCTGAAATTTGGGCTTATTTACCTTTTTCTGAAGCTGATTTTCCAACAGGATGCGTATGGGGTGCCATCAGCAACACACATTGATGGAAGCGACAGTATAGGTAGTTATCTTGGTTGGGGGATGGCAGTTGTTTATATGGGTGGGAGGCTTCCTCAGATTATTTTAAATGTAAGATTTTTCTTTATTTCCTCGTATTATTTTACATGTAAGATATTCTTTATTCAAATTTTGATGGAGAAAAGTGCAATATTGTGTTGTTTTTATTCCTTCTTGTCAATCTTATTCCAATTAGATGACAATCATGGTTTTAAAAAAATGCCTTGAGGCTATAGCCTCAATTTGGATATATGAGGCGTGTGCCTCAGGGAACCGACGATACCGAGGCGGTGAGGCGGTCCCGAGGTGTTGCCTCAGTCTGCTGTGCATCTTTTTGGGTAAATAAATAAAAAAACTATATAAAGTTTTAGTTTTATAATATATTAAAGTTATAAGGCATATTTTAGTTACAAACATACGGGTCACAATCACAATATTGTATTATAGTATTATTATATGTTACTCCCGAAACATAACATTTCATAAATATATAATTATACATTTATTTTACAATTATCATTGCATCAAAGAAATCATGCAAGTGTACAATGTTTGTTTCTAATTAGTCAGAATAAATTTTTTATCAATAAATGATACTCAATTACTTGTATCGCTACAATGAGTATAATATATGTTTAAGAGATTGTTATTTTTGTAAGAATATTAGGAATTCACATATTTATAATATTAGTATTACTTAATCACAAATTAAAACTAGCATATATGGTTAATATGGTATATTTGGTACATCTATTAAATTTAAAATATTGAAATTTAGGATTTATGAATATATATTATATCAATATCTGAAGTTTACAGCTATGTGATAATATAATTATGCTTTAGTAATAATTTTGACTTGTATTTTCTCTATAAATCAAGGCTTATGCCTCGACCGCCCTCATCTCAATAACGGAAAACCGCCTCGATCCGCCTCACGTTTTTTTAAAACCTTGATGACAATGACCACACGCATTTTCTCACCTTTTTCCATCTCTAATTTGGTTTTTTTGGTTGGAGGAGCTAAGATTCCGTGTATCTGAACTATATAATTCACAGTTTTAATCATTTGATATTTTTGATTATTATGGTTTTTCCTTTGATCATTGACGGGTTGACTAGTTACATTCAGGATATGATACCTTGGTGTATGTTGTTCACCAATGATATTGTGTTGATTGATGAGACAAGAGAAGGAGTACATGAGAAGTTGGAGTTTTGGAGACATGCTTTAGGGACTAAAGGATTTTGTATACGTAGGGCTAAGACTGCATATTGGAGTGTACATTTGATGGAAACAATGATGAAGGACTCTAGTTGAAGATTGGAGACGATACTATTCAGAAAAAAATTCTTTTAGATACTTAGGATCTATTTTGCAATGGGATAGGGAAATTGATGGAGATGTTACTCATAAAATAAAGACTACCGTTCATCTGCTTACTTAGAATCAAGATACCTCTTGCCTGCCGAATTGCCTCTTCTTCCTGCTTGCCTAATCGCCCTCATCCTCGTCATAAATTGTTAAAGTTATTTTGTTTTCTATTTTACTCGAGTCATATAACCCTTTGGGGTCTTTTATGTACTTTTGCCTTTTTGTCTCTTTAGGGTTTCTTCCTATATAAAAAACCCTAGACCCATGGAACAAACATAAAAATTCATTCTTTCTCTACATGATATCAGAGCAGCGATCCTAGACTATGGTTCTAACCTAAAAACATCATGCCGCCACCTCCGAGCCTCTCGTCAACCTTCGAGCGCCTACGTGGTCCCTTCTTCCTTACATAGGGTCCCACATGAGGCCCTACCAACTCTTTCTAGCAGATTTTGTGCTCTTCCAGGAGCGCCACTAGCCACCACAACTCCTCCAAGCAACTGTTGCCCTCCTCCAGGTGCACCTCCGGCTACCACAAGCAGTCGCTGCATCCTTCCAAGTGCGTCGCCAGCTACTGTAACCCCTCTAGGCGGTTGATGTGCCTCCTCTAGGGCTTTGCTAAGGCATCTAGGGGCTACTAGATCTTCGTCTAACTATCCGGGATCTCCGCCAGGGCATCATAGGGCTCCGCATGTGCCTCCTGTTCAAGGGTCCCTGATGAAGTCCGGATTTGATGTGCAACGTGTTTTCTACCCTTCTGCACGAGCAAACTTGAGTTTTAGGACACTTCTCAACCATCATATGCATACCTGATCAACGATAGAGTCTTCTTCATCTCTATATTTGTCCACCGTGACATCTACTATTGAGACAAATCCTTTGTCCATGGCCTCAAATTTCATTGAAATTCGATCGAATTTATGTCGAATATCGATATCCAGTCGAAATCGAAATTCGATTGAAATGATCGAAATATGGGGTCCTAGTACAAAAAATGTCCGAAATGATCGAACTTCTGATCGAAATTCCATCGAAATTCTGTTTTGGTCGATACCGAAATGGTGACCGAAACCGACATTTAGGGCCTTACCTTTGGCTTGAAACGTGATGGCACAAGGCACTACTATCAATCTTAAGAGCACGTAAAATTATGTGATATGGTCTCGTTCTTTCAAGGCGTTCATTGGTGGTCAACAGAAACTCTACGTTCTGATGAAAGTTCTTCCAAATGAGAAGAACAAAGACTATACATCTGGTAGACAGACAACTATCAGGTTATCAACTAGATGACCAATAATGTTGAGGCACATATTACATTAAATCTTCTTTACAAGGACAAAACCATGGAGATGTGGGAGGATCTTGAGCAGACATACTCCCATAAGGCGATGAAGTCATGTCTTGCAGACATCTATAGATGGATATGTTCTACATCTCAGGGTGATTCTACCCTAGTTGATATCTCACTAACTTGTATGAGGAGCTTGCGATCTTTCAACCTTCATGTTGTACCAAACATTTAGAAGAGTGTTCAGACTGGTAAGTGTATCATTTTCTTGACAACATGCATTCCTAGTATCATGCAATGAAGGAGTAATTTTTGATATATGATATGCCACCAACAGTGAAGGTCATATTTGGGCATCTTCAGGAACTAGAGACATTTGCAAACCGATCTCTTACCTTACCTCCAGTAGAGATTTTCGCACACGTCACATCATCTGGGAGAGGACGATACAACTTTTGTAGAGGACGTGGCTGTGACTTTGGCCGTGGCCCTGGAAGAGAATTCGGACGTGGATGTGATTTTGGTCGCGGTCGTGAGAGAGATTCTATTGCTCCTCATTTTCCACAATACGCTCATTATGGTCGATGGTACCTTCCATCAGAACGATGCTGGTAGAAGTTTGGCATACCTCCCTATCACACCAATAGTTCTATGAGGATGTATATGATGTGGAAGAGACGTCTACTACTACAAACTGCAGTGGCAAGATAGTACATCTCAATGATGCAGACTACTCATGTCTGATGGAGATTCTCTAGACTCCTGGGTCCTCTACCTCCAATGAGACTACCATTGCTGCTATGGCTACTCCCTCATGTACAATAGCCAACTCTGCCATCACTCCTACTCCGGCTTGGATCATTAATTATGGAGCCTCTACTCATCCGACTAGAGAAGGTAATCTACTAACCTACTCCATACCAGCTTCCTCGATGAAGTCGGTTTGAGTTGCCAACGAGACTCACCCACCTATTACTCAGGATTGTAAAAGTCGCCCGACTGGCCCGACTAGTAGGTCCGACTAGTCTAGTCAGTGTGGTGGTCGACCGAGTACCGACTAATTCCGACTAGGTACACTAGTCGACCAATTTTTTTCTTGGAGATACCATATTCTTATATGTTTTGCTTTTTTTATAGGCAAACTTATTAGAATATGCTCAGTATTTTATTTAAATTCAATTACTTTTTTTATTTTATTATGATAGTATAGAAATGTACAAAATCTATGTAAATATATGTATAAAAATGAGCTATATATTTTAAAATAATCATAAAATTCAAAGTCGATTAAAGCCTGACTAAATCCGATTAGTCGTCCGACTGCCGATTAATCCTTAGTCAGTGACCCAACCGACCGAGTACCGACTACTGACTTTTGCAACCTTGCTATTACTACCGTCGGAACAATGGAGTTCTCCTCCAAGCTTTGACTATCTGGGTTTAATTGTGTTCATGATTTCCCTCTTAGCCTATTGTCTATTCATAAGCTTTATGTTGAGCTTAATTGCTATGTGATATTGGTTGAATTCTATTACTATTTTTAGGACATTTGGATGAGGCAGATTTTTAGTGGGGATTATGAGAATAACACCTAGTATTATCTTGACATCATGGTTTGAAATTGCGATGAAATTTCGGTTTCGAGAGGTGAGTATCGAAACTCCTATATATGTCGTTTCCCAGATTTCGACTGATGTTTCGACATATCAACCCATTTCAGTTGAAATTCATGGGTTTCAGTACAAAATTTCTTGGATTTCGACCGATATCGACGGAATTTCATTGATATCTATGTATATTAACGATATTATCTTTGTGAGCTTGATTTTACTACTTTTTGCCTATTCTTGATATTAACACATTGATATTAAAACACACAATGATTTATATATTAAAACACATATTGATATCAACAAGATCCCTGTCTGGTAGGGTATGGTGTGACAAGGGGATATATACAACGATTCTTCAACTTGGGGAGTTCCCCCCCTTTGGGTTCAAGCAATGGAGATGAAACAACTATATAGCTTCTATATCTCCAGTATAGCTTGTTCGTTTCATTCGTTTGTCATTATCTTTGTAAATAGATTCATATTTATTGTAATTCTGTAATTCATTAGAACTTTATCCACGACGGTTATTTATATGAACGAAACTTGTTTAATTAATCATTATCTACATTTTAGAATCATATGCTCGTCTATTTTTATGAACAAAAGGCATCCTCTAAGTGCTAACAATTATTTTGATTTCTATTTCCAGTATCTATCAATCAGCTCAACAATATATCTGGTACGACCAATGTGGTGTGATATAAGGCATACAGATGAGATATATGTGTGATATAAGTGTGCATTTTAAAGCTATTGTTGTTTTAAGATCTTGGATTGGATGATATCAATTTCGAGTATGTATCGGTCAAGAATCAACATTAACATCGATTTGGCCGATATGATCGATATGATCGATATGTGCAATATACGAGGAATATATGAGCAATACGTGTGATATAAGTATGTATTTGTAAGTTAATTGTTGTAATAATTTGTAAGATCTTAATTTGTGAAAAAATGGTCGAAAATGGCTTTTTTAAGCCATTTTCGACATTTCCACTGAAACGCTCAAAATCAAAATTTCATCGAAATTTCGATTTTAGAGGGCACCAAAACGAATTCGAAATTGAGATTTCTAACATTGCTTGACATACCATCGAATTCCAAGTTTGTTAGTGTTGCGTCCATTTTCGAGGACCTGCTCTTATGGCATCTACGCATTGGGCATCCTTTTGTCAAGAATCTCTCCATGATGTTCCTTGAAGTCTCAATTCTGAGGCACTTTCAGTGCGAGGTATGTGTGTTCGGGAAACATCATAGAGCTTTTTTTTTATTCGTATTGAGTCCTGCAGTACCATTCTTTTTTGTCTTGTTCATTGTGATGTTTGGGGACCTTGTCTTGTCCAAACATTGAGTGGTTATCGCTATTTTTTTGTCTTTATGGATGATTATCGTCGATCTTCTTGGGTGTATCTAATAAAGCAGAGATTAATAAAATTATCATAAATTTCTTTAAATATGTTTAAACCTCTTTTTCTGTATTTAGATCATTCGAATTGATAATACCCTTGAGTTCACTCAACAAGACTTGACATCTTTCTTTGCGTCTCAAAGGACAGTTCATAAACCTCTTGTCCTTATACCTCACAATAGAATGGGGTCGCGGAAAGGAAACTCTGATACTTATTTAATATTGTCAGATCTCGTCTTAGTCAATGAATATTCCCAAGTACTATTGAGGGGATGCCATCCTTACTGTTGTTTATCTCATCAGCAGAGTTCCTTCTTCTATTCTCAAAGGGGGAACTCCGTTCTCTTTACTATACCCTACTGAGGATCCTTTTCCTTTACTTTTGTGAATTTTTGCTAGCATTGCTTTTGTTCACAATTTCCATGCAACTGACAAAATGTCACCAGAGCCATCAAGTATGTCTTTCTTCTGTACTCCCGTACTCGGAAACTCTATCGATGTTATGACCATGTTGGGCGTCGATACTATGTGTCTTTCGATGTCACTTTTTTTGTAGACAAGCTTCTTCACACAGGATGTGAATGACATCCCTTTGGGTCTCCCTACGCCAATCGTTCATACTCGCAAGCATACTACTACACATGTCTTTTTTCCTTTGCCTTTTCTTTTGCATGTCCTTTTTATTCAGGATATTATGACACCTTCAAGTGCTCCTACCACTACTGCCCCAGATGTAACTAAGGAGCTTCTGATAGCTCTCCGCAAGTAAGAGAAGCAATGTACTTTTTACCTTATATCACATTTTACTTCAACTGATGGTTTATCTACCTATAACAAGAGGTTTGCAGATGCCTTGAATATTATTTTAGTCTCCAGAGATCATCACAGTGCGATGCGAGACCAGGGATGGCGACATGCCATGGATGGGGAGATGTATGCACCTATCTCCCGAGGCATGTAGAATCTTGTGTCGTGCCCCAGGAGTTTGACGGTAGCTTGCAGATAGGTCTTCATGACCAAGTAGTCGAATGATGGATCCATTGACAGATTGAATGCCATATTAATTGCCACATGGTTCACACAAAACTATGGGGTTGATTACTTTGAGACCTTCTCTCCAGTCGTCAGAATGAGATCAATATATATCATTCTTTCTGTTGTTGATAACAAGGCATGACCCATTTTCCAACTTGATGTATTGTGAACGCCATCCTCTATGTGTCCTCGAGGAGGAGGTTTATATGCTGCAGTCATCATGTTTCATAATCGAGGGGGAGTGTGTATGCCGACTACATAAGGCTATCTATGACTTGAAGCAGAGCCCCGTGGCATGGTTTGACAGACTCACTACTTAGATCAACACCCTTGATTTTCAAGGGACAACATCTGGCTATTATGTCTTCGTCAGATGACAGTCTACTAGCACTGTCATTTTGTTGTCTATGTTGATGATATGGTTGTCACAAGAGACGATGAAGCTGGTATTTCAGAGACCAAGACCTTCTAGAAGGACTTTGTCATGAAGGATCATGGCCAACTTGGTTAATTTCTTTGCATTGAAGTGATACACACTACAAACATGCTCCATCTCTCACAGAGGAAGTGTTGCCTTGACATTCTAACTGAGGCTAGACTACTTGGATGCAAGCCATCTGACATCCCTACAGAAGTGAGAACATTCCACATCTATCGATCTGGAGTTTGATGATACTACACAATAAAGAAGCCTACTGAGTAAACTTCTCTATCTCATTGTTACTAGGACAAATATATCATATGTTATAAATAGAGCCAACAGTACATGGACAAATATATCACCCGGACATGGACTCTTCTATGGGGTTAATGATCACACTGATATCTCCGTTTGATACAGATTCTGACTATGCTAGTTCTCTTGAGGATCACCAATCCACTACAAGATGCGCCATGTTTATTGGGATAACATTGTTACTTGGTGATGCAAGAAGCTGACACTAATTTCCAGATCAAGTGCATACGTGGCAATGGCCCAAGCCACATGTGAGATCACATAGCTTGTCTCTTTTCTACCGGAACTTGGACTTTCAGTTGCTACTCTCGTACCTTTATATTGTGACAACAAATATGTTATGTTTTCCAGATCAAGTGCATACATGGGAATGGCCCAAGCCACATGTGAGATCACATAGCTTGTCTCTTTTCTACCGGAACTTGGACTTTCAGTTGCTACTCCCGTACCTTTATACTGTGATAACAAGTATGCTGTGTATGTCACAACCAATCATGTTTTCCATGAACGGACAAAATACATTGAAGTTGATTGTCACTTCATTCGTGACGCAGTACGAGGATGAAAGATCATCACTCCACACATCTCCATTGAACTTTAGATTGCAGACATCTTCACTAAGGCTCTATCGAAGTAGCGCCTCTTGTATTTGATTTCTAAGTTGGACATGATTGACCGATATATTCAAACTTGAGGGGAAGTGTTAGAGTTATTGTCTTTTCTATTTAATTTGAGTCTTGTAACCCTTCGGGGTTTTTTATGTACTTTTACCTTTTTGGCTCTCTAGGGTTTCTATCTATATAAAAGACCCTAGATCCATGGAATAAACACAACGATCCATTCTCTTCTCCACACAAAGAATGACAGTAGTAGAAATGAAAATGCTAAGGTATAGGTTTGGTCATACACAAAAAGATAAGATCAGAATGATGCGATCAGAAGGAAAATTTGTGTGACTCTAATAGAGGATAAGATGAGAGAAAATCATTTAAGAGTTTGACCATTTGCAAAGAAGGTTGGTTGATGCACCAGTTAGAAGATGCGAGATTAGGGATGTTGAACCGGTTAAGAGAGGGCGAGGAAGGCCCAAGAAATGTTAGAATGAGACTATCCGAAAGGATCTTAGTTATTTGGATTTAAATCCGAGAATGATCCAAAATAGATCTGAATGCATGCAAAAAATCCATGTAGCCAACCCAACTTAATTATGGGAAAAGTCTTTGTTGTTGACATGTTGTTCTCATATTATAATTTTTTTTCTTGAGAATGTGATCATGTCTGTCAAGTTATTTGATAGGTTTGTATGATAGTAGTAGCATTGGTTATTTGAGATGAAGTAGCAACGGCGGAATATTTTTAGCTGGCCTTCGGTGTGGTTTGTGATTTTACCTTCTTTTGTTTTGATGGAATAATTTATCTTGGGAAGGATGTTTGGGAGGTCCCTACTACAATGGATGAAGATAATAGCTTAATATATTAAATAAAAAAGTGATTTTTATCATTAGGCATTTCTACTCATTATGGTGATGCAACGTTCATGTGGAGCATATTTTTTATGGAGACAAGGTGAGAGGAAGGGGGTGGTTGGATGATGTGGGAAGTGCGCAGAAGGTGCTGTGCACGTGATAGTCTTGCGTGTGCTTTTTAGATGGGCTTTTTTTCGTGAGGTTGGGTAGTTTGGCCTATTCAGAAGTAATGTTGTCTTCTACTAGCTTCTGACTGGCATTTTAACAAATCGTACCAGTATTGGAGAACTCCAGTTTACTAGAGAGATCAGATTATGAGTTCCAAGATCTGTCGACCTTTAATATATTTTATTGATACTTGATGCCCTTAAAACATGATTAGCAGTTTTTATTTCCACTTAATCTACTGTTATAACTTATATTAGAAAAGTTCTGGAGTGGTGAAATAACTGGTTTTTTTCTTTTATTCCCAGATCAAAAGAGGGCATGCGGAGGTAAGTATTTTGCTCTCTTTTCTTGCCCGCAATCAGCCAGTGTAGTTTTTTATGTCTAACTTATTTTGTTTGTTCACGCAGGGCCTCAGTCCATTGATGTTTGCTTTCGCTTTATTAGGAAATGGGACATATATCGCAAGGTGCGATTTAAAATCCTGTTTTTTTTAAAACCTTAGGTAAAACAACCGTGGTCTAGTTTATTTGAATAGATGGTCAACTAACATAAGGGCACGAATGATAACGGTTCAAGAAGATAATAGGGGCGCAACTATTTTGCAAAAAAAGGGGCAGTAGTATAATAGCGAAAACTCAGAAGCGTGTGTAAAACCCCCGTTTTTACATCTTTGTTTCTGATAAATATGCATAATGGTTGACATGAAATTGACCCTCTGTGCAGTATACTTGTGAAGAGCTTGGACTGGTCTGTAATCAAGCCCAACCTCCCATGGTTGGTGGATGCTTGTGGATGTGTTCTCTTGGACATATTCGTATCCTTTACAACATCTATATCAAGTTCTTGTGCCATAAACTTGACGTTTACACCCAAGCGTCACTTTCAACTGTTAGAGATTCTGGGGAAGCAGCATGCGTACTTCAGATTTTACTAACAACAAATTAAATTTTGTTTGGTTTCTGCTTAAAGACATGTACAGTATTTTCCTGCTGATATTCTTTAACTTCCTCAGATTCTTATCCAGTTCAGCTACTTCCAGTACAAGAAGCGAAGGGCGGTCCTCAAGTAGGCAGAAAATAGTTTCCAGAAAGCTGCGGCACTGCTGGAATCGAGCGAGTATTTCGGTAATGCTTCCCGACATCGAGTTGCGTAAGTTAACGGATAAACAGGCCATTATCTATATTCTAATTTGACGTATTCTTTTGGAGATATTTTCCATAGTTTTTGTGATTACAAACTTAAAACGCACAGCACGATAGCACACGATTCTGAAAGACCCCTGATAGTACATCTGAGGAAGAATGCAAATATATTTTGTCCATCTTTTATTATGCATGCCTAATTTCTGTGGGGGCTTATTATGGTCCATGTATAGCGATCTCTCGAATTTACGATGATATGACATGTTGTCGAGTGCACACTAAGCAGCAGAAACCCTTGGATTGCTTATCCAGATACCCTCCATGCTCCGAATACATGACATTTTGTATAGATGTGTGAGTTTATGCTCATAGTTGAACTGATCGTGCCAACTTTCATCGGAGACCTTCGATGGGGGCCTATATCACTGCTGTCGTTCATCGAAGCGAAGCATCATCCACTACCCGTACTGCCCGCCAGAGATCCGATCTAGATCAACCCTGAAGACTGGACCAACTTGTGACATGCGGAAGAACTTAAACGAACAGGTATACTCTCCAGGTTAAATTGGAGCCATTTGATTGGACTAAAGCTACTGCCTATCAATCGTAAGATCACAACTGACTCCAACCGTCGATCACGATCCGATCAAATGTAGGGAAGAACCACCACATGCTTGCATCTGAACCTCGCACCCTGTCGCATGTTCAAATTAACTCAAGAATAACCAGTCAATTTGTTCAAATAAAGTTAGTTGACGGTAGGATTTGCGATATAAGACAGAGCATGTCTATATGATTGAGGTGATAATAGCAATGTTTACAGGGACTAGAAGGTAATTGGCAATTTTTAGTTTGTGACAAAGTTTTAAAATCTTAACCGAACCGGCTGGTTGAACCGGTTAAATTAAGAAGCAAAGGAAAAACGATTTTATCACCTGGTTTTTATTTAAAAATAAAAATTAATTAAAACTCACTTGTACCGTCAAAACTTGGTTGAACCAATTGAACCAAATCACTGATTCAACCATTCATTTTTTGACAAAAAATAATTTTCAATAAATTAACAAAATGCAAACTTTTTAGAAATAGTCATAATATAGTTGTATTTTAATCCATAGTGTATTACCTCTTTATCTCTTCTCCTTTGTATGGACCAATGACTCATTATCGCTTGTCCGTTCTTGTCATATGAGTATTGCCTCTCTCTTTCCACATTATCTATATAGTCGTCCACTTATAACAACAAACGAAGAAGATGATGTCATAGTCGTCCTATGAGAAACAATAAACTAACAACTTTATCATTATTTAGAATTTAAGTAGTTTAATATTATTATTTTTTGCATCATATATGCATTAATTACAAAATATGCTTATCATGCCCTTTCGGGTTTTTTAATAAATTTTATACCTCTAACTTTTAAGCAACTTCACTTTTGCTCCTATATTTTCTTAAAAAAATCACAATATTATGCTTATGTTGGTATAATATAGGAGCACAAGTGTACCAATAAAAGGTACTACTATGCATTTTGTAAAAATAAAAGGGTACACATGTAATTATATAAAAATATATTAGTATAAGTGTTATTAAAAAATTTTGGAACGACAAGAGTAAACAAACCCTCAAAAGATATGATGTAGCATTTTCCATATTTATTTGTATGATATACCGGTCTAACACGGTTCGACCCGGTTGAACCATATAAACCAAACCAACAGTACTACGGTTCAATCTTTTTTCGATTTTTATGAACCGTTGATGTCATCATCGGTTCGACTGGTTGGTTCCATTGGTCTGATCATAATAAAACCAAAAATCGATACCTGTCCGGTTTGATGTCCGGTTCGATTATTAAAACCTTGGTTTGTGGTGTAAAAACCCTTAGGCCATGTTCGGTACAAGGGGTAATTACTCCATTTTTTATCTCTCTGGGTCCCACTTTTCTTTTTTTAATACATTAAATAAATCAATTCCATAAAAAAATAATATATTATACTATCATATAATATCAAAATTATAAACCACTTTGTTTCTACTCACTTTTCTAAACTTCAAACAATCACATCACAATAAGTACTCAATTTTCCAAACTTCAATCGATCATATCACAACAAATCCACCCCCAGTTTAACCCTCTATTCAAACACCAAAACATAAAAATGGATCCTCCGACTAGTTTAACCTTCCTTAACTCGCATATCAAACGCACCCTTAATCTTAATGCTTGCATCATTAAACTACAACTACAAGGGCCTAGATATAAAGTTGCATTTATAAAATTTCCCATTTTTTCTTTTTATTTTAACAAAAGACGGAACTGCAGCACCCTCCCCCATGACCTACAGACAGCGAGATCCACCAGATAGTTGGGGAGAGAGCTCCACTTCAGATCTCGCACCTCCGCCTGTCTCAGATCAGACCCGCACTCGACGGCGACGACATCAACAATCGTACTAGTATAAAGATAATGGAGGGCATAAACGCGGAGGATCTGCCGACGATCGGCGGCATCGCCACGGTCTCTCTCCTGCACTCGTTCATCCCCACCCACTGGCTCCCCTTCTCCGTCGTCGGCCGCGCCCAGAACTGGACCCTCTCCAGAACCCTCCTCGTCAGTACGTAATCGGCAATCTTTTTCATTAATGATGGGTGATGTTTGTTAGCCACTTGGAATGATGTTCGGATCGAGGGGTTTCAGAATATGTTTCTGTATGAGCTGAAAAAAATGTGATGTTTTGGGTGGCCAAGGGGAAAGAAACGATGCGTATTTATAGCATTAATATCTGTAGTTTTTTTTTTAAAAAATTGACAGAGATGGGAGCAATAGCGGGATTCTAAAGACTATGTAATGATGGATCGAGATGAGAAAATTGGCTAAAATGGCAGGTTGTGACGGTTTAATACACGGAATGTTTTTTTTCTTTAATTACATGAAGCTGCTGGGGAGATTTTTGCCCATCTTTTTTTTTCTTGGAATGGTAATTGTATGATCTGTACCCTGATTTTCTGGGAGGTTTAAAGTGGGTTCGAGCTTAAATACATATGTTTGCCATTTGCATTAATGTTCAAGCTTCCTTCATGCATTTGCCATTTGCATTAATGCTTGAGCTTCCTTCTCACAAGACTGCAAAGACCATTTGGTAACATACCATAGTAAACATATAATTTTCTTGCCATAGTCTGTAACCCTTGTGCATTAGGTAGTCGACGGCCAGTGAAAAAATAATTGAATCTTTCAATCCATATAGCCGACCCTACTTATAGTGAGAGAAGGCTTAGTACATTTTTAGTCTGTAACCCTTGAGGCCTTGAAATGATATCATTTAATCACTTTCTTATTAAAATATCTTTTTGACACTGGAACAAAAGAGGCCTAACTCATTATCTGGAGGTCTGCTAAGGATTTCAAAGTTTTTCATGTGTAGATACATAGTGGAACTTTGTTGAAGAGAACTTGCCATTCTCCCAATACCTTACTTCCTTCTTTTTATTATATATCCAAACAATATGATTAATCTCTCCGTGCTAAAATTATTTTGTTTTTTTTAAATTTTTGAATATTACTTGCTTGACTTGCAGATATTTTGCCTTCTCATTCATTTTCACCCCCATGTACAATGTTTATAAGGACTCCTAAAAGCTTTTTTCCTATGTTTCTACACCAGCTGCCTTTGGAGCAATATTGCACGTTATTTCGACTTCAATTCTTGGCATAACTGCTCTTACCATGGCTAAAACCATTGCCGGTGAAGAGACTGTTCACAGATTTGCATCTTTGTTGCTGATAGCCCTTGGTGGAGGCTATGTTTTACTGTTTGCATTTGGAAAGGGTGGACATGGACACTCACATAACCATCGTATGGAGAAGATGGCTGTTGCAGGACTTGTTCTTGTACCCGCACTGTCTCCTTGTGCAACTACTCTTCCTGTCTTTTTAGCAGTTGGGAACTCATCATCCATGTTGGTGCTTGCTATTATCGTTCTTCTGTTTAGGTAATCAATCCAACCAGTTAAAACTTATATAATCATGCAATATTCAATTTATTCATTTCTGCCAATTGGACAAAATCCGTAAAACATGTTCAGGATTTTGCCAAAGTTGTAGCTTTGTACTTTACTAGTAAAACTTAATCCTTATTATAGTAGATTGTAGTGTACGCTAATTTCTATATAAAGACTGTTCCCAATCCACACGTTCTACTTGCACGATTTAAATTAACTGCTATTTATTATGCTCCTTAGGTTGATTGTTTAGCGATCAAATATCTATGGGCTCATTTAGCCGATAATTTAAAGAATAATTCAAGGTGCCCGGTGTACTAACAACAAAAGCTAGGTTTTTTAAGAAGAAATGAGGCCGTTAAATCACTTTTTGAGAGGTATTAGTTGACATTCAAGCATTTCTTAATTGTATTAATTATCAAGTAAAACACGGGATAGATATTGGAAAGTTTATATGATATGATGCCATTTTGTAGATGTTGGAAGGTGTTTGAAGCGAATATCACTTGTCTTAAAAAATTGTCTAATGGAGTAGTTTCTAATGTAGGAACTCCAATTGCAAAGGAAAAAGATTTTGATATTAATATTGGTCTACATCAACGATCAACCTTGAGCCGGTTCCATTTTTATTTTATGGATCTACTGCAGCGCATTAAACTCTCAGTGCTTGTTATTGTCGGTATCGTTACAATGGATGAGACAAGTTAACCGGTTGATAGGAATCTTGAGCAAGGCAGGACATCCTGGAATGCAATGGTTTAAATTTAGTAAAATCAAATAAAATTTGTGAAATTTAAATGCAGGGTTAAAGAACGGTTTGATTGTGAATTTAAAGGCAGTGTTAAATAACGGATGCAAGATGGAAATTGGAATGGATCCCACTCTGAAGAAAGATGTCTATGTATTAGTTTATGGTGAAAGAATGAACAAGTATGTTATACAAGCAATTAAAGTAGTTGGTATAGTGGAGAGAAGCCTCTGATGTACTTTATTTCACAAACATTCTGCTAGCACATGAAGGAAAGCCATACTTAGCAGCAAGCGAGATCTGCTTGTTAAGATTTATGGGTCGAATGCTAGATTGCCAATTATTGACATTTGCAATGAATGTATATGGCAAAAATGAAGATTGTGAGGTGGATGTGTGGCTAGACAAAAATATGCCGCTAGACAAAAATGTATAGTCTCCACTGAGATTAGCAGAGAAAAAAGTTGTTGTGGCTCCAATTTAGAGACTAGATTAGAGAATCTCACTCAAGCGATTGAGAATTTCTTTCAAGAAGGCCAATAATTACCTTGAGGATAAAGTGTAAGCGTATTTCGAGGCCCACATTATGGTTAAGGAAAGACTGAAACAACGCTCGTGGAAATTCTATGGATTCTTACCCTTTTCCTTGATTATGTACGACTTAACAAAACACATACAAGGGGATGTAACTTGGTAGATATTATTTACAGATTATATTATTGCAGGGGGCGAGACAAAATTGAATCAACATACTGCTTGAGCTAGGAGCCTCGGAGGAAGTGATGCAATATGTTATATTATTTGGTTCAATGCATATAACATGCTTATTAGACATGCATAATCATTTGGAGTAAATGAAGGTGTAGTAGGTGTTGAGATATTTGTATATGAGGTTTATTTATATTTCTTATTTAGTATGTCCTCTTTATGTAATTTTTCCATAGAACTTTTCTCCTATATAAGAGAGCTCTAGGCTATGATGAATAGATAACTATTTTTCCTTTCCACATGGTATCCGAGTGACTATCCTAGATTGGAGCATGTGCCCTAGATACCCCTCCCCGCCAAAGCCCTAACGCGAGCGCTGCCAAGAGCAAAGCGAGCATCGTCGACCGTCGCCATTATTGTCGCGCCTCCTCCAACAATAGCATCAACGGCCAACGTCGTTGTTGCCACACAATAGCAACAACCGAGGTTGTCGCCGCTAGCAGCCAAGGCCCTAAATGTCGGTTTCGGTCACCATTTCGGTATCGACCAAAACAGAATTTCGATGGAATTTCGGTGGAATTTCGACCGAAATTTCGGTCATTTCGATCATTTTTTGTACTAGGACCCCCATATTTCGGTCATTTCGGTCGAATTTCAATTTCGACCGAATATCGATATTCGACAGAAATTCGATTGAATTTCACTGAAATTTGAGGTCATGCTAGCAGCAACAACCAGGGCTGCCATCGCCGGCCCCTAGTACAGTAGCCTAGGGCTGCAAATCTTGCTGCCAACAATCCCTGCCACCCTCCGCATACTCCATCTTCATCCTAGGGGCCGCTTGGCTCACTAGGGGTCCCTGTTCGACAGTTTCGAGATCTGATCTTGGGGTTTTAGGGTTGATTTGGCCATTTAAAATTTCCTAATTACCTAGAGAGACCTGAAACAGATGGAAGAGTTGTGGTATGAGTCTACACCCACAACCATCTTCTTGTATGATTGTGTAGATGCCGTCAATCTTGTGTACAACCCTAGTCTTTGTCATTTTTTTCATCATGTCAGACAACAGAGTCGACTCCAAAGCTGATGTCTCATCCCTATGTGCCTTTAAAGGTTCATCACCAATTATCAAGGTAGATGGAACAAATTATGATATATGAGCTATGTTGTTTATGAGCCTAATGCATATAACGACATGAAGTGCATCCTCACACAGGATGAATCTAATGACAAGAATGGGGTTAATGCCTTATGGGAGGCAGACGATGCGTATGCGCATGTATGACTATTTGGGACTGTGTCAATGGATATAGCCAATGATATCTGAGTCAGCCTACTGCAAAGGTTATATGGGACATTCTCTCCGCCACATATTCTCGGACGAAAATGAATCGAAGATACTGCAACTCCAACATGATATCTTCACTTCGAAGCAAAATGGACGTCCTCTCCATACCCTATACACTTCTCTAAGGGGTATGTTTGAGAAGCTTCATGGTTTCATCCCCTTGATTGGTACGCTAGAGCAACTCAAGACATACATAAATTCCATGATGATTGGAGTTTTTCTTGCAGCTTTTGATCCTGAGTATGATGCTGCTCGATCGCAGATCCTTACAAATGCCACCATACCTCCAATGGAGGCGGTATATCGTACACTGAGCAAACTTTCTATTTCTTCTGGCAGTGTTACTCAGCATCATCCGACCTCCTCAGCTATGGCTGTGTCTCATGATAGAGGAAGCTCTATACAGTACCATAGTCATGGTAACCGTGGTATGGGAGGGGGTAGCTGACCCCGTCAACCTTGCGTTTACTGCTACAAGCCTGGACACTCTGAGGATACATGTTATTCTAAGCATGATTTTCCTCCTTCAGCGCGTGTTGTAGAGCAGACTGAGCATGTTAGTATTCCACCTCCTGCTTATGATCAGAGATTCGATGATCTTGTAGTTCGTTTGAGAGAGATCATGCTTGCATCTAGTCCGTCCAGTGCTCCTTCGGGATCCTCAGAGGTAGCCGCCTCAACACCTGCATCTACATCAGGTACATCAGATGTTCTTACTAGCTGTTACATTGTAGACTTATCAGAATAGATCATGGATTTAGGAGCTTCACACAATCTTTGTAGTTATAGAAGCCAGTTTAGTATGTACAGGTCGACTTATCTAGGTAGATCGATAGTCATAGCAGATGGAACCCACTCTCCTATTACTGGTCAGAGGGGGGTGCATTTGACTTCAGGGGATGCGCCTATAGATTGTTCTCCATGCTCTTGATTTTTCTATGAATTTATTATCTATTAGTCAAATCACCAAAGATTACATTGTCGTGTCATATTTGATCCTTCATCCCTCATGTTTCAGAACATTCTTATGGGCAGGGTGATTGGATCCATGGCCTTAAATTTCGGCGAATTTCGACCGAAATTCGGTCGAAATTCGGTTTCGTGGCGATACCGACATCGAAACCATGTATAATATCTGTTTCCAGGATTTCGGCCGAAATTTCGGCCGAATTTCGGTCATTTCGGTCATTTCGGTCCATTTCGGTCCATTTCGGTGGAAATTGTTCACAGATTTCTCGGATTTCGGTGGAATTTCGGTGGAATTTCGGTTCATTTCGGTCCATTTCGGTCCATTTCGACTGAAATTGTTCTAGATCACCATATGTCATGCCTAGGCCACTTATTGATATTCATAGGTACTATTTGGTCACTAAATGAAATTTATAGGTCACTATTTCAACCACCATTACAATATAAGCCACTATTCCAACTACCATTGTAATAAATAAGGCCATTAAGGGTCCTATTTAAACCTAATAAATATAATGTATATGTTCTCATTCCATCTCACAACTTCACAAGTCACAATTCACAACCTAACTTAAGTCTTGGAGAGCCAAGTTTCCAAATTCCAAGTCTCGTATAACATACATTTTACGATCACAAGCTCTACTATGCATTTATTTTGGCATACATGTTAAAATATTCGTGCTTGTGTGTGTCTTGTTTTATTTTTAAATAAAAGTATTATTATTCTTTTGAGAATTGATAGAAAAATTGAATGCCAAAATTTAACCATGTACTGAAATATGAAATTTCACTCTGGACGATCATTGATATGATGACCGAAATCATTATTTTAAGGTACTGAACATTATAATATCTTATTATAAGCAAAAAAACTTGTATTTATGCTTCTTTTATTGATTAAACAACATTACAAATCTTAAATTTTGAAAAAATGAGTTTTCAAGTCGTTTTCCCAATTTCCGGCCATTTCACCGAAATTCCACCGAAATTCCACCGAAATTCCTTTTCTGGGCTTACCGAAACGAAACCGAAATCCGACATTTGAGGCCTTGATTGGATCTGACAGTGAGCAAGGAGGTTTGTATAAATTGGTCCAATCTCCATATGTTGTCACTTCATCTTTACACAATGGATCAGTCTTTCTGTATGTATGGCACCTTCGATTTGGTCATCTTCCTCTGCAAAAGTTGTATCATGTTCTTCCTCAGATCTTCCCTCGTCCTACCTTTCAGTGTGAGGCCTGCCAGTTTGGGAGGCATCACCGATCTACTTTTCAGAGTTGTCATGATCATAGTAGTAACCGTATTTTTGGGTTAATCCATTTTGACATTTGTAGTCCGAGTCATGTCCCAGATGGTCATCTGGGGCGTATATTTTATCTTGTTGCTATGGATGATTTTTTCAGGTTGTCTTGGGTCCTTCTGCTTAAAAAGAAGTCTGATGCTGGTCTTGTTATTCAGTCGTTCATTAATGAAATAAAGAATGTTTTTTCTGCGAATGTTAAGTATATCCGTAATGACAATGCATTAGAATTTTGCAACCTTCAACTCTCGTAGTTTCTTAGAACCATTGGTATTGTTCATCAGACTTCATGTGCTTATACTTCCCAACAAAATGGGGTGGTTGAGCACAAACATTGTCACCTTTTGGATGTTACCAGGACCCTTTTGGTCTATAGTTGTACTCCTCATTCATATTGGGGAGATGTGGTTCTAACAACTTGCTATCTGGTGAATTGTATGTCTTCATCTGTGTTGGGGGAGAAGATCTCATTAGATCTCGCTCTTGATTACGTTTCTCGAAAAGGATCTTTTCTCCCTCACTCGTGTTTTGGGTCGGTTGCTTTCGTACATCATACGTCCCCTGGTCATGACAAGCTCTCTCCTCGAGTTGTCAAGTGTGTCTTTGTGAGGTATTCCAATACTCAAAAGGGATACTGTTGTTTTAACCATGTTCGTAGGAAGTATTATGTTAGTATTGATGTCACTTTCTTTGAGTCTATTATGTTCTTCTCTCCTACATGTGATAAGTTGATGTCTTGGGAGTCTGGAGAAGAGGTAATCATGCCTTTATCTCCAAGTTTGTCTACACCGAACTTTACTTCCTCACCGCCTTCGTCACCATCTCCACCTCCACTGCTTCCTCCAACATCCAGCACGCCTCAGGTATATTCAGAACACTTGGTTTCTACTGATGGCACTGGTGATTTGCAATTACAACAGGATGAACAGGATGTTATAGATGTTCTTGTCACTGAGGAGGTTGAGGATCTTGATATGCCCATTGCACGACGAAAGCAGAGGCGTATATGCAATATGTATCCCCTTGCTTCCCATGTCTCTCTTACACGTCTTTTAGAGGAGTTTCAAAGGTTTGTTTTGGGTCTGTCTGCAGTGGAGTCTGTGGAGATACTAAGGTAATATCAGAATGTAGTGTATGTTAGTCAGTGATGTCTTGCTATGGAGGAAGAAATGGCAGCGTTGCAATCTCGAGGCACATGGAGTATTGTTGATGCTTCCCCTGGTGCATCTATTGTAGGGAGTAAGTGGGTGTTTACAATAAAGCACCATGCTGATGGTACAATGGACAGATCCAAGGCCAGACTTGTTGCTCGTGGATTCACCCATAAGTATAGAGTGGAATATTAAGATATGTTTTCGCCTGTTGCCCGCCATTCTACTCTATGGATCATGATTTATGTTGTTGTGGGATGCGACTGGCCTCTATTTCAGTTGGATGTCAAAAATGCCTTATTGTATGGTGACTTGTAGGAGGAAGTCTACATGCAGCAACTACTAGGGTTTGCCCGCCTAGGGGGAGTCTCATACGGTATGTAGACTTCACAATGTGATTATAGTCTTAAACTGAGTCCGAGACTTGGTTTCAAAAGCTCTTAGAGTTGATTGAACAACATGGGTTTATCAGATCTACTATAGATCTCTCTTTTTTGTGAAGAGATCCCAGAGAGATACTGTTGCTATATTGGTTTATGTGGATGACATCATCGTTACAGGTGATGATGAGCAGGTATTTCGACAGCTAATGATCATTGGACAATTTCAAGGGCCTTGACAATCTTCATTATTTTCTTGGTCTTGAATTTGTAAGGAATCGATGAGGCATGTTAATGATGAAAAGGAAATATGTTATTTATCTCTTAACTGAGATGAACATGACTGGATGTAGGCATACTACCACTCCTATGGATCCTAATGCCAAGCTCTATGATAATGACTCTGAGGAAGTTGACAAGAGACGATATAGAGAGCTAGTCGGGAAGCTGTTATACGTTACAATCATCGGACCTGATATGTATATATATATAATTTGCAGTTAGTAGAGTCAGCCAGTTTATGGAGCAGCCTAGGCAAATCCATACGGATGCAGTAAACATGATCTTGAGATATCTGAAGTTCTGTCCAGGTGCAAGACTCTTGTTCATAAGAGACACATCTCTTCAGTGTCATGGTGTGCTGATGCAGACTATGCAGGGTGTCCTAAGGACAGGAAGTTCACATCAGATTTCACGTAGGGAGTTCACTGGTTTCATGGAAGAGTAAGAAACAGACAATGGTGGCTAGATCTAGTGTTGAATCAGAGTATAGAACTATGGCACAATGGAGCACAGAGATGATGTGGTCAGATACGTCCTAACTGACCTAATAATTGAGGTTGTTTCTTCTCATGCACCTCCAATGCGACAACCAAACTGCTTTGTTTATAGCCAATAATCCAGCGTTCCATGAAAGAACCAAGCACATTGAGGTAGATTGTCATTTCATTACACTCGAAATCTAATTCATAAGGGACTCATTTCCACATCTCATGTTGCGTCAGGCGACCAGATTGCAGATATGTTCACCAAAACCCCTTGCTAGAGGTCATTTTCTTCGTTGTTGTTCCAAGATGATCATGATAGACATATATGCTCCAGCTTGAGGGGGAGTGTTGAGATATTTGTATCTCTATGAGGTTTATTTATATTTCTTATTTTTCATGTCGTCTTTATGTAATTTTCCCATAGAACTTTTATCCTATATAAGAGGGTTTTAGGGCTACTATGAATAGATAATTCTATTTTTCCTTTCCACAGTAGGGAGGGATATGAGAAAATGATGATGTGAACATTGTTTGAGTGGTAGAAGAATCATGACGGTAATTATACGGGAAGTCGACTAGCCCACATGTAATTGCAAACTTTTTCTTGCACGTGTCTGAAGAGTGATTCTTGTACTTGCGATTCACACATAATTGAGTGGATGGATGACATTCACAACCAACCGCCATTGTTACGATCACAACCACGACTACATCCTACCCAACATCCTCCTCGACCAGTAAAGTCACCACCTCGACCATATGCAATAACAACGGTAGCATCAGTTGGAAGAGTAAAGGATTAATAAATAAATAGTAGTATCACTTGGCCCTATGAGTAATTTGTTTGCCACATCATGCAGGCTGAAAGATAGCTAGTTCTTCGAAATAGAGCCTCTATAATAGCATATTAGTTAACCAAGGACACATTATTCTGGTTGGTAGACCAAATCATGCTATAGATATCTGCCAAACGAACTTTATTAGACCTCTGAGAATACTACTTTTTATTGTACACCATTTGTTTTTTAAGCTTTTTTATCTATATATCCATATTTTAGAGATGGTATTAGGTAGTTAAACTTTCACTTGGATTGACCTTACAATCTTTACATTATTATCAACATCTTCTCCTTCATGCAAGATAACTAATTATGCCTTTGTCAAACCATTCATAAAAAGTAATCAAGTATTCAGCTCCTTAAATAAGTATTTGCAAGAATAAGGCCATATACTACTGAAAAATGGAAAATCTCTTTTCATTACCGTAACCGTGCCACCATGTACAAATGACATTCCAAAGCATCTTCTACATGTCAGTTCAAATTTATACCTAAATAAGTCACTTCTCTTTGTGAAATTCCTTGAAATACCTTGTCCAAATTCTTTTAAAAGTCTCTTTTTATTCTTTCATCCAAGTCAACTTGGAATATGTACGAGTAAATGACGTTTATGATCTCCACTCTCAAAATCACTTCAATCACCACGATTTCAAACCCCAAACCTCTTTACTTCTACGACACTCTCTTTTAAGACTTATACATAATAATGCTTACCTTATTCCTAGCGTTCTCCTTTCTTGAATACCCTCATTTGAACTAGTTGTTTGATCTTTCTATCTCTTTATCTGTTTTACCACACTATTTTGTCTCATGCAAGTATGATACACTAATTTTCCTCCTCATTATGGCCGTTGGCTCCATTTTTTTGTAGTGAGAATACCTTATTCCAATTCCAACATGTTTTCCTGGAATAGCTTCCTTATCTCCCAAATCCATATATCTAGATGTGGAACCCTTTCCTTATTTAAGCTATAACCAAGCATCAATGTAGTGGGACCGGGACTAACTTCCTTGTTGGCATGTGTCCTACATGCAAGAATCCTGCAAATTTTGCATTGCATCCAGGTAGCAAGGATAGTAACCTTTGCCACCTGTTAGTGTATTAAAGTTATAAGTCTCCTTAGGTGCTAGTATGTGATTTTTTTAGTTTCCCTTATCTTTAGATTGAAGATGCACTAGTACATCTCCTAAAGGATGCTAGGTGTTTTTGAGCCTACCAGTACATTGGTCTCCTTCCAGTGAATAGTCATATGTCTCCTCCAGCCCATGTGCAGTCTCCTCCACATGCCCTTCTAGTATAATCGTGTCTTTGCTACCTAGCTCGCATTCATTCTTCGTTGCAATGCTATCTTGGATTAATCTCCTCGTTGTATGATCACTATATTAAGAAAGTCTTCGGAGACCTTGCTCGTTTATACCCACTCTATGGTCCTATATGGTCCCTCTGAGCTGAAGGGTGTTGAGAACTACATTCTATGGTCATGGACATTCAAAATGTTCATTGGTGGACAAAAGAATCCATGTAGCTGACCCTACTTAGTGTGTGGAAAAGCTTTGTTGTTCCGAATCTTTTGATGTACAAAAGATCCCATATACCCATCACTTATTGATGGTTAGAAAAATAGCTTAATCATTATGTGACCCAAATTGACGGTTAGTTGGTCAAATACGAAGTTGGTTATGGTTAAGGGTTACTGACTTACCGTCCTCTTCCTCCAACCTACAAAATCATGGAGCCAAGAAAAGTTGCTTCTGAGGTGTCATTGCTCTTCCTACCATAGGGCTGTAGAAAAAGCCCAATCGAAGGGAATGAGTTTGGGAGGACCTAACAGAGCTGCACATGTTGATTGTCCTTTTTTAATCAAAAAAAGAAGGAAACATCCATGATAGCGGCCTCCCTAGAATATATTAAAAGCTTTTAAACTTGCAAAAATCGGGTCTTGAGGAGAGATCTGGAAAGGTGAATAACATTCTCAGCTCTAAAAATGACACCATTATGTGCATATAAAGTTGTCGACAGTTTCCACACTTCAATAGTAGGTCTGAACTGATTCTGACGATGTTGTCTCAGAAGTGCAGATCTGAAGAGATATTAATCCAAGCAATGTCAATCGAATCCCAAAACCTGCCAAGTGCGGGCACAAGAGTGGAATAAATGATTAAGGCCTTCCGGTGGCATACCACAAATGGGACAAGTGATGTCTTCGCCTGGCTGAAAGGTGGCCCTTTGTGCCCTGGTCAACGTCCTCTGCCATCTCCGGACAACAACAAAGCTTTTTCGCACGCTATGTAGAGTCTACTACATGGATTCTTTGTCTCCATGACCATAGAATGTACCTATTGCTTATTCCCAGTGACGGTTGCACGTTCTGGGTAGCATTTTCCTCTTATCTTTTTGTAGGGGTGGCTCCACCTCTCGAGTAGTTATTTCCACTATCATAGGAAAATTGGTTTTGAAGTCTATTATAACGTCCGGGGCTTAGGTTCCTACTGAAACTTCGTGAGTTTCCAATGTGGGATTATGTTTGGGGTTGAGGTGTTACAACACCCCCTACTTACATCCGCATTTGTAACATCCTGATCTTAAGTCTTGGATCCGTTATCTAGGAAAACCGACCCTAACAACTTGTTGGATTCGGGTTCAGATGGACCCGTTGACAACCTCTCAAAATGCTTAAGCCCAAGTTGTCAAGTAATAATCCAGACACATACTTTGTAAGTTTTAGATGTAGATATTTGAAGGTTGAGGAGTAACTTGCACTGTCAGCTCCAATGACTTCATGCCCAGGAATATGATTCAAGACTCATGTCCTTCAGGTTGGCTGTAGGGTCGGGTTTCTCAATATGTGGGTTGGGATCAAGTGGTAGTGTGGTTCTGTTGTGCCTGTATACCATCCATCCATTCAACAATCTAATTAGCTTTAGATTAAATTTGGGATTGTATGCAGTGGAGTAAGTTTATCTAGGTGCAGTAACTTACACGATACCCTAGAACATGCTTCCTGATTTCGAACCCTTTCGGTTAAAGGCTGACTCATGCTATTGGTGGTGAGTTGCCATTGTACTGGACACTCAAGCTGTATCGTATTCGATGCATTTCTATTTCTTCTGTTTCCATCTTGGTTTCCTTCCTGCACTTGCTCCTCGGTGTTCAGGTGCTCTAGTTGTGGTTAGAACCACAGTTTCTTCAACTATATGAATGAAGGGGTAGTTTCTTCCCTGTTGCTGAGAGGTTTATTTCTCAATGATAGTGTTTGTCCGTGGATGATAACCAAATCGTCTGTATGGTCTCCTGGTCAATTGATTTGTGCAAAGCCTCATTAAGTAAAGCTCTATCAAATCTGTCCTTGTCTGTCTCTGCATGGGCTTGTGTTTTAGTGGGATGTTTACTCTCTTGACAGCTGTATAATGCTAAATCTAAAAATAAAAAAAAGAGTCAAGACATCCTTGCATGCTCCCAAGGAGTCTTGGGATAAAGGAAAGGGACAATCTGTCATGCTGACATTAGATATTGGTCAGCGAATATCGAGGGTAAATAACCTTTCATGTAAAGGAACTTTCCTAATCCCACCAACAAACAATAACGAATTCTAACCCGTAAAACATATTTCTTATTGTGGATTACCCTCTTTTGCTCTTCTAACTAGTGTTTATCTCCAAATTACAATCTCTTGTCCTAACTATGCATTGATCTCTGTGTTTCCAGTACGATGACGGTGATGGTATCGCTGGTGGCTCTATCGTTCTACGGTGCTAGCCAGCTCAAGTTTGATTGGGTTGAGCGATATGACAAGCTTCTGGTGGGCTCAGTTTTGTGCTTAGTCGGAATACTGACATTTATGTTCCATGATCATGAGCATGAAGGGCATTTTGTTGAGCATCAGTTGAATAGAAAGCTGATCAGTTTATAGTTAGTGTTACAATGTATCAGTACCCATCTTTGTTATCTTAAGAGTTGTGAGGCTCTTCATTACATTGTGATTGTCGCATCCTCCCTCCCCGAGCTGTAACAACGGAAACACGATTGAATATAAACATAAGCAGCCTCAGCTCCTCCGAGAGTCCTTTGTGGTTCATATTGATCTGTCGCAATGGCAATGTGATTTGTTTGGCTGACCTTTCATACTGCCCAAGCAAAAATGTGCACATCCAATCTGTACATTAAACCAACTATTTTGATCGTTTCTGGTAAAAAAAAAGGACCTGTTTGTTATTTGGTTTCTTCCTGTGTACCATTATTTACATTGCTTTCCTCGCTATCTTCAATTTTGATTATGTGAAGGATATCTTAATCTTGAACTGTTGGTCAAGTCGTGGTAGAATCCCGTGGCTACAAACTGTTTTAAGTACCTAATTGCAGGATTGCAAAGTTGTCGTTGATGATCACTCTAAAAATGAAAATATAGCTTTCTTCTCAAGTAATTAATTGCATTTATTCGTCTATATTACATTTTTATCATTCATACATATGTAATTAATATTCATATTTTAGCATGCATAAGTGTTTAAATAAGAAGCCCAAAAATCTTGTACATTATCACTTGTATATTAGCATAACTTCACTTATTTTTTTTATTTTTCACTAACTCCAAATAAAATAAAAATCAATTTAATTGTGTACATATTACTAACATTAATCAAGAAAAAATACCAAAAAAATACTTACTTGTATATGTAGAGATATTTATGTAGTCGTTGTACTGTTTATCAATTTCTATTTCCGAAGTTGCTAGTTATGTAATTTACACATAGACTTTCCTCTTTATAAGAGAGCTGAGGGTTCTTTGGAATAATAGAACAACCCTTTCTTCCAACATGGTATCAGAGCCAAAACCCTAACCCTAACCCTATTCCCTAATATTCCCCCCACAGCTGTCGCCCCTCCCTCCCTCTCTCAGCATCGCCCCGCCCCGTCGCCTTCCCCCTTCTCCTTGGCGCTACCCCTCCCCTCCAATCGCTTGACCCTCTCTTCTATCGTTGGGCCTTCCCCTTCACCCACGTTGGGCCCTCTCTAGCTGGCCTTACCTCCCTCCCGCAAAGCCCCTCTCGCTGACAAAGCCTCCCCTCTAACCAGCATTCACCCGTCGGTTCCGCTCTTGCCGGTCTTTGCCGCAGCCATCTTCCCTGCTATCTTAATGGATTTGGATGCGTAAAGTCTACATATGCACTCAAATCCTATCAAATTTATGTAGACACTTGTTTCTCGTCTACAACCCTAGTTCTTCGTCTCCGGCGATATGTCAGAAACCAAAGTCGATATGCCCTCCATAAGCGCATTCAAAGGTCCAGCGCCAATTGTCAAAATGGATGGGACGAACTATGAGCTTTGGGCGATGCAGTTCATGAGTCTCATGAAGTCGAACGGTAAGAAGCATATTCTTACCGAGGAAGTGTCGGTAGAGAAGATTGGGATCTATGCCTCTTGGGAGGCTAATGATTCATATGCCAAGGTTTGGCTGTCAGGAACGTTGTCGATGGAGATTGCCAATGATGTCCTCCATCAGCCCACCGCTAAGGCGATGTGGGATATACTGGCCGCCACATATTCACAGGTGCGGAATGAGACCAAGATGTTACAGCTCCAGCATGACATTTTCACGATGAAGCAGAATGGACGGCCACTTCACTCTCTGTATACATCCCTGAGGGGGATGTTTGAGAAACTCTATAGTACTATTCCTCTCATGGCCACCCCTGGGCAACATAAGATATTTAGGAATGTGACCATGGTGGGAGTCCTGCTTGCGGCTCTTGATCCTAAATATGAAGCTGGTCGATCACAGATACTTGCCGATGTTACCATTCCTCCTATGGAGGACGTCTTTTGGAGGCTTAGTTGCATCTCTGTCTCATCAGTGCTTCTACTCCACCGCCCTCGGTGATGGCTGTCTCCGGAGGGAGAGGCGGTTCTTCCTCATTCCGTGGCCATGGACCTCGTGGAGGAGGTGGTCATTTTCGTCAGCCATGCACCTTTTGTCATCGGACATGCCATGCTGAGGATACATGTTATTCAAAGCATGGATTTCCATCCTCAGCATGGGTAGCTGAACATGTTGCATCTCCGTCCGCGTCTGCTTTGGATCAGAGGTTTGAGAAGCTTGTTGCGAGATTACGAGACATTATGCCTCCTATTTCTACAGATTCTCCAAGAGGCCCTTCAGATATTGCTGCTTCAGCTTCAGCCAATACCTCTGCCACTGCTAGCTCCTCAGGTAGTGCTTTTGCTTTCACATCCTGTTTCAGTTCTGATGTCTCAGATTGGATCATGGACTCTGGTGCCACACACCATCTTTGCCGCGACAAAGACAGACTTATATCATACAGGGATATTCCTCCAAGGAGGTTAGTGATGATAGCTGATGGGACTCATTCCCCCATTGTTGGATAAGGGGAGGTTACCTTGTTGCCCTCCATATGTCTTACATGCCCCTGATTTCTCGATGAACTTACTTTTTGTTAGTCAGATTACAAAGGATTTGCACTGTCGCGCTATATTTGACCCATCTTCTCTTATATTTCAGGACATTCTAACGGGAAGGGTGATTGGTTGCGGTTTTGAGCAGGATGGTCTCTATCGTCTAACCAGGAGTTCATATGCTGGTATCTCCTCTCATACAGCTAGATTTGTCTCTTCGTATACATGGCATGTATGCTTTGGTCACCTTCCTCTTCAGAAGATGTGTCATCTCTTGCCTCAGATTTCTCCGAGTTCTTCCTTCTGGTGTAAAGCTTGTCAGTTGGGAAAGCACCATAGAGCTAGATTCCCTAGTCGTTAGTGTCGGAGCAGTAGCTCCCCTTTTGAATTACTTCATGTCGATATTTGGGGTCCAAGTCGTGTCCCTGATCATTAGGGACACATGTTTTATCTTGTAGTCATTGATGATTTCTCTCATGTGTCGTGGGTCTTTCTATTAAAGAATAAATCTGAAGCATGAGATGTTATCAGAAATCTTATCAATGAAGTACAAAATATTTTTCCTCTCATGTGAAATATATTCGTATTGACAATGCTTTGGAGTTTTGCACTCGTTCTCTCTCACAATTCTTTTTGTCAAGGGGAATTATTCATCAAACCACATGAGCATAAACCTCTCAACAAAATGGAGTCGCTGAGAGAAAGCATCGTCATCTTCTTGATATTACTCGAATCTTTCTTATCCAGAGTTGTGCTCCTATTTCTTTTTGGGGAGATGTTGTCCTTACAACTTGTTACCTTGTCAATCGTATGCCGTCATCAATACTTGGTGAGAGAAGTCCTCTTTATGTTGTGTTCCCAGACAAAGATTTATTCTCACTTACTCGTGTTTTTTGTGTTGTTGCTTTTGTTCATCAGTTGTCTCCTGGTCTTGACAAGCTCTCACTTAGGGCTGTCGAATGTGTCTTTGTGGGTTACTCTCGGACTTAGAAGGGATACCGTTGCTATGATCCTGTAAACGGGAAATACTACGTCAGTGTTGATGTTACATTCTTTGAGTATGTTATGTACTTCTCTCCTGCAGGATAGGTTGGTCTCATCCACATCTAATGATGAGGTCTATGTTCCTCCTCATCCAATTTTGAGTTCACCGAAGTCCACTCCAGTCCATGTGGTCACACCACCACCGCCATCACCACCACTGAAACCGCTAGTCTCTCCAATACAAAAGTATTATACACATTGGTCGGGTCTTGCTCCTGCTACACATCAATCATCCAGCACGCCTAAGGTATGTCCTGATGTTATTACTGATGATGGGTCGAACAGTGTACATGTGCAGGATTTATCATTGCAGAAGGAATGTGAACTAGTAAGTACAGTGGTTGATGATCTGGATGTTCCTATTGGCAGAAACGCAATTGTGCTTTGTATCGTCTTGCCTCCCAGGTTTCCTTTCATTGCCTCACAGGGGACTTTCAGAAATTTGCAGTGGCTTTGTCTTTTGTGGAGATACCACGTAATTATCAGGATGCATTGAAGATTTATTGTTGGCGTTCTGCCATGGAGGAGGAAAGGCTGCTCTACAGTCACGGGGTACATGGAGCTTGGTTCCCGCTCCCTCAGGAGCATCTGTCGTTAGCTGCAAATGGGTTTTCATGGTCAAGTATCACGCAGATGGTAGCCTTGATCGTTACAAGGCAAGGCTAGTGGCGCGAGGTTTTATTCAGACATATCGCGTGGATTATATGGATACCTTCTCTCCAGTTGCTCGTCATTCCACTCTTCGTATTCTTCTGTCAGTTGTTGTGGTACGTGATTGGCCCTTATTTCAACTTGATGTTAAAGGAGGAAGTCTACATGCAGTAGCCTTCGGGGTTTACTGTTGAGGGGGAGAGTCATATGGTGTGTAGACTTCATAAGGCGATATATGTCCTTAAACAGAGCCCAAGGGTATGGTTCCAGAAGTTGTCCCTTCTAATTGAACGTCAGGGATTCAAAAGATCAAATGCATATCACTCGTTGTTCATTCATAAGACTTCTAGAGGTACGATTGTCATCATGGTATATGCAAGGTTGCAAAAGTCGGTAGTCGGTACTCGGTCGGTTGGGTCACTGACTAAGGATTAATCGGCAGTCGGACGATTAACCAGATTTAGTCGGACTTTAATCGACTTTGAATTTTATAATTATTTTAAATATATAACTCATTTTTATACATATATTTACATAGATTTTGTACATTTATATACTACCACAATAAAATAAAAGAAAATATTGAATTTAAATAAAACATTAGGCATATTATACTAAGTTTGCTTATAAAAAAAGTAAAACATTAAAAAAAATACGGTATCTCCGAGCGAAAATTGGTCGATTAGTGTACCTAGTCGGAATTAGTCGGTACTCGATCGGCCACCCCACTGACTAGACTAGTCGGACCTACTAATCGGGCCAGTCGGGCGACTTTTACAACACTGGGTATATGTTGATGATATTTTGGTGACATGATATGATGCTCAGGGGATAGAGATGGCAAAAGCATTTTTAAGCTTCCATTTAGTCACGAAGGATCTTGGTACCCTAGGATACTTTCTGAGGCTGGAGTTTGCCAAGAATGCACAGGGTCTTGTGATGATTCAAAGGAAATATGTTACAGATTTGCTGGTTGAAACGGGCATGGTTGGATGTAGACCCTCGAGTACTCCTATGGATCCAAGTATGGAATTATATGACGACGATACTGAGGAGGTTGACAGGAGAAGATATAGAGAAATGGTGGGTAAGTTTCTTTACATCATTATAACTCGACCTGATATTGCCTTTGCAGTGAGTCGAGTGAGCCAATTCATGGAACAACCAAAACAGATACATATGGACGCCATATATGTGATACTAAGGTATATAAAATTTTCTCCAGGCTCAGGATTGTTGTTTAGAAAGGACACAAATTTATCAATTTCGGCATGTATGGATGCAGACTATGCAGGATGTCTCAAGGATCGAATGTCTACTTCAGGCTTTGCAGTTTTTGTGGGCAGCTATCTGGTTTGTTGGAAAAGCAAGAAACAAACTGTTGTGGCTAGATCTAGTGTTGAATCTGAATATAGGGCAATGGCACAAGCAAGTACGGAGATGATGTGGGTTCGAGTTGTGCTAGAAGACTTGCATATAGATGTACATCTACTCATGCAGCTACAATGTGATAATCAAGCCACATTGTTCATTGCCAATAATCTTGCCTTTCATGAAAGAACTAAGCATATTGAAGTAGATTGCCACTACACCAGAGACATGATCTAGAAAGGCCTGATTTCTATTTTACATGTGAGTTTTGGGGAGCAGACATTCGATATTTTACCAAGCCATTGCTCATAGGACCATTCCAGAAGTGTTCTTCCAAGATGAGCATGATAGATATCTATGCTCCTTCTTGAGGGGGAGTGTAGAGATATTTATGTAATCATTGTACTGTTTATCAATTTCTATTTCCGTAGTTGATATTTGTGTAATTTACCCATAGGATTTCCTCTATATAAGAGACCCCAGGGTTCTTTGGAATAATAGAACAACTCTTTCCTCCAACAATATATATGCTCAATAAACCCAAACCTTAGTTTGGAGAAAAGAGTCATAAATATGAGCATCTCTCTCATACAGTCTCCTATGAACCTCTACTCACTTTTGAATTAATGTACATTCAATTATCTGCAAAACAATATCAAAGTCAAAAGAATCGTAGTTCATATGTGAAACTTTGGTTTTGGAACCTCATTGTATATTATACATATTGATTGATTTTGACCCTATTATATTTCATGCACAAAATAACTCTTCTGATTTATTCATTTTTCATTTATTTTTTGATTTATATTTTAATAAAATGTGCAAAACTCAAATAAAAATTTAAGCAAAAAATCAAAGAAAATAAATCATTTTAAGTATGTATATAGAGTCTGTATATATCTCTCTTATTTTATTTCTTTATTTTTTTATTATTAAAAATACCAAAAATAGATTAATGTGTATTTTTTATATTTTATCTGATTTTATTTTGAATTTTACCTTATTCAATAATCATAAAAATTGTAAAATACAAAAATACAATAGAGTACCTCCAAGAATATATTTTATACATATGATATCTTTTGATTTTGGTCCCTTCACGAAAGTTGTAGATCTCGTCGAGATGAACAACTTTACGAATATCACTATTTGATTTGACCTTATTTCTCTATTTCTTATTGATTTTCTTTTATTTTGTTTTGTATTTTCTGGGAGGGACACATGACATCTCATGGAGTCACCATGTGTCACCCCATTTATTCCCTTTTTATTTTTATTTTTTCTTTCTATTTTCTTTTAATTTAATTCCTTTTATTCACCACAAAGTGGCGCATTCCCCACCCTTGGATATGGACTGATCCAACGGTCCAGATTCTTTCCATCTCTGCTTTTTGCGGCCGATGTCGATCTTCCACCCCGCCTCACGCCCACCCACTCTACCATCCTCGCTCACCCCAACCACCTCTGGTTCCTTCGCATCTACTCAAATCCCATCTCCCCCGTGTCACCCATGTTCTGCCTCACCCTCGCTTACCCTAACGATCCACCTCAAATCCCCAACCATGGTGACCCGCTATCGTCATCCACCATTAGGAGAGAGCTTGGCCCAACCTTCGTGCTCTGTTCGGTGACAACTGAAGCAACAAAGGTCGAGCAAGGATGGCATGTCCTCTTCGACGAAATCCGTGGAACCACCACACTGTGGCAGCACTCTACAACTGTTGCAGAGCTTCTTCGACCTCCTTTTGAAGGATATGGTTAGATCCTCAAGCGCATGAAGGAAGCGTGAGCATCGTATCGAATACGACGAAGAACGACTAGTCGCACTAGTTTTTCTATGCGGCGGAAATTAAAAAATTTTATGCGACGAAATCACATGATCCAAGAACACTTCTCGGATCGTTTCTTCTAAACCATAAACAAGTAATAGGATTACCTCTTGAAGCGTGGTTGCGATCAAGTCTCTAAACGAAGAGACCTCCTGTCTCAAGTCCGATCCGACGGAGGAGACGCTTGCGAGCGCGTGGATGAGACGCGTGCTTCTCGCAATCCATGTCGATGATCCAAGCGGCGGATCTCTTGATCTCGACACACGAGATCCAACGTCTTCTTCACGAGCGAGGCACATCGAAGGAGACGGAGATCCACGAGCAAATGATCGGGCAGCATAACGACGATGCTGCGGTGATGGAGAACCTCTCCAGGGCATCCATGGTGGACGGCGACATGAGAGGGAGAGAGAGAGTAGACGTGTAGAGAGAGCAAGAGAGAGAGAGAGAGTAATGTTCTCTTGTATGCTTGTGTAAAGAAGAGCAAAGGGGTGCCTCTCCTTTTATAATATTTTGGGATCCATGGATCTCAATCCATGGACTACACAAATCCAGTTGCTCTCATTGATTGCGTTTCTTTCAATGGCTAGGATTTATGTTGGTAAAACCAACAACAATTAATTTAATAAAAATCAAATATATATTAAATATAATTTGATTTATATCAAATCAATTTCCATTGGAGAAATAAGAAGGAGGCAAGCCTCCTTCCATAAAGGGGCGAGGACGGCTATGAGTCCTATAAGGACTTGGTGGTCGTTCCCTCTCCTTATTAGGAAGGGAGCCTCCTTTCCATATTACATGAGATTGCATTATCTCATGATTCTCTCCAATATTTGCAACAATTTTTGTTGTAAAAATATTCACCAAAATAATTCCAAATTATTTTATGAACAATGCAATCTTACCATTGGAAAATTGTGAATCACATTCACAACCCAAAATAAATTGTGAATTACGTTTTCAATTAATTGTTCAATGTGAATCCAATTCACATTAACATTTAATTAACAAATGTAAATTACAAATAGCTCTCTCTTATATATTATAAATCATATTTATAATATATGACTAATATGGATATTGCTATCCACATTATTTATATCCGTGATAATTAAATCTCATTTAATCATCTTGCATCTCTATTCTCATGTGCCTAAATAATATGAATCACATTCACATTATTTTTGATCTTGATAATCAAATCATATTTAATTATCTAAGATAGCTCTCTTTATAATATGCATCGAATTCATATTAATCATGATAATTAAATCACATTTAATTATCCATTTTCTCAATGCTCGGATACTCATATCAACAATGAAATTATCCTGAACCCTTTCAAGAATAATGCGTTTTCTCCGCGAATGCTTGGAGATAAGGACATGGCGATTGTATTGTTCCACGTATAGTGATTTGGATATTGAGATCATATCTCAAATCCAGATCGCGTGCCTCCCATAGATGCTTGATTAAATCAAGACCGCAAATCCGATCTTCTCATTGCATCAGAATCATATTCAGATCAATGTCCAACATTTGGAACAAGATCAGATTACTTCTGCACTGAGAGGAGTCACTAAAATTCAGACCCGTTTCATCACTCCCTAGGAATAGAAGCGTCATGGTTATACAATCGTTTATGATCACATCACCCTTAGGTATTCCCAATACCTGTACATCCTACATACTGGAAGACTCAAAATAAACCCGAAGTATTGGATCAACTTTATACTGTCTACCTCAGGTTTTTATCAGTAAGTTTCTCATTCGATCATTGGGAGCCGGTATCGATCATATACTTTCCAAAAGCATATATCATACCTAGGTCTTGATCATATACTTTCCAAAAGTATATATCAAACCTACAAATTCAATCAAGCTTCCAAAGCGAGACGACCGTGCACGGAACTAGATTCTTCGCAATATCTCATGAGCGGGCTCATGTCTTCCGGTTCAGTAACTGAACCTGTATGATCCCTTTGAGAGATCGTATTACTTATATGCCCTTATATGCACACCAGCTCGCCGGTATATAGACCTTGGTTAGGTTATCAACCTATTGGTCCGCCAAATGTACATACTCAGACATATAGTAACGCATCTGTCTCCGATCAGAGGATGCGTGCCTATATCATGACAGCATACGATATAGGACTTTGGTTATCTCGATATCGTTAAGTCAACTCTTTGACCTAACTAATCTGACACCTCCGAATCTCTATTCCTATGCAGAGGACCTGCATCAAAAGGTCGGTCAGATATCAGCTTATATCAGAAAGGATTGCCATCTCCTACTCAGGCTGGAGATCATCTCTTAATAATCATTTGACGGTGCTTGATGAGTCCTCAATCTAACTCTTTAGATATTCATCCAAGCACCAGCCTCTATGATTCAATAGTTGAATCAACAACTGTATGATTATTAAGATGGCCATGGTACATAACCCTAATTGTACTAAGGGACCTATTATGCAAATTATTTATTCTTCATTTCAGATCATGGAGTGATATTCGCAATAACATTTATTGCATAATGGCTCGCCGTGGGCTCGCATGTCCAACAATCTCCCACTAGCCCAAAGAGCCATTGATGGGCTAATCATTTAAACTCGCACTCATGTGACAATTATAGGCTATTAAGAAAATAGCTAGGTAAGCTGATCAGTCACTCTGTTCCCACAAGACTACGTCAAGTCCTTTTACGACACTTGCATATCTCCAGTAACAGTGCTCGCATCTAATGCAAATGTTGCATCTCATGCAACCAATACTCAATCTTGTTAAAGTAGTTATAGTGTCCTGGACACTACTACTCAATAATTATTATAACCAGTATTTCCACAATCCTTATCAGAATACCCTTATTCATGGAGATCTCTATCTCCAAAGGTATCTGCAGTTGAGACTTTTTAGATCACTATCTATAAAGTTTTAAGCTTTTGAAGATAAGATTCAGAGATCACTATCTTGAAAGTCTTGTCATCTTTGAAGATATAGTCATTACTGCAATCAAGTGTTTTATCTCCATAGTAGGATTAGCAACGCTTTACTACTCCTACTGCAAGGCAGATATCTGGCTTTTGTACACATCTAGCATACACTCAGCTTCTCGTAACTGGTGCACAAGTGCAAGCAGTTCTAGCATTCACATCCTCAACTCTTTGAGGTGCTATCCCTTTAGATAGGTTAGTACCGTATCTTTAAGGGGTGGAAGTATTTCTTGGAATTTTCCAGAAAATGGAAATGTCCAAGGTATACCATTGATGTGACGGTCCTAATACCCTCTTCTCTTTGCTTCTAAACAACTTCAGAACTAAGATCTAAGAGGTATCCTTGAAATCATATTTCAAGATATGGAATAGCCATTCTATAAAACACTTATTATTATCCTTATATCATTTTAAATGATGAGGATATCATCTACATTTAGCATGATGAACACAAAGGCACTCCCACTAAGCTTCACATGGCTCATCCAGATTCTATCTGAAATCATAACACTTATAATTTCATCAAATCTTATGGTCCAACTTCAAGAAGCTTATTTGAGTCCAAAGATGGATTCCTTAGCTTTCACACCTTGCTTTTCTCAACCATGAAGCCCTGGGGCTACTTCATGTGAATATCCTCAAAGAGGTATTCATAGAGGAATGCAATCTTGATTTCTTTCTCTTGAAGATCCATTTACACCTTTATGGGTCTTACCCATATAGGTGGATCCTCGAGGGTCCATATACAAAACTTGTATATGAAGTCTACATTAGACTTTTATTGCTAACATCCATCTATCCATGCTATGATCTTCGGAAGCTTCATTACATCAAGTTCGATCATTATCAGATTTCTCTGACACATGGAATCTATCCACAAATCATTTGAAGAGGTATTAGTGTTTCATCCTTAATTTTTCTTTTAGTTTCCAATTTCAGGAGCCTCATTATCTTCTCAAAATTAAATGAGTTCCTACACTTCATTTTCTTCTTGATTCTCAATAGAGTCATCCTCTAAGAATCATATCCTCAGAGATGAGATCTTTTAAGAATCTCAAGGTTATAAAGTAGGTATCCAATACCATCCTTTATTTTCCTAATGAAGTAGCACTCTCTAGTGCTAGATTCCAGCTTATATGCATGGAACCTTATTAATGATATAAATTGTAGTCTCTACTACACATATATACCTGGAAACTAAGGGATAATTATGCTAAAACTCATCATTGATAAGATCATGTCACACATGATCCAATTGTATCTCCCTATAACTCTATTGAGTTAAGGTGTGTTAGGAGGATTGAGATAGAAATGATATTCATATCTCCATAAGGTATTCTTTGAATTTATCTAGCAGGTACTTGCTACCTAGATTAGATCAAATTCATTTTATCTTCCTTCAAACTTTAGTTCTAAATCAAAAATAATGAAATCTTTGAACATTTCAAAGGTTTCTTAGGTGAAGAGAAGAAATCTCATATCATACATAATCATCAACAGATATCACATATCCATAATGTTTACTATGATATAGATGATCCGCATACATCAATATGTATGAGATCCTGAATACCTTGACATCTTACTCCTTTCCCAAAGAAGGGTGTATTAGACATTTTACTTTGAATAATATATTCACAAGTATGTATGTTTTGAAATATTAGACATTCTAAAGTTTTATCTCTTACTAGTCTATTGATCAAATCAATAAACAAATGTCCAAGGTTTGATGCGAGATCATTGTCAATGATCTTCATCCTCCTATTGATCTTAAGGTTTAATTCAGTATTTAGAAATGTTAATGAACCATTCATTAATTTTCTAATTTAGTGGAGTCCACTAGATTTTAGATCACTATCTGAAATATATCCATCATAACTCTTTATGATAGTTCTATCTCATAATTCATGTTTATTTCCGACATTTAGAAACCAATAATGAGTGTATTCTTATATCTAGGTCATAGAGACATTCTCTAAGACTAAGGGTTCTCCCACTAAAATTAACAAGTCTATCAATCCAACAGAGATTATTGTAACAATTGCATCAATATCCATGTGGATAACTGATGAGCCGAAAATCGACCAAGACCCAGGCGAAGGTAAAAACAATGGTCGTTGCGACCCAGATCTCAGTACTCAGCTCAATCAAGAAAAATCTGGATGGAACCACCAAATCAAAGGATAAATCAATCAAAACAAAGAAGCGATTCTTGCTACTTTTATTAACCTGGTATAGCGACCATGGTCGGACTCAGGGAGTACGAGTTGGCCTTGCGGTCTATGAAGTAGTCAAATCGGAAATAAAATAAAGAGAAAATATTTTGGTGGATTTTAATTGTTTTAGATTTTTTTGGATTTTTAATTATGAGGAAAAATAAGAAAAGGTAAAAACAAGCACACACAACAATTTATTTAATCAAACAAAAAATGATCCAAAAATTCCAATAAAAATGTTTTTATCTTTTATATGTTTTTAATATTTTTGGTGATTTTTTCAGAATTTTCTAATTTTTATATGATTTTCTAAAAATCCAGAAAGAGGAAAAATGAAGATCACTGTACGACCAGACTTGAAAGGTCCATTAAAAATATAAATTGGACTATAAAAGTCTGGAGGCAATTTTTATGAAAAGTATAAACAACAACTAATATTTAGAAAAAGAGTTTGTATTTTTTTTTTGATTTTTCTATATATTTTTAGAATTTTTATGAGGTTTTTAGAGTTTTTCAATTTTTAGGGTTTTTATAAATTCAAAAAGCACAAAAACTGGAAAGAAATTAAAAGACACTAAAACTAACTACCTTTAATTTTTTAGAATTTTTAAAAGAGTTTTTATATTTTTCTTTGATTTTCTAATTCAGATAGTACCAAAAATCATTGTTTATGAATTTTTAAAAATATCAAAGAGCCTCAAAAATGTACCAAATATTTAGGGAAATTTTTACATAGTGGCAGGAGCCACGTATCCAAATTTTACTTAATTTGAATTTAATTTGCTATTTTATTCAATCGAAACAAGGCACACAGCAGTTAGGGACCTAAATGCAAGAAAACATAATTCAAGGACCAAATGATAACAAACTCAGAAAGTTCAGGGGCCCTTGTGCAAAAAGTCCACAAAATCACATGCATCGCACGTGAATCAGACTCAGAGGGGTATAAGTGTAAATACTATTTAAATAAATGCGAACAGTAACAGATAGGAAACACAGGATAAAAGGCGCAAACTGTCCAGATCCTCACGTGTCGAAGCACATGGCTCATACACACAGGGACTATAATGCAAATAAAGTAAATCTAAGGTCCTAACTGTAAATGTTCAAAACTAAAAACAACTAAATTTAATATTTACATGACCAAATAGCAAAAACAAAAGAGTAGGGGCCTAAGAGAAAATTACCCCTTTATTAGGTATCGATGGTCGAGGACGTGCCACGTGGAGGATCGGATGGTTGTGGTTCGTGCACACCTCTTCAACAGGGTTGATGGTCCAGATCAGCTCCTCGTGTGGATCGACGGTTCAGGATGCTCCGCAGATGAAAGGACACGATCTAATCTGACGCGGAGGGGGTGATCGGATGGTGAGCGAGGGTCCTCTAAGAACTCAGCTCTGGCGAACTTCGCCGATTCACTACTGGCGCATGGGCCCTCCTCAGGTGCTGCTCTGATGGGCAAGATGGTCCTGGCGGCTGTCCGCAACGGATGCTGGTCTCCGATGAGGCTGAGAAGTCTTAGAACCTCCCAGCGGCGAGGTGGCGGCGGAGCTGCTGTGCTCGAGCTTTGAACCTCCAGATGAGGTCCCTTTGACCTGAAAAACAACACAGAAAGCACGTTGGGTCGAGGGCAAAGTGCCTCGACCCGGTTAGGGGTGAAGTGGATGTGCGGGTGAGTCGCGGCGAAGACCTCCGGTGAGCCGACGACGAGGGAGGTCGATTCTTGGTTCTGGGGCGAACCAAGTTGAGTTCGTGGGTGCAGAAGGTGGAGAGGAGTCTCACGGAGGTGATGGTCAGGTCAGATGGTGAAATGGGTGATCGGAGCGATGGGAATTGATCGGCGACGACGGATTAGCGATTTGGGCGAAAATCAAAATTAGCCTAAGCTACAGGGTATCGAGGTTACCTGATGGAGGGAGTCAACTGGGGACGAGCTGGAGAAGCTCTGGGGGTCTTGGCCTCGAGGAATCGTCGGGTTCTGAGGCTAGGCGCACCTCGCGGCGGTGCACGGCAACGAAGGTCGCCGGATCGATGGCTGGAGGCTCCTCCTCCTCTCTTCAACACTCCTATCGATAGCTGTCACTCTAGGGATGAGAGTGGAGGTCCTAGGACGAAGGGGCGTAGCCAAAGATGGCGGGTAATGTGCATCAGAGATGGAGCTTTATACAACTGAGGGTCCGAGAAGATGAGGTCGGGCATGGCTCTGTGAAGCTCGGATCCCTAGATTCAACCCCAGGCGAGGGTCTCGGATGAATGATCTGTAAATGGAGCCCAGGGTTTCGATCAATGATGGTCGGATCAAGGCGCGAAAATAATGAGAAATCGGGTGGGGGCGCAAAGATCAGGGTCGAATGGTCCAGGGTTCAATTAAAATTAATAAATGACCTTATTTCAAAAAACTTTAAACACGAAAAATGTTTATTGATTTTCAAATTATTTTTTAGTGATTTTTATTTATTTTTTTGAGAAATAATTTTTGTATTTACATTATAATATTATTATTATATATACATGTATGTATTTTTTATTTTTATTTTTAATTATTTATTTTTATACAATTATTCCCATTTTATATTTTATTTACCTATAACATAAAATTTGGAATAAAAAGGTATTTTTATTTTATCTTTATTATTTATTTACATTAGTTAATTAAATAGGTATATATACAAGGTAGAAAATGATTTTTATTCCTTTTTTTATTTTGTTTTTATTTTTCTAATTTTTATTTTATTTATTTACACCATGAAATATGGAATAGAGAAATATTTTTTTTGGATTTTTATTAATTATTTACAAAGAAAAAAATAAATAGATATGTTATTCTATATACCTGGTCTATGTACACTGATGAAAGATGTTTTTATTTATTTTTATTTTTCTTTTGTTTTCCCCTTTTTATTTTAGTTTTATTTTTATAAATATGTATAAAATAACAAAAACACATTTTTATTTTTATTTAGAGGAAAATAAATTTTATTTATATACATAGGTGTATGTACACCATATTGAGCTTCCCTATCTCTCTCTACTTGGATTTTTTTGCGGTCAGGCCCATGCTGAGCCCTCCCTTGGGATTAGGTCACTCAATATTTATTCTAAATATTTCCATCTTTTTCTTGTATTTCTTTATTCCTTTATTTTGGCCCAAAAACATGCTAATTATGCATATTTACAAGATGCATGTGTTTTGGCAATTTATGATATTTACACTCATTTACATGATGTTTTGCCCAAGTTTCTAGCTAAAATAAAGGAATAAAGAGTGATGAATTGGGATTCATAAATAATTATAAACCTTAAGATCAAATTTTCCAGTCTTCTAAAACATATGCAACCTATTGCAAGTGTTGTTAGAAGATTGAGATACAATTATTAGACTTTATCTTATCAAATAAGTAAGTCAAAGTGAATGATTATATGTAGATTATTCTGATGCTCTATCTGAGTCCTTCGCTAAGGATCCTAGATAGTATAGATAGTCATACTATCAATACATCTACTCATTGCAGTACTGGCATTCATCCAACTATTTGGATGCCATATGGAAGTCACAGAAGTAGGTCAACTCTTTGACTTTCCTTCTTACTCGGGTCCAACCCATGCTTCCACTGCGCTCCCTTCATCTATAAACAACCATTGCTTAAGACTGAGGATTTCTTACGTTAAATTCAAAAGAATTCAATATAAGGGCATTTCAACATTTATACATGCTTCATTCAATTCATACAATATGAATATTATGAAGCTTCATGAATGACTAGAGTATAGACAGTAGAACGATGACACTCATCGTATCTACATCCATCTAAACTCTTGAAATATTGGTTCAGGTAGGTATTCAAACATTTTGAATACATCATCTCTTATAGAGCTACCATTCTGCATGATGCAGTGAACCACGTCATACATGATAAATGTCAAGAGCACATATGTATGCCAAAATATCTTCTTGGATTTTTATAAGGATTAATTGACAAATGCGATCATCATCGACATGTCACTTCCAAAGTACATCCGGTGAGAGATCAAGACTATAGAGACATACAAACCCTAGGGATGTAGTCCTATTATCTATTTAATTGTCATTCCTAATTATTATGAGGAAACTCGGACATTGCAACCACATACATTATGTGTCCAACTGCAAGTACAATATTTGGATCATGAGTCCAATCCATGATATTTTATTGGTTATTATTGAGTATAACATTGAGTGGGTTTAATGAAGGATTATCTGAAATAAGAAATTGGCATAAGTATATATATTTATATATACATATTTTACTTTAATTTAGGAGTTTTTATATCAAAGTTCTTGTCGACACTGAAAGTTCATTCGCTTAATCACTTTCAATGTAAGAGATATACTTACCATTATATCTCAAGCAAGATCTGGGATCTCCTTCCTTATCTTTGTTACATCCCAATAATATGAGAACCTGCAACTCGGATAAAAAGAAGCGGGAACACATTCCACCTTGCAAGTCCAACTTGCATCTCCCAATTCGGTCTTTAACACCCGGGCCCACCATCCCTAAGGCGATGTTGACCCGTCATTAATTGAACCAACCATCAACAGGAATACAACTCGCTATGAACAATCCAATATCGTCCCAATAATATGAGGACTCGATATTGGGGTCACTATGCATACGTCCTTACTCTTTCGAGAAATGAAGAGGCCGATCCTAATGGTTTGTATGCAGGAGCTGTCACTTCGAACAGACGTCTCCGACATACAATTTCTGACGACGGAACCCTTCGCCTTGACGAGAGACCATGGATGTCACTTATGTGATCCTCCATATCATATTCAAATTCTAATTAATCATTATGAATCACATTCATTAGATCAATTCTTCCAAGGGAAATAACATCTCTATTTATAATAGAGTGTTTTAATTTTAATTGGATTCCAATTAATCTAATCATATTAAATTAATGATCCAATTAATATCCAACAAATATTCTTAATTGTTACTTGAATTATGGTATTATCTCAAATACGTATTATTTCAGATTTTAATAATTAGAAATACATCTTGATTTCTTAAGAATTATACTAACCCTACCCGCTGTCATGGCCAGTAATGACGAGAGTGAGACGGACCACATACGTTGCAACCCGCAACCCCAATGCTCTCCGACTAGACACCATATCCACCTCGGGAAAGGATAATGCAAAATAGATAACTTTGTACTTGAGATGATCATCGGTTCTTCAACCAAAATTATACCGTATAATAATAATCAAAACAATTTTAATTAACATTATAATGAGATTTTCTAAACAAATCCCAAATCCTATTCAAGCAACATGTTTGTTGGAATGTAGAACATGTAGATCATGTAACCAATTAGTGATCTAGTTCACATCTATAAAATATTGGTTAAGGCAATGTCATTTAAGGAAATAATTATCATCAAATATTTCACAAATATTTATGCACAATTATTCCAGGAAATTAAACAATTTAATTTCACTAATTGATTAGAAGACAATTACTAGGTTCTTGATTCGGAAAGTATTTCCAGCAGTGACCCTCACTTACTAAAAATACCATATCTCAATCAATTTAAATCCAAATTAAACAAAGTAAGTTCCTAAAGTTTTCTAATTTGATTTAAAACAGAACCTAAGTGATTTGCACGCATTTCAAGGTGCCTCAAATCCGCAATTAACTCTTTACGTACGTTGAGATTTGCAATCCCCAAAACTGTGGATACATGTTCACTAAAATGAGCATAACTTGAGCAAACGGAATCGAAATCACGTAAACTCAGATCCTACGGTTTCCTTATTTAATGGGGAACAAATCCAATTATTCTTTACATTTTTAAATAATTTAAGCAGTGCTGAAAATAATATCAAAACGGAGATGCGAAAATGAAATGCAAGAAAACTTTCGCAAACCCTAATGAACCCAAGTCGTCCTCGGTTCATGGATCGCATCCAAAACCTTCCGACCTAAGGCTCTGATACCACTTGAAGAATATGGTTAGATCCTCAAGCGCATCATGGAAGCATGAGCATCATATCGAATACGATGAAGAACGACTAGTCGCACTAGTTGTTCTATGCAGCGGAAACTAAAATAATTTTATGCGATGAAAACACATGATCCAAGAACACTTCTCGGATTGTTAAGTCTAAACCACAAACAAGTAATAGGATTACCTCTTGAAGCATGGTTGCGATCAAGTCTCTAAACGAAGACACCTCCTATCTCAAGTCCGATCCGACGGAGGAGACGCTTGCGAGCGCGTGGATGAGGCGCGTGCTTCTCGCAATCCATGTTGATGATCCAAGCGGTGGATCTCCTGATCTCGACACACGAGATCTGACTTCTTCTTCACGAGTGAGGCACACCGAAGGAGACAGAGATCCACGAGCAAACGCTCGGGCAGCATAACGACGATGCTTCGGTGATGGAGAACCTCTCCAGGGCATCCATGGTGGAAGACCATATGAGAGAGAGAGAGAGAGAGTAGACGTGTAGAGAGAGCAAGAGAGAGAGAGAGTAATGTTCTCTTGTATGCTTGTGTAAAGAAGAGCAAAGGGGTGCCTCTCCTTTTATAATATTTTGGGATCCATGGATCTCAATCCATGGACTACACAAATCCAGTGGCTCTCATTAATTGGGTTTCTTTCAATGGCTAGGATTTATGTTGGTAAAATCAACAACAATTAATCTAATAAAAATCAAATATATATTAAATATATTTTGATTTATATCAAATCAATTTCCATTGGAGAAATAGGAAGGAGGCAAGCCTCCTTCCATAAAGGGGGGAGGACGGCTATAAGTCCTATAAGGACTTGGTGATTGTCCCCTCTCCTTATTAGGAAGGGAGCCTCCTTTCCATATTACATGAGATTGCATTATCTCATGATTCTCTCCAATATTTGCAACAACTTTTGTTGTAAAAATATTCACCAAAATAATTCCAAATTATTTTGTGAACATTGCAATCTTGCCATTGGAAAATTGTGAATCACATTCACAACCCAAAACAAAATGTAAATTACATTTTCAATTAAGTGTTCAATGCGAATCCAATTCACATTAACATTTAATTAACAAATGTTAATTACAAATAGCTCTCTCTTATATATTATAAATCATATTTATAATATATATGACTAATATGGATATTGCTATCCACATTATTCATATCCTTGATAATTAAATCATATTTAATCATCTTGGATCTCTATTCTCATGTGCCTAAATAATATGAATCACATTCACATTATTTTTCATCTTGATAATCAAATCACATTTAATTATCTAAGATAGCTCTCTTTATAATATGAATCGAATTCATATTAATCATGATAATTAAATCACATTTAATTATCCATTTTCTCAATGCTCAGATACTCATATCAACAATGAAATTATTCTGAACTTTTTCAAGGATAATGCGCTTTCTCCGTGAATACTTGGAGATAAGGACAGAGCGATTGTATTGTTCCACGTATAGTGACTTGGATATTGAGATCATATCTCAAATCCAGATCGCGGGCCTCTCGTAGATGCTTGATTAAATCAAGACCGCAAATCTAATCTTCTCATTGCATCTGAATCATATTCAGATCAATGTCCAACATTTGTACCAAGATCAGATTACTTCTCTACTGAGAGGAGTCACTAAAATCCAGACCCGTCTCATCACTCCCTAGGAATCGAAGCGTCATGGTTATACAATCGTTTATGATCACATCACCCTATGGTATTCCCAATACATGTACATCCTGCATACTGGATGACTCAGAATAAACCCAAAGTATTGGATGAACTTTATACTGTCTACCTCAGGGTTTTTATCAATAAGTTTCTCATTCGATCATTGGGAGCTGGTATCGATCAAATACTTTCCAAAAGCATATATCATACCTAGGTCTTGATCATATACTTTCCAAAAGTATATATCAAACCTACAAATTTAGTGAAGCTTCCAAAGCGAGACGACCGTGCACGGAATTAGACTCTTCCAAATATCTCATGAGCGGGCTCATGTCTTTCGGTTCAGTAACTGAATCTATATGATCCCTTTGAGAGATTGTATTACTCATATGCCCTTATATGCACACCGGCGCGCCGGTATATAGACCTTGATTAGGTCATCAACCTATTGGTCTGCTAAATGTACATACTCAGACATACAGTAACACATCTGTCTTCGGTCAGAGGATGCGTGCCCGTATCGTGACAGCATACGATATAGGACTTTGGTTATCTCGATCTCGTTAAGTCAACTCTTTGACCTAACTAATCTGACACCTCCGAATTTCTATTCCTATGTAGAGGATCTGCATCAAGAGGCCGGTCAAATATCAGCTTATATGAGAAAGGATTGCCATCTCCTACTTAGGCTGGAGATCATCTCTTAATAATCATTTGACGGTGCTTGATGAGTCCTCAATCTAACTCTTTATATATTCATCCAAGCACCAGCCTCTATGATTCAATAGTTGAATCAACAACTATATGATTTTTAAGCTGGCCATGGTACATAACCCTAATTGTACTTAGGGACCTATTATGTAAATTATTTATTCTTCATTTCAGATCAGGGAATGATATTCGCAATAACATTTATTGCATAATGGCCTGCCGTGGGCTCGCATGTCCAACACCTTTTCCCAGATTGAAGCGATAACTCGACCGAGCCTTACTCTGGCCGCCATCAGGAGAATCCACCTTCAGGTAACTCCTTCATTCTCCTCTTCTTCCTTCTTCTTCTTCTTCTTCCTTTTTTGCTTGTTCCTCTTATCCTCCTCCATTTCTCCTCTTTTTCTTCTTCTTTTCCTCTTCCTTTGTCACACACTACCGTCACTCTGCCCCACTAATGAACAAAAACTCTTACTCTATAAGAATATGGATTGTCGTAGAATAGGAGGCATATTTTGATCATGTAAAAACCGCACATTCGAATATGTATAAATTATTTTACTTGGCAAGCATACCAAGGTCGAACACACGGGGACACGAACCTCTTTGTCTAGTTATCAAAAATTGTTATTTAATTCAAGAGTGAGTATCATCTAGTTTTAGGTCTTCATGGAGATGCAAAATAAAATGTTGATACAGATATGTAGATAAAATGATGCAAGGAATGATGCATGTAATTTCTAATTTGATTTTTTGCAAGTTTAAAAGTGAGATTCCATGTATGCACACCATTAATGGATGCAAAAGAATGTATGCAAGATAAAAATATAAAAATATTCCTTACAAAAATTACATCCATGAGCAATCGATTAAGGCTTAATTTCAAAGTCAAATCAAGCATTAAAGATAATCAATGCCATTTAAATGAAAGAGCTGGAGACACTGTGCATATAATAATATATCCTTTTTAATTGAGCGTTGAATCATGAAATTAATAATGCCATTAGATAGAGGAAAAAACAAGGGTCAAAATGAAACTGAAATCATGCAATTTAGATGTAAGATGCTCAAGTTATGATCAAAACAATGCTAGGGGAATAAATATAATAAAAATGCATGAGAAATAAAAGATAAATATTGCAAATGGGTCCCTGGAGGGACCCATTTGCAAATACCAAAAATTTAATTGGCCTAGTGCAATTTATCCTTTTGCATGGAGGGACTTTTTTTGTAATTTCTTAAAGTTGCAAGGGCCTCCCTATAAAATACCTCGTGTGTGCATGTGAGGCACATACCTGGAGGACCTAATTGTAATATCTGCATACTCTAGGGTCTTCACTGCAAAATACCTAGGCCCTCACGTGTGGGCAAGGGAGGGAGCTAGGTTCGGGAGGCGGGCCAACTTCGGGCCACTTGGCTTCTCTTGGGGCTTGAGCGCTTGGCTCATGCACCCGAGCCTGGTGGCTTGGTCATCTGAGCTTGCAGTTCCGGGTGGGGCGTTGTGGCGTGACCTGGGCGGTTGGATGGCTACCGCGAGGCTTCATCCAACAGCTCATGTACTTCCTCCGCCGGGGAACGACAACGTATTTGGAGCTCCAACAAGGCTGCCAGGGCTCCATCGGGCTCCTCCACGGTTGTAGATGGTCAGTGGACTTTGTGGTCCTCTGGAGAGGATCTCCAACAGGAGGGGGAAGCGCTAGGGTAGCTGCAGGTGGCGGTCGATGTTGCCTCGTCGGAGATAGAGGTCGAGACCGGAGAGGAGGCGCATGCTTTGACCATTGAAGTGGTCAAGACCAGCAGGGGTTAGATGATATCCTAAGCATGCGCGCGTGAGAGTTGAGACATGGAGTGGAGGCCTGATCGGATCGGAGAAGGGGGAGGCCCAATGGGTCCTCTGTCGTGAGGGTAAAGAAAAGGCGTGGGGTGGATGGAGGTCCTGATGGAAGAAGAAGGCAAATGGCGAGGTTGACGAAGATGGAGGTGACATGGCAGAGGTCTTTGGGTGGTCAAGTGATGGTGAGATAAAGTGTATACAATAGAATAAATGGGAGAAAACACAAGAAAAATGAGGCACGAGTACTTAGATGATTCGAGGGAGGAGAAGGGGCGGAGCGAGGATTAGGTTGGGCTTCTGTGAAGTCCAGGGTCGTCGCCCATCGTGCACAGTCGGTGCACGGAGCTCAGCGGGGCCAGGGCTGCCGCAACATGGTTAAGTTGACCATGTGTCAACGTCGGCCTAAGGCACCATTGTGGCCCCTCATCCGATCTCCGTCTGTCACAAGAGGTAGAGAGGGGCTATGGTATTAGACGAGGAATAGTGGATGAGGGTAGAAGGAGGCAGAGGGAGGGGTTTTGTAGGCAGAGAAGTTGGGGGTTACAGGTAGTGACGGGAGTGATTTGGAACGGTTGTTGGAGATGAGGAGTGATGGAGTAGATCCTCAAGCGCATCATGGAAGCGTGAGCATCGTATCGAATACGATGAAGAACGACTAGTCGCACTAGTTGTTCTATGCAGCGGAAATTAAAAAAATTTTATGCGACGAAAACACATGATCCAAGAAAACTTCTCGGATCGTTTCGTCTAAACCACAAACAAGTAATAGGATTACCTCTTGAAGCATGGTTGCGATAAAGTCTCTAAATGAAGAGACCTCCTGTCTCAAGTCCGATCCGAAGGAGGAGAAGCTTGTGAGCACGTGGATGAGACGCGTGCTTCTCGCAATCCATGTTGATGATCCAAGCGGTGGATCTCCTGATCTCGACACATGAGATCCGACTTCTTCTTCACGAGCGAGGCACACCGAAGGAGACGAAGATCCACGAGCAAACGCTCGAGCAGCATAATGACGATGCTTCGGTGACGGAGAACCTCTCCAGGGCATCCATCGCGGACGGCCACATGAGAGGGAGAGAGAGAGAGAGTAGATGTGTAGAAAGAGAAAGAGAGAGAGAGAGAGTAATGTTCTCTTGTATGCTTGTGTAAAGAAGAGCAAAAGGGATGCCTCTCTGATGAATACCCATTCATCACTCTTTATTCTTATATTTTAGCTACAAAAACCTTTGCAAATGCATGTATATGTCTGCAAATACAAATAATTATCAAAAGAATGCAGTGTGTAAAAAGTAATAATTAGCATGTTTTTGTGCAAAAATAAAAGAATAAAGAGACAAAAGAAAAAGAGGGAAATATTTAGAATAAATATTGAGCAACCTAATCCCAAGGGAGGGCTCAGCATGGGCCTGACCGCATAAAAGCCAAAGTAGAGGGAGATAGGGGCTCATGTGTGTAAATATACTTGTAAATCAAATAAATATATTTTCCTCTAAAAATAGACTAAAAGTGGTTTGTACATATTTGTATATATTTATAAATATAAAATCCAAATAAAAATTGAAAAAAAATAAAAAAGAAAGCAAAAATGACCTACCTTGTATATATTCATCATGTATATATTCCCCCATCCATATTTATTTCACCCTATAAATAAATAAATTAATATCCCAAAAATTTTGTAAATATTCCATCTTTTATGGTGTAAATAAATAAAATAAAAATAAAAAAATAATAAAAAGAATAAAATCAAAAATCAAAAATAATATTGTAAATATACCATGTACATAGATGTATATATCTATTTATTTCACTATTGTATATAAATAATAAAAATAAAATAAAAATACCCTTTTATTCCTAATTTTATACTATAATAAAATATAAAATAGGAATAAAAATGCACAAAAATAACAAATTAAAAGCAAAAATTAAAAAGACATATTGTATATATACCTATATGTAGCTATATATGTAGATACCTTATTTTTATTTTGAAAAATTAATTAAAAATCACAAAAAATAGAAAAAAATAAAATAAATATTTTTCATGTTTTAAGTTTTTCTTAATTTGGTCATTTACTATGTTAAAATAATTAATCAAATAATTCTGATGTGGTGGATTCTGATTGGTCCACGGGGGATGTTGACCCCCCAGTCAACTCCCCCCTGGACCGCTGAGTCTCGGATCTGAGTGACCGACCCGACTTCGACACTTTCTACCCACTCGATCCGACAACCAACTGCATTAACCCCGGGCTCCGATTACTCCTTGATCATCCCAGATCTTCGCCAGGGGTGGATCTTAGGGATCCGAGGCACGAGCGACTCACCCGATCCCTTTCTTCTCGGATCCCTAAGCATATAAAGCATCTCCTCCGACGACCTTTTCCCGCATCTTTGGACATCCCACTCACAGCCAAGGAGCTCCTCCGGAGTGCTTGTGTGACAGCCGCGTTCTTCAGAGTGGAAGCGAGGCTCGAGGACCTCGGGAGACCTATGATCCGGTGGCTCCGCCACCGTGCGCCGCCGCAAGCGCGCTCAGCCTCGGGGAGCCGACGACCCCTTGCAGGCAATAACCCAGAAGCTCCCCGAGCTTCATCCCAGTTGATAGCCTCCACCAGGTAGTTTCTTTAGCATGTAGATTAGCTTAGATTCTAGTTTTTCGATTACTGTTCTTGTAGCTCCGCCGCCTCCGCCCTTCGTCTCCGTCTACCCATCAGCCCATCCGACACCTCCACCACCTTCACGAGCTTCCCACGCACCTTCTCCACCTACCCATCCCCCCTGGCTCGCCCCGGAGCAGGGATATCGGCCCTCCACCTCCGTCGCTCACCGGAGGACCGCCATATCACCCCATCTTCCATCGTTTGCGTGCGCTGACGGGTCGAGGCAGTTTGCCCTCGACCCACCTTGATTCCTGTGCAGGTTACGACGTCAGGAGCGCCTCATCTGGAGGCCAACAGCTTAGGCGCAGGAGCTTCAGGCCACCGCCGTCGCGGGGCCGTTCTGGTGGTTTCCCGACTCATCGGAGACCACCATCAGCTGCGGAGCTTCACGACGGACCTCTTCCACACTTCAGGAGCAGCAGGGGAGGACCATAGCGCGTGCATCGGGCCGACGAAGCTCGCCGGCCAACTGTTCTTCCACCATCCTCCCCAGACGTCCGAGACCTCGACGCTCCAGATCAGATCACATCTGTTCATTCGCGGAGCAGCAGCTATCGTTAGATCATTGGATGTTTGATCGCCACCGTCCGATGGCCGAGGTTTAGCCACGCCGTGTTGCAGCCGTCAGATCCAGTACGTGGCTTCACCTTCTCCGTCCGATCCGAGCCAGGATCCTTCGCAGACCCACGTCGCCTTGCAACCGTCTGATCTTCCACATGGGAACGATCCAGCCGCTCGATCTCGCCGAGGGTTTCCTCTGTTACGCGCCCTCTTCTCTCCACCGTTCGATCAACTACGTGGCACGCATCCAGCCCTCGTGATTTTAATAAGGGGTATTTGCTCTTAGGCCCCTCTACTTTTCACATTTAGTTTCTAGTCCTGTAAATATGTAGTTTAGTTCTTTTATTTTTGCAAATTTTACGCTGAGGACCTTCTGGTTTATTTGATTTGCACTTATGCCCCTACCAGTCGTGGACACGTGCATCGACACGTGATTATTTGGTGTATTTGCACTATTGACCCTGCGTTTTTGGCGTGTTATGTTTTGTATTTTTATAAATAGGAATGACAAGTAAGTCCTCCCAGGCCTGAGTCACGTGTATCGTGCGTGACCCGGAGGGCATTTTGCACTTTTGGCCTCGGATTTTCTTGCCTTGTTATCTAAGGGGCCCTGGGTTTTACTATAATTGCAGATAGGTCCCTGTGCACTATGGCTTGATTTTTATTTTCAATAAAATAGCAAATCAACTCCAAATTCAATGAAAATTGGACACATGGCTCCTGTCATGTTGTAAAATTTTCTAGAATTTTTAAGGACATTTTTGCTTTTATGTGATATTTTTAAAAATTCAAAAACAACCTTTTTCTTTACTGTCTGGATTGAAAAATCACAAAAAAATATTAAAACCCATCTAAAAATTACAAAAAAATTAGCTACTATTTAATTTGTCTTGATTGACTTTCTGACCAATTTTGGTCACTTTTCATTATAGAAAACTCAAAAAATTACAAAACACTAAAAATCTTATAAAAATTTAATAAATAATCTAAAAATCCAAAAACAATAATTCCAGTGCCTTAATTTTCCTTAGACTTTCTAGTTCATAGGAGAAATTACCTCCAGGCTTGTTAGGGGATTTTAGATATTTTATCTAAGTCCCTCAAGCTCGGCTGACAGTACCTTCATTTTCTTGCATTGTTTTATTTTTAGAAAATTAAATAAAAATCAGAAAAATACCAAAAGTTAACCAAAAACAGTAAAAATCATAAAATACACAAAAAACATTTTTATTTGAATTTTTGAGTGATTTTTGATGCATTAAATAAATTGTTGTGTTGGCTTGTTTATTTGTTTTCCTTAGCTTCTTAATTAATTAAAAATCCAAAAAAAAAATTTTAACAATTAAAAATCCACCAAAAATACATTCCTTTTATTTTTCGATATTTTTGACTACTTCATAGGCCGCAAGGCCAGCACGTGCTCCCTGAGTCCGACCCTGGTCGCTATACCAGGCTAATCTAATAGCCAGGACCGCTATCGCTTTTGTTTGATTTTTATCTCTGTTTGGTGGTCTGCTTTACATTTTCTTGATTGACCGAGAGGCTCTTGAGCGACTGGGTCGCAACGACCTTAGTTCTATTACTTCATCCTTAGTTGCTCAGGTTTTTCGTGTCATCAGAATGGCGCCGTTGCCGGGGAGCACGGTTAATAGTCGATTTATTTTTCCCGTGTTTTTCTTTTCGTAGCTTTTTGTATAGCTTTTTGCATATATATATTTTTCTGACATTTTTATAATAATTTGGTCTGTGACACTTTGTCTGTTTCTTACGAGGGCCCGAGGACCGAGGCAGCGACTCTCGAGTAGACGACGCAACCGCGGGATTCGGAGGCAGCTCCCTTCTGCACGGAGCCGCAGGAGAGTGAAGGATATGGAGAAATCCTCAAGCGCATCACGGAAGCGTGATCGTCGTATCGAATACGACGAAGAACGACTAGTCGTACTAGTTGTTCGGTGCAGCGGAATTTAAAAATTTTTAAACCGATGAAACCACATGATCCGAGAACCATTCTCAAATCGTTTCATCTATAACCACAGCAAGTATAATGCAATATCTCTTGAAGCGTGGTTGATCAAGTTTCTACGAAAAGAGACCTCCTGTCTCAAGTCCGATCGTCGGAGTAACGGCTTGCGAGCGCGGAGATGAGTCACGGTGTCCTCGCAATCCAAGTTGATCCAAGCGCGGTTGCTCCTGATATTATCACACAAGATCAAATGTCTCCTTCGTGAGTGAAGCACTCCAAGAAGACGAAGAACCGCAGAGAGTCGAAGCGGCAGCACGATGGCGCAGTCTTCGACGATTCCCTCAACCAAGGTGGACGGCCACCAAGAAGAGAGGGAGAGAGAGGGCTGTCGAGTATGAGAAAGAGAGAGAGAGAGAGTTTGTGCTACAATAGCATGTGTAAAGAGAGAGCATGGTATGCCTCTCTATTTATAGGGTTTTGGGATCCATGGATCTCAATCCATGGGACACATAAAATCAATGGATGAGATTGATTTATGTTTATCCAATGGCTAAGATTGTTGTTGACAAAAACAACAAATTTAGGTTAAAATATATTTGACAAAATCAAATATAATTCATTCCTAAATCAACCCAACAAACAAGGAGAGAAGACACATGGAGATTTCATCTCCATGTGCCTTCCAAGTGGGCGGCCACACATTCCATATTGGAATGGTGTGCCGCCCATGGGGATTGCAATCTCATGGAAATCCATGAGATTGCATATCTCCTTGCAATCTCTCTTATTTATTATGCAACAAATTTATTGGGTTTTATTCTTCAAAAATAATTCACAATTATCTTTGAGAATATTACATTCTTGCCATGGAAAAATTGTGAATCATATTCACAACCCAAAACAACATATAATTCATATTGTTAATTAATTACACAATGTGTATCCAATACACATAATAATTAATCAACACATATAAATTATAATTAACTCTCTTTAATACATTATAAATCACATTTATAATATATTATGAATAATTGGATATTTCTATCCACATTATTCTTATCCAAAATAATTAAATCACATTTAATCATATTGGACAACTTCTCATACATCATGATAATTAAATCACATTTAATTACCAATTTCTCTTTGCTTAGATCTTATGGAATTGTTCTCAAACCATTTAAGAACAATGCTATTTCTCCTCAGATACTTGGAGATAAGGACAGGGCGATTGTATTGTTCCACGTATAGTGACTTGGATGTTGAGATCATATCTCAAATCCAGATCCTATGGACCTCCCACTGATGCTTGATCAAATCAAGACCGTAGACTTAATCTTCTCATTGCATCTGAATCTCATTCAGATCAATGTCCAGTTCATGGACTAAGATTAGGTCACTTCTCTAATGAGAGGAGTCACTAAAATCCAAACCTGTTTCATTACTCCCTCGGAATGGAAGCGTCATGGTTATACAATCGTATATGATCAAATCACCCTTCAAGCATTCCCAATACCTGCACATCCTACATACTGGAAGACTCATGATCATTCTGAAGATAAAGATCACTTTTGCATTGTCATCTTCAGAGTTAGATCATTTAAGTTTCTCAATCTTGGTCATTGGGATTTGGTATAGATCATATGCTTTCACAAAGCATATATCTTACCTTCAAATTCATGTCATGCTTCCAAAGCACGACGACCACGCATGGAATTTGTTCAGTCCCAATACCTCATGAGTGAGCTCATGTCTCCCGGTTCACAAGTGAACCTGTATGATACCGTTGAGAGATCGCATTACTCATATGTCATTACATGCACACCAGCTCGCCGGTATATAGACCTTGATTAGGTCATCAACCTATTGGTCTGCCAAATGTACATACTCAGACATATAGCTATACATCTTCTCTAGTCAGAGGATGCATGCCTATGTTGTGACAGTATTTAACATAGGTCTTTGGTTATCTCGATCTCGTCAAGTCAACCCATTGACTTAACTAACCTGACACCTCTGAATCACTATTCTCATGCAGAGGACCTGCATCAAGAGGTCAGTCAGATATCAGTCATATGAGATAGGATTGCCATCTCCTACTCAGACTGGAGATCATCACTTAATGATCATTTGATGATGCTTGATGAGTCCTCTATCTAACTCCTTAGATATTCATCCAAGCATCAGCCTCTATGCTCCATCCAATGAATCAACAGTTGTATGATCATCAAGTTGGCCATGATACATAACCCTTATTGTACAGAGGGACCCTATAGTGCATTCATTCATTAATCTCAGAAAGGGAGTGAAAAATAATCAATAACTTTCATTGATAATTTATTCATTACAATAACATTTATTGTAGAAATGGTTCGCCCGGGGCTCACATTGCTAACAATCTCCCACTAGCCCTCAGAACCATTCAGGTACAATCTTTAAACCCATACTCATTACATGCTGGTCGAAAACCTTCTGTGTCAGAGGTTTGGTAAGAGGATCAGCAACATTGTCGGCAGAGGCCACCTTGGTGATGATGATGTCACCACGCTTTTGTATCTCCCGAATGATGTGGTATTTCCTTTCCACGTGCTTGCTCTTTTGATGCCATCTGGGTTCCTTTGCCTGGGAAATGTCTCCCGTGTTATCGCAGAGTAACGGGATGGGAGTATCAGAGGAAACTACGCCAAGCTCCAGCACGAACTTGCGCAACCAAACCGCCTCCTTTGCAGCATCCGATGCGGCAATGTATTTGGCTTCCATTGTTGAATCTGCAGTAGTGTCCTGCTTCTTGCTTCTCCAGCTCACAGCACCACCATTCAACAAGAACACGAACCCCGATGTCGACTTTCGATCATCTACATCCGATTGGAAGTCAGAATCTGTATATCCCAAGACTTGGAGATCACCATCTCCATAGACCAAGATAATCTTGCATCCGTCTTAGATATTTGAATATGTTCTTTACTGCATTCCAGTGTTGTTCTCCATAGCAGGATTGGTAACGACTTACCACTCCCACTGCATGGCAGATATCTGGCCTAGTACACATCATGGCATACATTAAGCTTCCTACGGCTGATGCATAAGGACATCCAGCCATGGCTTTCTTTTCCTCAACTGTTTGAGGAGACATTCCTTTGGACAGGTGGATACCATGTCTTAAGGGTAGGAATCCTTTCTTAGAACTATCCATACGGAATCGTTCAAGAATCTTCTTAATGTATCCATGTTGTGACAATCCCAAAATCCTCTTTTCTCAGTTTCTGAACAGCTTCAGGCCTAAGATATAAGAGGCTTCTCCAAGATCTTTCATTTCAAAGGTATGGGACAGACAAATCTTTACACTGGTCATCATCCCTGTATCATTCCCAATGATAAGGATGTCATCTACATAAAGCACGATGAACACAATGGCGCTCCCACTAAGCTTCTTGTATACACAAGGTTCATCAGGATTCTGCACAAAATCATAACTCTTTATGGTTTCGTCAAATCTGATGTTCCAACTACGAGAAGCTTGCTTGAGCCCATAGATGGATTTCTTCAGCTTGCATACTTTACCATCCTCTGTCATGAAACCCTGGGGCTGCTCCATGTAGATATCCTCCTCGAGGTATCCATTGAGGAAAGGCGTCTTGACGTCCATCTGCCAGATGTCGTAGTCAAGATATGCAGCTATAGCTAGCAACGTCCGGATGGATTTAAGCATAGCCACAGGAGAGAATGGCTCATCATAATCGATGCCTTCTTTCTGTGTGTAGCCCTTGGCTATGAGCCGTGCCTTGAAAGTCTCTACTTTCCCATCAGGTCCCCTCTTTCTCTTGAAGATCCATTTACACCCAATGGGTTTTACCCCTTTAGGTGGATCCTCTAGGGTCCATACACCATTCTTATGCATGGAGTCAATTTCTGACTTCATTGCTAGCATCCATCTATCCATGTCTTGATCCGCGAGTGCTTCATCAAATGAAGTAGGATCAATGTCAGTTTCACCTGACACATGGAATCCATACCTTTCAGGTGGTGCAACCACCCTCGAACTCCTTCAAAGAGGTATGGGTGTTTCATCTGTATTTATCTCTTCCGTTTATGGTCTAGGAAGTTCAGAATCCTCAGGGGATTCAAAGAATTCCTCTACTTCATTATTGTCTTGACTTTTAAGGAAATCATTCTCCAGAAACTTCACATCTCTAGAAACAAAAACCTTTTGGGTCTCAGGGTCATAAAGTTGGTATCCAATACCATCTTTAACATACCCAATGAAGTAACACTCACGAGAGCGAGATTCTAGCTTACTTGCGTCCACGTTCTTCGCATAGACCAAGCAACCCCAAACCCTCAAGTGATTTACACTAGGTTTGGTTCCATACCATAGCTCATGAGGAGTCTTAGGAATGGATTTGCTAGGAATCTTATTCAGGATATATATTGCAGTCTCTACTGCATATCCCCAGAAACTAAGAGGTAAATTTGCTTTATTCATCATTGATCGGACCATGTCCATGATGGTCCTGTTGCGTCTTTCAGCAACACCATTTAGTTGGGGAGTTCCAGGAGGAGTGAGATTGGAAACAATTCCATTCTTCTTAAGGTATTCCTTGAATTCATCTGACAGGTACTCGCCACCTCGATCAGATCGAATCCGTTTAATCTTCCTATTGGTTTGGTTCTCAACCAAAGCCTTGAATTCCTTGAACTTTTCAAAGGTTTCAGACTTATGACGTAGTAGGAAGATAAACCCGTATCGTGAATGGTCATCGATAAACGTCAAATAATATCGGTATCCATTTCGAGTCGCGGTACTGAAGGGACCACATACATCGGTATGTATTAGGTCAATAATACCTTCGCATCTTGTAACTTTGTTACGGAAAGGCGTCCTAGTCATTTTACCCTGTATGCAATGTTTGCAAGTGGGCAAAGGTTGAACCTGTAGAAAATCTAGAGGTCCATCCTTTATCAATCTATTGATCCTATCAACAGATAAATGACCAAGCCTTTGACGCCATATCTCATTTGAGATATTTTTATCCTCTCTGGATCTTTTAGGGTTTTTATTAGTGGTTGTCACATTCATAATACATTTATCAATGCACAATTCATAGAGTCCACCAGAAGTCAAAATACCATCCGCAATATATTTATCATAATGACTTATGACTAATTTATTACAGAAAAGGAAAGAATATCCGCTTCTAACAAGCTTAGATACATATATTAAGTTCCTTCTGACTTCGGGTACATAAAGACATTCTTTAAGTATAAGGACTCTTCCACTAGATAATGATAGTCTGCAAGTCCCAACGGCTACTGCTGCAACACTTGCACCAGATCCCATCTGGATGATTATCTCCCCTTCCTCAAGATTCCTAGTTTCCTGAAACAAATGCAACAAATTGCATACATGAACAGAAGCACCAGAATCTACAACCCAACTTCCTTCTCGTCCGACGAGAAAGCTAGTTTTAATGATGAAAGTAGATTTCATACCTGCTGGGGCTTTACCTTTGTCTGAGGACTTCAGGTAATCTGGGCAGTTACGCTTCCAGTGCCCCGGCTTCTTGCAGTGGTGACAGACGTCGGTTTTCTTTGACGCCATGAGAGTGGATGCATTGGAAGAAGAGGCAACACTTTGTCCCTTCTTCTTTCTCTTCTGGGCCGGGCCCTTCTGAGAACCATGCTTCCGACCGCGCTTCCCTTTGACATGTGCAACCATTGCACTGCCACTGGGACCATCCTTCTTCATCACGTCCTCTGCGGACTTCAATGCAGCAAGGAGAGCAGCACTTGTCAATTCCAGCTTGTTCATGTGTAATGACACTACAAAATTATTGAAAGACTTGGGCAATGACAACAGAATGAAGTCAGCTTGCATGTCTGCATCCATCGTTGCCCCAAGATCTCCAGCTCCGACAAGTACCCAAACATTTTGAGTACATGTTCACGGACCGAAGTCCCTTCCTGCATTCTACAGCGAATGAGGTCTTTCATAACATTGTACCGCTGAGTGCGGTTAATGTCACCAAACAAATCCTTAAGATTCTGCATTATTTCCTGACAGGTACTCATCTCCACATGTTGCTTCTGCAGAACATTGGAGAGAGAACCTAGGATATAGCACCTAGCCAAGACATGATTTTCATCATACTTGTCATTAAATGCTTTTTCTTCCTTGGACTTAGTGTTCTCATGCTTGTCCTCGGATAGCACATAACTTATGCGCTCAGCAGAGAGAACAAGCTCCAAATTTCGGATCCAATCCGAGTAATTTGGGCCGGTCAATTGGTTGACCTCTAGAAGCCTACTAAGTGGGTTCAAAGACTTCATTTTCTGAAATTAAGAATGCACTATATTAGAATATAGAAATATATATTCAAATTTATGACATTTGATTAAGGTATTTTAAATCAAATTATTCTTGCATTGTCGACTTTGAAAGTTCATTCCCTTAATCACTTTCAAAGTAAGACATATACTTACCGCTATATCTCTAGCAAGAATTGGGATCTCCTCTTTATCATTGTCACATCCCAATAATATGAGAATCTGTGACTCCAATAAAGAAAAGCAGGAACACATTCCAATTTGCAAGTCCAACTTGCAATTTCCCAATTCGGTCTTTAACACCTGAGCCCACCACCCCTAAGGCGATGTTGACCCGTTGTTAATTGAACCAACCGTCAACAGGAATAGTACTCGCTATGCGCAATCCAATATCGCCCCAATAATATGAGGATCCGATATTGGGGTCACTACGCATACGACCTTACTCTTTCGAGAAGCAAAGAGTCCGATCCAGATGCGCTTGCACACAGGAGCTGTCACTTCGGACAGGCGTCTCCCACATGCAATCCCTGGCAACGAAACTCTTCGCCTTGACGGGAGACCATGGATGTCACTTATGTGATCCTCCACCTCATATTCAAATTTTTAATTAATTATCGTGAATCACATTCACATAATTAATTCTTCCAAGGGAATTATTAACTCTAATCATATTAGAGTATTTCAATTGGATATAATCAATTTAATCATATTAAATTAATTATGAATCCAATTCAATCAATCAAACTTGATTATTTTACTTGAATACATATATGGTAATATCTCAAAATATGTATTAATTCGAATTTTAATAATTAGAAAAAATACATCTTAATCCCTCGGACATTATCCCGGCCCTACCCGCTGTCATGGCCAGTACCGACGAGAGTGGGACGGACCACATACGTTGCAACCCGTAACCCCAATACTCTCCGACTAGGCACCACATCCGCCTCGGGAAAGGATAATGCCAAATTGATTAATTTGTACTTGAGATGATCATCGGTTTTTCAACCGAAATTGTACCATATAGTAATAATCAAAACATTTTTGATTATAAGGAAATTTGCTAGACAAATTCCCAAATCCTATTCAAGCATCAAGTTTGAAAGATTGTGATATCCAATTATGATTTAGATCATATCTTAATCAATTATTGGTTAAGGCAATATCATTTAAGGGAATAATTATCATCAAATATTTCACAAATATTTATGCACAATTATTCTAGGAAATTAAACAATTTAATTTCACTAAATGATTAAATGACAATCACCAATCAAACATTAAGTTTGATGAATGTGTTTCCAATTAAGATTTAGATCAAATCTAATCAATTAATTGGTTGAGGCCAAGTCAATTATGTAAATAATCATCTTCAAATATTTCACAAATATTTTTCATGATTATTTCACGAAATTAACAATTAATTTCACTAATTGACAATCACTTGGTTCTAGATTAGGACTGTAATTTCAGCAGTGACCCCTTCTTACTAAAATTAGCATATCTCAATCATATTAAATCCAAATTAGACAAAATCAATTTTCATAGATCTCTAATTTGATTTAAAACAGAATCCAAGTGATGTTACACGCATTTCGAGGCAAGTCTAAACAGTAATTAACATTTTAATCACGTTCAGATCTACAGTTCCCGCAACAGTGTATACATGTTCATTAAAACAACCATATCTAGAGCATACGAAATCCGATTTACGTAAACTCAGATCCTATGGTTTCCTTATTTAATGAGGAACAAAATCCAAGTATAAAATTCGTGTTTAAACAATTTAAACAGTGCCGAATTTATTTACTAAACAGATCTGCGAAATCAAATGCGATAAAAACTTTCGCGACCTTAACGAACCCAAGTCGTCCTCGGTTTTTCGAATCATATTCGAAACCGTCAACCTGGATCTGATACCACTTGAAGGATATGGAATTATCCTCAAGCGCATCACGGAAACGTGATCGTCGTATCAGATACGACGAGGAACGACTAGTCGTACTAGTTGTTCGGTGCAGCGGAATTTAAAAAATTTTATTCGATGAAACCACATGATCCGAGAACCATTCTCAGATCGTTTCATCTATAACCACAACAAGTATAATGCAATACCTCTTGAAGCGTGGTTGATCAAGTCTCTAAAGAAAGAGACCTCCTGTCTCAAGTCCGATCGTCGGCGAGACTGCTTGCGAGCGCGGGGATGAATCGTGTTGTCCTCGCAATCCAAGAAGATGATCCAAGCATGGTTGCTCCTGATCTCGTCTCACGAGATCAAACGTCTCCTTCGTGAGAGGAACTCTCCAAGAAGACGGAGAACCGAAGAACGTCGAAGCGGCGGCGCGGTGGCGAAGGCGACGACGGTTCTCTCCTCTAGGGCATGGTGGACGGCCACCAACAAGAGAGGGAGAGAGGGCTGGCGTGTATGAAGAAATGAGGGAGAGAGAGAGCTACAATATTGCAAGTCATTAGAGAGCATAGTATGCCTCTCTATTTATAGGGTTGTAGGATCCATGGATCTCAATCCATGGGACACATAAAATCAATGGATGAGATTGATTTATGTCAATCCAATGGCTAAGATTGTTGTTGTCAAAAGCAACAAATTTAGGTCAAAATATATTTGAAAAAATCAAATATAATTTAGTCCTAAATCATCCCAACAAATAAGGACAGAATGTGCATGGAGATTTCATCTCCATGCACCTTCCATGTTGGACGGCCACCCATTCCATATAGGAATGGTGTGCCGCCCACTATGGGAGTCCAAGGAGGCAATCTCATGGATTCCCATGAGATTGCATATCTTCTTGATTTTCTCTCTTATTAATTTGCAACAAATTTTGTTGGGTTTTATTCTTCAAAAATAATTCACAATTATCTTTGAGAATATTGCATTCTTGCCATGGAAAAATTGTGAATCATATTCACAACCCAAAACAACATATAATTCATATTGTTAATTAATTACACAATGTTTATCCAATACACATAATAATTAATCAACACATATAAATTATAATTACCTCTCTCTAATACATTATAAATCACATTTATAATATATTATGAATAATTGGATATTTCTATCCACATTATTCTTATCCACATTAATTAAATCACATTTAATTAAATTGGATAATTTCTTCACACATCAAGATGATTAAATCACATTTAATCATTATATCTTCATTGCTTAAATCTTATGGAATTATTCTTGAACCCTTCAAGAATAATGCAATCTCTCCGCAGATACTTGGAGATAAGGACAGGGCGATTGTATTGTTCCACGTATAGTGACATGGATATTGAGATCATATCTCAAATCCAGATCGCGGGCCTCTCATAGATGCTTGATTAAATCAAGACCGTAAATCTAATCTTCTCATTGTATCTGAATCACATTCAGATCAATGTCCAACACTTAGACCAAGATCAGATCACTTCTCTACTGAGAGGAGTCACTAAAATCCAGACCCGTTTCATCACTCCCTAGGAATGGAAGCGTCATGGTTATACAGTCGTTTATGATCAAATCACCCTCAGGTATTCCCAATACCTGTACATCCTGCATACTGGAAGACTCAGACTAAACCCGAAGTATCGGATCAACTTTATACTTTCTACTTCATGGTTTTATCAGTAAGTTTCTCATTCGATCATTGGGAGTTGGTATCGATCATACACTTTCCAAAAGCGTATATCATACCTAGGTCTTGATCATATACTAAAAGTATATATCAAACCTACAAATTTAGTCAAGCTTCCAAAGCGAGACGACCATGCGCATGGAATTTGATTCTTCCCAATATCTCATGAGTGAGCTCATGTCTTCCGGTTCAGTAACTGAACCTGTACGATCCCTTTGAGATATCGTATTACTCATATGCCCTTATATGCACACCAGCACACCGGTGTATAGACCTTGATTAGGTCATCAACCTATTGGTCTGCCAAATGTACACACTCGGACATATAGTAACACATCTGTCTCCGGTCAGAGGATGCGTGCCTATATCATGACAGCATGTGATATAGGACTTTGGTTATCTCGATCTCGTTAAGTCAACTCTTTGACCTAACTAATCTGACACCTCCGAATCTCTATTCCTATGCAGAGGACCTGCATCAAGAGGTCGGTCAGATATCAGCCTTCAGAGCTAGGATTGCCATCTCCTACTCAGGCTGGAGATCATCTCTTAATAATCATTTGACGGTGCTTGATGAGTCCTCAATCTAACTCTTTAGATGTTCATCCAAGCACCAGCCTCTATGATTCAATAGTTGAATCAACAGCTGTATGATTATTAAGATGGCCATGGTACATAACCCTAATTGTACTAAGGGACCTATTATACAAATTATTCATTCTTCATTTCAGATCAGGGAATGATATGTGCAATAACATTTATTGCATAATGGCTCGCCGTGGGCTCGCATTTCCAACAATCTCCCACTAGCCCAAAGAGCCATTAATGGGCTAATCATTTAAACCCGCACTCATGTGACAATCATAGGCTATTTAGAAAATAGCTAGGTAAGCTGATCAGTACTCTGTTCCCGCGAGACTATGCGAAGTCCTTTTACGACACTTGCATATCCCTAGTAACAGTGCTCGCATCCAATGCGAATGTTGCATCTTATGCAACTAATACTCAATCTTGTTAGTTATAGTGTCCTTGACACTACAGCTTAACAATTATCATAACCAGTATTTCCATAATCCTTGTAAGAATATCCTTATTTCTGGAGATCTCTATCTCCTAAGGTATCTTTAGTTAAGACCTTTTAGATCATTATCTATAAAGTCTTAAACTTTTGAAGATAAGACTTTGAGATCACTATCTCAAAAATCTTGTCATCCATGAAGATTTTGTTATTACTGCAACCAAGTGTTTTATTTCCATAGTAGGACTAGTAACAGTTTACTACTCCCACTGCATGGCAACCATCTGGCTTTTGTACACATCTAGCATACACCCGGCTTCTCAGAACTGATGCCCAAAGGCAAGTAGTTCTAGCATTCACTTCCTCAACTCTTTGAGGTGCTATCCCTTTAGATAGGTCAGTACAATATCTTAAGGGATGGAAGCCTTTCCTGGAATTTCTATGAATAGAATATTTCCAAGGTGTACTATAAATGTGACAGTCCCAATTATCCTCTTTTCTTGGCTTCTGAACAACTTCAGAACTAAGATATAAGAGGTATCTTTGAAATCATATTTCAAGATATGGAATAGCCAGTCTATAAAACACTTATTATCATCCTTATATCATTCTAAATGATTAGGATATTATCTACATTTAGCACGATGAACACAAAGGTACTCCCACTAAGCTTCACATGGCTCATCAAGATTCTTTTTGAAATCATAACAATTATAATTCCATTAAATCTTATGGTCCAACTTCAAGAAGCTTATTTGAATCCATAGATGGATTCCTTAGCTTGCACACCTTGCTTTCCACAACCATGAAGCCTTGGGGCTACTTCATGTGAATATCCTCAAAGAGGTATTCGTAGAGGAATACAATATTGACTTACATCTTGAAGATGTAATAGTCAATTTGTGTAGCTAAGGTTAGCAATATTCTGATGGTTTCAAGCATGGTCACCGAAGAGCAAGTCTCATTGCAAGCAATGTCTTCTCTTCCGGTGTGTGGCTCATGGCTACGAACCGTGCTTTTGAAGGTCTCTACCTTCTCATCAGGTTCCCTTTCTCTTGAAGATCCATTTACACCTCTACAGATATTATCCATATAGGTGGATCCTCGAGGGTCCATATACAACACTTGTATATGAAGTCTACATTAGACTTTTATTGCTGTCCATCTATCCATGCTATGATCTTCAGAAGCTTCATCACATGAAGTTCAATCATTGTTAGATTTCTCTGACACATGGAATCCATCCTCAAACTCATTTGAAGAGGTATTAGTGTTTCATCTTTAATTGTCCTTTTAGTTTCCAATTTCAGGAGCCTCATTATCTTTTCAAGATAGAATGAGTTCCTACACTTCATTTTCATCTTGATTCCTAAGAGTCTCAACCTCTAAGAATCACATTCTCAGAGATGAGATACTTTAAGAATCTCAAGGTCATAAAGTAGGTATCCAATACCATCCTTTATTTTCCTAATGAAGCAGCACTTTCAAGTGCTAGATTCCAACATACATGGAACCTTCTTAAGGATATACATTGTAGTCTCTACTACACATATATACCTGAAAACTAAGGGATAATTATGCTAAAATTCATCATTGATGAGATCATGTCACACATGATCCAATTGTATCTACCTATAACTCTATTGAGTTACACTGTATGAGGAGGATTGAGATAGGGATGATATTCCTTTCTCCATAAGGTATATTATGAATTCATCTAATAGGTACTGATTACCCAGATTAGACCAAATTCATTTTATCTCCCTTCAAACTTTGGTTCTAAACCAAACTTGTGAAATCTTTGAACTTTTCAAAGGTTTCTAAGTGAAGAGAAGAACTCTCATATCATACATAATCATCAATAGATATCACATATCCACATTGTTCATTATGATATAGATGATCCACATACATCAATATGCATGAGATCCTGAATACCTCGGCATCTTACACCATTCCCAAAGAAGGGTGTATTGGACATTTTACTTTGAATACAATATCCATAAGTATGTAAGTTTTGAAATTTTAGACATTCTAAAGTTTCATCTCTTACTAGTCTATTGATCAAATCGATAGACAAATGTCCAAGGCTCGATGCTAGATCATTGTCAAATGATCTTCATCCTCCTATTGATCTTATAAAGGTTTTAATTTCAGTATTTAGAAATATTGATGAACCATTCATTAATTTTTCTAATTTTAGTGGAGTCCACCAGATTTTAGATTACTATCTGAAATATCTCCATCATAATTCTTTATGATAGTTCTACCTCATAATTCATGTTTATTTCCAACATTTAGAAATAAACAATGAGTGTATTCTAATATCTAGGTCACAGAGACATTCTCTAAGACTAAGGGCTTTCCCACTGAAATTAACAAGTCTATTAATCCAACAGAGATTGTTGCAACAATTGCATTAATGTCCATGTGGATAACTATAAACCTTAAGATCAAATTTTCTAGTCTTCTAAAGCGTATGCAACCCATTGCAAATGTCATCAGAAGATTGAGATACAATTATTTGACTTTATCTTATTCAATAAGTAAGTCAATATCAATGATTTATGTAGATTATTCTGATGCTCCATCCGACTCCTTTTCTAAGGATTCTAGACAGACTTGATAGTCATACTATCAACACATCAATTTATTGCAGTATTGGCATTCATCCAACTCTTTGGATGTCATATGGAAGTCACAAAAGTCCAGTCAACTCTTTGACTTTCCTTCCTTCTTGGGTCCAACCCATGCTTCCATTGCACTCCCTTTATCTATAAGCAACCATTGCTCAAGACAGAGGATCTCTTATTTTAAATTCAAAAGAATTCAAAGTAAGAGTTTTTCAACATTTATACATGCTTCATTAAATTCATATAATATGAATATTATGAAGCTTCATGAATGACTAGAGTATAGACAGTAAAATAATGACACTCATTATCTACATCCATCTAAACTCATAGGTTCAGGTAGGTACTCAAACAATTTGAATACATCATCTCTTTATAGAGCTACCATTCTACATGATGCAGAGAACCATGTCATCCATGATTAAATGTCAAGAGCACATATGTATGCCAGAAAATCTTCATTGATTTTATAAGGATTATATGACAATTATGATCATCATCAACATGTCACTTCCAAAGTACAGTTGATGATACCAAGACTATAGAGACATACAAACCCTAGCGTTGTAGTCCTATTATCTATTTAATTGTCATTCCTCAATATTATGAGGAAACTTGCACATTGCAACCACATACATTATGTGTCCATTTGTAAGTACAATATCTGGATCATGAGTCCAATCCAAGATATTTCACTGGTTATTATTGAGTATATCATTGAGTGGGTTTTAATGAAGGATTATCTGAAATAAGAAATTTGCATAGATGTATGTATTTATATATACATATTTTACTTTGATTTAGGAATTTTTATATCAAAGTTGTCTTGCCATGTCAACATTGAAAGTTCATTCCCTTAATCACTTTCAATGTAAGAGATATACTTACCATTATATCTCAAGCAAGATCTGGGATCTCCTTCCTTATCTTTGTTGCATCCCAATAATATGAGAACCTACAACTCGGATAAAAAGAAGCGGGAACACATTCCGCCTTGCAAGTCCAACTTGCATCTCCCAATTCGGTCTTTAACACCCGGGCCCACCACCCCTAAGGCGATGTTGACCCGTCATTAATTGAACCAACCGTCAACAGGAATACAACTCGCTATGCGCAATCCAATATTGCCCCAATAATATGAGGACCCGATACTGGGGTCACTACGCATACGTCCTTACTCTTTCGAGAAGCGACGAGCCCGATCCAGATGCGCTTGCATACAGGAGCTGTCACTTCGGACAGGCGTCTCCCACATGCAATCCCTGGCGACGGAACCCTCCGCCTTGACGGGAGACCATGGATGTCACTTATGTGATCCTCCATATCATATTCAAATTTTAATTAATTATCGTGAATCACATTCACATAATTAATTCTTCCAAGGGAATTATTAGCTCTAATCGTATTAGAGTATTTCAATTGGACATAATCAATTTAATCATATTAAATTAATTATCAATCCAATTCAATCAATCAAACTTGATTATTTTACTTGAATATATATATGGTAATATCTCAAAATACGTATTAATTCGAATTTTAATAATTAGAAAAATACATCTTAATCCCTCGGACATTATCCCGGCCCTACCCGCTGTCATGGCCAGTACCGACGAGAGTGGGACAGACCACATACGTTGCAACCCGTAACCCCAATGCTCTCCGACTAGGCACCATATCCGCCTCGGGAAAGGATAATGCCAAATTGATTAATTTGTACTTGAGATGATCATCGGTTCTTCAACCGAAATTGTACCATATAGTAATAATCAAAACATTTTTTATTATAAGGAAATTTGCTAGACAAATTCCCAAATCCTATTCAAGCATCAAGTTTGAAAGATTGTGGTTTCCAATTATGATTTAGATCATATCTTAATCAATTATTGGTTAAGGCAATGTCATTTAAGGGAATAATTATCATCAAATATTTCACAAATATTTATGCACAATTATTCTAGGAAATTAAACAATTTAATTTCACTAAATGATTAAATGACAATCACCAATCAAACATTAAGTTTGATGAATGTGTTTCCAATTAAGATTTAGATCAAATCTAATCAATTAATTGGTTGAGGCCAAGTCAATTATGTAAATAATCATCTTCAAATATTTCACAAATATTTTTCATGATTATTTCAAGAAATTAACAATTAATTTCACTAATTGACAATCACTTGGTTCTATTAGGACTGTAATTTCAGCAGTGACCCCTTCTTACTAAAATTAGCATATCTCAATCATATTAAATCCAAATTAGACAAAATCAATTTTCATAGATTGCTAATTTGATTTAGGACAGAATACAAGTGATGTTACACGCATTTCGAGGCAAGTCTAAACAGTAATTAACATTTTAATCACGTTCAGATCTACAGTTCCCGCAACAGTGTATACATGTTCATTAAAACAACCATATCTAGAGCATACGAAATCCGATTTACGTAAACTCAGATCCTATGGTTTCCTTATTTAATGAGGAACAAAATCCAAGTATTAAATTCGTGTTAAACAGTGCCTAATTTATTTACTAAACAGATCTGCGAAATCAAATGCGATAAAAACTTTCGCGACCTTAACGAACCCAAGTCGTCCTCGGTTTTTCGAATCATATTCGAAACCGTCAACCTGGCTCTGATACCACTTGAAGGATATGGAGTTATCCTCAAGCGCATCACGGAAGCGTGATCGTCGTATCGGATACGACGAGGAACGACTAGTCGTACTAGTTGTTCGGTGCAGCGGAATTTAAAAAATTTTATTCGATGAAACCACATGATCCGAGAACCATTCTCAGATCGTTTCATCTATAACCACAACAAGTATAATGCAATACCTCTTGAAGCGTGGTTGATCAAGTCTCTAAAGAAAGAGACCTCCTGTCTCAAGTCCGATCGTCGGCGAGACAGATTGCGAGCGCGGGGATGAATCGCGTTGTCCTCGCAATCCAAGAAGATGATCCAAGCATGGTTGCTCCTGATCTCGTCTCACGAGATCAAACGTCTCCTTCGTGAGAGGAACTCTCCAAGAAGACGGAGAACCGAAGAACGTCGAAGCGGCGGCGCGGTGGCGAAGGCGACGACGGTTCTCTCCTCTAGGGCATGGTGGACGGCCACCAACAAGAGAGGGAGAGAGTGCTGGCGTGTATGAAGAAATGAGGGAGAGAGAGAGCTCCAATATTGCAAGTCATTAGAGAGCATAGTATGCCTCTCTATTTATAGGGTTTTGGGATCCATGGATCTCAATCCATGGGACACATAAAATCAATGGATGAGATTGATTTATGTCAATCCAATGGCTAAGATTGTTGTTGTCAAAAGCAACAAATTTAGGTCAAAATATATTTGACAAAATCAAATATAATTTAGTCCTAAATCATCCCAACAAATAAGGAGAGAATGTGCATGGAGATTTCATCTCCATGCACCTTCCATGTTGGACGGCCACCCATTCCATATAGGAATGGTGTGCCGCCCACTATGGGAGTCCAAGGAGGCAATCTCATGGATTCCCATGAGATTGCATATCTTCTTGATTTTCTCTCTTATTAATTTGCAACAAATTTTGTTGGGTTTTATTCTTCAAAAATAATTCACAATTATCTTTGAGAATATTGCATTCTTGCCATGGAAAAATTGTGAATCATATTCACAACCCAAAACAACATATAATTCATATTGTTAATTAATTACACAATGTGTATCCAATACACATAATAATTAATCAACACATATAAATTATAATTAGCTCTCTCTAATACATTATAAATCACATTTATAATATATTATGAATAATTGGATATTTCTATCCACATTATTCTTATCCACATTAATTAAATCACATTTAATTAAATTGGATAATTTCTTCACACATCAAGATGATTAAATCACATTTAATCATTATCTCTTCATTGCTTAGATCTTATGGAATTATTCTTGAACCCTTCAAGAATAATGCAATCTCTCCGCAGATACTTGGAGATAAGGACAGGGCGATTGTATTGTTCCACGTATAGTGACATGGATATTGAGATCATATCTCAAATCCAGATCGCGGGCCTCTCATAGATGCTTGATTAAATCAAGACCATAAATCTAATCTTCTCATTGTATCTGAATCACATTCAGATCAATGTCCAACACTTGGACCAAGATCAGATCACTTCTCTACTGAGAGGAGTCACTAAAATCCAGACCCGTTTCATCACTCCCTAGGAATGGAAGCGTCATGGTTATACAATCGTTTATGATCAAATCACCCTCAGGTATTCCCAATACCTGTACATCCTGCATACTGGAAGACTCAGACTAAACCCGAAGTATCGGATCAACTTTATACTGTCTACTTCATGGTTTTATCAGTAAGTTTCTCATTCGATCATTGGGAGTTGGTATCGATCATACACTTTCCAAAAGCGTATATCATACCTAGGTCTTGATCATATACTAAAAGTATATATCAAACCTACAAATTTAGTCAAGCTTCCAAAGCGAGACGACCATGCGCATGGAATTTGATTCTTCCCAATATCTCATGAGTGAGCTCATGTCTTCCGGTTCAGTAACTGAACCTGTATGATCCCTTTGAGAGATCGTATTACTCATATGCCCTTATATGCACACCAGCGCGCCGGTGTATAGACCTTGATTAGGTCATCAACCTATTGGTCTGCCAAATGTACACACTCAGACATATAGTAACACATCTGTCTCCGGTCAGAGGATGCATGCCTATATCATGACAGCATGTGATATAGGACTTTGGTTATCTCGATCTCGTTAAGTCAACTCTTTGACCTAACTAATCTGACACCTCCGAATCTCTATTCCTATGCAGAGGACCTACATCAAGAGGTCGGTCAGATATCAGCCTTCAGAGCTAGGATTGCCATCTCCTACTCTGGATGGAGATCATCTCTTAATAATCATTTGACGGTGCTTGATGAGTCCTCAATCTAACTCTTTAGATGTTCATCCAAGCACCAGCCTCTATGATTCAATAGTTGAATCAACAGCTGTATGATTATTAAGATGGCCATGGTACATAACCCTAATTGTACTAAGGGACCTATTATACAAATTATTCATTCTTTATTTCAGATCAGGGAATGATATGTGCAATAACATTTATTGCATAATGGCTCGCCGTGGGCTCGCATTTCCAACAGCACTGTCATCTTCAGAGTTAGATCATTTAAGTTTATCAATCTTGGTCATTGGGATTTGGTATAGATCATATGCTTTCACAAAGCATATATCTTACCTTCAAATTCATGTCATGCTTCCAAAGCACGACGACCACGCATGGAATTTGTTCAGTCCCAATACCTCATGAGTGAGCTCATTTCTCCCGGTTCACAAGTGAACCTGTATGATCCCGTTGAGAGATCGCATTACTCATATGTCCTTACATGCACACCAGCTCGCCGGTATATAGACCTTGATTAGGTCATCAACCTATTGGTCTGCCAAATGTACATACTCAGACATATAGCAATACATCTGTCTCTAGTCAGAGGATGCATGCCTATGTTGTGACAGTATTTAACGTAGGTCTTTGGTTATCTCGATCTCGTCAAGTCAACCCATTGACTTAACTAACCTGACACCTCTGAATCACTATTCCCATGCAGAGGACCTGCATCAAGAGGTCAGTCAGATATCAGTCATATGAGATAGGATTGCCATCTTTTACTCAGACTGGAGATCATCACTTAATGATCATTTGATGATGCTTGATGAGTCCTCTATCTAACTCCTTAGATATTCATCCAAGCATCAGCCTCTATGATCCATCCAATGAATCAACAGTTGTATGATCATCAAGTTGGCCATAATACATAACCATTATTGTACAGAGGGACCCTATAGTGCATTCATTCATTAATCTCAGAAAGGGAGTGAAAAATAATCAATAACTTTCATTGATAATTAATTCATTACAATAACATTTATTGTAGAAATGGTTCGCCCGGGGCTCACATTGCTAACAGAGAGCGTAAGGAGCAGCTTAGTGAAGAGTAGTTTAGATTTGTTTCAGTCTGTTTTATTTGAATTGTAATAACACAGGAACAGCAGGACTTGGACTCTCGGGTCTGTTTCGCCGAGCACCGGTGTGCTCGGGGGACCCTTTAGTTACCTTAGCCTTTTTTGCGACTTTTTCGCGGTTTCAGATTTTTTCACTGCCTTTTAGGGTTTTACATGGTTTTTATCGAGCCCCTAGCCTTAGGAATTTCTGATTGATTGTGCCGTACTCAGTAGGATCCACACACCTAATAGACTGCTCGTACCTATAGATCGTTAAATTGGACCTACTAATAAATCATTAATAAAAATAGCTGAGTTGCTTTCCTGAGAGCCTACGCGCCGCGAGCCTGCCCAATCAAGCGCTACTCCTGAAATCGACCTGTCGAGAAGAGGAGGGGTGGGTCTAGACCGGACTCTTCGGATCGAGGGCGAGTGACCAGCTAGACGGTGCTTTCGAGTAGAAGTTGCCTGCTTAGGACTCGGTTTTCCGCTGCACCATATAGGTAGTTTTATTTCTGTCTTTAAATTCTGCGCAGATCATATTGTATGTAGAGTGCTGGAGACAGGTATGCATTTCTATCTCTGCATGCATCATTGATTTTCGCGCATCGGCTTTTTCGTCTTCTCCCCCCTGTTTTTGACTTAATAACCAGGAGAACTGAAAAATTCGTTAGGCCCGTTGTTTTTATTGAAAAATATCTAAAAAAGAAAAACAATAAAATCGGGACTGCTAATCACACTTGACCTAAAAGACACTTCACTGAAAATCTGTCTTGGGGAGAGCAATCCCCTCCTTATTTGGTTTGGATGAGCGAGAGAGTGATCCGCACCTTAGGATAGAGCCGTCCGATCTTTCTCGACTTACCGGCTCCTTGGTACGGGACAGTCGGTTGAGAGATATCGGATTCCTATCACCTCACGTAATCGCTCTGATAGACTGGATGATCACCTAAAATAAAATCGACAAGATAATTGACCGATCCCTTTCGGTCTTCAGCTCTATGTGCGTAGGTGAATTGGGGGTTTACTTGTTCATCTTGTGTGATTTCCAGATCCCTTCTGTCTTTCCCCATCTTCTTCTCTTCTTCTATTTCCCACCACCCTCCCTTCATTCTTCTTCCTCTCCTTGACCTTTGGATGATGGATTCTCCTCACTTCGAGCCGACTCTTACGGCTCCTTCTCCGTTATCTGACCATCAGTCCAGTCCACCATCTAGGGAGGTCGGATCTCCGACCAACCTCCCGCTCCCTCCCTCCCTTTCATCTCACTACTCTGGGCATGTTGCGTGAGACGTCCGAGGATACCAAATAGAGCAGATGCGAGATCCGGACGCTGCCATTGCTGAGTTAAGAGCGCACTCCGCTGGTGATCACAGAGAGCAGTGGAGATCAGCAGACAAATCCTATTCCAGAAGGATGGAGGAGAAGATAGCACATGGAGCTCAGTCAGCTTATACACTAGGTCCATTCGTCTTGGATTTGGATTACATTCAGCGACTGCCGACATTTTCAGGAGAGGCGCACGAGGAGTCGTATCTTCACCTGTCCGCATTCGAGGAGTTTTGCAGAGCACAGAGATATTCAAACGTTACTGTAGAGGAACTGATGAGCAGGACCTTCCCATTCACACTTCAGGAGAGAGCCAGGACATGGCACCGACGATTGGGGAGGACATTCGAGACGTGGGGAGAGCTACGCCGAGAGTTTCTACAGAGATACTTCCCTCCACGTAGAGCAGATTTCATGCGGTCTTTGATCACCGACTTCTCAGTAGACCCCCAGGAGCCATTGCACGAGGCGTGGTTGAGGTTTCTTGACCTCTTGAGGAGATTTCCTGAGCACGGACTTCCACTAACAAACGTGATTGAGATCTCCATGCGGGGAATGACCGCAGAGCATATAGCACTGGTGATTACCACATATGGCGGTTCACACTGCAGTTCCGACCTTTACTTACTAGACACCATATCGAGTTTACTTTCACAGAGATCTTCTTCACGAGATGCCGTAGTCGGGACAACACATGTGGACGATGTTGTACCAGTGCGGTGTGTCACTTTACATGATGAGTCAGCTTCTACACACCAGCCCGAGGACTTGGAGCAGACAACACCACTGACAGAGGAGATGACTGCGATAGCAGAGGTTCGGACCCAGAGTCTACTTGAGTTCCCGTTGGTTTTCCAGCTGGAGTTCGAGTCAGCCCCAGAGTTCCTAGTTGACGAGTCTTGGATATCAGACCTTATGATACTCCAAGAGCCGGAGAAGCCCCCGCTTTTGCAGCCATTGATTCAGACACTTCAGATTCCAGTCCCGGAGGAGTCAGCTTTTCTTCTGCAGAGATACTTCTTGGATTCAGATAGATATCAGGATTCAGCCCAGCAGCCACAGCTTGATACATGACTACACTTTAGGATGACTGATATAGAGAGTCCCGTATTCGAGACTTTTGTCCTCCACTTTGATGAGACAGATACAGCTTCTGAGGACCATATACCAGCCAGCATTGCCGCAGACCGAGGATCAGCCGCAGTCACCTTACCAGCCTCCACGATGATGACCGGTACCTTCTCCTGCTTCCAGATTATCGAGAGCCAGATTTCAGATGATGATGTAGCCTGGTGCACAGAGTGGGTGCTTGATAGCAGCGTAGATGCCCTTATAGATCCTGATCCTTTACTCCTCACTGATGATCTTGCATTTCTCCCCGAGGGTTATCTGCGGGAGAATGCCGCACTCGATGAGTACTCGGTTTCACCTGCTGAGAGTGTTTCCGATCTGGCGGAGCACGAAACCGAGTCTTTAGATCCTTCTGATTCTGAGTCTTCTCACCTCGTTGACCCCCGCGAGGATGAGCCCATTCTGGAGATATTCGATGATTTGCCTGATCTGATTCTATTTCATGCATTGAGTATCAGTCTTCTGACAGAGTCTCCTGATCTTGATTGTCCACACCTGTTTGAGACACTAATTGATGTGGAGGATTCTATTACTGATCCATCCTTCTCCACGTTTAATTTCTTCGGCTATATACTCTCACTCCAATCTGACCCAGAGCCGCTGATTTCTTTTGTGCTACCGGATCCCGATCACTTATTTCCATATTACTGGCCGGTAGTAGACACCCGCTTGATTGCATACCTGGGTGTCTTACTTTACACTTCTGTTTTCGTCTTTGCTCTCATACCGAGACTGCGACGACAGTACGACATTCGACTTACCGATGCCGTCCTGAACCTTGATACGGCTTTATCCTAGCCTTTGCGCCCAGCTAGGGGCGTAAAATCTAGCGCTTGTTGAGAGGCACCTCAACATTGTACTCTATTGTATATACGTGTTTTGTCTTAGTTTGATCTTTCTGTCTTCCGTTCTTGTTTTCACCCTAGGTCTCGCCTAGGATTATCTTTGCTATACTTAGGATATTCCTCATCCTAAGTATAGGGGGGTGAAAACACCGGGTTGTTCTTCGTTCTGTTTTGTCACTTCTGTTGTTGCCTATACTTAAGGTTCTTCACCTTAAGTATTGGGGGAGTGATGATCCTCCTTCTTGTATATACTCGTAATTTTCTTCCTGTCTTGCTACCCCTGTTTTGCTGCCTATACTTAGGGATATTTCACCCTAAGTATAGGGGGGGGGGGCAGCCTCTGTACGTCCTTCACTCGGATTTCCCTTCATGTACAACTTGCTATACTTAGGATTATTTGATCCTAAGTATAGGGGGAGTTCTCCTCATTCTATTCATTCATTCGTCTTTGTATCTAGATATTCCTTTTCACTTCCCTTTACTAAGCATGAGTTATGTCTTCTTCATCGCTCTTGATCACTCTGAGGACATCATTCGAGCTAAGTATAGGGGGGGGGGGTGTATATATTTCATATATACTTTATCCATAACTCGTACTTTGTGTGAGTGTGTTAATAAATAAAATGGCTAAAAACAACCTTAAAAATCACAAAAATTAAAATTTTTTCCTGTAAATAATCATTCTTTTATTGCACATACATAGCTAGTGTACAAAATTATTTTTGTAAAAATGTTTTCAAAAATCTTTTGTGTAAAGCTTGTGTGAATATTTTCTTATCAAAATTATGTATATAGTACAAAATTTTTCCAAAATGTTTTGAAAATCAAAAGTTTGCAAAAATCTTGTGTAAATGTGTGTAAATACTGTTGCAAAACTTGCACCTCATGCATTCATTCATGATTTCAAACATTTTTCAAAAATTTTGCATGATTGAATTAGGTGTAAATAGCATCTTTGTATATTTATAGTTTTTCCTGGATGATAGTTGACATTTAAAATAAGCCTGGAATTAAATTGGGAAATGGAGCTTGATTAAGATCTTAATCCACCTAATTCTAAGAGGAACCTTATAAGGCTTAGGGTTAAGGCTTTTCAGGTCCATAAGGACTTAATTCTTTGAGTCCACTAGGCTATGAGCATATGTCATCTTGATGAGCCTAAGTAGAGCACTTAACAACACACGCATGACTCTTAGAGACAATGGCTTGACTTGCACCAGCACTTTACACATAGCTCTCCACGGATGAGGTGGTGAGGAGGCAGTTTCCTTTGGCTTGGGGTAGCATATGAGGGTAGTACTTCTACGCGGAACCACTCTTCTTCTTCTAGTGAAGGAAGTGCACCTCAACTTGGTCTAGTGGTGATGAAGGATAAAGACAGAAGCTGTGGGTTGCAATAAAGCTTCAAAAGAGGGATAGTCCACTGGCTCAAGAGGAAAAATTCTTGTATATATGTTGCACCATGATGATATGTTGTACAGATGCACTTGAAAAAAAATACAAAAAGAACTCCAAAAAAAGTGATGGGTCGGATTGAAAATTTAATAACCCCACCGGAGTGTATATAGTCAAATAAAGCAAAAGCTTATGGTATCCATGTTACATCTCACGAAGCTTGCAGCGGGAGACTTAGCTACACCGGTTGAGCTCCCAAAAGTCTATACCTCTTATTCCCCCTCTTCTTGAGCCGGTTGCACTTGAACTTAGAAGGGAATACCCCGCTTCTCGAGGAAAAAGTTGCTAGACCGAGGCATTAGAGTTACCAGGTTGGGGGAGGTCGTTTATTTGTCACTTCTGAGATGGGGAGCTACATATCACTTACACTGCATGGAAAGATTCATGGTCATTAGAGTTTGTGTATGTAGACTTGTTCTGATCTGGTTTATTGAGGAGTCTCGTCCATAGATTGGTGGAACTTAGAGGCTGTTGAGTTTTAAGCTTAAGTCCAAATAAGGTTCCGATACATTAATAATCCAAAGATCTGATCGAGCTCCATATTTCAATTTAATGAAGGCAAGTTTAATAATCAGCCTTAATCTAGGTATATTCTCCTCTTTTTCTTTCTTTCTTTTTCACTTCTTTTTCAAATAAGTGTTTTCTAAGGGACTAGCAAAGTTAAGTATAGGGGGGTGATGAATACCCATTCATTACTCTTTATTCTTATATTTTAGCTACAAAAACCTTTGCAAATGCAAGTATATGTCTGCAAATACAAATAATTATCAAAAGCATGCATTGTGTAAAAAGTAATAATTAGCATGTTTTTGTGCAAAAATAAAAGATAAAGAGACAAAAGAAAAAGAGGGAAATATTTAGAATAAATATTGAGCAACCTAATCCCAAGGGAGGGCTCAGCATGGGCCTGACCGCATAAAAGCCAAAGTAGAGGGAGATAGGGGCTCATGTGTGTAAATATACCTGTAAATCAAAATAATATATTTTCCTCTAAAAATAGAATAAAAGTGGTTTGTACATATTTGTATACATTTATAAATATAAAATCCAAATAAAAATTGAAAAAAATCAAAAAGAAAGCAAAAATGACCTACCTTGTATATATTCATCATGTATATATTCCCCCATCCATATTTATTTCACCCTATAAATAAATAAATTAAAATCCCAAAAATTTTGTAAATATTCTATCTTTATGGTGTAAATAAATAAAATAAAAATAAAAAAATAATAAAAAGAACAAAATCAAAAATCAAAAATAATATTGTAAATATACCATAAACATAGATGTATATATCTATTTATTTCACTATTGTATATAAATAATAAAAATAAAATAAAAAATACCCTTTATTCCTAATTTATACTATAATAAAATATAAAATAGGAATAAAAATGCACAAAAATAACAAATTAAAATCAAAAATTAAAAAGACATATGTATATATACCTATATATAGCTTTATATGTAGATACCTTATTTTTATTTTGAAAATTAATTAAAATACAAAAAAAATAGAAAAAAATAAAATAAAATATTTTTCATGTTTTAAGTTTTTCTTAATTCGGTCATTTACTATGTTAAAATAATTAATCAAATAATTCTGACGTGGTGGATTCTGATTGGTCCACGGGGGATGTTGACCCCCCGGTCAACTCCCCCCGGACCACTGAGTCTCGGATCTGAGTGACCGACCCGACTTCGACACTTTCTACCCACTCGATCCGACAGCCAATTACATTAACCTCGGGCTCCGCTTACTCCTTGATCATCCCAGATCTTCGCCCGGGGTGGATCTTAGGGATCTGAGGCACGAGCGACTCACCCGATCCCTTTCTTCTCGGATCCCTGAGCATATAAAGCATCTCCTCCGGTGACCTTTTCCCGCATCTTTGGACATCCCACTCGCAGCCAAGGAGCTCCTTCGGAGTGCCTGTGTGACAACCACGTTCTTCGGAGTGGAAGCGAGGCTCGAGGACCTCGGGAGACCTCTGATCCGGTGGCTCCGCCACCGTGCGCCGCCACAAGCGCGCTCAACCTCGGGGAGTCGACGACCCCTTGCAGGCAATGACCCTGAAGCTCCCCGAGCTTCAGCCCCAGTCGATAGCCTCCACCAGGTAGTTTCTTTAGCCTGTAGATTAGCTTAGATTCTAGTTTTTCGATTACTGTTCTTGTAGCTCCGCCGCCTCCGCCCATCGTCTCCATCTACCCATCAGCCCATCCGACACCTCCACCACCTTCACAAGCTTCCCCCGCACCTTCTCACCTACCCATCCCCCCTGGCTCGCCCCGGAGCAGGGATATCAGCCCTCCACCTCCGCCGCTCGCCGGAGGACCGCCATATCGCCCCATCTTCCATCGTTTGCGTGCGCTGACGGGTCGAGGCAGTTTGCCTTCGACCCACCTTGCTTCCTGTGCAGGTTACGACGTCAGGAGCGCCTCATCTGGAGGCCAACAGCTTAGGCGCAGGAGCTTCAGGCCACCGCCGTCGCGGGGCCGTTCTGGTGGTTTCCCGACTCATCGGAGACCGCCATCAGCTGCGGAGCTTCACGTCGGACCTCTTCCGCACTTCAGGAGCAGCAGGGGAGGACCATAGCGTGTGCATCGGGCCGGCGAAGCTCGCCGGCCAACTTTTCTTCCACCATCCTCAACAAACGTCCGATCGACCTCGACGCTCCAGATCAGATCACATCCATTCATTCGTGGAGCAGCAGCTATCGTCAGATCATTGGAGGTTTGATCGCCACCGTCCGATGGCCGAGGTTTAGCCACGCCGTGTTGCAGCCGTCAGATCCAGCACGTGGCTTCACCTTCTCCGTCCGATCCGAGCCAGGACCCTTCGCAGACCCACGTCGCCTTGCAGCCGTCTGATCTTCCACGTGGGAACGATCCAGCCGCTCGATCTCGCCGAGGGTTTCCTCTGTTACGCGCCCTCTTCTCTCCACCGTTCGATCAACTACGTGGCACGCATCCAGCCCTCGCGATTTTAATAAGGGGTATTTGCTCTTAGGCCCCTCTACTTTTCACATTTAGTTTCTAGTCCTGTAAATACGTAGTTTAGTTCTTTTATTTTTGCAAATTTTACGCTGAGGACCTTCTGGTTTATTTGATTTGCACTTATACCCCTGCCAGTCGTGGACACGTGCGTCGACACGTGATTATTTGGTGTATTTGCACTATTGACCCTACATTTTTGGCGTGTTATGTTATGTATTTTTATAAATAGGAATGACAAGTAAGTCCTCCCACGCCTGAGTCACGTGTATCGTGCGTGGCCCGGAGAGCATTTTGCACTTTTGGCCTCGAATTTTCTTGCCTTGTTATCCAAGGGGTCCAGGGTTTTACTATAATTGCAGATAGGTCCCTATGCACTGTGGCTTGATTTTTATTTTCAATAAAATAGCAAATCAACTCCAAATTCAATGAAAATTGGAAACATGGCTCCTGCCATGTTGTAAAATTTTCTAGAATTTTTGGGGACATTTTTGCTTTTATTTGATATTTTTAAAAAATTCAAAAACAGCCTTTTTCTTTACTGGCTGGATTGAAAAATCACAAAAAATATTAAAACCCATCTAAAAATTACAAAAAAATCAGCTACTGTTTAATTTGTCTGGATTGACGTTTTGACCAATTTTGGTCACTTTTCATTATAGAAAACTCAAAAAAATTACAAAACACTAAAAGTCTCATAAAATTTCTAATAAATAATCTAAAAATCCAAAAACAATAATTCCAGTGCCTTAATTTTCCTTAGACTTTCTAGTTCATAGGAAAATTACCTCCAGGCTTGTTAGGGGCTTTTAGATATTTTATCTAAGTCCCTCAAGCTCGGCTGGACAGTACCTTCATTTTCTTGCATTGTTTTATTTTTAGAAAATCAAATAAAAATCATAAAAATACCAAAAGTTAATCAAAAACAGTAAAAATCATAAAATACACAAAAACATTTTTATTTGAATTTTTAAGTGATTTTTGATGCATTAAATAAATTGTTGTGTTGGCTTGTTTATTTGTTTTCCTTAGCTTCTTAATTAATTAAAAATCCAGAAAATTTTTTTTAAAACAATTAAAAATCCACCAAAAATACATTCCTTTTATTTTTCGATATTTTTGACTACTTCGTAGGCCGCAAGGCCATCATGTGCTCCCTGAGTCCGACCCTGGTCGCTATACTAGGCTAATCTAATAGCCAGGACCGCTATCGCTTTTGTTTGATTTTTATCTCTGTTTGGTGGTCTGCTTTACATTTTCTTGATTGATCGAGAGGCTCTTGAGCGACTGAGGTCGCAACGACCTTAGTTCTATTACTTCATCCTTAGTTGCTCGGGTTTTTCGTGTCATCACTCTCCTTTTATAATATTTTGGGATCCATGGATCTCAATCCATGGACTACACAAATCCAATGACTCTCATTGATTGGGTTTCTTTCAATGGCTAGGATTTATGTTGGTAAAATCAACAACAATTAATTTAATAAAAATCAAATATATATTAAATATAATTTGATTTATATCAAATCAATTTCCATTGGAGAAATAAGAAATATAAAGGGGGGAGGACGGCTATAAGTCATATAAGGACTTGGTGATCGTCCCCTCTCCTTATTAGGAACGGAGCCTCCTTTCCATATTACATGAGATTGCATTATCTCATGATTCTCTCCAATATTTGCAACAACTTTTGTTGTAAAAATATTCACCAAAATGATTCCAAATTATTTTTTGAACATTGCAATCTTGCTATTGGAAAATTGTGAATCACATTCACAACCCAAAACAAAATGTAGATTACATTTTCAATTAATTGTTCAATGTGTATCCAATTCACATTAACATTTAATTAACAAATGTTAATTACAAATAGCTCTCTCTTATATATTATAAATCATATTTATAATATATATGACTAATATGGATATTGCTATCCACATTATTCATATCCATGATAATTAAATCATATTTAATCATCTTGCTCATGTGCCTAAATAATATGAATCACATTCACATTATTTTTCATCTTGATAAATCAAATCACATTTAATAATCTAAGATAGCTCTCTTTATAATATGAATCGAATTCATATTAATCATGATAATTAAATTACATTTAATTATCCATTTTCTCAATGCTCGGATACTCATATCAATAATGAAATTATTCTGAACCCTTTCAAGGATAATGCGCTTTCTCCGTGAATATTTGGAGATAAGGACAGAGCGATTGTATTGTTCCACGTATAGTGACTTGCATATTGAGATCATATCTCAAATCCAGATCGCGGGCCTCCCGTAGATGCTTGATTAAATGAAGACCGCAAATCTAATCTTCTCATTGCATCTGAATCATATTCAGATCAATGTCCAACATTTCTACCAAGATCAGATTACTTCTCTACTGAGAGGAGTCACTAAAATCCAGACTCGTTTCATCATTCCTTAGGAATGGAAGCGTCATGGTAATACAATCGTTTATGATCACATCACCCTCTGGTATTCCCAATACTTGTACATCCTGTATACTGGAAGACTCAGAATAAACCCGAAGTATTGGATCAACTTTATACTGTCTACCTCAGGGTTTTTATCAATAAGTTTCTCATTTGATCATTGGGAGCTGGTATCGATCATATACTTTCCAAAAGCATATATCATACTTAGGTCTTGATCATATACTTTCCAAAAGTATATATCAAACCTACAAATTCAGTCAAGGTTCCAAAGCGAGATGACCGTGCACGGAATCAGATTCTTCCCAATATCTCATGAGCGGGCTCATGTCTTCCAGTTCAGTAACTGAACCTGTATGATCCCTTTGAGAGATTGTATTACTCATATGCCCTTATATGCACACCAGCGCGCCGGTATATAAACCTTGATTAGGTCATCAACCTATTGGTCTGCCAAATGTACATACTCAGACATACAGTAACACATCTGTCTTCGGTCAGAGGATGCGTGCCTGTATCGTGACAGCATACGATATATGACTTTGGTTATCTCGATCTCGTTAAGTCAACTCTTTGACCTAACTAATCTGACACCTCCGAATCTCTCTTCCTATGCAGAGGACCTGCATCAAGAGGTCGGTCAGATATCAGCCTATATGAGAAAGGATTGCCATCTCCTACTCAGGCTGGAGATCATCTCTTAATAATCATTTGACGATGCTTGATGATTCCTCAATCTAACTCTTTAGATATTCATCCAAGCACCAGCCTCTATGATTCAATAGTTGAATCAACAACTGTATGATTATTAAGATGGTCATGGTACATAACCCTAATTGTACTAAGGGACCTATTATGCAAATTATTTATTCTTCATTTCAGATCAAGGAATGATATTCGCAATAACATTTATTGCATAATGGCCTGCCATGGGCTCGCATGTCCAACACCTTTTCCCAGATTGAAGCGGTAACTCGACTGAGCCTTACTTTGGCCGCCATCAGGAGAATCCACCTTCAGGTAACTCCTTCATTCCTCTCCTCTTCTTCTTTCTTCTTCTTCCTCTTATCCTCCTCCATTTCTCCTCTTTTTCTTCTTCTTTTCCTCTTCCTTTGTCACACACTACCGTCACTCTGCCCCACTGATGAACAAAAACTCTTCCTCTATAAGAATATGGATTGTCGTAGAATAGGAGGCATATTTTGATCATGTAAAAACCACACATTCGAATATGTAGAAGTTATTTTACTTGGCAAGCATACCAAGGTCGAACACGGTGAACGAACCTCTTTGTCTAGTTATCAAAATTTGTTATTTAATTCAAGAGTGAGTATCATCTAGTTTTAGGTCTTCATGGAGATGCAAAATAAAATGTTGATACAGATATGTAGATAAAATAATGCAAGGAATGATGCATGTAATTTCTAATTTGATTTTTTGCAAGTTTAAAAGTGAGATTCCATGTATGCACACAATCAATGGATACAAATGAATGTATGCAAGATAAAAATATACAAATATGCTTACAAAAATTACATCCATGAGCAATCGATTAAGGCTTAATTTCAAAGTCAAATCAAGCATTAAAGATAATCCATGTCATTTAAATGAAAGAGTTGGAGATACTGTGCATATAATAATATATCCTTTTTAATTGAGCATTGAATCATGAAATTAATAATGCCATTAGATAGAGGAAAAAATAAGGATCAAAATGAAACTGAAATCATGCAATTTGGATGTAAGATGCTCAAGTTATGATCAAAACAATGCTAGGGGCATAAATGTAATAAAAATGCATGAGAAATAAAAGATAAATATTGCAAATGGGTCCCTAGAGGGACCCATTTGCAAATACCAAAACTTTAATTGGCCTAGTGCAATTTATCCTTTTGCATGGAGGGACTTTTTTGTAATTTCTTAAAGTTGCAAGGGCCTCCCTATAAAATACCTCGTGCGTGCATGTGAGGCACATACCTGGAGGACCTAATTGTAATATCTGCATACTCCAGGGTCTTCACTGCAAAATACCTAGGCCCTCACGCGTGGGGCAAGCGAGGGAGCTAGGTTCAGGGGGCGGGCCAACTTCGGGCCCCTTGGCTTCTCCTGGGGCTTGAGCGCTTGGCTCATGCACCCGAGCCTGGTGGCTTGGTCATCCGAGCTTGCAGTTCCGGGTGGGGCGATGTGGCGTGACCTGGGCGATTGGATGGCTACCGCGAGGCTCCATCCAACAGCTCATGTACTTCCTCCGCTGGGAAACGACAATGTATTTGGAGCTCCAGCAAGGCTACTAGGGCTCCATCGGGCTCCTCCACGGTCGTAGATGGTCAATGGACTTTGTGGTCCTCTGGAGAGGATCTACAACAGGAGGTGGAAGCGCCAGGGTAGCTGCAGGTGGCGGTCGATGTTGCCTCCTCGGAGATGGAGGTCGAGACCGGAGAGGAGGCGCATGCTTTGACCATTGAAGTGGTCAAGACCAGTAGGGGTTAGATGATATCCTAAGCTTGTGCGCGTGAAGTTGAGAGGTGGAGTGGAGGCCTGATCGGATCGGAGAAGGGGGAGGCCCAAGGGGTCCTCCGTCGTGAGGGTAGAGAAAAGGCGTGGGGTGGATGGAGGTCCTGATGGAAGAAGAAGGCAAATGGCGAGGTTGATGAAGATGGAGGTGACATGGCAGAGGTCTTTGGGTGGTCAAGTGACGGTGAGATAAAGCGGATACGATATAATAAAAGGGAGAAAACACAAGCAAAATGAGGCACGAGTACTTAGATGATTCGAGGGAGGAGAAGGGGCGGAGCGAGGCTTAGGTTGGGCTTCTGTGAAGGCCAGGGTCGTCGCCCATCGTGTGCAGTCGGTGCACGGAGCTCAGCGGGGTCAGGGCTGTCGCAACATGGTCAAGTTGACCATGTGTCAACATTGGCCTAAGGCACCATTGTGGCCCCTCATTCGATCTCCATCTGTCACAAGAGATAGAGAGGGGTACGGTATTAGACGAGGAATAGTGGATGAGGGTAGAAGGAGGCATAGGGAGGGGTTTTGTAGGTAGAGAAGTTGGGGGTTACAGGTAGTGACTGGAGTGATTTGTAACGGTTGTTGGAGATGAGGAGTGATGGAGGGTGTTGGGGGTTACGTGAAAAAGGAGGTAACGGCTACGGAGAGCGGTCGTTAGGGGGTGGAGAGGTGACCGGTGCTGGGGGCTATAATTAGAAGGGGGCGAGGTCAGTCACATGCATAACGCTTTGGGAAGGGAGGAAGCAGAGGTAGGAGATGAAGCATTGACCTTTGGAACTGGCGATTTGACGGTCCAGATGGAAGCACTGATGGAGGTGATGATTTGATCATCAGATAGGATTGAGCGGTGAGGGACTAATGTGAGCGTGCGGTTCTGATGGAAGTGGGGCATTGTTGAAGATGATTTTTCATGGGTTGATGAATCCACATTTCATCATCTTTATTCTATCATTTTGGCACCAAAAACCCTAGCAAATGCCAGTAAATAGCCTTAAATACAGCATCTTAGCATTCATGCATGTGCATCTCATTAGTGTGTAAAATACTGTAATTAAAGCCAAAATTATAGAATAAATACAAGAAAAGAAAAAGAATAAAATATTTTAAATATTTGATGACCCAAACCCCCGAGACCTAGGCATCTTGATGAATAGGTCGACAAGGAATAAAGTAGGGGGAGATAAGGGTCAAATACCTATATTATTCTATTCATTCTTTATTTATTTTGGGACCTATTTTGAGTTACACTTTTTATACATCAAATAAAGAAACTTTGTACATGAAAGTTGTAGATAATTTAATAAAGAAAAATACAAAATTGATTTCACTGAAAAATAATGTACAGATAGAAAGTTATGATATGAATAAAAATCCAGAATCCCAACTTCCCAGACCCGTATCTCACAACTGACAACTCCAAATGCAGCAAACTCACCTTTAATTGTATATAGAATAAAATAATCTATTTAATGGTGTGGTTTCGCATTTGGCGGAGCTACGGTTTGAAAGTTGAGTTTTGGACCCACATTGTATACTTGTACAGATTAAAATATTCAATTTATTATTTATTCCTTATTTGTTATATTTTTTTTATTATCTTGTAAATATTACTTATAATAATTATGTACATTAAAATTGGAATAAAAACCTAAATAAAAACACAAAATAAAAATACTTGTATATAGAATACCTAGATACAATACTTATATGTATACCTATACAACATATACTTGTATTTTATTAAAAATACAAAACATAGCAGAAAATTAAAATAAAAATACAATTAAGTGTATAAAAGTATTCTATAATTTTATAAAATAATATACAAAAATAATAAAACTAAAATACACAAAATAAAAATAAAATACTAAAATACATAGGTAATATACCTATATGGGGCTAAAAAGTAAACTCATAAAAATATACCTCATAAAATAAATTAAAAATCATAATAAAATACTACATAAAATAACGAATATTTTTTATTTTATAATCATAATGTAATTCGGCCTATTTCTATTTTTAAATGAATTAATAAAGGTTTTAATCAGGGTTTTTCCTGGTTGGTCCACATGGACCAACCAGGTGCAAACCCTAGTTGACTCTGGTCAACTAGGTGTCCTAGACCCCTGTCAGCCCTGCCAACCTCGTGTTTGACCCACTTTTGTGGATTTTTTGAGGCTACTTCTTTCACATTTTTGTGTTGCATCCTTCTGCAACATTATTCATCAACCATCCCTCTATCTCGCCCATGCATAATCTCGGTCTTTGGACCCAAGATTTGTGAGATACTCGTCGATCTTTGGACCCCTGTCACCTCGGGTCAAATCACTTAAAACCAAACCCCCACCTTCGATTTGAATTGGGATTCCCTTCGGACCACCCTCTCTCACCTTTCTTGTGCTCCAGAGCTTCCTGGAGGTGACAGCTCCGCCGCGAGCTCTTCAGCCAAGGCATCAGAGGTCGGAGGCGTCTCCCGTACCTCCCGCAAGACCGGCGGTAGAGGTATACATCTTCCTCTGGCTCCGGCCATTGAGGGCCTTCCCCCTTCTATTTTTAGCTTGCATTTTATTCCTGTTAGTCCTAGGATGAAAAGCCACCAAAAAAATTCGAGATTCATCGCCTGAATCGACGAATCCACCCACTTGGCCGGAGCGCACCTCCAGCCGTTCATCGCCACCTCGTATCACGCATCCCCATGCCCATCCAGAGGTCCAGGCAGTTTGCCCTGGACCTCTTGACTCTTTTTGCAGGTCAACGCACGCCCAAGCGTGCCTGGAGACGAGTTTTGAAGCTCGCCGAAGCGTTCGAAGCCCCGTAGCTCCACCAGCTACCCGCGAGCACCACGGTCATCGCCGTGGGTTTTTGATGACTCCAGGAGGAAGAGGAAGACCTCAGGATGCTCCATATCCATTTTGCAGCCCAATCTCCATCGGAGGTCGGAGATCTCGCGCGTCGAAGCTCGCTCTCACCGGCGTCAGACGTGTTCTTGGTCGAAGCCTCCCAGCCGTTGGATCGTGGAGGCCCCCCAGGTCGAGCAGCGCCCGTTGGATCGAAGCACATTCTCCGCCGTCAGATCGTCCTCAAACGATCTAATCTCTGCCATCCACGCGAAGCGTCATCGACCATTGGATTCACGCCACGTGTTTAAGTCAAGATCTGCAGCCGTTGGATCCGCGCGCCAGGGGTATTTTGCATCTAAACCCCTGCGCATTTTGTATTTACATTTTAGTCTAAAAACTTTCGTCTGTAGAGTAAAAGTTTTGTAAAATTTGCAAAAAGACCCCCGCATTTATTTTATTTACATATAGGTCCTCTGCCACGTCACCTCACGTGACCGGTTCACGTGAGGTGTGGGCATTTTAGCAAAGGGACCCTCGACCTTTGGGATATTTCATTTTAATCCCAAAATTTTGTTGTCCTGTGTTAAACTTTGGGATATTTTGCATATGAGCCCTGGAGATTTTTGAATATTGCGTTTAGGTCCCCGCCAGGCGCGTGCGTAGCACGTGTCTGGCTTGGACATTTTGTATTGAGGCCCCTCCGGGTTCTGTAATTTGTGTTTGGTCTAGTAAATGCAAGTTTCAGTTTAAAACTTTGTGGACATTTTGCATACGTGCCCCTGGTTGTTTGTTTATATGCATATATACCCTTGCCAGGCCTGTTTAATGTTTGTATGCTTTTTTTAATTAATTAGATCATCATTTTGCTTAGAAAAATTCCACAAAAATTCATAAAAGCTCCTGTTAACTTGTATTTGCACGCCCTATTTTTGCATTGCATTTTTATTGCATTTTCATATTTATTAAAAATAAAAAACTCTCCATTTCAGCATTATCTAGCTTAGAAAATACCAAAAAAATATTAAAAGACCTCGAAAAATTCCAAAAAAAATTCCCTTGTGTGTATTTTAACATATTTTAGCGTCAGTCCAAAAATCACTAAAAATCTCAAAAGAAAAACCTTAAAAATTCAAAAATACATAAAAACTTCAAAAAAATCTATAAAATTGTAGAAAACTCCAAAAATTGTAAACTCAAGTCCTGTAGTTTACTGTTTTGATTATCTTTATTTGAAAAATAGTGTGGAAAAATTTTATGGCTATCTGATATTTTTCATACCCATTTTACTCCCAGCGAGTAGCCTTTTCACTGTTTTGGTTTATTTCATTGTTTAAAATTACCAAAAACATTCTGAAAAATACGAAAAAATCTCAAAAATAGTAAAAAATTCTGAAAATACCAAAAAGATTTATTTCTGAGCTTTTGACTATTTTTGCATGTTCTTATAAATCTTTTATCTTCTCTCTCTTATTACATTGCGTACTTATTCCAATATTGAAAAAGAACAAAAAAATATATATAAAATATAAAATTATAAAAATAAGAAAATTAAAAACCAAAATACAAAATTAAAAATTAATAAAAAAGGTAAAAAAATTAAAAATTAAAAACCCACAAAAAAATCATTTGCTTTGCATAGTGTAGACACACTTCACATTCACTCACACACATCTTTTCGATTTACCCTGTTTGCTCCCTGTGTTCGAACTCTCTGCATACTTGTCCTATACATCTTTTGTGCAGAGTTAAAAATAAATTTTAACTCCACATTATTTCTAATTGTTGATCTTTAGTGTGGGTTAATTGTTGATTAAATACATTTTATTGTGGGTCACCGCAACGACCTCGGTTGTCTCCGCCTTGTGTGAGACATACTTCTTAGACCTACGATCATTTGTGTTTGTCATGGGTCTAAATTAATCCACACAAAGTGGGATCACAATGTCGCTGAGGTGACCCACAAGAAATCAGATCTTCGAACAACAATTAACCCACAACAAGTAATTCAAGCAATGAAAGTAAATGTGCAAAGTTAAAATTTATTATAACTCTACAATAAAGATGTGTATAGGTGAAAGTATGTGTAGAGTGTCGAACACAGGAAGCAAGCAGGATAGATCAAGGCAATAATGCTCAAAAATGAGTGTGATCAATTGTCTATACAAGTGATATTTTTGTGGGTTATAAAATTTATGTATTTTTTAATTTAATTTTTGATTTTATATTTTTATATTTTGATTTTTAATTTGCTAATTTTGTATTTACTTTTTATATTTTGTATTTTTGTATTCTCTTTTTCTTTTAATAAAGATATAATATATAAGGAATATATATACACTAGAGATATGAGAGAGATAAAAATAAGAAAAAATACTTAAAATACAGGAAATAAAGTTTTTTTATAATTTTTATATTTTCCTAATGTTTTTATGATTTTTCTATATTTTTCCTAGTTTCTTGGAATTTTTAAAAGCAAATATACTAAAAACAATGAGCAAAATAAAAGGCTAAAACTAAAATGGAGATAAAAAATATCAAATAGCAACCAAAATTCTCCAAATTAATTTAAATCTAAAGATAATAAAATAGAGAAAATCAGGAAACATAAATTATATTTTTAGGATTTTTTAGGAATTTTTAACATTTTTGTGAAGGTTTTTGGGGTTTTATAATTTTTAGGAGTTTTCTTTTGTATTTTTAGTGATTTGTTGTCTTCAGCTAAAACACATAGAAACATACAAAATATATTTTTTTGGAATTTTTCAAAAGCATTTTTTATTTTTTTATGTATTTTCTAATACAAACAGTGTTGAAAATGCATGTTTTTGAATTTTTATAAACAATAAAATGCAATAAAAATGCAAAAGAAAAATATGGCATGAAAGAGCAACAAAACAAGAGCTTAATTCTATTTTTAGGAATTTTTTCAAATTTTATAGATGTATGAAATAAATAGAGACAATAAAGAGAAACTGCATTACTAGCAAGGGCTTATTTGTAATTATCGAAAAGTCCAGGGATTAAGATGTAAATTTCCCAGAAAATATATAACACGAAAAAATTATTCCTGGACCAATTATAAATACACAAAGCTGCAAGCCCTTCCCCGCAAAATTACCAAGGACACGTGCCAGAGCACACGCGCCTGGGAGGGATCCAGATGTTATTCCACAAAACTCCAGGGGCTAATATGCAAAATGTCCGAAAATTTATAACTCCAGATAAAAGTTTTTGTACAAAAGATAAATACGAAAATGTCAGAGGCATCCCTGCAAAATTGCTGAGTCACGTGCGCAGAGCACATGACCTGGCAGGGACTAAAACGTTATGTTACAAAATACTGGGTGCAATGTGCAAATTCAACAAAATATCTTAACTGCCAAGGAGAGTTCAAGTAGTTAAGTATAACTACAAAAATTGGCAGGGGAGAAAATGCAAAATACCCACTCCCCAGCGGGCACGGATGGTGCTGATGGTCTCACTTTGCCACGTGTTCGCTCTCGGGGCGCCGATGACGCTTCGATTTGCACGACAGAGATTAAATCACGCAGACTGATCCGACTGTTACAGTGCAGGGGGAATCCGACGGCTACTACAGCACGTCAAGAACAAGGGAGATCGTGCGTCTCTCGATGATGGACGAAGAACTGAAGACGAACAGACCCCTGGCGGATTTTGATCGAGCGTTGCGTGCCTCCCAGCCGGTCTGATGCCCAACCGCAAGACTCATGATGTTGCTGCGACTCCGGAGAAGATGTGGAGCTCCACAAAATGGTCGGAGTCCTCGCTAAAAGATTAGACGAGGTGTCGGACCTGGAGGCTCCTTCCAGTCCTCAAAGCACCCTACAAGGTCTGCTTTCCTCGTTGTTTTCTGCAGGGTAGACTGTTAGCAATGTGAGCCCCGGGCGAACCATTTCTACAATAAATATTATTGTAATGAATAAATTATCAATCAATATTATTGATTATTTTTCACTCCCTTTCTGAGATTAATGAATGAATGCACTATAGGGTCCCTCTATACAATAAGGGTTATGTACTATGGCCAACTTGATGATCATACAGCTGTTGATTCATTGGATGAATCATAGAGATTGATGCTTGGATGAATATCTAAGGAGTTAGATAGAGGATTCATCAAGCGTCATCAAATGATTATTAAGTGATGATCTCCAGCCTGAGTAGGAGATGGCAATCCTATCTCATATGGCTGATATCTGACTGACCTCTTGATGCAGGTCCTCTGCATGGGAATAGAGATTCAGAGGTGTCAGGTTAGTTAAGTCAATGGGTTGACTTGACGAGATCGAGATAACCAAAGACCTACGTTGAATACTGTCACAACATAGGCATGCATCCTCTGACCGGAGACAGATGTATTGCTATATGTCTGAGTGTGTACATTTGGCAGACCAATAGGTTGATGACCTAACCAAGGTCTATACACCGACGAGCTGGTGTGCATGTAAGGACATATGAGTAATACGATCTCTCAAAGGGATCATACAGGTTCACTTGTGAATCGGGAGACATGAGCTCACTCATGAGGTATTGGGACTGAACAAATTCCATGCATGGTCGTCATGCTTTGGAAGCATGACATGAATTTGAAGGTAAGATATATCATATATGCTTTGTGAAAGCAAATGATCTATACCAAGTCCCAGTGACCAAGATTGAGAAACTTAATGATCTAACCCTGAAGATGACAGTGTAAAAGTGATCTTTATCTTCAGGACGATCATAGGTCTTCCAGTATGTAGGATGTACAGGTATTGGGCATACCTGAAGGGTGATTTGATCATATACGATTGTATAACCATGACGTTTCCATTTTGAGGGAGTGATGAAACAGGTTTGGATTTTAGTGACTCCTCTCATTAGAGAAGTGACCTAATCTTAGTCCATGAACTGGACATTGATCTGAATGAGATTCAGATGCAATGAGAAGATTAGGTCTACAGTCTTGATTTGATCAAGCATCAGTGGGAGGTCCATGGGATCTGGATTTGAGATATGATCTCAACATCCAAGTCACTATACGTGGAACAATACAATCGCCCTGTCCTTATCTCCAAATATCTGCGGAGAGATTGCATTATTCTTGAAGGGTTCAAGAATAATTCCATGAGATCTAAGCATTGAAGAGATCATGATTAAATAAGATTTAATCATCTTAATATATGAAGAAATTATCCAATATAATTAAATGTGATTTAATTATTATGGATAAGAATAATGTGGATAGAAATATCCAATTATTCATAATATATTATAAATGTGATTTATAATGTATTAAAGAGAGCTAATTATAATTTATATGTGTTAATTAATTATTGTGTGTATTGGATACACATTGTGTAATTAATTAACAATATGAATTATATGTTGTTTTGGGTTGTGAATATGATTCACATTTTGTCCATGGCAAGATTGCAATATTCTCAAATATAATTGTGAATTATTTTGAAGAATAAAACCCAACAAATTTGTTGCAAATAAATAAGAGAGAAAATCAAGGAGATATGCAATCTCATGGGAATCCATGAGATTGCCTCCTTGTCCTCTCATGGTGGGCGGCACACCATTCCTATATGGAATGGGTGGCCGTCCACATGGAAGGTGCATGTAGATGAAATCTCCATGCACATTCTCTCCTTATTTGATTGGGTTGATTTAGGACTAATTTATATTTGATTTTATCAAATATATTTTAACCTAAATTTGTTATTTTTGACAACAACAATCTTGGCCATTGGATTGACATAAATCAATCTCACCCATTGATTTTATGTGTCCCATGGATTGAGATCCATGGATCCCAAAACCCTATAAATAGAGAGGCATACCATGCTCTCTCTTTACTTGCAATATTGGAGGTCTCTCTCTCTCTCATTTCTTCATACACGACAACCCTCTCTCCCTCTCTTGTTGGTGGCCATCTACCATACCCTAGAGGAGGGAATTGTCGACGCCCCACCGCGCCGCCGCTTCGACATTCTTTGGTTCTCCGTCTTCTTGGTGTGCCACTCCCACAAAGGAGACGTTCGATCTCGTGCGACGAGATCAAGATCAACCGCGCTTGGATCAACTTATTGGATTGCGAGGACAACGTGGTTCATCCTCGCGCTCGCAAGCGGTCTCACCGACGATCGGACTTGAGACAGGAGGTCTCTTCTCTTAGTATCTCGATCAACCACGCTTCAAGAGGTATTGCATTATACTTGTTGTGGTTATAGATGAAACGATCTAAGAATGGTTCTCAGATCATGTGGTTTCATCGAATAAATTTTTAAATTCCGCTGCACCGAACAACTAGTGCGACTAGTCGTTCCTCGTCGTATCCGATACGACGATCACGCTTCCGTGATGCGCTTGAGGATAAATTCCTTATCCTTCAGAGACATCAGCGCAAAAAAGGCGGAGCTCCGGAGAGCTCCTGAAGGTGGAATGGCGTAGCAGATATGATGGGATGTGTGGTGGTGGAGTTCATCGGAGACTAGCTCTGGCGAACATCGTAGATGGATGTTAACGGCTGAACGAGCGATTGAAGGGTAAAACAATAGCAAAATACTAACCTAGTATTTACTCTACGCTAAAAACAACAATAAAATCGAACCTCAATGGCCGTAGAAGCCAGAGATGGGTACCTCACAGCAGAACTCGCCGGAGATGGGAGGAACCAGCCCCCAACTTCGCCCAAATCCGTCGCAAAAGGAGTGGGGAGGAGGCTGTCACCCTCCTCAATCCACCGCACTCGAGAGGGGGAGGAGAGCTCAGTCAAAAAGGGGGTTCACCTGAGGGAGGAACGTTGGCTGGGTTTTTGAAGGGTGGCTCTGGCGGCGAGAAGATCGAGGAAGAACGACTCGATCAGTGATTCACAGCCCAAGGAAAGACTTGGGCGTGAATCACCAATCTACGAGGCGTAAAAATGCAGAAGGATGCGACATGAAAAGATGCAATACATGGCCTCCAAAAATGGGCGAAAACCAAGAAAAACCACGTCTGACACAGGAGCAGGGGGCGGGTCAGAGAGTTAACCCACGATCAACTCTCAGACCCTCCTGGTTTTTGGTGACCAACCAAGAAAAACCCTGCAAAAAATGATTTGCTAAATCAATTGAAAATATTAATTGAATTTATTAATATTTTATTATTAAATAAAAAATGTTTATTATTTTATAAAGTATTTTATAGTGTTTTTCATTTATTTTTTAGAGGTATAAATTACAAGTTACCTTTTTAGGCCTATATAGGTATACATATCTATGTATTTTATTAATTTAATTTTATTTTGTGCATTTAATTTTATTATCTTTGTTTATTATTTTATAAATATACAATTTATTTTATATACTTAAATATATTTTTATTGTATTTTTCTGATGTATTTTGTACACTTAAATAAACAGGAGTATTAATTGTACAGTATAATTATAGGTATTATACCTATGTTTTTTATGCAGGTATTTTATTTTTGTGTTTTATTTAAGTTTTTATTCCTGTTTTAATACATACATATATTATAAATAATATTTACAAATTATAAAAATATAAAATAATAAAAATAATGAATAATAAATAAAATAAATATTTTAATTTGTGCAAGTATACAATAGGGGTCCAAAACTCAACTTTCAAACCGTAGCTCCGAAAAATACGAAACTACTTCATTAAATAGCGTATTGAAAATTATATACAATTAAATGTGAGTTTGATACATTTTGAGTTTTTATTTGAGAGGTATAGGTCTGGGAAGTTGGGGTTCTGGAATCTTATTTAGATCATAACTTTTTATCTGTACATTATTTTTGTATGAAATCAATTTTGTATTTTTCTTTATTTAGTTATCTACAACTTTCATGTTTTTTAATTTTCTTTATTTGAGGTGTAAAAAGTGGAACCAAAAATAGGTCCCAAAATAAATAAAGAATGAATTAAATAAAAGGTATTTTTATTGTATTTTGGCACTTATCTCCCGCTACTTTATTCTTGTCAACCTAGTTATCGAGATGCCTAGGTCTCGGGGTTTCGGGTCATAAAATATTTACAATATTTTATTCTTTTTCTTTTCTTTTCTTTATTCTATAATTTTGGCTTTAAAAACCGCATTTTATACAATATTTACACAATAATGCATGGATGATAACATGCATGAACTAACGCTATCTACATGCATTTACTAGGGTTTTTAAGGCCAAAATAATAGAATAAAGATGATGAAACGGAGATTCATCAGGCATGATCCAAAGGTGAAGGAAGAAGGGGTGATGTGGAGAGGGTACAACCATAGGATGGAATGAGATCGTGTGGGTGAGGTTAGAGTGGGTGTTGGCGGTTGTGATTAGATCAGGGGGGCTGATCTGACGGTAGACACGCGAGGGGCGAGGGGAAGTTGGGATGGAAGCGACCATGGAGATCTAACGTTTAGGACGGTGCATGGGTGGCAGAAAAGGAAGCATTTGTGTGGCAGCTATAGAGAGCGCTAAGTGGTCGCTCCAGAAAATTCAATAAATACAAAAAATAAAGAAAAATCTAAAATAAATAGTAGAATGCTTAATTTAAAAAAAACCAAAACATGAAAATTGTAGATCTTGATGAGATCTACAGGTTTCATGTTGAACAAAAAGACAAAAGAGGTCATTTGTACAAAGATGGATTTTGGGAGTATTTTTAAGAGATAAAAACATTACTTTTAAGGTTTTTGATATTTTTATTTTTTTAATTTCTTTTAAATTCCAAAAAATATAGAAAATGATTAATCTATTTTTATGGGTTTTTAATAAAATAGAAAATAAAGAGAAAGGATTAGTAATTTAATATAATAATGTCAGTGTTATCTTTTAGTGTTATTTATATGTTAATTATACACGTGATATATGCAATATAATACTAGTTAAGATTAGCGAATTATTAGTGATTTTTATTGAATTGTTTGAGCTTGGAGATTAATAATTGGATTTTAGCATGATGAATATGAGATTCATCATCCACAGCGACCTTCACGCCTCTGACCATCGCACATCGATCGCACCACTTCACCTCTATTGCATGCTTCGTTAACCGCCTCGCCTTTTCATTTCATTATCGTCGCACACTTCACCTTCCACCTCCTTCTTCCTGTTGCTCTCAAGAGCCACTCTGCATCATGTATCGACCAAGGACTCGACCGTCACCCTTCAGCCTCGAGCCACGAACGCCATAAACTGCATCACCTTCAACCATTAGCTACTCCTTGGGCCACCTTGTACAATGATGAAGGGAGAGTTTGAGATTCCTAATGCACGATCTTGGATGGACTGCGGTGTCTAATATATTGGATCTGGCAATCGTTGTATCAGCACCTCTCTCGGCACTCAGAACTCAAACACTCCAAGCAATAAATAATTATCCCATAACAATGATTAAGTAATAAATGTATGTGAGCTAAACTTTATTATACACTACAAAGAATGTGTATAGTGTGCAATCTATAGGGGTCGAACCACAAAGGAGCACACAGGGTAGAGTAGCAAAATTGAGTAGATACATTAGGTGTTTTGGGTGTTTTTTTATTATTTTTGTGGGTTTTATGTATTTTTATGTTTTTAATTTTCCAATTCATTTTAATTTTAAATTTAAATAAAATACAAGATAATATCAAATATATAATTCTATAAAGAGAGTATATATAAAGAAATGAATAAAAGTGATGGTTTTTTAGATTTTTCAAATATAATAAATAAACTCACAAATTCAAAAAGAAAATATGTTGGGCTTTTATAAAATTTTCTTTATTGTTGATAATTTTTGAGAATTTTATGGATTTTTAAATTAGGAAATACATAAATAGACAAAATAGTAAATCAAAGAACTTTAAATGAGCTTAATAAATATTTATAAAATCAATTTGAGCCTAAATTTGATTACATGAATACTAGAAAGCAAAATTAAGAAACTCAAAACATATTTTTATGATTTTTTTTATTTTTTATACTTTTTATAAGTTTTTATGAGTTTTCCAATTTTTAGGAATTTTGGTAATATTTTGTAAAAATAATTGGCAGAAAATCAAATATATTAAAAAAATACAAAGTTTTTTTTGGAATTTTAACAACATTTTTTATAATTTTATGGGTTTTTAATGAAAAACATGAGAAAATGCAATGTTTTTTATTTTTATAAATAAGAAAATATTTTAATTGTCTTAAGGAAAATATATGTTATATAATACAATTTTAAGCACTTAAGATAATTTTCCTATAATTTTAACATCAAAATGCTAATTTTAATAATTAAAATACAAAACCAAGGTAAATCTCCAATACAAGGACCTATACATAATTTCCTTAACGTTTCAAAGCATTTAATAACATTTCAAACAAATCTTGGGGTATGCGAGATATTTTTCCTCATTTAAAAACATTATCTGTACTACCATGGGTATAAATGTAATATTAGGGCCCAATATGCCAACTTACAAAAAAATATTACACTAATGTTTGAAATTTTTGGACTTAGTAAAAGACACAATACCGCAAGGAGATATGCGCAAAATACTCAGGAACCTTACGTATAGAGACGTGTGAGGAGCCTTGATTAGACCTAAATGCAAATTAAGGAAAATTTAGGGGTCTTAGCGTAAATATCATAAAAAAATTAAACCTTCAAATGAAAGTTATTGTGCTTAAATTAAAATACAAAAGGTGGAGGGAAAGTTTTGCAAAATACCCCTCCTGAGTTGATGGACGGTGACGGGTTGACGACGCTTCCACGTGGCTCACTTAAACAGTAAACGATCAAGATGGTGCCCTACAGGTTCGCAGATCAAAGGCCAAGATTAGATCTTGGCTCTCATCTGATGGTTGAAGGTGGCCTTGATCCAATGGCTCTGATCAGACCTGGAGCCTCAAGGAGATTGGACGGTTGTTGCTTCTTTGGAAGAACAGGGAAAAAGGTTGGGCTTGGCCTCCCTCGGTCGGGTGTATCTCTATCGACCTACCACCTGGGGGGCTCTTGACGGGCTCAAAATGAAGCCGGTGGTCCTCTGCACCGGCATGATGCCTTAAAATGGTCTAGAACATGGTGAAGGGGTCTTGGAGTTTTGGTCTCTTAGAGCTCTGTTTTGAGTTTCGTCTCATTCCAGAAGGCTCGTAAACGTACAAGACATGCACAAAAGTGTTCCCTAGTTCGAGGAAAAGTCGTTGACCCAAATGAAGATGAAAGTACAATGGATGGATGGGATAAATGAGCTCAGACGAAGGTGGTAGATGAGAGCTCGGTAGACCTCGATTCTTGTATAATCGAGGGGGAAACCGATCTAAAAGTCTAAAATTAAGCTATTCTACATCAAATGCTGAAATAAAATACTACACTAAGTTGCAGGAATCAAAATCTACCTAAAATGATGCATAAATAACAACTCCAAACCTGGAAACCAGGGAGCAGTGGGGCCTGACCCTCTGCCCGTCGCACAAGCCTCCATCTCGCGTGCCCCGCACATGGGCACATGGGAAAATTGCACCAACGACCCCACACTTCAAGAGATGCACGCCTAGGCCCTGCCGGCAAGTGTGCCCACTTGCACGTGTGGGAAATTTGCACAAGACCCCTCCCAGGTTTGGATAATTCTACACTAGTCCCTATCCATTTTTATTTTATTTATTTTATTTCACGTATTGCATATAGGACCCTGCATTTACACTTTATTTTGGGTATCATTTTTACATCATATTTTTTTTGATAAAAGTTGCATGTTGTAGAAAAACTAATTCTTTATCTTGTGGATATTTAATGGAATTTTTGTGAGCCTTGACAAGTATTAAAATTAATGTGGTGAGTATTTGCACAGTTTACCCGTTCAAGCTTCTCAAATCCATATTAATTTATCCATCGCTCCAAAAATTCACATTTTGTATGATTAATTATGTTCTAATATTTCCCAATTAATTTTAATAGGTTATAAATATAATATTTCTAAGAGTTATAATTTACCTAGACATATCATGATTAAACTTATGCAGAAAAATCCCATAAAAAGTATCTATTTTTCATGCATATATTTTACATCAAAAAAATAGAGAAAATATGTTAGGGATTCACCATTGAATAAATAATTAAGGAAAAATAGTCTTATGGATTTTTGAGCTTAATTGCACATTAATTTGGATTTTCCAACATAGGCTAATTTGACCTTATATTTAGCATTTTGCATTCGCATTGTATATCATTATTTGCTTAAAAAATTGCCAAAAATATTCTCCTAAAAAACTTAGCATCTTTAATATCTAAAAGTTAACCTAAGGATACTATGGCCTCTTGAGTTCGATCTTATGCTTGCTCAAGTAAAAAAAATTGATCGCTTGCATCTAATTGAAAATTAATTAAGTGGTCATTTTGATTAACCTAAATTTTCGTGCCTACAACGAACATAGCACTAAATCCATGTAATTAGCGAAGGGTATTTTTAGGTTTATCAATTGTCTACGCATTGGATTGCCTGATCTCAAGAAGCATGCTACAAACAATTGTTTCGTGCCATGTCCTTGCATCTATCAATCATATGTAATGTTCGCTTTTAGTCGCAATCATCTGGATAGGTTGGTTATAGTCATTACAAGCATGCTTGCTGAATGATTAAACCAAGAGCAAAATTGACAAAAGTCTTACGAGATGCTAATTACAGAAAAAATGTTTATTAGGTTGAGATTACATACAAAATAGCTTGTCCATAAGGTCTGCTTGTTGCTTGATAAGATCTCTGCTTAAGCTTCGTTTGATCTTTGAGATATCCGATATTAGATGTGAAGTTGTGAAAAATGTATATATAGTTGATATTGTTCTTGCTGCAGTATTTGATTGGATTATAAGTAGGGATGAACATTTTTAGGCCGGCCCGACCCAACCCGGTGCCCGATCTGAAGAAGCCCGGCCCAAGCCTGAGTCTGAGCAATAAATGGGCGGGCTAGGGCTTAAATTTAGGCCTAATTCCGATTTCAGGTCGAGTCCGGGCTACATCAGGCCCGAGCTCAAAACCCATGGGCTGGCCCGAATAGGAGACCAGTATTGCCTCTTTTATTATTTTTAGGTATAAGTTCTTATAAATTTCATCTTTTATTAAATTTTTTATATATTTATTTTGGATTTAAGGTAAGAGAATATGCCTTTATTTAGTCAATTACATGTTTGGACTTAGATAAGACCAATCTAATAATTTCCATTTGTTTCCAAGCAATAGAATAATAAAATAAAATATCTGGATGGGACATAAAAGGTTAGATATGAGCTGGCGATGTCGGGCTCGGGCTTGGGCTGGATTTTTAACAAAAGTTCAGTCTTGAGTCCAGCCCGAAGGACTGCTAAATGTAACCGAGCTTGGGTTGAGCTAGGTTGGGCCCGGGGCTCGTAACTCATCCCTACTTATAAGGATGAGGAAGTTGTTAGTTAGTGGGTAAAGTAAGATACGATCAGAATCTATTCTATCCTAGTCAAGAAAATGTCATTCAATTTTCATCATTTTGAGAAGAGCTCCGAGCAACATTTGTTGAATTACAAAGTTTCATCATTCCAAGGATCTTCGAGCAACACCGTGGATACTACAAATAGTCTAGCAGCTACTCGATCACGTACAATAGAAGCGCATGTGCTTTGTCATGAGGGGTCACTGCATTCGGTCTAGAAAATACATGAAAACAATGCAGGTTTGTGAACTCGAAGAAATAAATCTAAATGATCTTTTTTAAAAAAATTAGGTCAGATAGAATTATCAGTCTCGATTTTTTTGGTTGATACTTTATGTGATCAATTCAAGTTATGTACCTATTGATTTTTTCAATTTTACCGTAATGATATCCAATAAAACAAGGGAGAGGAATCAAGAAAAGCTGATGCAATGAGAAAACCAAGATGGGATGCTAAGTTATAATTCCTTTCCGTGCTTCCCTGCAAGGCTGCAATCTCTTGTAATATACGAGGCAGAGTATGTGCACATATATTATATGCTATGCACACAAAATTTATCCTAAGAAAGCAATTCTATTAGCAGGATAGACCTTTTTGTTTGACTATATGCAAGTGTATAATCATTTCATTTACATGTAATTGGCGAACTAATTATTTACCCAAACAAACAAATCTTATTAGCTCTAATGGCAAACCCGCTTGAAATGAGAGGAAAATCAAGAATTTAAAGAAGTCGATTACAACTACGAAAAACTAGGAAAACACCCTTAGCCACTCATGAGGGATTAAGATAAATCAGGGTTCAATGTCTACTCCTGATTGTTACAACATAAATATAGTCGTAATAAAATTGCAAAATCTATTATATTTAGGAAATTTTAATTAAACTAAAACTACGATACTCTTGCTCCACTGATCTCCTCTCCAAGTGCCTTGGCAGTCACCTTGTCAACAGAGGCCGACTATGGGTTCTCGAGGCGCTCAGCTCCCTAGGAAATCGTTCGGTCGCTTCAGACCCTATAAAGAGAAAAAGAGAGATCAAGAAACACTTGGATGCAGAAGGGACTTTTTCAAAATAATTATTAAAATATTCATAATAATTAAATATGTATCAAGTTTAAATATTTAAAAAACTATTTATCAATAGACACTTCATGTGCCAATTTGAAAAGTCAAGCCTAAATCAGCACCTCATGTTCCGATTTGGATTTCTCCCATTCAGATTTTTTGTATTTATGTCCCTCCTTTTATGGTCAACAAAATTTATCTTACGTTCCTTTTATTTCTCCAAAAGACTGGTATGAATACAAATGACCCAAAAAGGTGGAAGTTCAAAGTCACACAAAGTGTTGATTTGAACTTCACCCTTTCAAGGCATCTGCGTTCACACCCTTCTTTTGAAGAAACAAAAAGAATGTTGTGTGATTTTTTCCCACCAATTTGAGAAGAAACATGTGGGATAGGAATTATGTATTTTATATTGTGAGAAATCGAATCATAAGATTAAAAATAAATCTAAAATATTAATAATTATTTTAAAATGTTAGTTTAGTTGACATTGAAAACAAATGAATTTTATATTGTGGGAAATCAATCCACAAGATTAAAGAATAAATCTAAAATATTAAGAATATTTACCTTATATGAAAAGATGGACATAATGCATCATTCATATAAAAATTGTAGATCATAAAATGATATTAGTAATTAATTATTTACTATAAAAATATTATAATATTATATGTTCTATATTTTTAAGAAAAATGAGACTTGTAGCTTATATAATATCAACTTATGCAAATTAGAGTCAATCTATAAGGTTAAATTTCGAAAAAAGTTTAAAACATTAATTAATGTTGGGGAAAAATGATGCCTTGAAATTTTCATAAAACCCCTGGGATCTCTTATATAAGAGAAAAATCCTTGGGGAATGTACAAGATAGGTACGTGAAGAAAAGAAAATGTATAAATAATACAAAGGGAGAATAATTATTTCAACACTGCCCCTCAAGCTGGAGCATATATGTCTATCATGCTCAGCTTAGAACAACATCTTTGGAAAGGGCCTCCAGTAAGTGCTTTGGTGAATATATATGTAGTCTGATCTTCAGTAGAAACATGAGAGGTAGATTTGAGACCTTTCTGAATCATGTCTCTTATATAGTGGCAATCTACTTCTATATTCTTTGTATGCTCATGGAATGCATGATTATTTGCAATAAATAGTATTGTCTGAGTATCACATAGAAGCTGCATAGGAAGACGTACGTCAACAGTTAGATCAGTTAAAACTGACTTGACCCACATCATTTCTATGCATAAGCCTTGGCCATGTATTCGGACTCTGCACTAGATCTGGCAACTACAATCTGTTTCTTACTTTTTCATGACATGAGTGATTTGCCAACAAATATAGCAAACCTAGAAGTGAACTTCATGTCCCCAGGGCATCCAGCATGATATGTGTCTGCACATGTTGTGATGTCAAGAGATGTGCCTTTACCGAATAGGAGATCAGTACATGATGAGGACTTTAGATATCTCAAAATCATATAAACAACATCCATATGCACCTTCCTGGGTTGCTCCATGAACTGACTCACCATGCTAACATCAAAGCATATATCTGGCTGGTGATGGTATCATATAGGAGCTTCCCTACTAGTTCCATGTATCTACTCTTATCTATTTTCTCAGTATGATCATCATATAATATCATGCTTGGATCCATAAGAGTAGTGGCAAACTTACACCCTATCATACCTGTCTCTATTAGAAGATCGGTAACAAACTTTCTTTGGGTCATCACAAGACCATGTTGGTTCCTGGCGAATTCTAATCCAAGGAAGTATCTGAGATTGCCAAGATCCTTGGTCACAAACTATTGACCTAGGAACTGCTTGGCTGCATGAATGGCCTACTTACCATCACCGGTGATAATAATATCATCAACATAGACAAGAATAGCAATTGTACCTCTCTATGTCCTCTGAACAAAAAGTTAGTGATCTGTAGTGGATCGAACAAATCCTTGATTCTCTATCAACTCTGAGAGCTTCTGGTACCTAGCTCTAGGACTCTTCTTTAGGATGTAAATCACCTTTTGGAGCCTACTTACCTTCTGAGACTCCCCCTCATCAGCAAATCCGGGTGGCTACTGCATATAAACTTCATCATGTAAATCTCCATATAGAAATGCATTATTCACATCAAGCTAATAAAGAGACCAATCATGTGAAATAGCACTTGATAAGAGAATGTGTAATGTTGAGTGTCTAAACACTGGAGAAAAGTTGTCATGATAATCCACCCCATAAATATGGATCAAACCACGTGCTACAAGTCTTACCTTGTAGCGATCCACACTGTCATTTGCTCGTAGCTTCACCGTAAATATCCATTTGCACCCCACTACAGATGCATTTGGAGGGGCAGAAACAACACTCTAGGTACCACGAGATTGTAAAGCGACCATCTCCTCTCTCGCGGCAAGTCGTCAACTGCTATCCTGTATGGTCTCTTGATATTTTCTTGGTATAGTAGTGGTTGAGAGGCTCATAACAAATTTATGTATTCCTCTGAAAGATGGTCCAAGGAAGCATGCGTGGCTAGAGGGTAATTAGCACAGTTGCATTGGGGCTTCTTCAAGGCAATAGGTACATCAAGGTCATTAGTCTCTCTGTTCTCTGCTATCAGATTCTCTTGTTTAGTATCATGTGGATCAAGCATATCACTAGTGTCATCAGTAGAAACAATGTGTTTATTACATACCTGGGGCGTGCTAGATGATTGGGAAGATGCAAGAGTAAAGGGGTGAGTATAGGACCTGCGAAAATAAAAACGAGGTAGGAATTGAGTCATGGTAGATGGAGGTGGAGGAGGAGGTAGAAGAGGTGGAGGAGGAGGTAGTGGAGGAGGTGGTTGTGACTGAGACTCGTCATGAGGACTTGGTGGAGATATTGGTGGTGAAGGAACGAATATATCCTCACCAGAGTCAGCATTAGACAACCTGCCACATGTAGGAGAGAAATACATAATAGACTCAAAAAATGTGGCATCTGCACTCACATAATATTTTCTTTCAACAGGAGCAAAACACTGATACCCTTTTGGGGTACGAGAATAGCAACGAACACACATTTGATAGCTCTAGGAGAGAGCTTGTCACGACCAAGAGTAAAGTTGTGGACAAACACCATAGATCCAAAGACTCTGGGGTAAGTGAGAATAAGTCCTTCTCGGGAAACACAATCAAGAGTCTCCAAGTATAGTGGACGGGATGCAGTTCACCAAGTAACAAGCAGTAAGAACCGCATCACCCCATAAAGAATGAGAAGCTTGACTCTGAATCAACAGAGTCCTTTTGACAACCAAAAGATGACGATGTTTGCGTTCAGCAATATTGTTTTGTTGTGAAGTGTAAGTACACGAAGTTTGATGAACAACACCAATAGATCTGAGGAAGTCTGATAACTGTAAAGTAGAAAACTCTAGGGCATTCTCGGTGGGAATAAATTTCACATTAGTAGAAAAAAATATTTTTAATCTCAAAGGAAAGATTTGATAATAGAACCAGCTTCCGACTTATTCTTCATTAGAAATACCCAAGATAATCTAGAATAAACGTCTACAACGACCATATAGAACCAATGTCCCTGATGATCAGGAACGCGACTAGGTCCCCAGATATCAAAGTGAACCAACTCAAACAACTGACTACTATGATGACTCTGACGACTTGGAAAAGAGGAACGATGGTTCTTTCCAAGATGACACGCCTCACACTTCAGACTAGTAGGAGTAGAGATCTACGGGAAGACATGACACAGCTTGTGCAGAGGAAGGAGTTCAAAGCGGAGATGCCACAGAAATGGGGAGACATGTCCAGAAGGGATAATAGCAACCCCTGAACAAGGAAGCAAGATAAGTCTGTAGAGTCCCCTCTGTTCACGGCCACATCCAATCACCCTGGCCATGAGTATGTCCTGAAAAACAATAGAAGAAGGATCAAATATGTCACGATAATGTAAATCTTTTGTAATCGGGCTAATAGACAAAAGATTCATCTGAAATACTGGAGCATGTATGACATTTTGCAGATGCATCGAGAGCTAAAACAATCTCCCATAGTCCAACAATGGTTAGATGAACCCCATTGGCAATATCCACTGATTTACACAGAGGGATAGATCTGTAAGAAGTAAACTATGCTTGATCGCCGTACATATGATGAGATGCTCCAGAGTCCATGATCTAGTCAAACAAATCTGAATTGTTGCTATTAGTAAGGGCATAAGTAATACATGTCGAGCTCGAAGACATGGTTCACTTACTAATAACAGCATAGGCACAATATCATTGGCAATCTCTGTGGTAAATGTCCTGGAGAGCTAAATGTGAGCATAGGCATCATCTTGCTTCCAAGAAACATTAGTGCCAGTCTTGTCCTTCGGCTGTGGATAAGGCAGAATGTGCTCTTTGTTATGGCACTACATCAGGGTGCGAAAACCGCATGGATTCGTAGTTAGTCACGTCCATCTTCACGATGGGAGTCAGATCCTTGAAGGCACCGGACGGAAAGACATCATCCTTATTCTCTATCTTGGTAGCAAGAATGTCGGAATCCAGAATAAAACTGAGTATACTTTTATAAATCAATCGACACAATCACATATAGAGGATTGGTTGTATCTATTGACTTATACAACCATTCTCATCTCTTGTTGTTTTAGACTAAGTACAGCGGTGCGCGTTGAAGCACACAGACATACGAACGATGCTCGTCAAGGCACGCAGATGCACATGAAACAAAAACAAATGCATGCAGGATGCGCGCAAGATGCATGCACGATGCTCGCAGGATGCACACCTGTGCGTAGGGTGGTACAAGGGGGATGCGCAGGGGTAGGCACAGTTGCATACGCATGAGTTAGTGGGTGTATGCAAGGGCGGGGTGGAACCCAAGGTGCAATCCCAGACGCGGGTGCATGCACGATGGGGTGATAACACAAGGCGACGGGCCGCAAGGTGCGGGCGCGGTGGGGCAGCATGGCAGGCTGACGGGCCGTGAGGCACGAGGCACGTGCGTGGTGGGGCGACAAGCACAAGACGACGGGCCGCGGGGTGCAGTGGGGGGTGCGGGGGGTTGGGGGCGCAGAGGAGGGAGGAGGGGGTGGCGACGCACGGGGGAGGAGGGGCCTCGTGGGGTGTTAAGGTTAAGGTGAGATACAAGAACCTTGATCCATGTTGGGGAAAAACGATGACTTGAAATTGATAGAGCCCATGGACTCTCTTATATAGGAGAAAACCCCTTGGGGAATTTACAGGATAGATACGTGAAGAAAAGAAAATACACAAATAACATAAAGCGAGAATAATAATCTCAACAAATAATATTTATACGAAAAATATAGATGACATAATTATCATCCACAATATAATAATATAGTTATTATAATGCACTCTTTTGAGTCATTTACATCCATATCCCACATGTTGCTTTTTAAATTGATAGGAAAAAATCTCGCAATATTCTTTTTGTTTCTCCAAATGAGGTATGTGAATGTAAATGACCAACATCCCCTTAGAGAAACAAATGAAATGTTTGGTAATTTCGATGGCAAGGAGGGATATAAATACAATAGATTCGAAAGAGAGAAATCCAAATCAACACCTCGGATGCTGGTTTGAGCTTGACTTCCCTGATCAACCTATCAAATGATGATTGATAACTATTTTTAAAATATTCAAACTTAATGTCTATTTAATTAATCGCAAATATTTTAATAATTATTTAAAAAATCCCTATACAAAAGTACATGAAATGTAAGGAAAAGAAAGTAAACACAGAAATAGAAGAATAAGCATGCCAACTAAAACGTAAAGAATGTTTGCCTCCCTAAACAGTGGTATTTTGATAACTACTCTAGACAATGTACTGAAAGTGTGAACTTGCAGTACCCACCCGAGATACATGATCAAACAAAATAGTTTATATACTTAGTTTAATGCAGCAAACAATTTGCCATGGTGATATAGCACGACAGTAAATTATTTACAAGACCTTATGATTCGATCGACGAAGCAACGCGGTCTTCAACGCCTACGACAGCAAGCATTTGGGACATAAAGCACTGCAAAGGACTTGCCACCGATGTAATATTAACACAACAAACCGTTTACCGCACCACGTTAGCAAGCAGCAAATCAAGGTTTAAAAAACTAGACCGGATCGACCGATAGAATCGTTTGGGACCAACAACCGACTCCAACCCGATCAATTCAACCAATTTTATGTAATTAATTTAAAAAATAAAAAATAAACAACCAAGTGAAATCAAAGGTTAGAACGGATCGATCCAGATGGTTTAATGAATTCTTGATAGCTTAAATGGATCGGATCTGGATCGATCCAGATGGAGATGGTTAGAATGGATCGATCCGGATCTCATTTTATTGGTTAAAATTTCAATTCAACCGATACCATTATATTAAGCCCAGTCTAATCTTTACTAAATCGATAAATATAATGACATCACGCTAACACCATCACCAATTTTACAAATTTAAACCGACAATCCTCCCCAGTTGGGCCAAATAAAAGACTGACCAGTTCAATTGAAGCAAACAATTTATCAATACATTTTTACATGCCCTTTCTGAGAAAAATCTTCGATGCATACCCATCTTGAGAAGTACTTTCCCTGAAGTACCCATCTGCGAAATAACTTTCTTGCAAAATTTAGTGCTTATGAAAACAACGTTGATGGCAAAGATGAACCCACGAGGCCTAGCGTGAAGTAGTTGGATGAAGATGGTTCACGACCAATCGACGGCCGAAAATCCCTCTTTCATTGTTGGCTTGGATTTACAAATCTCGGGATGATTAGCAGCATGGGATCTCCTCATTCTCTGTTCAGGCATAGTTGCAAGGCAAGGAGCTTCATCGAGGTGACATTGTTCATACCCAACAGACAATATCCAAACAAGAAACTGGCATGCTTGCTTGCTCAGAGTCATTACCTCCGAAATATATTCAATTCAGAGGATAGTTTTGTGATATAAACATAGGGGATTTGTTACGTATATATATAGAGAGAGAGAGAGAAATTTATTCATCGAAATCTTTATAGTTTTCAAAATCATACCCGTACCAGTTTCAATCGTGTATGGTACTCCCTAAATAGAGAACAAGAAGTAGAGATCCTGATAGATGTTCTTCAGAAATTATAAAAAGATGAGCAGTAAGTAAAATAATAACAAAAAAGTGGAATCCTCTCAGACAAATGCCTCATTCACATCAAGGTTTTGTGAATGGAATTTCTCAGACTCGTCATCAAATCTTCACATCATAGAGGACGACAGCCAGATCGTGAAATATAAAACTTTTCAGAAAACATCGTAAATATACAGATCTAACTGTTGCCGATAAGAATGTAAATGACGGAAAATATTGCATCTAGGTCTTGAATACAACGCAAACTACCGATTTTTTTTAAAAAAATCTCGATTGCTAAAGTGAAGGATTAGACACCTAATATTTTACAAGAAAATCTAAAGGTGGATAAAAACAAATATTATGGAAAAGATTGAGGCGGCGAAGATCAGATAGAGCTAATACGTATTGTGTCATCATATCGGCAATCAAACCAATAGGGAAAACTATAATCATCATTTCCTCGCCAATAACCATTACGTCGTGCAATGAAAGAACAAGATGACAATATAAAAATTAAAGACGATGGAATTGCGGCATCAGATCTCCAAGGTGATAACCATCACGATATAAATCAGACGCAAATTACCCATTTTGTTACTGGGATTCCTCGTTTGCCGCAGATTAAGAAATGTGAGAGAAGGAGACATCGAAAAAACGCGACCGGCGAAGAAAGGATAGGCGGGGTGGGAGACGGAAACGGCGAGATTAGGGTTTGGGGGATGGGAGGGTTATAAAGGCTCGGCATACGAACCAGATGGAGATTTCTAAATCAGATTAATAATTTGGGCGAGGCCCACAATTTTCGGCTTTTTCGGTAGGGTCCGTTCGGTTCGGGAATAAACAGAAATAAGGATGAAAAATAATGAGAATAAGAGTCTATCCTTTGTTTGGCTGAAGGATAGGAATAAGGAGAATAAGGTGAAATAAAGGTAGGTAAGGTTGGATAAAGATAGGAATAAGAGTGAAATAAGATGGAATGAGGAGGAATAATCGTACCACGGGAAACCGTGTTGGAAGGAGAATAGGCCCCTTATTCCGGAGCCTATTCTCCAAACGAACAGGCCCGTAGGGATGAAATAGATACGGATATCTGATTTGTCAACATATCCGTTTTATATAGATTTTGACATCCGTATTTATTTTAAAATGGATACAGATATGGATATCATTTTGATATCCGCAAACATCCATATCCATATATCCGTTTCATATATAAATATAGTCATAAATTTATTTTTAACCACATATAATATAATTCTCTACCTCCTTTTATCATATTTTATATATTTTATGATACAAACATATTTAGTAAATTAATATCATGTGTTTTTCATCCTATTCTTATATACTTAAGTCAATTCCCCGTCAATATCTGTGTCCGTATTCGTATTAAAAAACAGATAAAGATATGGTAATATCGATATCTGTATCCGTATCCGACCGTTTGCATCCCTATTTTTCGACACAAGCTCAGCCCAATTTCTATAGGTCGGACTAGCCCATGAACGTGTGAACAGAGTAAACTTGAGCTTTTGAAAGGTAGTGATCAACAGCATGCAAGAGATAATCTAATGGTTGTATAATACATAGATCATCAAGGAATAAATTTTTAAATAGGGATCATATATTTTCAAAGTGGTGATACTTCATATTCTACTACTTAATAAAGTTAAGAAGGTGTTGCAAAATCTGTGTAATAAAATCCTCAAGCTCGGGGATAAAAATTAAATGTAATGAAATCATTAGGTTCAGACAAATAAACCATTTATATTTTACTCTAGAGTTATTATGGGGTAAGTGCAAAGTAACATCTTTCTCTCTATCATCTTAGGGCGAGCGCAGTTGATGTGATGCATACGGAGTTTTCTATGTGTAAGTATTTTCGAGCCCCGAGCTGGGCTAACAGGTCGAGGAGCAGCCATTATCGAGTCAGGCTCACGTTTTGAGCCAAGTTAAGTCCAAGCCCGATCCACAATAAAATTGGGCATGATACCATGGATCAGGTCCGACTCATTTTTTATTTGGACTTGTTCCAAGCCATGCTAAATGGGTTGGGCTTCAGACTTGATCTGGTCGTCCTGACTCGGCCTAATGCTAATCCCTAAGTACATCTGCATCCCAGTCCATGTAGAAAGTGAACCTATGGGAATTAGGGGTGGCATCGCAACAGTTGCAATAGAGATTTTGGAATATCGACTTATGCCCTCTATCAAGAACAGATAATTTACAGCAACTCCAAGACCACTAAAATTGCATGTGATGGAGGGCATGGGAGTCTCTGTTTATAACGAAATTTGAATGATATATTAGAGGGATATAGTTATGAAGATCCACGAAAACATTTTTCAAAAAAAATAAAAAATTTGAGAAAAAAATAAGAATGATGTAGGTAAGTTACCTACTTCAAGAAGTAGGATCTCTTTATCATATATATATATATATATATATATATATATATATATGAGGAAAGGGAAGCTACATCATGATGTAGCTAACCTTAGCTACATCAGGGGCATTTTCGTCCCTTTATTTTTTTTTGAAAATACCATGATGGATTTTCATAACTATATCCCTCTAATATGTCATTTAAATTTTGTCAGAAATAGAGACTCCTACGATCTCCATCTAGAACAGATAAAATACAGAAAATCTGTGACCGTTAAAAAATCATTGTCTGGATGGAGGCCTTAGTAGTCTCTGTTTCTGATGAAATTTGAATGACATATTAGAGGGATATAGTTATGTAAATCCATGATGGTATTTTTAAAAAAATAAAAGAAAAAGATAAAATTGCCCCTGATGTAGCTAAGGTTAGCTACATCATGTTGTAGCTTCCCTTTCATCTCTCTCTCTCTCTCTCTCTCTCTCTATATATATATATATATATATATATATGTAGGGATGATCCTATGAGAGGAAGGACTTATGAGAGCATGAGAGAACTCTATCTCAGCCGTTAACATCAATAAAGATTGAATGGTTGTGATGGAAAGTAAGAAGGCATCTTTTATTGCTTAACAACTTCTTAGATTCCCGATGCACTCCCTCCTTCCTTCCTATCTTTTTCTCTCACTCCAGCAAATATATCATGGACACTTTATCTTCTACCATTTCCAGTCTCGGCTCCTCTCCTTCCACTGGAAACACAAACTTGTGTTCTTCAGCTCAACGGCTTTGTCACCCTGAGATCCATTTCTGCCTCCTCTCGTTACTTCTTTGTCTTAAACTGGTGGTGCATCCACTGCTTCATCCATGATAGTCATGGTCACATGACAGTTCGAAGGCCCCCGAATCAGCTGGGCGAAACTAGTAGTCGCACCCTGCGGGAACAACCTCCATCGTCATTCTCTAGACTATGTTTTAGTTTGGGTGGTACAGCTTCAATCCGAGCTCTTTTCTGAGCATCTAGAAGATCTACAGATGAACTCGATATGCAGCTTGTGGTCGACGGTGGACCGGACTACCGTGACAACAACCCCTCGTTATATTCTATATGCTGACAAATAGTACATTCATTTCAATATTTATGTGGTGCGAATCACTTCGTAATATGTTAAATTAACGTGGTACACAGGAAATGTGGAGAAGCAAATGTTGACAAGTATGAGTTTCGAGTGTATATGGATTGTAAAATACATCTCGTTATGCCGCTCTTTTCTTAAAAAAAATTATATGGTCATATTATGTTCATAATAAGAACAAGAATGCGATGGTTGATCCATGGTGAGGCTGAACATAAGAACAAGTTTACACGTAACATTCCATCAAGCTACAAGTAACATGGCCTATATCCTATTCTTATATCAATTTTTCTTAAAATTTATAGTGAATAATGTTGGAATAACCAAGCACACGTTAATCATGTTTTGTGATCCGTCATGATTTGCTTCATGACGAGGGTGGGTAATGCCGCTAACATTACGGCAAGGTCGTCATCATGGAGGTCCAGACTACTGCTAACCCCTGCCCATGGATCATGCCAATCTCGTATGTACTCAAGGAGTTCGGATGAATGTTGGATTACCCAAACCAAGCATGAAAATCTCGAGCGCGACGGTTGACTGTGATCGCGGAATTAAACAGACTTGTTTCAGTTGGCAAACAGGCTGGCCTGGGGGGTATCGTGCAGGCATTTGTCATGGGGACCTTCGAACTGTCATGTGACCACGACTATCATGGATGAAGCAGTTCGCGACGTCGATTGCTGATGCACCACCAGTTTAAGACATAGAAGTAACGAGAGGAGGCAGAAATGGATCACAGGGTGACAAAGCCGTTGAGCTGAAGAACACGAGTTTGTGTTTCCAGTGGAAGGAGAGGAGCCGAGACTGGAAATGGTAGAAGATAAAGTGTCCAGGATATATTTTGCTGGAGTGAGAGAAAAAGATAGGAAGGAAGGAGGGAGTGCATCGAGAATCTAAGAAGGTGTTAAGCAATAAAAGATGCCTTCTTACTTTCCATCACAACCATTCAATCTTTATTGATGTTAACGGCTGAGATAGAGTTCTCTCATGCTCTCATAAGTCCTTCCTCTCATAGGATCATCCCTCTCTCTCTCTCTCTCTCTCTCTCTATATATATATATATATATATATATATATATATATATATATATATATATGAGGAGTGATCCTATAAGAGAAAAAAATTGTGAGAACATGAGAGGGGTGATTCTGGACTACATGATTCACCTAGAAAAGAGAAGACCATGAAAGAGAAAACAGAATCATGTAGTCCAGAATCATTCCTCTAATGCTCTCACAACTTTTTTCTCTCATAGGATCACTCTTCTCTTTCTCTCTCTCTATATATATATTCAAATGAGACAGCGTTTTACCAATATTGTGATGAACACTCAATCTCGTCCTTGTAATTTTGATCGTGCGGCTGTAATTAATGACTGGTCAAGAATATATGTAACCATTATAATCAACAAAACAAAGTTAGGAGTTTCATTCATGGTAGATAACAAGAATTTGCACATATCTTTGTTATTACATTAGCAAGATGAGCGAAAAAAAATGATTTAGGTATCAAATATAAGGAGAATTCGTAACGTTGCTAACAACAAAAACAAGGCATTCCACCAACTTTTAAATCATGACATGATTTCCAGGTGCGTGTAAAAGTAAAAGGTCATTAATACCAACAAAGGAATCTCAATGACGTGCCGCCAACGATTATCGATATTAACCAATGTTATCAATGCGTACACTTTAAAGGTAGAATGCAAAGAAAGAAATGATTACCTGATTGCAGTCCCCGTCCTTGGGGGTGGTCCTCCCTAACCCACTCCTTTCTCCCTTCACATGGGGTCTACTTTTTATCTTTTTTAAAAATTAAATAAATCAATTCCTCATCATTAATTCCATCAAAAAAATAATATACTATACCATCATATCATATAAAAATTATAAACTACCCTACTTCTACTCATTTTTTCAAACTCTAATACAATTACATCATAATAACTACTCACTTTTTCAAACTCCAATACAATCATATAACAATAAACCCACTTCTAACACACCCCCAGTTTAACCCTCTATCCAAATACCAAAACCCAAAAATGGGTTACCTACTGTCAGGACCCTCCTAAACCCACTATCCAAACGCACCCTAAAGAAAACAAGGTTTTAAAAATAGATTGAACCGGTTGATTTGGTCCAATCGAATCGGATCTTTGGTACAAATCGGTCGGTCTGGTGATGATGTCAGCATGACATATCCTTTCTATCGATTCGGAAAAAATTCAAACCAAGCTTAATTTACTGGTATGACTGATCAAACCGGATTTTTGAACCGATAAAACCGGATATATATATATATATAAGTAAATATGTTTTTATATATCAATGAAATAAGGGATTTTTACACCTATAACCTTGAGTAATTTCATAATTGCATTCATAACCATGCATAATCGCGATTTACACCTAAGACCCTAAATAAATACTCCGTTTTACATCCATAACCTTCCGTTAGTTGAATTCATTAACTCAACCCCATCATTGAGCTATCCAACCAAATTGTGAGCTAACGGTTGAGTTTAATCAAAAGAAAAAAAAAGAATCCATGGAGGGTATGGGAGGGAGCTGGAGTGCGGATGGAGGGGGGTTGCTATGAGAGCTGGAGGGCGGCCAGGTTAGGGGCTCGCAAGCGCGGGAGCTGGAGAATGGATCGGGCTTCCATGGACGGGAGGGCTGTGGCCAAGTCAGGGACTCGCATCGCAAGCGCGGGAGCTGGAGGATGGGTCGGTTCGGAGGCTCGCAAGTGCGGGAGCTGAAGGGCAGACTGGTTGGGGGGCTCGCAAGCACAGGGTGTTTCTCTGCCTCGGCGGCAATCAAAAGGGAAAAAAGAAGAAAAATATTTGGGGACGGGTGGGCTTCGATGGAGGGTACGGGAGGGAGCTGGAGTGTGGACGCGCGATGGGGGCGACTACGGGACCTGGAGAGCGGTCAGGTCGGCGGCTCACAAGCACGGAAGCTGGAGGGCGGGCCGGTTCGGGAGCTGGCAAGCATGGGTGTTTCTCTGTCTCGGCGGTGGGAGGATGGCTACAAGGTTTGGCACTTGCAGACGCTGACCATACCGCCAAGATGCCTCCACGACACTCTGCCAAGAAGCCCCTTCGACACTCCGCGTGCCGATGGCCTTGTAGATTGCCTCGATGGAGGAGCGTGCGATCGTGTGAGGAACCGATGACCCTCACCCGATCCCTGGACCCTGGTAGCGGGAGCGCGTGGAGAAGGCGGTCTGGGGGGTTGAACAGGATTTGAGATTTATGAATATGTTTCATTTGCAATTAAAGTTTGTGAAAGTTATATATAAGAAAGTAATATGAGATAGTTAGAATATGAAGTACGGAATTTCTTACTTGCACTAACGATCAATGGAGAAAACAAAGACGAAAGACTGTTACCAGTGTCCAACGCCGCAACGTATTGGAATACATATGCATCTTTTTGTATAATCCACAAGAATTGGTCATATATAACAAGAATGTTTAAAATGAAAAAGGAGTTAGAATTTAGAAATACAAGGAAACTGATGGCGGATATACACGAAATTGGCATCCCATATTTAGAAATTTGTAAAATCACCGGGAGGGGAGGCTACGCACGAAGTTACTGATTCCATGACATTAACATCATATATTTAGACACCTTATATTTAGAATTTTGCAAAATCATTGGGGGCTAAACACCCTCCCGCCCAGCCTCTCTCCATTACTGGGCATTAGGCTCAAGTAAAATTATTTTTACTTATTTTCAGGTGAAGAGCAAATTTGATCAAACACTTATGTTCGTGTGGCAGACTCAATTGAGACATTGAACGTGGTATAAATAATTACATGGATTAAAGTGGATATCTGTATGTCCACTGGAACGAAGAGTCACACTGTAAAACTTTTTAATTTTTCTTCTGCAAGTATACCCTTGTAGATGTTGTAATAACGGAACTCTTACATATATTGAATTTTATGGCTCCTTTTAGGAATGAAATTTGCTGCTCGTTGATTATCATGCATGAATCAGTAACGGTTCGATCGTGCGAATTTAAGTTGCACGTTTCCGTTGGTCCGTGCGACCCGTTCTGTTACAGTTAATCCAAAATTACTACTTAATAATTTGGACTTAAACATTTTTTTGTTGTTGTCAACAAATTTATTTAGGACGTGCTAAAAAAGTTGCTACGGTCAATTTTCCTCCATAACTGTCCGAGGGCCTTAGTCCAAAATGTTAGATATTCCATAATCACTAGATTGATGCGGATTATCAATCGGTCGGTGGATGACTTCAGAAACTATTGTAATATTTAGATAGCATGTAATGTTAACAATATTGCAAATAGTGAGTGCTGATCAAAACCACTTCATTTATTTATCAGACTAGTTGAATATTGTAACATAAATTGATAAATTTGAATGATATATAAAGAAATAAAAATGGAAACACAAAAAAAATGGGTAGGCAGTGGATAGTAAGAAGATGGATGTACATGATGTTTAAGTTAGATTGTAAAAAAAAAAGAGTAGATTATCAAGATCATGATTCCTTCGTTGCAGATGTGGAGTCTACCTATTTGGAATAAGGTGTAGAGTATTACAGGAGTATCGATTCGTATAAAAGAAGATTCAGATGATGTCGAAGACATCAGTTGTTTTTTTAACAAATTAGACCATCTGGATGTTTCCAGAGTAAATTGGCAAGGGTAAAATGGGGCCCTCATGGGGAAGCTAACTTAGCTCTCCTCGCCCTATTTCGTCCGATTTTTTAATTTTTTTTGAAAATTTCTTCCGTGAATTTCCATCAATATGTCTTATATCATGCCATTAAAATTTCGTGCGAAATAGAGACTCCTACGGTCTCCATCTAGTGGGGTCGTTTTTAGCAATTCTGTTACCGTTAAAAAATGACTGTCTAGATGGAGGCTTTAGGAGTCTCTGTTTCGCACGAAATTTTAATGACATAATATAGGGATATAGTAATCAAACTCCACGGAAGAAATTTTCAAAAAAATAAAAAAAATCGAGCGAAATGAGGAGGGGGGACCAAGTTAGCTCCCCACAAAGGGCAGCCCCATTTAATCCTTATAACAAATATGGTGGACGAAGGTATAATATTATATTGTTTATGGTTAAAAATAAATATACATCCATATACATATATGAAATTGAACATACAAATACATATACATATGTTTGTCGTATTAAAGTGATATCAATAGCTGTATCCACTTTCGAACATATAGGAACACATATGCAACAATATGTATAAAATATATGGTGGCAGACATACATACATATACATATATATATATGACGAAATTCGAATGACATATATGAGGGATATATGGATGAATATACATAGCGATAATTTTCAAAAAAATTTAAAAACGTCCAAAATGACGTGAGGGCAGCCCCATTAATCTCTCTCTTTATATATATAGGGAAAATGAAGCCTACACCCAGGGTGCTACCTATACCCGACTCATTTTTTCATTATTTTTGATTCTTTTGAAATGAAACTTTGGAGAAATTAGATCACTATATATCATCATGGTTTCATTCAAAATTCAACTTATTCGAGACTCCTATCAACTTCTTTAAGATTATCCAATTTTAACGATCTCAGAATTGCTGAATTTGACTCCTTTCTAGATCAAAGTGTTAGAAATGTTTGTTTTACATGAAACTTGAAACACATATTCCCTTCAATATATTAAGAAAATCCCCTTGAGGTTTCCTTCAAAAAAAACTCAAAAATCATGAAACCAGCTCCCAGCATCCCATATATATATATATATATATATATATATATATATATATATATGGGATAAATGGGGCTGCCCCCTAGGGGGAGCTAACTTGGCTCCCCCCGCCCCATTTTCACCATTTTTTAATTTATTTTTTGAAAATTTCTTCCATGAATATTCATCACTATATCCCTATATTATGCTATTAAAATTTCGTGGAAAACAGAGAATCCTACGGTCTCCATCCAGACAGTCATTTTTTAACGGTAACAGGATTTTTTAAATCGACCCCGTTTGGATGGAGGTCGTAGGAGTCTCTGTTTCGCACGAAATTTTAATAGCATAATATAGGGATTTAATAATGAATTTACACGGTTTTAGATTTCAAAAAAAATAAAAAATTTATGCCAAAAAAGGGCGGGGGGAGCTAAGTTAGCTCCCCCTAGGGGGCATACACATTTTTCCCTATATATATATATAGAGAGAGAGAGGAGTGATCCTATGAGAGCATGAGAGGGTAATTCTGGACTACATGATTCACCCAGGAGAGAGAATACCATGAGAGAAAACAGAATCATTTGGTCCAAAATCATTCCTCTCATGCTCTCAACTTTTTGTTCTCATAGGATCACTCATATATATATATATATATATATGGGTAAAATGGGGCTGCCCCCCAGGGAGTAGCTAGCCAACTTGGCTACTCCCACCCCTATTTTTCCCTCATTTTTTTATTTTGTTGAAAAATAAAAATTTATATATTCATCATTATATCCCTCTCACATTCTATTAAAATTTCGTCAGAAACAGAGACTCCTAAGCCCTCCATCCGTACGTCATTTTTTTAACGGTCGCAGGATTTTTTAAATCGACCATGTTTGGATGGAGGCCGTAGGAGTCTCTGTTTCTGACGAAATTTTAATAGAATGTGAGAGGGATATAATGATGAATATACAAATTTTTATTTTTCAAAAAAATAAAAAATGAGGGAAAAATAGGGGTTGGAGTAACCAAGTTGGCTACTCCCTAGGGGCAGCCCCATTTACCTCTATATATATATATGGAAAAAATGTGTATGCCCCCTATGAGGAGCTAACTTAACTCCCCCCGCTCTTTTTTTAACTTATATTTTTATTTTTTTGAAATCTAAAATCGTGTAAATTCATTATCAAATCCTTAGATTATGTCATTTAAATTTCATGCGAAACAAAGACTCCTATGACCTCCATCCATATGGGGTCGATTTAAAAAATCTTGTTACTGTTAAAAAATGACTATCTTAATGGAGGTCGTAGGAGTCTCTGTTTCGAATGAAATTTTAATTACAGAATATAGGGATATAGTGATGAAATTCCACGGAAGAAATTTTCAAAAAAATAAAAAAACCGAGCGAAAAGGGGCGGGGGGAGCCAAGTTAGCTCCCCCAGGGGGCTGCTTCATTTATCCCTATATATATATATAGAGAGAGAGAGAGAGAGAGACTAGGGAGTATGCACCCGGGTGCATGTAATTTTACATGCACCCGGCCCTATAACTTCTACTTTTTTATTTTTTTGAAAAATACCACCATTTATATTCATCTATATATCCCTCCTATATGTCATTCCAATTTCATCAAAAACAGATACTCTTACGCCCTCCATCCAGAAGTGGTCGATTACAACAATTCTAAGATCGTTAAAATTACATGTTCTAGATGGAGGGCGTAGGAGTCTCTGTTTCTGACGAAATTAGAATGACATATATGAGGGATATATAGATGAATATACATGACAATATTTTTCGAAAAAAATAAAAAAAGTTTAAGTTATAGGGCCGGGTGCATGCAAAATTACATACACCCGGGTGCATACTCCCTATTCTCATATTATATATATATATATATATATATAGAGAGAGAGAGAGAGGGGGGGAGAGTGATCCTATGAGAGGAAAAAAATGTGAGAGCATGAGAGTATGCATTCTGGACCACATTATTCTGTTTTCTCTCTCCTAGTTGGATCGTGTGGTCCAGAATGCATACTCTAATGCTCTCACACTTTTATACATATATATAGGAGTGATCTTATGAGAGCAAAAAATGTAAGAGCATTAGAGCATGCATTCTGCACCACATGATCCAATCATGTGGTCCAGAATACATGCTCTCATGCTCTCACAGGTTTTGACTCTCATAGGATCACTCCTCTATATGTATGTATGTATATATATAGGGGTTGATGGGGCTGCCCCCTACGGGTAGCCAACACGGCTGCCCCCTAGGGATAGCCAACACGGCTGCCCTCACCCCATTTTTCGTAATTTTTTTTTATTTTTTTGAAAAAATATCACCATGTATATTCATCCCTATATCCCTTCTATATGTCATATGAATTTTGTTAGAAACATATACTTCTACGGCCTCCATCCAGACAGGGTCGATTAAAAAATCCTGCGACCATTAAAAAAATTACGTCTAGATAGAGGCCGTAAGAGTCTCTGTTTCTAACGAAATTCGAATAACATATAGTAGGGATATAGGGATGAATATACATAGTGATATTTTTTCAAAAAAATAAAAAAATTTGTGAAAAATGGGGTGGGGGCAGCCATGTTGGCTACCCCTAGGGGGCAGCCCCATTTATCCCATATATATATATATATATATATATATATATATAGGGTAAAATGTGTATGCCCCCTAGGGGGAGCTAACTTAGCTCCCCCCGCCCCTTTTTCACAATTTCTTTTTATTTTTTTTAAAATTCAAAACCGTGTAAATTCATTATTAAATCCCTATATTATGTCATTCAAATTTCATATGAAACAGAGACTCCTACGACCTCAATCCAAACAGGGTCGATTTAAAAAATCCTGTTACCGTTAAAAAAATAACTGTCTGGATGGAGGCCGTAGGAGTCTCTGTTTCATACGAAATTTTTATGACATAATATAGGGATATAGTGATGAATATTCACGGAAAAAAATTTCAAAATAAAATAAAAAAATTGAAGAAAATAGGGCGGGGGAGCTAAGTTAGCTCCCCCTAGGGGGCAACCCCATTTTCCTCATATATATATATATATATGGGATAAATGGGGCTGCCCCTTAGGGGGAGCTAACTTGGCTCCCCTCGCCTCATTTTCACATTTTTTTTATTTTTTTGAAAATTTCTTCCATGAATATTCATCACTATATCCCTATATTATGCTATTAAAATTTCGTGCGAAACAGGAACTCCTACGGCCTCTATCCAGACAGTCATTTTTTAATGGTAAAAGGATTTTTTAAATCGAACCCATTTGGATGAAGGTCGTAGGAGTCTCTGTTTCGCACGAAATTTTAATAGCATAATATAGGGATTTAATAATGAATTTACACGGTTTTAGATTTTTAAAAAAAAATAAAAAATTTATGCCAAAAAAGGGCGGGGAGAGCTAAGTTAGCTCCCCCTAGGGGGCATACACATTTTTCCCTATATATATACATATATATACATATATATATGAGGGAAATGGGGCTGCCCCCAAGGGGGAGCTAACTTAGCTCCCCCCGCCCTATTTTCTTTAAATTTTTTTTATTTTTTTTGAAAATTCTTTCCGTGAATATTCATCACTATATCCTTATATTATGTTATAAAAATTTCGTGTCAAACAGAGACTCCTACGGCCTCCATCCAGACAGTTATTTTTTTAACGGTAACAAGATTTTTTAAATCGACCCCGTTTGGATGGAGGTCGTACGAGTCTCTGTTTCGAATGAAATTTGAATGACATAATATAGAGATTTATTAATGAATTTACACGATTTTAGATTTCAAAAAAAATAAAAAAAATTTGTGAAAAAATGGTGGGGGGAGCTAAGTTAGCTCCCCCTAGGGGGCATACACATTTTACCCTATATATATACATATATATACATATATACATATATATATATATATTTATATATATGGGTAAAATGGGGCTGCCCCCATGGAGTAGGCAACTTCGCTACTCCCACCCCTATTTTTCGCTCATTTTTTTATTTTTTTATAAAATAAAAATTTGTATATTCATCATTATATCCCTCTCACATTCTATTAAAATTTTGTCAGAAATACAGACTCTTACGGCCTCCATCCAAACATGGTCGATTTAAAAAATCCTGCGACCGTTAAAAAAATGACGTTTGGATGGAGGGCTTAGGAGTCTCTGTTTCTGACGAAATTTTAATAGAATTTGAGAGGGATATAATGATGAATATACAAATTTTTATTTTCCAAAAAAATAAAAAAATGAGGAAAAATAAGGGTGGGAGCAGTCAAGTTGCCTACTCCCTGGGGGCAGCCCCATTTTATAGGGATTTAAATATAGGGATTTAATAATGAATTTACACGGTTTTAGATTTCAAAAAAATAAAAAAATTGTGAAAAAGGAGCGGGAGGAGCTATAGGGGGCATACACATTTTACCCTATATATATATATATATATGAGGAGTGATCCTATGAGAGCAAAAAGTTGTGAGAGAATGAGAGGAATGATTCTGGACCACATGATTCTGTTTTCTCTCTCCTGGTCTTCTCTCTCCTGGTGAATCATGTGGTCCAGAATCATCCCTCTCATGCTCTCACAAATTTTGGCTCTCATAAGATCACTCCTCTCTCTCTCTCTCTCTCTCTCTATATATATATATATATATATATATATATATATATATATATATATATGGGAAAAAGGACCCTACACCGACGGGTGCGGGAAATTCCCTACACCCCGCCTAATTTTTCATTGTTTTTTTTTGTAATGAAACCTTGAGGAATTTAGATTACCATGTATCACCATGGTGTCATTTGAAATTCAACTTAATTGGACACTTCTATGATCTCCATCAAGACTACCAAATTTTAACGGTCTCAGAGTTGCTGAAATTGACCCCTTTTAGATGAACATGTTATGAATGTTTATTTTGCATGAAATTTGAAACACTTATTCCCCTCAACATATTAAGTAAATCCTCTCAACTTTGAATAAAAAAAGTAAAAAAATGATGAGAAAATGGGGTGGGTGCAGGGAGTTTCCTACACCACTGGGAGCAGGCTCCCTGCCCCCTCTATATATATATATAGGAAAAAATGGGGCTGCCCCCGCACCCATTTTTCGGCATTTTTATATTTTTTTGAAAAATAAAACCATGTATATTCATTCATATATCCTCCTATATGCCATTCGAATTTCGTCAGAAACAAAGACTCCTACGACCTCCATCTCGATGGTATCGATTTAAAAAAATCCTGTTACCGTTAAAAAATTATTGTCCGGATGGAGGCCGTAGGAGTCTCTGTTTCTGACGAAATTCGAATGGTATATAGGAGGGATATAGGGATGAACGTACATGGTGTTATTTTTCAAAAATAATAAAAAAATTGCCCAAATAAGACGGGGGCAGCCATGTTGGCTGCCCCTAAGGGGCAGCCACATATGACCCATATATATATATATATATATATATATATATATATATATATGGTTAAATGGGGCTACCCCTTAGGAGTACCCAACTTGGCTACTCCCACCCCCTTTTTTCCTTCATTTTTTATTTTTTTAGAAAATAAAAATTTGTAAATTTATCATTATATCCCTCTCACATTCTATTAAAATTTCGTTAGAAACAGAGACTCCTACGACCTCCATCCAAATAGGGTCGTTTTAAAAAATCCTGCGACCGTTAAAAAAAATGACGTCTGGATGGAGGGCCTAGGAGTCTTTGTTTCTGACGAAATTTTGATTGAATGTTAGAGGGATATAGTGATGAATATAAAATTTTTTATTTTCCAAAGAAATAAAAAAATGAGGGAAAAATAGGGGTGGGAGTAGCCAAGTTGGCTACTCCTCGGGGGCAGCCCCATTTACCTATATAGGATGGGGAGTATGCACCCTGGTGCATGTAATTTTACATGCACCGGGGCTTATATCTCCCACATTTTTTTATTTTTTGAGAAAACATCACCATGTATATTCTTCTATATATTCCTCGAAGATGTCATTCGAATTTCGTCAGAAACAGAGACTCTTATGCCCCCCATCTATAACAGGTCGACAACAATTCTAAGACTGTTAAAATTATCTGTTCTAGATGGAGGGCATAGGAGTCTCTGTTTCTGACGAAATTCAAATGACATATTGGAGGGATATATAGATGAATATATACTGTGATATTTTCCCAAAAAATAAAAAAATGTGGGAAATATAAGCCGCAGTGCATGTAAAATTACATACCATGGTGCATACTCCCTTTTCTCATATATATATATATATATATATAGGGTAAAATGTGTATGCCCCCTAGGGGGAGCTAACTTAGCTCCCCCCGCCCTTTTTTGACATAATTTTTTTTATTTTTTTGAAATCTAAAACCGTGTAAATTCATTATTAAATCCCTATATTATGCTATTAAAATTTCGTGTGAAACAGAGACTCTTACGACCTCCATCCAAACGGGGTCGAATTAAAAAATCCTGTTACCGTTAAAAAAATGACTGTCTGGATGGAGGCCGTAGGAGTCTCTGTTTCACACGAAATTTTAATGACACAATATAGGGATATAGTGATGAATATTCATGGAAGAAATTTTCAAAAAAAAAAATGAAAACATGGAGAAAATAGGGCGGGGGTAGCTAAGTTAGCTACCCCCTGGGGGCAGCCCCATTTTACCCATATATATATATATATATATATATATATATATATATATATATATAGGGCTGGTCCTGTGGAGGAGGCATTTATGAGAGCATGAGAATATTAAAGACAAACCATTGAATTCTAACTTTTCGGCCATGGTTGAGATTAAATTCCTTCAAACAGTCTCTTTGCTTTCTCCACCTTCCTTGTCTTCTTCTTCTCTCTCTCTTCCTACGTAAGTTACCCTTGAAACGTCCGCGGAACTCACATTTTTTGTCGATCTATGGTATCTCTAGACCCATCCTTTCCCTCACGGCTCCCTCTTGCGTAGGCGACGCAGCTCCATCCCTGCTACCCTCCATTATGCTGTTGCAACTCCCTTAGCCTAATTGTCAGACCTCGCCGTCCCTCGCAACCCACTCCCGTCCTCCTTCGCATGCTGCTCCCTCCCCTGATATTGATGGATCTCATTTGCAGCAGTAGAAGTGAAAATCTGATAGACTGTGTTGGAGGAAGTGTTACATTCGGGAATCATGACAATACCAAAATTTGCCACTGCTGAATGTTGCACCCCACCCTGATTGACACCCGCATAGTGATCCGTTGGCGCTCACAAGATCATTCTGTTCCTTTGTGACACGAACCCGAAAGCGACGTTCCGTTCCTTTGCGGTATCGACTACACCAACCCGGAGGTGAGAGTTGTTGCCATCGCCACCAGGTCGAATGTGTTCTTACTGGGAAGATCCAGCAATCATACTGCTTCTTATGTACAAAACTTATAGATGTAAGATTACTGGTACATGACACACATTAATTTCCACCTAGTTTCCTTACACAATCTGTTCCAAGAGCATGATGACCGTTTGAAGTTTTTTATATAAATTAAAGGTAATTTAAAAACATATAAATGGAACTGAATTCTAAACTCTTGGTGCAAGAAGATATAGCACGAAGAACAATAACTGTGAACAGTTAATCATATCTTTCTCGAAACAAATAGATGCAAGGATCCATAGATCTCAATTGGAAAAGAATCAGAATTGATCGATATCTTTCTCGAAACAAATAAAAAGGAAAAGAAAAATATAAATCATGGATCAACCAAGCCCTCTTGAGGGCTTGCTTAAGAAAGAGAGATCTTATGGAAATATCTTGGAATAAGGTTTGATCCTATTCATGGGGAAGTGGTAAAATTTCATTTCAAAAAATAGAAAGTTTTAAACAATTAGGACTTTTTCCGAGATTGGATGCATATACTAATTCATGATCGGGCATGTATTCAGATAGGATTTTCGTTGGCTTCATCAAGAGACTCGTGTAGTTTGTTACTTCAGCTAAAAACTACCAGTGGAATCGAGAAGGGCCAATAACTAATACTAAGAAAAAATGAGTTCATAATTGCATAAAAGGAGTTGCGTGTACTGGTTACGGTCCGTCATTCCATAACTCATGATATTTGTGAAGGATATGGGAAGAACCTTAAGCGCATCCCGAAAGCGTGAGGATCACATCGAATGCGATCGGGAGCGACTAGTCACACTAATTGCTTCGGGCAACGGGATTTAAAATTTTCAATGTGATGAAACCACATGATCTAAGAACACTTCTCGGATTATTTCATCTAAACCACAATTAGGTATTAGGATTACCTCTTGAAGCGTGGTTGCGATCGAGTCTCTAAACGAAGAGACATCCTGTCTCAAGTCCGATTCAACAGAGGAGACGCTTGCGAGCGCGTTGATGAGACGCGTGATTCTCACAATCCATGTTGATTATCCAAACGACAAATCTCCTGATCTCGTCGCACGAGATCCGACGTCTTCTTCACGAGCGAACCGAAGGAGACAGAGATCCATGAGCAAGCAATCCGGCAGCATGATGATGATGATGCATCGATGGCGACTTTCTCTCTAGTGTAAAGAGGATGGCCACCCAAGGGGGAGAGAGAGATAGATGCGTGTAGAGAATGAGAAAGAAAGATTATCGATGATGTTACTTGAAGAGCAGGGGGTGCCTCTTCTTATATAGTATTTTGGGATCCATGGATCTCAATCCATGTGCATACAAATCCAATGGATGAAATTGATTTGTGTTTCTTTCAATTGCCATGATCTTGTTAGGAAAAGCACAACAACAATCAATTTAATTAAATCACTTTGATCTTGGAGATAAAAGACAAGAGAATTTGACCTAATCCCTAAAGGGGGGGAGGGGGGACGACCACCCTTTTCCAATGGAAGTTGGTGGCCGTCCATCTTCTTAGGTGGATTGGGTCAATTCCTCATTATCTCATGAGATCTCATTATCTCATGATATCTCCAACTTTTACAGCAACATTTACTGTAAATTATCCCACAAAAATAATTCATAATTATCTTGTGAATATAACAATCATGCCATTGAAAAAATATGAAACAAATTCACATCCCAAAATAAAATGTAAGTTATATTTTCAATTAATCATCCAATGTGAATCCAATTCACATCAATAATTAATTAACAAATATAAATCACAATAGGTTCTCTCTTATATATTATAAACCATATTTATAAGATATCTGATTAATATGGATAGTACTATCCACATTATTCATATCCATGATAATTAAATCATATTTAATCATCTTGGATCTCTATTCTCATGTGCCCAAATAATATGAATCCCATTCACATTATTCATATCTTTGATAATTAAATCACAATTAATTATCTCATATAACTCTCCTTATAATATGAATCAAATTCATATTACCCATGATAATTAAATCACACGTAATTATCCATTTTCTCAATGCTCGGATATATAATATCAACAATGAAATTATCCGTGAACTCTTTCAAGGATAATGCGCTTTCTCCACGGATATTTGGAGATAAGGACAAGGTGATTGTATTGTTCTACGTATAATGACTTGGATATTGAGATCACATCTCAAATCCAGATCTTGCGGACCTCTCATAGATGCTTGATTAAATCCATATCGTAAAACAAATCTTCTTATTGCATCTGAATCACATTCAGATCAATGTCTAATATTTGGACCAAAATCAAATCTCTTCTCTACAGAGAGTAGTCACTAAAATCCAGACCCATTTCGTCACTTCCTAGAAATGGAAGCGTCATGGTTATATAATTGTTTATGACCACATCACCCTAAGGTATTCTTAATACATGTATGTCATGCATACCGGAAGACCCATAATAAACCAGAAGTATAAGATCAATTTTACACTGTCTACTTCAGGGATTTATCATTGAGTTTCCCATTCGATCATTGGGGGTCAGTATCGATCATATACTTTCCAAAAGCATATATCATCCTATGTGTTGATCATATACTTTCCAAAAGCATATATCAGACCATACAAATTTATTCAAGCTTCCAAAGTGAGACGACCGTGCGCGGAATTTGATTCTTCCCAATATCTCGTGAGTGAGCTCATGTCTTCCAGTTCAGTAATGAACCTGTATGATTCCTTTGAGAGATCGTATTACTCATATGCCCTTGCATGCACACCAGCATGCCGGTGTATAAACCTTGGTTAAGTCATCAACCTATTGGTCTGTCAAATGTACAAAGTCAGACATATAGTAACACATCTGTCTCCGATCAGAGGATGTGTGTCTATATCGTAACATCATACGACATAGGACTTTGGTTATCTCGAACTCGTTAAGTCAACTCTTTGACCTAAATAATTTGAAACCTCTGAATCTCTTTTCCTATGCAGAGGACCTGCATCAAGAGATCGGTTAGATATCAACCTTTAGAGAAAGGATTGTCATCTCATTCTCATGCTAGAGAATCTCTTAATAATCATTTGACGGTGCTTGATGAGTCCTCAATCTAACTATTTAGGTATTCACCCAAGCACCATCCTCTATGATTCAATAATTGAATGAACAACTGTATGATCATTAAGATGGCCATGGTACATAACCCTAATTGTACTAAGGGACCTATCATGCAAATGAGTTATTCTTCATTTCAGATTAGGGAATGATAGCAATAACATTTATTGTATAATGATTGGTCGTGGGCTCACATGTCCAACACTTTGTAATTACACTATGACCATTATAATCATACTCTAAATATGACATATGCTCATGTCTGATGGTTGTGGTACAATGGTCAGTGAGATTTCAAGGGTCAGTTTATAATTTATAAGGGTCGTTGTGCAATTACAAATATTACAATGGCTATGTTGTAAGTGGACAATATTTTAGTGGGTCATTGTGTATATCCCCTTTATTCTATATTCAATTTAATCATTGCATCATGTATATGAAACTTAGTATCCTTCTACCAAGGAAGGAAGGAATTATATCAAACTTCCAATTAGGAGGGAACATCATCACTACGGACTTCCCATTTAGGAATAAAAGGCCATATCGTGATATATCTTCAATATATCGGTATCAAGAGGAAGGAGATGTCGATATCAGATTGCACATCCATTTACTAGGACATCGGCGATACGTGATCGATATATCAACGATATATTGCCATATCAACGCATATCGATCAAAAATGTCTGGATTTAGTACGAAAAAAATCCCGAGCGACTGATATCACTGAAATTTCGCCAATATATACATATTGATGAATAATACCCTTGTGAGCTTGATCTCACTACTTATTTTGCTACTCCTAGTCTTAAAACACATCATGTTTTATATATATTATTTCGGATCGGGAGTACTGCCCCCGAACCCCTTAGGCTCATTAAACGGGTAGCGAGACCCAACGTATGGTAGGATATGGTGCAACAGGGTGGTGCCTACAATGGTTCTTCAACTTGGGATGTCCAATTGCTTTCTATTCATCTTCTTCCCCTATCGAAAATATTATTATGAATTATATCTATTTTAAAAATGCTATTATGCTCTTTATTTGTTTTGTTTCAAAAATAGCTCAAACATATTGTTTATACATAATATGCGATGCAATATAAGTCTTTGATGAACTCCATTTCTAATATCTATAAGTCAACGATCAAGATTAATAACGATATGCTCAATATAACATATATGTGCAATATAAGGGTTATAGGTGATCGATATGTGTGATATAAAGTGTTATAAGAACTTGGATGGACTACATTTCCGATATCCACAAGTTAGCAATAAAGAGTAACAACGATATGTTCGATATGACCGACATATGCGATATAAGGATCATAGATGATCGATATGTGTGATCTAATAGTATATTTGTAAGTTATTTAGTGTTCTAAGAACTTTGACGAACCCCATTTCCAATATCTATAGGTCAACAATTAACAAATTCAACGATATATTCGATATGACCAATATGTGCGATATAAGGATCATAAATGGTCGATATGTGTGATCTAAGAGTATATTTATAAGTTATTTAGTGTTCTAAGAACTTGGACGAACTCCATTTCCAATATCTAAGTCAAGAAACAACATTAACATCGATATATTTGAAATGACCAGTATGTGCGATATATGGTGTATAAATGAAATATATGTGTGATATAAGTGTGTATTTGCAGGTTATTTATTGTTTTAATATCTTGGATTATCTTAGTTTCTAAAAAATAGCAAAATACCATTTTTTAGCCACTACTGACATTTCCACCGATATCGTCGATATATCGGCGATACATCCCGATATATCCTTTTTCGAATGGACATATACAATATCGATACGGCATTCTAAGAATTTAGGATAAAAGAACCATGCAAAGGAATGGATGATGCTAGTAGCAACTACTTGTTGTGAGGGGTTCTCGAGAGGTAGAGGATGGCTATCAACATGTGAGGAGTTTGTGGAGGAAGCTGAAGAAACAAGACAAGTACAACTAAATCGTATGAAAATTAGGAGACAAATTGGAAAAAAAATCAAACCTAATTAGGTAATGGGCTTTCCAAGAGGATGATTTCTCACCTAGGGCAAAAGCCTTGAGAATAATAGCCTAAGTAGGCATGGGGAGAAAGATATTTCCTAACATAATTATATATCGACAAACCATTCGTCAAAACAAGACAATATGACCCAAGAATTCTAACTATACGTCCTTTGAGAAATGAAAAAAAAACATGATTTTTACATTACAAACCCAAAATCTTGTCCCATCACACCGTCAATGACATATACACCTACTTCTTGAACTTTGCTAGTTGCCCCAACCTTACATTGTCGCCCCTTGGTGAAAAGCAATTCAACATTGGGGATGTTGTTATACCAATTGAATTCCCTCAAATCTACCATCCCTAAGAAGGCCTTGCCATTTCTCAGTACCTGCATCTGCATGTTTGTGGACATGCCTAGGTAGCTTAAGTTCACCACCATGTGGTAGAGCCACCCAACACTCCACATGTACATAATCTGGAACCTCAATTGGCTCCTTGTCGCCACGTTCGATCTCAATTCAGGTCTTGTTGCCTTCAATATCATTATCTCTTCTTCATTCCTTTCAATCGATCAACTGTGACATGTAAATGGATCGGTATGACGATATATATCTGGTTTCCTAATGCATGTATTCATGTTGATGCAGGTGAAGCACAAATGCCAGTTTCTGGTGGTGGAATGGAGGGCTAGGGCAGAGCCACCATTGCGACAACATTTACATTCATCTGCAAAAGATTCTTGGGTTAGTACCTTTCCTAATTAAGCATTTAGAGCATTTTTGATGGATGGTTTAAACAGACGGGTCGGTATTGGAATGCATGAAATCTCGGGGCTGGGAATTTGCCAATTTATCCTCCTTCCTTATTAGTGTCACGACAACAATGCTCGTGTCCACAAATGAGGTTGGGAAGGAAGGATACAACGCTAGTTGTTGATGTGCTGGCATATGTGCTGAGGTTGTTGGCAACGAGTGGCCATTAGATCACGATCAGGGTGAGTGCTAACAACCTGCGTTAACATCATGTCAGAGGTACTGAGATGAGCACAAATGCGACTTGCCCAACTCCACAATAAGGAGGAAGATGCAACTGCGAAGGACTCCACTATTCCAATTGTTGCTGCCCCTGCAATGACTATCACAATCAAGTAATCTACCAACTCCAATTGTTGCTGCCCCTGCAACGACTATATCACAATCAAGTAATATATTAACTGATTAATGAAATGGTGCAAAAGCTGAACAAATGTTTCTCTTGTTTATTTCATCTTTTCTGCACCATCCACTTCCATCAGATTCTGTAGATTAGCCTGCAGGATAAGAGATTTAATAGTTTGACAGTTGGTGGTTGGGGGAGGGGTACCTACATCAAGGTCTGATCCAGAGACTGCAGTATTCAACAGAGCAATCATCTGGCATTGTCGAACAGTTCTTCGCAATATCCACATGTTCCATTGCAAAAAAGGAGGCGGCCAAAGGAAGGTTGGAAACCACTGGCTACAACCAAGAAGTTGGCACATGTGTTGTCAAGGGAGAGGAGAAAGGGAAGTATTGGTGGAGGAAGATGAAGAGGAAGGTACACAAAAAAACAAAACATGTTTTTTTAAAGATTTTCTTGCAAATTTTGTTACTTTTAGATTCTCTCAGTCAAACATAACAATTCAACTAACGCATATCTTAATGGTTGGGTTGACAGTGTAAGCCAGGGCAAGATTACACGAGTTTCTGATATGTTTTCAAATATTACATGGGTTGTGGTGCAATTAGACAAGATTTTAGGGGTCGTGACGTAAATAATTCAAAAAAAGCTCCAAATCACTTTCGCGAGGCACCACAGCTCGTGGAAAAGATGAGATTATGAGCAGACTCCCTATTCCACGACATGGGTTACAATCAAGATCACATCTTTCTAGCGTGCCCACCACAAACTGGACTCAGAATAGGCAAACTGCACAAAGAACATGGGACCTCAGACCGAACCCTACAGTCCAACCCCCAAAATTCGACAGACCTAAACCAAACCTACACTCAAATTGATCAAACATTAAAAAAGAAAACAACTAAAATAACGAGAGTAACAAATAAACAAGTATCACTTACAATAATGAACGCAGAGATTGTGGTGCTCCAGATGGGAAAGGAAGCAAATGGTGTTTGTTGTTCTGCAAGAGTGGCTCCAAGTCCGGTGCTTTGATGAAAGTTCAAAGGCAGACGTGATTGCTAAAAGAGAAACATAGAAAACATAACCATAAGAACTACCATGTGCAGAAAAAATATCATGACAATTGAGGCCGCACCATTTAGAACCACATGTATAACCCGGGTAGGGCAAATCATTAAATTTTCCATTCACATCCATCGCTCCGCTAAACAAAACCTGCATGGATCTTATAAAATTCATGGATCATATGCTGTGAACTTCTCTATAAATAACCACCATCCTTATCAAATTCACTAGATCCAAACTGAGATCTCACGAATCCATGAACCCACATAAGAAGATCCACACAAACAACCAAGGTCAGGCCTTCTTGCTTCAAATCGACACAAAAACAAGAACCAACAGACCATCTTTGTAATTCTTTTTTGAAAGTTACTGTGAATAATACAAGTTACATGGTAGGTATCTTCTCAACGTCATACCCTTTTTTTCTTCCCAAAAAAAGGTACTCCCATCCCGAAATTCTCATAGAACACAGCGGAAGTGCTTGAGATCGAGGCAGCAAAAAACACCCACTAACCTTCTCTGGATGACCATCCTTATCAGGGTGGTTCTTGACAGCAACCTTCATGTAGGCCTTCTTGAGGTTGTGCAGCAACATGTTCTTTGTGACTCCGAGGATCTCGTAGTAGCACATATTGTTGCAATTCCTGCAGATTGGCGTCTGCAGCAAAACCAATAGGAAACACTTCATAGTACAAAAGAAATTTCAGGATCCTCTGCTAACAGTAAAGAAGCTAAGTTGACCATAGTTAAGGGCTTAAGGCTATGACACTGTCGTAGTTAATGTAGAGAAAGGTGATTAGGATTTCCATATCACAATTAGGCCCCCCTAATCCTCTTTATATAGAGAGGATTAGGGTTAGGGTTTTACAAAGAGAGGGCTCCACATACAGTCAAATCCCCATAATACCCTTTCTCTCAACACTCCCCTTCAAGCTGGAGCATATAGGTTATACATGCTCAGCTTGTTACAACAGTTTTCGAACTGAACTCTAGCTAATGGTTTTGTGAATATGTCTGCCGTCTGTTCTGTAGACGTAACGCCTTGGGTACGCAATTGGCCTTTTTGTATGAGATCTCTTGTATAATGACAATCGATCTCCACATGTTTTGTGCGCTCATGAAACATAGGATTGTTTGCAATGTATACTGCAGCTTGGTTGTCACATCTTAGTTCCATAACCTCCTTGGGTCTGACATGGAGGTCAGTTAGTACGGACTTGACCCACACAAGTTCAGCTGCTACCTGTGCCATGGCTCTGTATTCGCTTTCAGCACTGGATCGAGATACTACTGCTTGCTTTTTGCTTTTCCATGTGATTAGATTTCCTCCCAGATATGTGCAAAAACCTGTGGTAGATTTTCTGTCTTGCAGGCACCCTCCATAGTCAGCATCAGAGTAAGCCACAAGATTGAGGTTGTTATCTTTTTGGAATAATAGTCCTTTTCCAGGAGATTGTTTGATATATCGGAGGACGGTCCTGGCGGGGCGAGGGCGAGATCGGGTCGAAGCAAAGATGAGGTGGGGCGAGGGAAGAGGCGGGTCTGGAGGAGGGCGATGTCGGGTCTGGTGGAGGTCTGGTGGATGGCGAGGTGGGGGAGGGCGAGGCAAGGCAAGGGGCGAGGGCGAAGTGGGCCGGGCGACGTCTGGAGGAGGGCGAAGTCTGGAGGAGGGCGATGTCGGGTCTGGTGGAGGGCGATGGGGGGTCAGAGGGCGGGGCAAGGGCGGGGCAGAGGCGAGGGAGATGGCTGGAAATCGGCAGAGGGGCGAGAGGTGAGGGTGGTGCGATACGATGGCGAGGCCGGGGCAGAGGCGAGGCGATGGCGAGGCAGGGGCGAGGTGAGGCAGGGGCCGGACGTGGGAGATGGCTGGAAATCGGAGTGGCGGCGATACGAGGGAGAGGGAGATGCGCGATACGAGGGAGAGGGAAAGGAAGGGAGAGGCGGCGCAGATCCCTAGGGAAGAACCTAGGGCTCTGATACCATGTAGAGAAAGGTGATTAGGATTTCCATATCACAATTAGGCCCCCCTAATCCTCTTTATATAGAGAGGATTAGGGTTAGGGTTTTATAAAGAGAGGGCTCCACATACAGTCAAATCCCCATAATACCCTTTCTCTCAACAGTTAAGACAGTAGACAAGTGCATCTCTTCTACCATGTACATCACTATGGATAAAGCATTTTTTTTATACTGACGTGCATTAACGGATGCTTCTAAGCCACAACTATCGAACTTAAGGGGTAAAAGATAACAAATAATCATACATGATACAAACCATCATCCAGTCTCCGCATAAGCTCATGAGAAGCAAGCTCTGAATGAACAAACACCCTTGACAATGTGAAAAGGAATAATGTGAAAAATCTTGAAGCACGAAAAACCAACCAGGAATTTCACTGCCAAGGTCCACGTTGGTGTTGGTGGTGCTCAAGGATTAGGTAGCTTCGGGTTGGTTCTTTGCATCCTTTAACCAGTCCCACCCGCTGAACTTGATCTTCCCTTCATAGGCCCTCACGACTCCGGGAGCTGTCTCCTCGTATTTCTTCACAAATTTCTCGACGAAGATCCCCTCTCCGATCGTGAACTTATTACCCGAGCTGGTGTTCCTCTTGAGCAGTCCATTGGACATGAGCAAGTTGAGCACCGCACACCGCGGGAGGATCCTCTTCTCCAGGCTCATCGCCATGATCGCCGGGTACGTGAATAGGAACTCTGGGCTCCAACTCATCGTGTCCCTGAAGTAGCTGACTTTCTTCCTGATGGTCTCGTCCGACACGCTGAAGGAGGTTGGGCTCCGCGTGAACATCGTGAGAACCTGCTCCTGGGTCCACCCGAGCTCCTTGTAGAGGTCCAATTTCCTCTGGAACGTGGACCTCGACAAGTAGGATAACAAGCTGAGGGCGACCACAAAGACGGTGCTGGTGCGGCTGATGTTGAGCTTCTTGAGGTACTCCAGCGCGTCAACGAGCTTGCTAGTGGTACACGCGAGGAGCCGAGGACGGAAGAGGAGGACCTTGAGGATCGTGGCTTCGGGGAGGCCGTGGACCTTGAGGACATTGATGTTGGCCACGAGGTGAGGGTTGAGTGGTTTTGCGGTGTGCTTGAGGACGTGGAAGAGGGCCTCCTTGGAGGGGAGGATGGACTTGAGTAAGGTGACGGAGGGGGCGAGGGAACGCTCGAGACTGTAGTAGACTAACGAGGGGTTGCGGAGGAGGATCTCGGCGACCTCGGGACCGGAGAAGCCCTCGGCGCGGAGGAAGGCGAGCTTGGGGCAGAGGGTCTTTTCCGATTTGATGGTTCGTAGTCTCGGTTGCTTCGACAAGAGGGTTTCGTAGAGGTGGTCGGGGACGCCATGGCTGCGGAGGGTGCTGAGGGCTAGGGCAGAGTTGGAGTCTGCGGCGGCGGGGGAGGAGGAGAGGAAGCGGGTGATGGGGGAGGGGAGGAGAGGCGGGGAACGGAAGGGAAGGGGAGGTGAACGCGCATGGAGCATTCGGCGGAGGAGGTGGAGCATTGCGGCGGCGGAGGTTTATGTGTTTAAGAGGGATTGGATATTTGGAATATAGTATATAGAGTGATTATAGGCATTGGGGCTTAACGTAACAGTTGGTAATCAAATTAAGAAAAGATCAACGTTGTTTTTTCCTTAAAAATTCACTTGATCGATCAGGTCAAAAAGTCATTTGACCAAAATTCAAAAAATGATCGATTAGATCAGGAAAGTTGATCAATCTAACTCAAGAAGTGATCCATCATGTCTCAAAATGATCGATCAATTTTTAACCATCGACCAAGTCACTGGAAACGTAATTTTACTTATTGATTTGATTCTTGACTTATTTTTACTTGTGTATCAAGAATATATAAAAGATCAATATAATTGTAGATCATTACTTCGAGATTTTTCAGAAACAACTTGTGCTTCTTGTTTATGTGAACTTAAACTTCAAATATTCCATCAAGCCATGTTTGATTGGGGTTTAACCTCCTTTTAGTGTTTACTTCCCAAAATCCATTATTTCTCTCACTTGTGGGGCTCACTCCCTCTCTCTTTTTTTATACATTAAATAAATCATTTCTTTCTCATCTATTCAATCAAAAAATAATATATTATACCATCATATCATCTGAAAATTATAAACTACTCAACTTATACTCACTTTTTCAAACTTAAATACAATTGCATCACAATAACTACTCACTTTCCAAACTTCAATACAATCACATCACAACAAACCCACTCAACTCATTACCCTCTATTCAAGCACCAAAACACAAAAACGATTTACCCTCTCTTCCGCTTGGCCACTCTCTCGCGTGCATGGAGGAAGATGGAGAGTGTTCCAAACTCTCGCTGTAGATCTTGCTCTTTGTTTCTTGTTGGAATGGAGGAGACGAACGGGTGCTATCCAAAAGCCCCCAACGAGGCCTCAATTTCTGGAAATATTGCAAGGATGTCCCTGTAAAAGGCACAAAGTGATGCATCCTCCCAAGTTGGGATCGGATAGGCAAAATGCCCAGCACTCAGAACCGGAGAAGCCCTCGGAGTGGAGGAAGGCGAGCTTGGGCCTAAGGATCTTGTCCACTTTGATAGTACTAAAATTCTGTTGCTTCAACAAGATGGTTTCGTAGAGGTGGTCAGGGATGCCATGGCTAAGGAGGGTGCTGAGAACGAGAGAGGAATTGACGTCCGTGGAGGAGGAGGAGATGAAGAAGATGCAGGGGATGGGGGAGGGGATGAGAGGTGGGAAGAGGAAGAGAAGGGTATGGTCATGTGGTTGTTGGAGCTTTTGGCGGAGGAGGTGGAGCATTGTGGGATCGAAGGTCCGTGTGGGTTTTCTTGGGGGACGGAGAACAAAAGTCACGTAGGAAGCATGAGAAGGGGAATTTCGCAGGTGAGAACAAAAGTCTTGGGGTCCCCGACTATTCATGATATATCAAACTCTCAATGTCGATTTGAAATGGTGTTGGTTACTTGTTGTATTGCACAATTGCTTGAAAATAAAACTCAGTAGGAAAACAGAGAACTAGTTCAAAGTCTATGAGGTTGAAGAATGTCGGTGTTAAAATAAAAGCAAAGCTTACAAGGTGGTCATTGAAATGTTTAACAACCATATTTAATAATAAAAAATTAGATAAAAAAGAACGGCTCAATAACAATAAGAATAATCTAAGAATAGGAAGTCGACTATTTGCTCTCGTCAAGCACAAGACATGTGAAAAGAAGATTTAGGTGAAATCAAGGAAGTGCATTTCGCATGCATTTTACGGAGAGGTCCGACCATCTCTTGGTTGCCTAATGGATAATATGTGCCGCACACTAGCTCCATGTTAGAAATAATGAGATATAATTTCAATTAAGGGTAAATAATGTGAATGTACAACTAGAACGTAGACAATTGGCTAGGCATTACTGAAAGTAAGCCAGTGCTCCTGTGGTACTATTGCAAGCGGGATAAAAAAGTACAGGCACATAGTAAATAATTTGTTAATGGTATGACAAGCATAGTTATGGCTTTCGAGTTAACAGGTTAATGTCTTCGCAACTTTGCCATGGTTTATTGTTTGATCACTACAACCCGTGGTTTATTGTTGATCACTGCAAGTTGTAATTTGTTATCGGCCACAGAATCTGTTTCTCTAGAACACTTTATGATGTTCTCAAGAGAAGATACTCACATGATGCTCTATTGAAAGCAGGTGCTTAAATTAACCATAGATTCCGTCCAACAATTTGATCATGACGTTCTCTAAAGCAAAATGTGTAATCGTATGCTCTGATTACATTTGACAATGGTGAAATTTCCTTACTTAGAAGATATTAAAATTCAGAAGATATTAAAAAGATAAATCTTAACATTGGAGGTGGCTTCTCTTCTTAGATACTCTTACACAAGAGAGTAGGATCATCTTCAATTCTCGTAGAGGATATGGGCCGAGGCTCTCGAGAGAGGGAAGAGGATCATGCACAAGGTCTCAACAAATTAAGGAGTGCTGCTCGTCGACATAGAAAGGCAATGTGGCCGGAGGGGGGAGAGCGGCAGAGGTGCTTGGGAGAGGGGTGGGAGCAGCTCAAGGGAACACGACAGGGGGGTGCCACCCACGGACGTGGAGGGGCCGTGCGACACCATGAGAGTGGGTAGAGGGGGTGCGCCCTGCGACAGAGGAACGTGTGCACGAGCTTGTGGCCGGAGAGGGTGTGTTGCAGGCGGGGTTGTTGTTCACCCAAGGAGAAGAGGCGGGGAGAGGGGTTGCGCCCTTGCACGGTTCGTGTAGTAGGACTGCTAATTGAATTGAATCATTCAAATTCAATTAGGATTCGTTCGATAAAAATTCGAAAAAAATCGATTCGAAATCAAATGAACTGAATTTGAATTTAACTTGTGGATTCGATTCCTAGATGAATTGAATCTGAATTCACTTGGATTCGTTCGATAACAATTCGATTTGATTCGATATACACATATGTAATATGTATGGATCATTATATATATGTAAATAAATGTAGTATATATTTTTTAAAATTCCCACAAATGATACACAACTTAATATAATAAATAAAAATTTTCATCATCTTATTCTAAACATCCCAATTTTGAAATATCGATTACATACACCATACCGCTTCTTTACTCCCTCGAGTTCTCTCTCCTCCCTTGTCACTCATGAGAAAAAACCCTATCATTTGCTTTTGCTCTCCAATACCGCCAACTCCAACCTCCTGCTCCTGCTCGCTCTCTCCAACATTGCTAGCTCCTATCTCCCGCTATTGCTTGCTCTCTCCACCATCGTCGGCTCCAACCTCCCGCTTCTTCTTGCTCTCTCCAATGCCGTCGGCTCTAGTCTCCCGCTCTTGCTCGCTCCCACCACGGACAACACCACCCTCCCACTTGCCAACCTCACCACCAGCTCCCACTCTTCCCCGTCGTCGACAATGACACTAGTTCTAGACTCATCCACGTCGCCATCATCTCTCCATCCCCCCACAACTACTAGTATTATCACACACCCATTTTTACCCTAAAAACTTAAGATTTAAATTCTATCCAAATAATTTATGTTATTTTAAAATACATCATCTACAAACAATTGCATATTAAATTTTTAAAACCCATCCTGACGTCATAGATTTCAATTTTCTAATAATATTTTCCTTAATCACACTCTTAATCCTCCTATCTATCGTAATATCTAGATCTTATGATAAGGACAACCAAGCATTTGAATACAAATAATATCTTGGAGACAATTAAGGTATGAACAGATTTCATGGATTTCGAGCTTTGCCTAAATGACTAAATGTGCAAAAGATCATAGCTGCAACTAAATTCCATTTCTCATCAAGATTACAATGAGACTAGGTTATCAAGAAGGAAATATCATCATAATCTTTAATAAGCCAAACTATGTCCCCATAAGAATGCATTGAAATGAGGTAAGTATGAATTGTTCATGATTGATCTAGAAAAAAATGTTACATAATAGAAATTTGAAGATCAGATCCATATCAACTGAGTTCTTAGTCAGGTCTGCTGGTTTTTATATACCTCAGATGTGGGATCAACTCCATAAGTCACAGTTCACGTCGACCTTTTTAAGATTTTGATGGTATTTAGTGATTCTTTTTTCTTAGATATCATGGAGATGGGTCACAATGGGGGGCAATATATGGAAGATTCTTCAGAGAAATGTGGAACACAATCTTCTGATTATTGTTTTGGACATGTATATCTATTAATCTATATTTTGTATTTCTATATTGGTATGGAATTTAAAATATAGTTGAGTATGTATTTTCATTTTGTTTTAAGAAGTCTAATTCAAACATACCATCTTCTCAAGATAGGATCCATAAGAGGGTTATTGGGCGTGATGATGATATTAATGAAAAAGTTGAAGAAGAGGGTTAAGAAATAGAAATTTGATTCCTGAAATAATTAACAAGAATGATAGAAAGAAAAGATCAATGGTTTGTGAATAATTTACCAAAGAGAATGAGAAAGTTGGTGTAGTGTTTGTTAAAAGGTGGAGATGCATTTATTGAATTTCCATCATAAGTACAAAAAGAAAAGATCAATAGTTTATCAAAATGTCAATAATTATTTTTTCTTTATATATTCAATTCACCATATGTACAAAAAAACAAATGAGGATTGCAAGAGACATACACGAATGCCAAAAGTTAGGTACTTTAATGAAATTTATATTATCTATTGAATTTTACCATTTTTGTTAAAAGTTTTTTACTTTCTTTAATTATTTTTTTAACAAACTAGTATCACAAAGTCTATTCAATTATTTGAAACTTAGAATATTATTAATATATTTTTTTATTAGTTACATTATTAAATAAAATTCTAATTCGATATAAAATGAATCGAATTTGAATATTCAAAACTCCAAACGATTTGAATTTGAATCTAGATTAGAAATTCGTTTAATATTCGATTCGAATTCGGATTCGAGAATTTTATAATGAATTGAATTTGAATCTAGGTGGATTCGAATGTATTCGATTCGATTAGCACCCCTATCGTGTAGTATGGGAAAGAGGAGAGAGACAGAAATGTTGTGGTGGGTTTTCTACCTGTTGAAAAAGTGGATCAAATCTAACGGTGAGAGAAGTTAAATCCAACGGTAGAAAAGTGAGAAGAAGGGAAGAGAGGAGCCTCCCTATTCTCATACATATATGAGGAAAGGGAGTCTACTTTGTGAAGTAGGTAACCTTACCTACTTCACATCTATTTTTCGTATTTTTTTATATTTTTTTTAAATGCCACCGTGGATTTTCATAACTATATCCCTTTAATATTTCATTCAAGTTTCGTCGGAAACAGAGACTCCTACGACCTCCATCCAGAACATGTAAAATACAGCAAATCCGTGACCGTTAAAAAATGACTGTCTGGATGGAGGCCGTAGGAGTCTATATTTCTGATGAAATTTGAATGACATATTTGAGGGATATAGCTATGAAAATTCATGGTGGTATTTTCCAAAAAAATAAAAAATTTTGCTAAAAATGGATGTGAAGTAGGTAAGGTTACCTACTTCACAAAGCAGGCTCCCTCCCCCTCCCCCCTCCTCTCTCTCTCTCTCTCTCTCTATATATATATATATATATATATATATACACGATTTAATGGGGCTGCCCCAATATGGCTGTCCCGCCCCCTATTTTCGGTATTTTTTTAAAATAAAATCATGTATATTAATCCTTATATCACTCCTAGATGTCATTCGAATTTCATCAGAAACAGAGACTCGTACGACCTCCATCGAGATGATGTCGATTTAAAAAGTCCTGTTACCATAAAAAAATGACTGGATGGAGGCCGTAAGAGTCTATGTTTCTGACAAAATTCGAATGGCATATAGGAGGGATATAGGGATGAATATACATGGTGATATGTTTTGAAAAAAATAAAAAATGGTGATATGTTTTGAAAAATGACTGTCTGGATGGAGGCCGTAAGAGTATGTTTCTGACGAAATTCGAATGGCATATAGGAGGGATATAGGGATGAATATACATGGTGATATGTTTTGAAAAAAATAAAAAAATACCGAAAACGACATGGCTGCCCCAAGGGGACAGCCCCATTAACCTCATATATATAGGGAAAAAGGAGTATGCTCCCTGGATGTAGCTAACTTACATGCTCCCACCTCTTTTCTCCTATATTTTTTTATTTTTCTTAAATGAAACCTATTGGAATTTAGATCACAATATGTCACCATGATGTCATTCAAATTTAAACTTAATTCGATACTTCTATCCCCTCCATCAAGACTGTCAAATTTTAACGGTCTCAGAATTGCTGAAAATGACCCCCTTCAGATGGAGGGTATATGAGTCTCTATTTCTGACGAAATTTTAATAGAATGTTAGAGGGATATATTGATCAATATACATATTTTTTATTTTCCAAGAAAATTTAAAAATGAGGGAAAATGAGGGTGGGAATAACCAATTGGCGACACCCAGGGTGTAGCCTCATTTAACCCATATATATATATATATATATATATATATATATATATATATATATATACGGGGAAAATGTGTATGCCCCTTAGGAGAGCTAACTTAGCTCCCCCGCCCCTTTTTCACATAATTTTTTTATTTTTTTAAATCTAAAACCATGTAAATTCATTATTAAATCCTTGTATTATGTCATTCAAATTTCATGGGAAACAGAGACTCTTACGACCTCCATCCAGACAGGGTCGATTTAAAAAATCCTGTTACCATTAAAAAATGACTGTATGGATGGAGGTCGTAGGAGTCTCTGTTTCACACGAAATTTGAATAGCATAATATAGAGATATAGTGATGAATATTCATGGAAGAAATTTTCAAAAAAATAAAAAAATGGTGAAAATGGGGCGGGGGGAGCCAAGTTAGCTACCCCTAGGGGGCAACCCCATTTATCCCTATATATATATATATATATATAGGAGTGATCCTATGAGAGTAAAAGGTTGTGAGAGCATGAGAGATGAGAGCAATGATCCTAGACCACATGATTCTGTTTTCTCTCTCCTGAGTGAATCATGTGGTCCAGAATCATCCCTCTCATGCTCTCACAACTTTTTGCTCTCATATGATCACTCCTCTCTCTCTCTCTCTCTATATATATATATATGTATGTATATATGGGAAAAATGTACATGCCTACTAGGGGGAGTTAATTTAGTTCCCCCCTCATTTTTCACGTATTTTTTTATTTTTTTGAAATAAAAATCATGTAAATTCATTATTAAGTCCTTGTATTATGTTATTAAAATTTCATTCGAAACAGAGGCTCATACGACCTCCATACAGATGAAGTTGAGCTCAAAACTCTTGTGACCGTTAAAAAATGACTGTCTGGATGGAAGCCGTATGAGTCTCTGTTTCACACGAAATTTGAATGACATATTACAGGTATGTAGTGATGAATATTTAAAAAAAGAAATTTTCAAAAAAAATAATAAAATGGAGAAAATGAGGCGGGGAGAACTAAGTTAGCTCCCCTTAGGGCTAGACCCATTTACCTTTATGTATGTGTGTGTGTGGAAAAAATGGGGTTGCCCCCTAGGGGTAGTCAATATGACTGCCCCACCTCATTTTTGGTAATTTTTTTATTTTTTTTAAATATCATCATGTATATTCATCTCTATATCCCTCCTACATGTCATTCGAATTTCGTCAGAAACAGACTCTCTTATGTCCTCTATCTAGAACATGTAATTTTAACGGTCTTAGAACTGCTGTAATCGTACATGTTCTAGATAGAGGGCTTAGGAGTCTCTGTTTCTGATGAAATTCGAGTGACATGTAGGATGGATATAGAGATGAATATACATGATGATATTTTCAAAAAAATAAAAAAATTTGATAAAAAATGGGGCGGAGCATCCCCATTGACCCCTATATATGTGGATTTAATGGGGTTGCCCCTATATGGCTTCCATGCCCCCTATTTCAGTGTTTTTTATTTTTTTAAATATCACCACATATATTCATCCCTATATCCCTCATATATGCCATTTGAATTTCGTCAGAAACAGAGACTCCTACCGCCTCCATCGAGATAGTGTTGATTTAAAAAATCTTAAGACTGTTAGAAAATGTCTGTCTGGGTGGAGACCGTATGATTCTGTTTCTAACGAAATTCAAATGGTATATAGAAGGGATATAGAGATGAATATACATGACAATATTTTTCCAAAAAAAATAAAAAAAACACCGAAAATGGTGCGGGGTGCGGCCCTTGGGTCAGCCTCATTAATCCCCCCCTCTCTCCATATATATATATATAGGGAAAATGTATATGTCCCTCATTTTTCACTTTTTTGAAAATAAAAACCGTGTAAATTCATTATTAAATCTATATATGATGTCATTAAAATTTCATGCGAAACAGAGACACGGCCTCCATCCAGACGGGGTCGATTTTAAAAATCCCGTGACCAATAAAAAATGACTGTTTGGATGGAGGTCGTAGGAGTCTCTCTTTCACATGAAATTTGAATGACATAATATATGGATATAGTGATGAATATTCACGTAAGAAATTTTCAAAAAAATAATAAAATGGAGAAAATGAGACGGGGGGAGCTAAGTTAGCTTTCCCTATAGGCAATCCCATTTATCCCATATATATAGTGGGTAAAATGGGGTTGCCCCTTGAGGGGGAGCTAACTTGCTCTCCATCCCATTTTCCTTAATTTTTATTTTTTTTGGAAATTTCTTCTGTGAATATTCATCACTATATCCCTATATTATAACATTCAAATTTCGTGTGAAATATAGATTCCTACGGCCTCCATCCAGACGAAGTCATTTTTAGCAATTCTGTTACCGTTAAAAAATGACTATCTAGATGGAGACCGTAGGAGTTTTTGTTTAGCACGAAATTTAAATAGTATAATATAGGGACATAGTGATGAATATTCACAGAATAAATTTTCAAAAAAAATGGAGAAAATGGGGCGAGGGGAGCCAAGTTAGCTCCTCCTTGAGGGCAGCCCCATTAAACCCTAAAAATGGGGAAAATGGGTAACTACCTACACCTGCTATTGTTTTATAATTTTTTAGATTTTTTAAAGGAAATCTTAGGGAGATTTTCTTAATATACGAGGAGAATATGTATTTCAAGTTTCATGTAAAACAAACATTCCTAACACGTTCATCTAAAAGTGGTCATTTTCAGCAATTCTGAGACCGTTAAAATTTTACGATCTTGATGAAGATGATAGGAGTCTTGAATTTTCAGCAATCACTACAAAAAATACGGGATTGGCGTGCACATGATGGCTCGTAATGTGCACGCCAAGTGTACGCAATGTACACGCCCGATGACTAGGCGAGCACATGTGCTCGTTCACTGTGTGGTCGCCGATACGAGAGTTGCCCCGGCAGGTGGGTGAGCACATGGGGACGCTATGTCCTCGCCTGCTTGTTGGCGTGCCCATATGTGATCACCCCTATAAAAAAAGGGCGATCATCTACGGAGCCCCTGGTGAGCACATGTGCTCGCCCAATCTTATGTGCAGAAAAAAAATTATACAGGTTAGGCGGGGTTTTGACACCCCGTCGAACCTGTATAGCCTGCCAATAAACCACTGCAGGTGCTTAATATAGTCAATAAGCGTATATATAGTATACTAGTTCGTCAACTAAATTAACTAGTATTGACAAGTCGAACTCACATAATATACATGAACTTAGAAACTAAACATTCATATTTAACATCTAAATACTACAAATATATGTTCGAAGCAACAACGACAAGTAAAAATACAAGTTATACTATCGAAGTTCATGTAAATTGAAATGCGTGCCAAAAGTTCAACAACAACACAAGTCTATAGCAACAAAAATTCACTTCTTCTTTGATCTAAAAATTTTAGATATTAAATCCTGCTTTGCTTTCTTTTTTTCCTTCTCATTCTCTTTGAACCTAGTATACATGTGTGCCTCTTCTTCAGGGTCGTTCTTCTCCTCATCTTCGTCACCCGATTCAATCACCTCGGGTTGAGATGTACGTCCTTGTGACCTATATTATATATGGAGGATATATACCTGTTACTTGCATTTTGTAGATATAAAAATATAAAATTATTACTTATTCTAAGTAGAATACTTACATGTACACCGTGAAATCTTCTCGGAGCTTCGTCACCTGCTCCACCATCATCGCCATCTACGACTCCATTGGCAATGATGATTGGGACGAATGTGGTTGTGTATACGACGATTGGGAGTACACAGAATAGGAATGGCGATGTTCCGCCACATAGTATGGAGGAAGACCACCAAGCGTCTGTTTCTTGTTCGCCACAATATCCCTCTCCTCCAACACCTTATAAAATTTTTATTGTTTAATACGAAATTATATATAAAAAATGAATATAGTAAGTTAATATTTATATGTACATACTTCCATACTGTTTTAACAAATAGTGGTTGCTCTCCAGTTGGATCACCCCTCATTTTTCTGCAGATAGTGCCAAATAACGATCCTAAAATGCAAAATGAAATATAGAAAAATGAGTTATAATATATCTTTCAATTGCAAATAAATAAAAAGACTTACCAACAATTCTCCTGCTTCAGGAGTGGACTAATACGACTCTCCTTCTTTCCCACTCATGTGGGACCTGGACTACCACTCTTGAAAAAAAGGTTCTCTCTCCAACCTAGCTGCCTGAAAAATAATTTTAAGATGTACTAAGAATATTGCATTATATTAAAGTAGATTTGAAAAATTAAATTTTGTATTGTAGTACCATCTCCGCTCTAATCTGTTTGTGGCTTTTAGAGCCACTTGTCGATTTAATCCTTTGTTTTTGGCGGTTTGTCCTTCCCGCCGTGGATCTCCTTCCAAACTCCGCATCCACAACAAATGCATCACAAAAGCCCACCCATCTGCAAGTAATATGTTATGAATATTGATTACTTTTAAAAAAAAATATAAATTATTTAAAAAATACGATACCTATCATCCGTATACCATGCTGACGGGAACCTCTTCATCTCCTCAAAATTCATCTCGTCGCATCCCATCTTTGCATGCGAGTCTCTCCTTGCCTTGAAAAATGTATCGCTCATTCTCTTCTCTGCCAAACGAATAAAGGCTCGACGATAAGCCTCCTTCCCCAAGATCCAGAACAAGGCGAAACCTACTCTGAAAACTACAGCAAAATATCATAAGAAAACTTGACCAAATTTCTATATCACTTCTTAGGAATTATTCTTACGAGAAACATCTCAAACAGTCTCTCATGTTCGGTAGCAGGGATGTGACACCATCTAAATTGCATGTTAGTCAAGTGTGTCTTGATTATGGTGGTCATCTCCTTAGCCACCCAGTTGCTATTCAAAAATCATGCATTTGGTAAAATTTGTAAACATTATCCAATTTATTTGTTTAATAAAATTAAAATGACAAATTTTATTAAAATATTACCTCTCATCTGGCGTAACCTCCAACAAAGGGTAGGACACCGAAGTCTATCCAACTCCAGTAGGTAAAGGCACAGAGGTGCTCGGACGTCCAGAAGAAGGAGAATCATAACCCATCGATGTCCGTGCAGGTATCGGGATCGGGACCGAAAATCCAACAAGAGCGGCTGAGGAAGATGTCTCTCCATAGCTTCCTACATAAAAGGATGGAGGAGGATAAATTCCTGAACACCTCTTTGAAAGGTATCTGCTACACGTCCATCTACTACACGCTTGTACATCCACTCTCTATTAATCATATTGATCAACCTGAATGAAACCATTTATAATGTCAAATCCAGGAAAATATGTGAGAAATACCTAAACCTAACCCATTGTTGGCATAAAAGATGAGAAGAGAAGTGTCTTAATTGTGTTATCACTTGAGCCCGTCCATAAGGATTCAAACTTACTAAAAGATGGTCGTTGTCACAAGCTTGCTTATTTCTGACGAAAATTCGGCAGCATAACCCTGCACCTCTCCCGTATACCTCAAAAATCAATCGTAATAAACTTTTAAAATAATCATATTAGTGATTATTTCGATAGTAAACTATGATTGACTTGGTATATTGAAGAGGAAAGGGTTTTGAATTGAATTTTCATCAGAAATAAAACAGCTTGTGACAACGACCACTTTTTAGTAAGTTTAAATCCTTACGGACCCCCTTAGTCCGGGATCTCCGAACTAAGGAAAGCTAACATAAATGTAATACTTTAAGATCACTTTACGTCATACATTTGTACGTGCTGCAAATGAGACTATAAAATAATCTTGAAATATTTATTCATTTATATTAGCTGGGTAATTACGTAAACTTGGTTGGTCAATGATGGGGACAGAGATAAGTGTGATCCTAATTAATGCCTAATATAGTGCTTGGCTCACTAATATTTGATGGGTACCTGCAAAAAAAAGAATTTTAAACATGCAAACATCAAAATCCACGACCATTGATCTAGGATAAACATCCTAAAGTGAGTCCAATAGTGTTGTGAAAAAATATAACAGAGTTAGAGATGATCAAATTCTCCAATGTGTTACACACACCTCCCGGTGTGCAGGGCCACACAACACCCGGTGTGAAGGGACGCACTGTGTGTGAACGATTTTGTGCGATTTTACAATAATTAATGACTAGTGTTTTAGACTTATCATTTAGCATAACTAAAAGTTAATGTGATATACTTGATCATATTAACTAGAATTTAATATGATAATAAAATATCACAGAAGACATATTTCTGTTTATAATTCTCGTGACGATGACCGAAAAATTCTAGCTCGCACTATCGGGCCAAGGTAAAAGTATTCGGTGTCGTTGCAACCCGAATAGAGAGACTCGGTCAAACAAGAAAAAGAGTATACCACCAAATAAGATAAATGAAACATTGATCAAGAAGCGGTCTTGCTAGTTTATTAACCTGGTATAGCGACCAAGGTCGGACTCAAGGAGAACGGGTTGGCCTTACGGCCTACGAAGTAGTCAAAAAGATAAAAAAGATGAGAAAAAAATATTTTTGGTGGATTTTAAATGTTTTTAAATGTTTTTATGTTTTTAACTACATAAGAAAATATAAGAAAATAAATAAAAGAGCAAATTAAACAATTTATTTAAACACTGAAAAATACTCAAAAAAATTCAAATAAATTTTTTATATGTTTTATGTCTTTAAGTATTTTTGTTGATTTTATGGGAATTTATAATTTTTAGTTGATTTTCTAAAAATTGAGAAAAGGCAAAACAATGACCAAATGTACAGTCAGATTTGATAGGCTAATTAAAAATAACTAATTAGCCTCAAAAAATCTGATGGCCATTTTTATGAAAATTATATACAAAAACTAAGTTGCAAAAAAAGAGTTTGCATTTTTTGAATTTTTTAGAATTTTTAATGATTATAAGAGTTTTAGGGTTTTTTAATTTTTAGGGGTTTTATAAATCCAAATGACACCAATAATGGATAGAAATTTAAATAAAGAAAAATAAACAATTCCTATTTTTTAAAAAAAAATTAGAAAATCTTTTATATTTTTAGTTGATTTTCTTTTTCAAACAATAGCAAAAATACGTGTTTTTGAATTTTTAAAAATAACAAAAACTACAAAAATGTGCCAAAAAATAGTAAAATTTTTACACAGTGGCAGGAGCCACATGTCCAAATTTCACTTGACTTGAACTTTATTTGCTATTTTATTCAATCAATAAGAGAGCCATAGCACACAAGGACCTATTTGCAAGAAAACATAGTTCGGCGGGCTAAACTGTAACACGTGCGAAAACCTTAGGGATTAAAGTGTAAAATTTGCAAACAATCAACACATGTCCAAATAAGTTCACGCACAGGGGTATAACTGCAAATATCAAAACTATTCTTTCATTTCATAACATAAACAAAACCCTAATCCCACATATGCAAAAAGCCCAAAATTCACGTGTCGACGCACGTGCTTCACAACTGAAGAGACTAGAATGCAATTACTCAAAACTACCAGGTCCAAAGTGCAAATGTACCAAAATAAAAACAACTGCATAAAATATTTACAGGACTCAACAATAAATGCTAAAGTAGGAAGGGCCTAAGCGATATTTACCCTTATTATTCAGATCTGACGCTGGAGGCGAGCCACGTGTAGTATCTAACGAATGAGATGCGTGGGCTCATTTTTGATGATGTCTGGCCTGGATCAGATCCTCAGCTGGATCAGCGGCTGGGGCCTCCCACAAATGGACGGTGACGATCTAAGCTGGGGCGGGAGGCTCTATCGGACGGTGGAAGAGGGTCGTGGAAGAACTCTTCGCCGGAAAACTTTATCGGCCCAATCCGTGCGCGTTGGACCTCTTCTGACGCTGCTCTGATGGGCGGAATGAAGCTGGAAGTCGTTCGCAGCTGGTGGCTATCTCCGATGTGGCCAGGAGCGACCGGAGTGCTCCGGCGACGAAGACCACCTGAAGCTCCTGCTCCTCGATGTTAGGACCTCCATATGAGGTCCTTTTGGCTTCAAACCTGCACAGGAAGCTTCCTGGGTCGAGGGCAAATTTCCTCGACCCATTAGTGGGCGAAGGGGGTGGTCAGGTGAGGCGGAGCGGAGTGAAACGGTCGACGGAGGCTGACGGCGCAAAATCGTGAAATTGAAATGGAGGCGAAGCTAAGGGCTAAAGGGATTACCTGGCGATCGGAGGCGTTTGTGCTGGAGGTGCTGCTCCTCCTGGGGTCTTCGCCTCGATGGAACGACGCTTCCAGAGGCTCTGGCTCACGCGCGGCGAAGCACGGCGGTGAAGCTCGCCGGATCAGTGGCTGCAGACCTCGAACCCTCGCTGCAACACCCTCCCTTGCTAGATGTCACTCTAGGAAGAAGAATGGAGGTCCAGGAGACAAAGGTGATGGCCAAAGATGCCTGAAATGTGCGGCGGGGGAGAGACTTTATAGTGCTAGGGGTCCGGGAAGATGGGAGTCGGGCATGCTCATCGATGCACGGACCCCTAGAATGAAGGTCGGGCAAAGGTCTCGGATCGATGAGCGTTAAATGGAGCATGGGGTTTAGGCGAATGGCGATCGGAACGGGTCTTGAAAATTTGGCGAAGTCAGGCACTCGTACACAGATCCGGGTGGAGTGGTCCAGGGGGAGTTGACCGGGGTCAACATCCCCCGTGGACCAATCAAGAGCCGCCATTTATAAAATATTTGTAAATTCATTTAAAATTAGTAAATGATTTTATTTTAAAAAAGTTTTAACATGAAAATTGTTTATTATTTTTCAATTATTTTTTTGTGATTTTTATTTGATTTTTACGATTTATTTACATTAGTTAAACAAATAGATCTATATACATATGTGCATGGTATATATACAAGGTGGGAAATGGATTTTATTATTTTTCTTTTTATTTTTCATTTTTTTGATTTTTATTTTATTTTTATAAATATGTACAAAATAAGAGAACACATTTTTATTTTTATTTTGAGGAAAATAAACTTATTTATATACATAGGTGTATGTGCAAGCATCGTTGACCTCATCTCCCTCTATTTGGTTTCTTTTGCGGTCAGGCCCATTCTGAGCCCTCCCTTGGGATTAGGTCACTCAATATTTATTCTAAATATTTCTCTCTTTTTCTTTTATTTATTTATTCCTTTATTTTTACATAAAATCATGCTAATTATGAATAAATACATGATGCATGCATTTTGATAATTTATGATATTTACAAATATTTACATGGCATTTTGTTGAGGTTTCTAGCTAAAATAAAGGAATAAAGAGTGATGAATGGGGATTCATCATCCCCTATACTTTGCTTTTGCTAGTCCCTTAGCATACACTTATTTGAAAAAGAAGTGCAAGAGAGAAAGAAAAAGAAAAGGAGGAGAAATCAAGGTTGATTATTAAACTTTCCTTCATTAAATTGAGATATGGAGCTCAGTCAGACCTTTGGATTATTAATTTGTCGGAACCTTATTTGGAAAAGCTTAAAACTTAACAGCTCTAAGTTCCACCAATCTATGGTCAAGACTCATCAATAAAACCAGATCAGAACAAGTCTACATACACAAACTCTAATGACCATGAATCTTTCCTTGTACCGTGTAAGTGATATGTAACTCCCCACCTCATAAGTAATAAAGAAACAACCTCCCTCAACTTGGTAACTCTAATGCCTCAGTCTAGCAACTCTTTCCTCGAGGAGCGGGATATTCCCTTCTAAGTTCAAGTACAACCGGCTCAAGAAGAGGGAGAAGAAGAGAATGGACCACGACCAGTGTAGCCATGTATCCTTGGGAGCTCTAACCAGTGTAGCTGAGTCTCCCATTGCAAGCTTCATGAGATGGTCATGTATAACATAAGCTTTGCTTGACTATAGACACTCTAGTGGGATTATTAAATTTTCAATCCGACCCACTACTTTTTTGGAGTTCTTTTCTTTTTGCACATTTTTTTTCATGTGCATCTGTACAACATATCTACATGATGCAGCATATATACATAAGGAGTTTTTCCTCTTGAGCCAGTAGACTATCCCTCTTTTGAATCTTTATTGCAACCCACAACCCCTGTCTTTAGACTTAATAACCACCAAACCAAGTTGAGACGCACTTCCTTCACTATAATAAGAAGAGAGGTTCCGCCTAGAAGTACTACCCTCATATGCTACCCCAAGCCAAAGGAAACTGCCTCCTCACGACCTCATCCGTGGAGAGCTATGTGTAAAGTATTGGTGCAAGTATAGCCATTGTCTCTGAGAGTCATGCGTGTGTTGTTAAGTGCTCTACTTAGGCTCATCAAGATGACATATGCTCATAGCCTAGGGGACTCAAAGAATTAAGTCCCAATGGACCTGAAAAGTCTCAACCCTAAGCCCTATAAGGTTCCTCTAATAATTAGGTGGATTAAGGTCTTAACCAAGCTCCATTTTCCAATTTAATTTCAGGCCAGTTTAAATGTCAACTACGATTTAGAAAAACTGTGCAAGTATTTACAAAGATGTAATTTTACAAAATATTTACGCATGTGCAAAATTTTTGAAAAATGTTTGAAAACATGGATGTATGCATGAATGCGAAGTTTTGCAAAATATTTACAAAAATTTACACAAGTTTTTTGCAAACTTTTTGTTTTTCAAATCATTTTTACAAAAATTTTGTACTATATACATAATTTTGATATGAAAATATTTACAAGCTATTCACACAAATCATTTTTACAATCATTTGTACAAAAATAATTTGTATAAATAGGTATGTGCAAGAAGAATTTTATGTACAAGGGAATTTTTTAAATTTTTATGGGTTTTTAGCCATTTTAGTTATTCACACACTCACACAAAGTATGAGTTATGGCTAAAGTATATATGAAATATATACGACACCCCCCTATACTTAGCTCGAATGATGTCCTCACAGTGATCAAGAGCGATGGAGATAACATAACTCGTTCTTAGTATAGGAAAGTGAAAAGGAATGGTATATACAAAGACGAATCAAAGAATAGTGATGACTCGGTGTTTCTCCCTATACTTAGGATCAAGTAATCCTAAGTATAGTAAGCTATACATGAAAGGAAATCCGAGTGGAAGGATGTACAGGGTCTACCTCCCCTATACTAAGGGTAAAATATCCCTGAGTATAGGCAGCAAAACAGAGATAGAAAGAATGGATAGAATATCCGAGAGTCCTACACCCCCCATACTTAGGGTAAAGTACACCCTAAGTATAGCATAATCATACGATGAGCAACGGGGTGTGGGACTAAAGAATAGAGTGATATGGACAACTGGATCTATACAAGTTGGAAGAACAGTGATAATCAGACGTGAGATGCAATAAATGTGAGTCAAGAGACCACATCTCACGCAAAGTAAATCGGGGCAACATCAACGACCCGCGGCTCATGATCTAGATATGGCTTGAGCCGATGGCCGTTCACACGAAAGGTAACATCAAAAGACAACTCAGATATATCAATAATCCCATTGTCATGTACCTTTCTAACCAACTAAGGTCCCTTCCATTTGCTCTGTAGCTTCCCTGGAAATAAACGAAGCCTAGCATCAAACAACCATACTCTCTGTCCTGGCTCAAACTGCTTGTGGCTGATATGAGAATCATGCCACTCTTTCACTCTCTCCTTATAATGTAGGATGTTTGAAAAGGTTGTATCACGAATCTCCTCCAAGGCTGCTAACTCTGCCCTCCTCTGATCTCCTACACTCTATGGATCCAAAAGTATATCAGTAACAACCCAAAGTGACATATGTCTAAGCTCAACAGGTAAATGGCAGGGCTTGCCATAAACGAGGCAAAAGGGATATGTACCCAAAGGAGTCTTGAAAGACGTCCTATATGCCCACAAGACCGAGTCCAAAAGTTATGACCAATCCTTTCGGTCAAGGCGGGCGACTTTCTGCAATATAGTCATGATCTCCCTGTTCGACACTTCAGCAATACCATTCGTCTGAGGGTGGTATGAATTGGCAACTCGATGGTTTATGTTGAACTCGCTAGCAAGTTACTTTACCTTGTCGTTGACGAAATGAGACCCCCCGTCAGATATCAACACTCGAGGTACCCCGAACCGTGAAATGATATTCTTCCTCAAAAATCTGCAAACAATCCTAGCATCTGCGATTCGGGAGGGGATGGCCTCAACCCAACGACTCACATAATCTACGGCCAACAGATTGTACTCAAATCCCTGACTCTCAGGGAATGGACCCATGAAATCGATGCCCCATGCGTCAAAAACCTCATAGAAGTGTATGGGCTGCATCGGCATCATATCACGCTGTCCACAAGTGCCCATCCTCTGACAGTCAGTATATCTCTTCACGAACTCATCAGAGTCCTTGAAGAGAGTAGGCCAGCATAGGCCGGATTGGAGCACTTTCTGTGTCGTTCTCCTCCCAGAGTGATGTCCTCCTGCCTCAAGCTTGTCGCAGTAAGTAAGGATGCTGTGGTGCTCCTCCTGAGGAATGCACCGACGCCAGATACTATCCCCTCCCTCGTGATAAAGGACGGGATCCTCCCAATGGTAAAACTTGACCTTCGCGAGGAAGGTCTCAAGTTTCTTCCTGGGCCAATCTTGTGAACTTTCTTGGCGACAAGATAGTTCACAATATCGACATACCATGGGAGAGAGGCGATAGCAAGGATCACCTCATCAGGGAAGGTCTCATAAATAGGCTCAATCTGCTCAGAATCCTCAAGATACTCCAATCAGGAGAGATGATCCGCCACCACATTCTTGACTCCAGGCTTATCCTTAATCTCTATATCAAACTTCTGGAGTAGAAGGATCCATCTGGTCAATCTGGCTTTGGCATCCTTCTTTGCCATGAGGTACCTGATGGTAGTATGATCAGTATAGATGGTCACTTTAGATCCAATGATGTAAGATCTGAACTTATCTAGGGTGAAAACTACGGCTAGCATCTCCTTCTCAGTGACTGTATAGTTCTGTTGCGCGGCATCCAATGTACGGCTAGCGTAGTGAATAGCAAAGGGGACTCCATCCCTCCTCTGTCCCAGCACGACCCCTACAGCAAAATCGGAGGCGTCCGTCATGATCTCGAATGGGGGAGACCAATCAGGTGGCTGGAGAACAGGAGCCTCTACAACACGACTCTTGAGAGTCTCAAATGACGATAGACTCTTATCATCTACGAGGAACTCGGTGTCTTTCGTCAGCATATCAGTCAACGGTCGGGCAATCCTACTAAAATCATGAATGAAGCGCTTGTAGAAACCGACGTGTCCCAGAAAAGACCATAGCTGCCCCAAGTTGGACGGTGGATTGAGTTTTCTAATGACATCCACCTTGGCTGGATCAACCTCCATGCCACTGTTGGAGATGATATGGCCAAGCACCGTCCCCTGAGTTACCATGAAGTGACTCTTCTCCCAAGACAACACAAGGTAAACCTCAATGCATCGCTGAAGGACTCGGTCTAGGAAGTTGATGAAACCACATTTCATCATCTTTATTCTATCCATTTGGCCTCAAAAACCCTAGTAAATGCGTGTAAATAGCATTAATTCCATCATCTTAGCATTCATGCATGTGCATGTAAATAGTGTATAAAACCCTGTAATTAAAGCCAAAATTATAGAATAAATAAAAGAAAAGAAAAAGAATAAAATATTGTAAATATTTTATGACCCGAAACCTCGAGACCTAGGCATCTTGATGAATAGGTTGACCAGGAATAAAGTAGGGGGAGATAAGGGCCAATTACCTATTCATTTTATCCATTCTTTATTCATTTTGGGACCTATTTTTGGTTCTACTTTTTATACATCAAATAAAGAAACTTTGCACATGAAAATTTTATATAATTAAATAAACAAAAATACAAAATTGATTTCACTGAAAAATCATGTACAGATAAAAAGTTATGGTCTGAATAAAAATCTAGAATCCCAACTTCCCAGACCCGTATCTCACAAATGAAAACTCCAAATGCAGTAAAATCACCTTTAATTGTATATAGTTAAAAATAAGCTATTTAATGGCGGTAGTTTTGCATTTGGCGGAGCTACGGTTTGAAAGTTGAGTTTTGGACCCACATTGTATACCTGTACAGATTAAAATATTCAATTTATTATTTATTCATTATTTTTGTATTTTTTATCTTTTTTATAACTTTGTAAATATTACTTATAATATATTTGTACATAAAAATTAAAATAAAAACCTAAATAAAACTCAAAATAAAACTACCTATATATTACACATAGGTATCATACCTATATACATACTTGTATACTACATATTTATATTTTATTAAATATACAAAACAATTCAGAAAAATAAAACAAAAATATATTTGTGTGTATAAAAGTATTTCATGATTTTATAAAATACTAAATAAAAATAATAAAATTAAAATACACAAAATAAAAATAAAAGAATAAAATATATAGATATTATACCTATAGAGGGTATAAAAGTGAATTTGTAAAAACATACCTCATCAAAATAATTAAAAATCAGAATAAAATACTACATAAAATAATAAATATTTTTTATTTAATAACCGAAATTTAATTCGGCAATTTGCTATTTTAAAATGAATTAATAAATCTTTTTCCAGGGATTTTTCCTGATTGGTCCACGTGGATCAATCAGGGGGCAGCCAAAGTTGACCTTGGTCAACTAGCTGTCCTAGCCCTGTAGCCCGTGTCAGAACCTTGGTTTCGACCCATTTTTGTCGATTTGTCCAGGCTGCTCCTTGCATTATTTCATGTCGCGCCCTTCTTGACTTTTCATCCTCCATGATCGAGGATGCCCGCCCAAGTGAAACCTCGGGCTATGGATCAAAGATCTGCTTGATACACCTTGGTCTTTGGACCACTTCACTCATCGGGTCAAACGACATATATGGAACCCCTGACTTCATTTTTGAAATTGAGTCCCTTCGGTCTACCCCTCCTCGCCCCTCTCGTGCTCCACTAAGACCTGGAGGTAACAGCTCCGTCTTTGTGCCGTCAGCCAAGGCTAAGGAGGTCGGAGGCGTCTCCATTACCTCCAGCAAAACCCGCCGTCGAGGTACTCTCCCTCCGGTGACTCACCGTCGAGGCAGCCATATTCCACTTCACTTCTTTCGCATTTTAACCCCCTTAGTCCTAGGATTAACATCCTTCCAAGATCTTAGCTTCTCATCCATTGAATCACCCACTCGAACACCTCGCCGAAGCGCAACTCCGGCCGAGGATCCACATTGTCGTTCCCCTGTCTTTGAGAGCCAGCTGGAGGTCGAGGCATTTTGCCCTCGACCTCCTTAACATTTTTGGTGCAGGTTCTTGCACTTTGAAGCACGTCTGGAGTCGATTTTGACTTCGCCGGAGATACCTGGGCCCCTCCTCCCTCTCCGACGTCGCGGAGGAGCCCTGGTGTCTACCGCCGTGTTTTGAGACCCCCGACGTAGAGAGGAACCTCGCAGCAGCCACCTGGGACCTTTTTGAAGCACATCGACCGTCGGAGAGAGGCCTCATCACCGAAGGAAGGTCGCCATGGTGGACCTTCTTCCCTGTTCGTCCACCACCCGCCTCTGTCGCTGGATCATCAAGGACTCCCTGGCGAAGCAGGAGCCGTCCGATCTACGCAACCCCAGTCGTCCATCATCGACAAGGTCATCTAATCGCGGCCGTTGGGCGCGAAGCGGCATTGTGCGAGGAGATCGCGCCACGTGTTCAAGTGAAGATCTCCCGCCGTCAGATCTCCTTAGCGTGGGAATTTTGCAAGTATACCCCGCACACTTTTGTGATTTATTTTATAATACTTAAACTTTCGTATGTCGTTCAAAATATCTTGTAAAATTTACCAGTAGGCCCTTGAACTCTCCGTTTTTGCAATTAGGTCCTCGACCACGTCACCTCACGTGACATGTTCACGTGAGGCACGAGGCTTTTTGCAGCGAGGCCCTCGACCATTTGTTTATTTCGTCTAGGACGAGGAACTTTTGTATCAAGAGTAAAAGTTTTGTTAATTTTGCATGTGAGCCCCCGGGAGTTTTGAAAATTACAGTTGGGTCCCTCCTAGGCACGCGCAAATCACATGTTTTGGTGGGTATTTTGCATCTGTACCCGTACAGGTTTGGATATTTGTGATTGTTCCTTTAAATTAAACATTCAGTGTAATATTTTGTTGGAAAATTGCGATTGTGCCCCTGGATTTTTGTCTATTTGCATGTATGCCCCTACGAGGCCTTGTATTCTTGCTTGCTTGCTCTATTTATTTCACGCATCATATTGACTCTAAAAATTATCAAAAAAATTTGCATAGGCTCCTGTTAACTTGCACTTTCACGCCATTTATTTTGCATTTTATTGCATTTTTATATTTATTAAAAATAAAAACATGCATGTTAGCTACTGTCTATTTTACAAAATCCATTGAAATTATCAAAACACCTTAAAAATTCCAAAAAAAATGACCTACTGTCTATTTTATTAACCCTAGTCTCAGTCCAAAAACCACTAAAAATTTCAAAAGAAAAACTTTAAAAATCAGAATATACCTAAAACTTCAGAAAAATCTAAAAATTCCATGAAAAATCCTAAAAATATAAACTCAGGTTCTGTTGCTTATCTATTCTATTATTTTTTACTTAAATATAATTTGGGAAAATTTTTTGGTTGTTTGATAATTTTCATTCCTTATTTACTTTCAACTAATAGCTTATTCACTGTTTTCCTCTATTTGGACTTTTAAAAATTACAAAAACATTTAGAAAAATCCCCAAAAATCACAAAAACGGTAGAAAAATATATAAAGACAAAAAATATTTTATCCCCTGATTTTTGACTATTTTTACCTATTTTTATACATACATTATCCTCTCTTTTCTTATATTATATATACATCCTATTATTGAAAAAGAAAACATAAAAAAATTATAAAAGATAAAAAGAAAATACAAAATCAGTAAAAAGAAAATCAAAATACAAAATTAAAAATTAAATTAGAAAAAAATAAAAAAATAAAACCCACAAAAACATTTACATTTGCATAGTGTAGACAATACATCACATTCACACACGCGCGCGCGCACACACACACACACTTGTGGATCTATCCTGCCTTGCTCCCTGTGTTCGAACTCTCTACGTACTTGCTTCTATACATCATTTATGTAGAGTTAAAAATAAAATTTAACTTCACATTTGCTTGTCATTTCTTGATATCTATAGTGTGGGTTAATTGTTGATTAATTAGGGATTTTTAGCGGTCACCGCAGCGACCTCTGTGTTCCCGCCTTGTGTGGATCACAAGACCATTAGAAATTCCTAGTCTTCAAATGGCGTCGTTGCCGGGGAGCAACAGCGTATAGGTCCCATTTTTGATTGATTGTGATTGATTACTTACATCATTGCTAGTTTATCTTTCTTGTTTTTTATATATTGTTGAGTTTTCTAACCATCTTTTCTTGTCTTCTTGCGAGGGACCACAGACCGAGGTGGATCGCCTAGGGGATCCGATGCAACCTTGGGAAGCGGAGTCGGCTTTCTTAGCCTAGCCGACAGGAGAGAGCGGGAGGAGTGAGAGAGAGATTAGTTAGATAGCTTTTATTTTCTTTGGTGAGAGAGAGATTCATTGAATTGTAATAATACAGGCACTTGGACACTCAGAACTTTCGGGCCCAATTTCCATGTGTCTGTTCACCTGGGGCTCACCGCGGATTTTGAAGAGTTTTTCACCACTGTCATTTTCCGGTTTTGATTTTATTTTCCCTTTCTTTTGTGGAATGAGCCCTTAGATTTTAGGCATTGCTTGATCGATTAGATTAGGTCCAAACATCCTAATAACCATTGCATGTACCTATAGTGCGTATTTGGACTTAGTTTAATTAAATAGTTGATCATCATTTTCGATCCGCCGCGCCGCGAGCCCACCCCATCAAGTGCTACTCCTGAACTCGATTTGTAGAGAAGAGAAGGGGTGAGTCTAGACCGAACTTTTTGGATTGAGGATTGGTGATTGACTTGTGGTTCTTCACGCTAGCAGTTGCCTACTTAGGACGATTTCCGTGTGCATATCGGCATGTAGTATAGGTTTATAAATTCCTGTTTTGCATCCCGCATGGAGAGAGCTGGGAGTCACTGTAAGTCTTCTATCTTTGCATTCATCATTTAGGCACTAAGGTGAGATTTCCATCTCAGTGCCATTTGCATTGGCTTTTCCAACTCTTTTCTCCCTCTGTTTTTGGATCAAATAGGAATCAAGAAAAAATAAAAACGTTAGGCACTTGTTTGAATTGACTCAAAAGAAGCGATAACACCAAAAAAATTAAAAAAGAGACTGCTAAGAAAACTTGACCTAAATAAAACTTGTAATTGGATTCATTGCTTGGGGAGAGTAACACCCTCACTTGTATTCAGGTTGCATGGGAAGATCTCCTTCCAAGTGAGAGAGCGGCTTCGTAAGGATTAGAGCCAAAAACCCAGTCTGTGGCTGCCTTGTGTATCGCCTGGATTTCCGAAGTATTGGCGCTTCTATCGTACGTGGACGAGTAGGGCTTGGTCAACATTGGTGACTCTCTATTGTGTAGAGCATCGACCTTGTCCGAAGTATCGAGCCTAGGCCATGCCTTCACGGGGGTGTATGTCTCATTGTCTCGCATTCGAGTAGGTTCTTGCACGCTCACGGGTGATTTCGTTGCAAGCGAGTTCCGAAGTATCGGTTTCGCCTATTGGCTTCCTTTCTCTATTTCTTTGGTTGAGTAGGGATCCAGGAAGGGTTACAAGGACCCTAAAAAGTGCATACTACAGGTTACACAGGAGAAGGACAAGTACGGGATACTCTTCCGACAGTACTCTCTCTCCTATAGGCGTAGCACTCTAAGGATTCGTTAAAAGATAAATGCCTGAATTCATTTAAAAGCTATAAGTGTGATTATTATAACATTTCATTATTATAGGTTGTGACTTATGGACTTTAATATTTTTAGATGAACATATTGTATGTCTTGTGATTTGTGGTGGTGGTTTCATACCTTTCGATTTGTTGGGAAGTTTGCCATTACTCTTTGAACACACAGAACTTGAAGCATTCTTGGTATTCAGTCCCGGATCTACTGTGGTATTCGAGTCCAACATTCTTGAGAATAGTTATTTATTTCTCAAATAAAGAAGAAAGTAAAACAAGAGAAAACCTTTGCACAAGCCACTTTGCGTGCATAAACAACATATTCTGAAGCTTTCCAAATGTTGGAAGTTACAACTATATTGAATGCAAGGTATTAAGAAATGTGCCATATATGGGATTGCTCTCATGTTTGTTTATTTTTGAGTTTTTATTAGTTGTGCCCCTCTGAGATATTACAATATCATTTATGCCCATCCTTTTTTTGTATTATCGGTTGTGCCACAACTTCTTGTCGTTCTATTACTTGTAGCCCTTCGTTACTTTAGTTGTCCATGAGTTGAACTTAATCATTGTATTTTCAAATCATGGCGAGGTTAAAGAGGGACATAACTATCCAAAACTCCCCCAGTTGTCCTCCTCCTCTGCCCCATGCCCTCCGTCGTCCTCCTTTATCGTCCTCGTTGATGCACGGAACTTCGTCGACTTTAGCTTGTGGATCAATTGCATGCGACAGGGAGTCTTTGTGGCTTCAGTGTTGAGGGATGGCGTCATGGGGTGGTGGTTGTGGTGGAGGAGGGGGCAATGGAGGAGGAGGGGGCAGAGGAGGAGGGGGGAGGAGCAAGGGGACAGAGGAGGAATAAGGGGCACTAGAGGAGGGGTGAAGGGGGCGAAGGAGGAAGATGAAGCAATGAAGGAGCAAGGGGGTGGAGGAGGAGGGGGAATTGGAGGAGCAACGAGGCTGAGAAAGAGGGGCATAGGAGGAGGAGGAGGGAGGCAGAGGAGTGGACTGAGAAGGAGGAGGAGGTCGGCCGAACCCTTACAGCTTTACGTGTTGAGTTGGTGAATCCCCTTGTTTTGTGTTTGATTGCTAGTCGATTTTAGGTCAAGATCAAAAACACCGCACAATCGTGCACAATTTTGCCCCCTTCTTCTTCTTCTTCTTCACCTTGCTCTTCTCAATAATCAAGATGATGGGACAGAGATCTCTTAGGCCGACCTTGTCGGCACCGCTTTCCAGCACTCCTCCCTATTCATCTAGGACAACCTCGGAGAGTCCGCTCTCCGAGCCTGAGTTCACTTCCACCATGTTCCTCCTCGACCATCCTTCTCATTCTCCTTCCATCAGTCCAAGAATTTCAAAATTTAGTGCATCACAGAGCTCAGAGCATTTGACGGCACCTGAGATGGGTTCTTTTGCCTTTTCAGAGAACCTAGCCATGGCAGATAGAAGAGATCACCCAGATGAGCAGGAGCAGCCTCAATTTCTATTTGATCAAGCTGCCATCAACAATTCACTTCTAGCATCCTTGGAGACCATGCAGAGACAAATCAGAGACCAAGGAGCATTTATGGGTGATGTGATGCGAGAGCTGGCACAGATGAGAGCAGATCGAGAGAACAGAGCTGCAGGTGGTGGAGGAGATATACCCGTCGCAGAAAGAAGAAGATCTTGACGCTGAGAGACCACCACAGACGATCATGAGGGAATTGCACAATCCTGCCGCATCCCTCACTCACCGATGGATCCGACTTCCTCCCATCCATGGAGATTTCGAGCTTCGACCCCACACTATTCAGCTTCTACCCAAATTCCATGGGCTGCCGACCGAAGAGACACACCTCCATCTTCAAGAATTCGAAATGATCTGCAGTACCATTCATGACAGGCTGATGACCGAGGATACTATCAAGATGATAGCCTTCCCCTTCTCTTTGGTTGACAGAGCCGCATACTGGCTCAAACATTTGGGGAGGTTCATCGACATTTGGGCAGATCTCCGGACCACATACATGAAGAAGTACTACCCTCTCGGCCGGACGAACGCAGCTAGAGCTATGATCAGCAATTTTACCATGATCCCTAATGAACTATTCCATGAATCCTGGGATCGATTCAGAGAGCTCATTGATCGGTGTCCACACTATTACATATCCAAGCCCAATCTGGTTCAGAGTTTCTTCTGTGGGCTGACACCGGAGCTGCAGGGGCTCGTCAATGCCTCTTGTGGTGGATCATACTTTTCCAAGGGTGAAGACGACGTCTGGGCCATCTATGAAGGCATGGAAGAAAACTCAACTGTGATGACCCAAGCCAGAGTCTACACACAACAGAAGCCACCCCAAGGAGCAGGATCATTCCAGAGGATCGCCTACATCGATGCCGGTTCTCACACTCCGTCGGTAGCCGCATCCCAAGCTGAATCCGCCGCAACCGACATGGGAATCATCAGTGAGAAGTTGGACCACATGGAGATCCTCGAGAAGAAGCAGAATCAAAGTCTTGCCCAGATGTACCTTCTTACCAAAACCATGAGTGACCTGAAGACTCAAATTCTCTACATTCAGGAGGCACAAGCATACACTCAGCAGCCTCCCAGGTCACGAGCCGATCCGAGCAGTAGCAGCTCTACCCAGTCCTCTGCCTCACACTGCCAGGTCAACCACATCCAGGCAGAGCCGGTGCAGCAGCTACCGTACTACCCATCATAGCCACCATCTCAGGATACTCAGATGGTGGTCTATCAACCGGATCAGCCATTGGCAGTTCTACCCCCTCCATCCTTTGAGCAGGACCCATTAATGGAAGTCAATGGGATTTGGTACGATCGGTACCCGCAGCCCGAGATTCATCGTGATCACCCCGGATTTCGTTGGGGGTAATGATGGCTCCTCATCCCAACAGCAGCCTCCCGCTCAAGGACAGCAGAACAACTAGCCACAGCAGCAGCAACATCCCCAGTATGCCTAGCAACAGTACCAGCACGGTCCTCGCCCCTCCTATCTGGGACAGTAGTGGAGGCAGCATCAGCAGCCTCAACATTCTTATTCCCAGCCTCGTGAGCATTTCTCCTCACAGCATCAACCTCATTCCCAGCAGGGGAATACATCCGGTTCTCAGGCACCTGCCTTCGAGAACCCAGCATTAGATGACCTCGCCCGATTGCTCGCTGAACATCGAGAAACCTACCGGCGGGACATGGATGAGCTATGACAGGAAGTGAGGGATTTGATCAAGGGCAAAGCCGCCATACCAGCTCAGATCGAACCAAACTCGAACAATCTGAAAAGAAAATCTGAGCAGATACAGTTCACGAAGGATACCTCTCCTAGTGATTACTTGAGTGACACGTCTTCTTCTTTGTATGATGCTAATTTTGTGACTACTAGGAGCGGTAGGATGCCAGTCGGCGGCATCTCATCTGAGCAACAGCAACATGAAGAATCCAGAGCGCCAGATGAGCAATTGATTTCCACTAGCAAATGGCACGGCTTACCATAAACGAGACGAAAGGGAGATGTCCCTAATGGATTTTTGAAGGAGGTCCGATAGGCCCACAAGATCGAGTCCAAAAGCTGTGACCAATCCTTTCGGTCTGGGCGAACAACCTTCTGTAAGATTGTCTTGATCTCTCTATTCGATACTTCGGCAAGACCATTAGTCTGAGGGTGATACGGCGTGGCAACACGATGGTCAATGCCGAACTCGTCTGCAAGGGCCCTGACTTTATCATTAATGAAATGAGACCCCCGTCTGAAATCAAAACTCTAGGTACCTCGAACCGTGAAATGATATTTTTCCTCAAAAATTTGCACACGGTTTTAGCATCTGCGGCTCGGGCGGGGATGACCTCAAACCATCGGCTAACATAATCTACATCGAGCAAAATGTGCTCAAATCCCTGACTCTTAGGAAATGGGCCCATGAAATCAATCCCCCGTGCATCAAAAACCTCACAAAAGTGAATGGGTTGCATGGGCATCATGTCTCTCTGTCCGCAGGTTCCCATCTTCTGACAGTCAGTACATCTCTTCACGAACTCATCTGAATCCTTGAAGAGAGTAGGCCACCAAAGGCCGGATTGAAGCACCTTCTGTGCTATCCTTTTCCCAGAATGATGTCCTCCTGCCTCAAGCTTGTGGCAATATGTGAGGACGCTTTGCTTCTCTTCTTGAGGAATGCACCTCCTCCAGATGCTATCCCCTTCTTCATGATAAAGGACGGGATCCTCCCAATGGTAAAACTTGGCCTTATCTAGGAAGGTCTCAAGTTTCTGCCTGGGCCAACCCTGAGGGACCGTCTTGGCAACAAGATAGTTTACAAAGTCGGCATACCATGGGAGTGAGGCGACAGCCAAGGATCACCTCGTCTGGAAATGTCTCTGTGATAGGTGCACTGGGCTCAGATTCCTCAAGGTTCTCTAATCGGGAGAGATGATCCGCCACCCACATTTTTAACTCCAGGCTTGTCCTTAATCTCAATATCAAATTCCTGGAGCAGAAGGATCCATCTGGTAAGGCGAACTTTGGCATCCTTGTTGGCCATTAAGTACCGGATGGTGGTGTGATCTGTGTAGATAGTCACTCTAGATCCGAGAATGTAAGATCAATATTTATCCAAAGCAAAGACTATGGCCAGCATCTCTTTCTCGGTCACAGTATAATTCTGCTGAGCGGCATCCAAAGTCCAGCTGGCGTAGTGAATGGCAAACGACAATCCATCCCTCCTCTGTCTAGCACAGCCCCAACGGCAAAATCTGAAGCATTTGTCATGATCTCGAATGGGAGAGACCAATCAGGTGGCTGAAGGACAGTAGCCGAAACAACCATATTCTTGAGGAGTCACAAAAGACGTAAGAGACTTATCATCTACAATGAACTCGATGTATTTCGTCAGCAGATCAGTAAGCGGTCGGGCAATTCGATTGAAGTCATGAATAAACCGTCGGTAGAAACCGACATGCCCCAGAAAAGATCGTAATTGTCGCAGATTGGACGGTGGATTGAGTTTTCTAATGATATCCACCTTAGCCGGATCAACCTCCATGCCCCTGTCGGAGATGATATGACCAAGGACCGTCCCCTGAGTCACCATGAAGTGACTCTTCTCCCAAGAAAAGACAAGATTGACCTCTATGCAGCGCTGAAGCACACAGTCTAGGCAGTCAAGACAAACATCAAACCCGTCGCCATAGACCGAGAGGTCATCCATGAAGACCTCTAAACAGTCATCCACCATGTCCGAGAAAATGGACAACATGCACCTTTGGAATGTAGCGGGGGCGTTACATTGACCAAAGGGCATCCGTCTGAAAGCATAAGTCCCAAACGGAAAGGTGAATGTCGTTTTCTCCTGGTCTTCCGGGCGGGGCAA